>CM063515.1:48279765-49021640 GCA_032199755.1 Ambrosia artemisiifolia | reverse complement strand
TTAATTAGGTTCTTTTATATTCTTCGGGATGTTTGGATCTTTAATCTATGAACCATGCCTTTTGAATATCATGAGCTTTGCTCATTTGGTATATGCGCAAGTCACATTATTCAGTCACTTATGTTATTGATGGGAAACTAAATAAACATACCAAATGCTCATCAAGACATTTTCCTTTCATTCGTGTCATGTGTAAACCATACTAACTTTTATAAAGTTTCATATATCTGATCCAAAATTATTTGTTACTTCTTATGTTCACATAAACTGATACAAAGAAATATAGAAATAATTAGTTTTATAGCAATTAAACACCAAGACAGTTTGGCCGAGTGGTCTAAGGCGCCAGATTTAGGCTCTGGTCCGAAAGGGCGTGGGTTCAAATCCCACAGCTGTCATCTTTTTTTTTTCTCTTCCAAAATTATTTTTTATAAAAATAATTTGGAACAAATCAACTAATTTCGTAAAATCATAAAACCTTCAAACCCTAAATAATGTTACCATCATTCTCTTAAATTTATTTTGACCATATCTTTATTGTTGAAGCTTACAGTTTATAGTTTCATTATAGTTTATCTTTATTTGAATTTGGTTACCTGTTTTCAATTTAAGAGCTGTTTGGTATTGCGTAATGAAAGCGATTATTCGATAATCTTGTTTTTAAGTCGCAGATAGATTGATTAAGCCCTGAAGCTAGAGTCAATGAATCGAAACAGCGTGGTAAAGTTTAAAATTTAATGGCGGTTGATGGCGTAGAAGTTAATGATCAACAAGGCATAAGTGATGTAAGTCACATTCTGTCCTTCAACATGAAATTGGTTTTGATTGACATTCATGATAACCGATCGAGGAGGTCTTAGATTAGGTAATATATGTTACTTTTCCCAACTCATAAAAAATAAGTTGGACGGCAAGGTGTTTGATGAAATGCCCTGAAGATGAACGTTGAGGGAGATTTTGCGGATTTTTTTGACAGTCAAATCAAACTTGAATATTTCAGCATTCATGTGCAAAGTTGTCACACTTATCGAAGCTCACTTTTGCAGCTGTCAGGGAGTTGACTTGTTAAAGAGAGGCAAAGGCTTGTACCTGCAGCTAGGAGAACCAAAAAAATGTTGCGGGTAGTATGAATAAACACTACAATGATATACAAATTGTGTTTTGATTTGTACTGGTTAGTTCATATATATTTTCCGAGTGTTCTTCCATGATTAGTCCATTGTTTGTATTGTTCCAACTATCATATGGTTCCTACCGATGGCCATGTCTAAGGTGTTGCTCACTAGTTCTTCCCGAATACACCACTTACAACCTCTATGTAGTAACATTGTTGTTAGCTCTAGCGTATCAAATTTATTTATTTTTTGCCAATTGTCTTGAAAGTTCCTTCACATCCCAACTAATTTAACATCTTGATAATTTGCCTTCATGATCCATTTTTAAATAACTGAACTGATTTGGGTAATTTTTGTTAGTTAATTAATGATCTGATTTGAGTCCTTAAATCATACAATGCGTCAAAACATGCCAGTAATTCACTACTATGTATGATGTTCGATTGAGTGACATGTTTTGACCCATAAAAATTGGCCATCAGCCATTTGTATGCCAGTTGGTGCTAGCTATGCATATCTTTTATGTTTGAATTTGTTCATTAGAGCAAACTTGCAGCAACATATTCACATGACTTCACATGGCTTCATTAATGGCAAATCTTTCATGGACCTTGTTGATTTTAATTTCCATGGACTAATTCTGAACTTATGAAGGAGTTTACTTTAGTCATGATGAAAATGTTTTTAGGATAATTTATTATTATTTTTTTTGAATATTGCTTTTGCTTTAAGAGGAATCTGATACACCTTTTCTTTAAAGTATTATAGTACTTGTAGCAATCACATGCCTTGAAATTGATTCAAAACCAAGTTGAGTTTGTAACCGAACACACGATACTTGTGAACTTTTGATATTAGGTAGGAATCTTGAAGGAGACGTAACGAGTAACGACCAGATTACTTGTTTGTGATATTTTGTGATTTTGATGCCTGGTTCACAGATTCGGGTCGTTTTTTAGTATGATTCATGTCATGGACAAGCAAGATATTATGATTTAATGTAGGGGGTTGCATCAGTTTTTGATAAATGACATTTAATGTGTCCAATTGGCTTGGTGTCACATGAGTTTTGCTTCCCCCTCCCTTTTAGAGTTGAACTTTTTCACATTTTTTATGGTTACCTTTATTTGAAGTTTGGATACAATTTGGTAAACATCATGTATCTTCGATTGCTTAAATTTAGTGGGGTGTAGAAATTTGTCAAAATTAATAAAATCTACTAAACAAACCGGGCTTATAACTGATATTAGCTATAGTTGGTTTTATATTTGTTGCTATAAAAAATATGGCCTTGACAACATTTTAGTTCGGAGTGGTCTTGGTGGTGGCTTTGTGCCCGGACCAAGGTTGTGACATTAGCAATGTTATTAGAACTGGGCTGGACAACAAATCAGATGCTTTAGCGGTTCACTGGGGCACTAAGAACCGTATGGCGTCATGAATAATTTAATACAATATAAGCACTTAAATAAATAAGACATCAATAACAAGTACCGAATGCTCTTAGGCTGGTCTGGTTCTTAATTTCATTTTTTAGTCAGGTCAACCCAACCCAACCCAACCCAACCCAACCAGTTTCGATATAAGAACATTAATAAAATATACGTAATTGTTCACAACAATGAATTCCCAAATGAAATCACATTGTTCATCGTTGCCAATTAACGCCGAGGGGCGTTACCACACCCACGTCGACAAATCACCCCCCCCCCCCCCCTCTCAATCATTACCCACTGATGCCAAACAAAAACCAGCCTTACTAAAAAAGTACTAATCAACTATTAATTCACATAATCTTTTCATGTGGGCCCCCTCTAGCTTACTTCTCATGCATCCATATGACCATATATATAACCATCACCAACTGCTCTTCATATTTCATCCAACATTTAGCACTCTCCTTTACAAATTCTTACACAATATAAAGATATGAAAATCTTCTAGTTAACTCTGCATTCTTCAAGGTAATTAGTGATGATCATATATGTTCGAATACTTGCGTAACGTGTTATTTAAGTTGTGTACAAACTTTTACTAGATCTATCCAAGTTATTAGTATTACTAGATCTATCATCTATAATTTGAATGTTATGATAGTTATTGATGATTTATCATTATCATTAGTTGGTTATGTTTATTATCAATGTGTATTATCTTTTTTATTTTAATCTTTCTAATATAGCTTAACGAAAATATTATTCACCAATATCGTTTTGTTCACATAAGTTCACATATTATTGTTTGAAGCTTTGGACACACGAAACAAATCTTATCTGCACAATGCCATCTGCAAATCCTGAGACATCTGATCAGGACCCAGAGCCGTTCGTTGAGGTTGATCCATCAGGAAGATTCGGGCGGTACAGTGACCTGTTAGGCACTGGTGCTGTAAAAAAGGTCTACAGAGGATTTGATCAAGAAGAAGGCAGAGATGTGGCATGGAACCAAGTCAAACTAAGAAGTTTTTGTGGAGATCCAACTGTCCTCAAAAGGCTGTTATCAGAAGTTGAGCTGTTACAGACTTTAGAGAATGAGAATATTATTGTTCTTTATAGTTTCTGGAGGGATATTGAACACAACACTTTGAATTTTATTACTGAGGCGTGCGCTTCGGGTAATTTGAGGGATTACAGGAAGAAACATAGACGCGTGTCGCTTAAGGCTATGAAGAACTGGTCAAGACAGATTCTGAGAGGGTTGGAGTATTTGCATACTCATGAACCTTGTATTATTCATAGGGATCTTAATTGCAGTAATATCTTCATCAATGGAAATATTGGAAAGGTAAATATGTTCTTTGATTCCTATTTATATGATTTTTTTGGGCATTATGTTCTTGTGGTTTAATTTATTTAGGGAATAAGGGGTGTTAAATGGGTCATGTTCGTGGGTTGATGGGTCGAACCCGACACAAACCCGAAAATCGTGTTGGACACGTGTTTTTACAGGTTGACACGAACACAACCAACCTGCTTAACCCAAAATTTTGTTTTCTTTTTTTATATATTAATACTCTAAAGTTACAATTTCGAAAAATATATATTAAGTAATAATATAAATTTGGAACTACAACTTTATTTTCATTTCTCTTTTACATTTAAAGTTCGGCAAAAAAAAAGAAAATCAGATCTTTTAAGCTGTTACATAATACATATTTTAAAATAAAACTGATATAGTTAGTTATATGGGTCGACCCGTGAACCCACAAGGTCAAGTCGAACATGACCCGTTAGCTAAATGTGTTTGTGGGTATAGCCTGAAACTGACCAGAACTTGTTTGGGTTCCCAAACCGATTATCCATGTCATGATTTTAAAGCTTACTTTTTTTTTATCTGGCACCTGATACATTTGCACCTCATTTTGTTACAAATAATTACTGATATATCAGTATAATTACTTTCCATGTCATGGACAGGTTAAGATTGGTGACTTAGGTTTAGCAACAGTGGTAGGTAGGAACCACGCGGCTCATACATTACTAGGAACACCCGAATACATGGCTCCTGAACTGTATGAGGAAGATTACAATGAATTGGTCGACATTTACTCATTTGGAATGTGTATACTCGAAATGGCTACAATGGAAATACCATATAGCGAGTGTGATAGTATTGCTAAAATATATCGCAAAGTTACAAGCGGTGTTATGCCTCAAGCGTTTAGTAAAGTAAACGACCTTGAACTAAAAGCATTTATTACACGATGCATTGGTGAACCACGAGCAAGACCTTCTGCATCTGATCTTCTTAAGGATCTGTTTCTTGTAGAGACCAATAGTGAAGAGAGTGACAGCAGTACCTAAATATGTTTTCATGTTTCTATGTAATTTTGTGTTTCTCTAAATCTTAGTGTCCTTCTCAAGATCAAGATAAGATTTGTAATCATTACATTCACACTCAGTTAGGCGCTGTTATTATGTTGTTGCAGAATTGCGGGACTAGTATCTCACGCGTACAAAAAAACTGACTCTAAAAGATTCGTGGAACTTCTTGTTATCATGCAGATAAAACTAGGCATATAAACAAACCGAACGGGCATGAATGGAGATTTTTCATGTTCGTTTGTTTAAATTTTACCGTATGAACGGGCAGAATGAACCATGTTAGCGGATATAATTTCAGTAACTAAATTTGTATTTATTATGCTCAATCTTCTCCATAAAATAAGGAGAGATTGTTTCCATATCTTTGTATGTATTCTTTGTATTTATACCCGGTTATGATTGGAATGAAATCACACAATTCATAACAAATTACATGGTATCAGAGCCACTGCTCTGAACCCTAACCGCAGCTTTTCTTTTTTTAGCAGGATTTCGATCCTGTTCAAGGGTTTCGACCCTCTGTTTTTGCTTGCCGGCCACACCTCATTCACCACTCTTTCCCTTTCCCAACTCTATGGGTGATAAAGCTGACCCACAGGCTTCGGCCAACCCCAAACCATCCAACACTCTTCATCCTGTTTACACCGTCACTGACATCACCAAGAAGGTCCGGATTTTGGATGGCTCCAAGGTGACATACTCCGCGTGGGTGAAACTTTTCCAACTTCACGCACGGGGATATCAAGTCTTGGACCATATCACATCCGAACCTCCTTCCAGAGACGACCCGTCATACGAACAATGGAAAAACATCGATGCTATTGTTCTGCAGTGGATATACTCCACTCTGTCTGACAACTACCTCAAACAAGTTCTTGACATCCTGAACCCTGACAACGATGCTACTGCCCTTCAAGCCTGGACTCGTGTTCGTGAAATCTTTCACACCAACAGGGGTCCTCGCTGTGCTGCCTTACAATCCAGGTTTACAAATCTCAAACTCAGTGCCTCTCCCTCGCTGGACGCTTACTGTCAATCCCTTCGAGACATTGCTGATCAGTTGGAGGACCTTGGTACTCCGGTGAATGAACAGGCTCTAGTCCTTCAACTTGTCCGGGGGTTACCACGAGAATATGACACCATTGCTGCTATGATTCATAGGGAACTACCCCCCTGGAACGAGGCTTGTGAAATGCTCCGGGGAGATCAGGAACGCCAAACGGCTCAAGACCCAGTGACTACCCCTTCTGAAGCCCTGGCCGCTGTCAACACCGCTCGCCGTGATGCTCCGGCACCTACTCAAAACTCCTCTCGTCGGTCTGATTCTCAGCCGACCAGGTATTCTTCTCAGGCCTCTAGGTTTGTTCAGAACAATAATACTAATCGGCGCTCAGGGTTTACTCGCCGGGATGGGTCACAACAGAACACAGGGCCCAACTCTTTTGACACCTAATCCCACTCTAACAGGCCCTTTAGATCACCCAACAACCGGACCCCAAATCGCTCACAGCCTAATAACAGTTACTGGCCCAACTACCCACCTCAGCCCAATAATTTCTGGCCCAACTACTGGCCCGTACCACCTCCCCCTTGCCCATACCCTACTCTGCCAGGTTGGGCTTCTCCTTGGCCCACTAACCAACAGCCAAACCAACAGCCCAACTCCTCCTCCACTTCGGCCCAGGCCCACATCACGGATGTAAACCCCCCTTGAGCCCACTGAACTAGCCGAAGCTTTTCAAGCCATGGCAGTAGAAGACGAGACCCCACAATGGTTCATGGATACCGGTGCTACTAATCATCTCACCTCGGACTCAGGTATGATTTCTCACTCGTGTGATAATTCTATTAAACATGTATTGGTTGGTAATGGACATCGTTTACCAGTTGCTGGATCAGGTCATACAAACCTACCCTCAACTTCTAAACCACTCCAACTTAAAAACATTTTACATACCCCCAACATTATTAAAAACCTTATATCTGTCCGGAAATTCACCCGTGATAACTGGGTTTCCGTTGATTTTGATCCTTTTGGTTTTTCTGTGAAGGATTACCCGAGTGGGACGATTTTGAGTCGGCATGATAGCACCAGTCACCTCTACCCGCTCACTGCTACCACCCCTTTTGATGCTTCTGCTTTTGTTTCCACAAGTCTACAAGGCTCGTGGCATAATCGTCTAGGACACCCTGGCATGCATGTTCTAGATATTTTGAACTCTAATAATTTTATTTCTTGTAATAAGCATGCACGTACTTCTTTTTGTGACTCGTGTCAAATCGCGAAGCACAAACATTTGCCTTTTCAATTATCTAATTCGTCTACTGTTTGCCCATTTGATATTGTGCATTGTGATTTGTGGACGTCTCCCGTCCTTAGCAAACAGGGTTATAAATATTATTTGGTACTTATTGACGATTTCACCCACTTTACTTGGGTGTTTCCTTTAAAGTTTAAATCCGAAACCTACACCAAATTTACCCAATTTTATAAATATATATCTACCCAATTTCACCGCAACATAAAATCTTTTCAATGTGACATGGGTGGCGAATTTGACAATGCCCAGTTTAAACAATTTGCCGCCTCTCATGGGTTACAATTTCGCTTCTCCTGTCCCCACACCTCCCAACAAAATGGGAAGGCCGAACGCATGATTCGTCGTCTTAACGAAATCATGCTTTCCCTTCTCACCCATGCCTCTCTCCCACCAAACCTATGGGTCGAAGCTCTTCACACATCCGTTTACCTCCACAACATTCTCCCATCCAAAACCATTGGTTTTCGAACCCCCACCGCTGCCTTATACCTCAAAAACCCAGATTACACACCCCTCCGTGTTTTCGGATGTGCATGCTATCCCAACCAGTCTGACACCCATCCTCATAAACTTGCCCCACGGTCTACCCCTTGTGTCTTCCTTGGCTATCCTGCCGACCATCGAGGTTATCGATGCCTTGATCGTACCACCGGGAAAATCATTCTATCCCGCCATGTTACCTTTAATGAACTTGAATTCCCATTTTCAAAATCATACCAACCCACTCCTAACTCCTACACCTTCCTCGAGACCGACCCCTCCCCCCTAATCTTCACCCAACCCTCACCCTCAACCACCATCCCCGTTTCCCCATCACCTGACACCCCCACACCTCCCACTTCACCACCACCGAATGCTTCCGCTCACCCACCTCCATCCCCTCCTCAGCCTACACCGACTGACCACCCTCATCCCATCAACCCACCCATTACCTATTCCCGACGCCATACTCGTCCACCCTCGGCCCCACCATCTAACCCTCTTCCCTCACCTTCTATCCCACCTGTTCCCCAGCCTCGTCATCACATGACAACTCGTTCTCGTGATGGCACCTCCAAACCAAAAGTACCCTTTAACTTAAACACCGAAACCGTCTCCCCTATCCCGAAATCCCACCTTGATGCCCAATCTGATCCCAACTGGTATGATGCTATGAAAACTGAATACAATGCGTTAATGAATAATCACACATGGGAACTCGTTCCTAGACCACCCGAGGCACATGTCATTCGATGTATGTGGCTCTTTCGCCACAAATTCCATGCTAATGGGACTCTTGAAAGATACAAGGCTCGGCTAGTCGTAAATGGCAAGTCACAGCAGGTTGGTGTTGATTGTGAAGAAACATTCAGCCCCGTGGTTAAACCAACCACCATTCGCACAGTACTTAGTCTCGCATTATCTAAATCCTGGCCGATACATCAGCTTGATGTCAAAAACGCCTTTTTACACGGAGACCTCAATGAGACTGTGTATATGTTTCAACCACCAGGTTTTGTGGATAGTAGCAATCCTAAGTTTGTTTGCCGGTTAAAGCGGTCACTATATGGGCTCAAACAGGCACCTCGTGCCTGGTACCAGCGGTTCGCATCTTATATCATTCGGTGTGGATTTAAAACATCCACCTCGGATAGTTCCTTGTTTGTTTACAAGCGCGGGGACGATATGGCTTATCTTTTGTTATATGTTGATGACATCATACTCACTGCATCTAATGATAATCTGTTACGGTATTTTATTGATGCTATGTCCAGAGAGTTTGCTATGACTGATCTTGGCAGGTTACACCACTTCTTGGGCATCGAAGTAAAACATACATCGGCCGGACTGTTCTTGTCTCAACGAGCCTATATTCAGGATATCCTTGCTCGTGCCAAAATGGAGAACTGCAAACCGTGTCATACTCCTGCAGACACCTTGTCCAAACTCAGCGCCGAGTCCGGTGAACTGCTCTCTGATGGAACTCTATATAGGAGTCTTGCCGGGGCACTTCAGTATTTAACAATTACCAGACCCGACATTTCCTATGCGGTTCAGCAAGTGTGCCTATTCATGCATGCCCCCCGAGTGCCTCATTTTAACTATCTCAAGCGGATTTTACGGTATCTTCGTGGCACTACAGATCATGGCTTACACTTGACCCCCTCTAGTTCGGTCCAATTGACAGCTTATTCTGACGCTGACTGGGGGCGGGGTGTCCAGATTCTCGCCGCTCCACATCAGGCTACTGTGTTTTCCTCGGCAATAATTTAATCTCCTGGTCTTCTAAGCGGCAACCGACCATTTCTCGCTCCAGTGCTGAAGCTGAGTATCGAGGCGTCGCTAACACCGCTGCTGAGCTCTCTTGGATCCGAAACTTATTGCTTGAACTTCATGTTCCGGTTCGTCAAGCATCCATCATTTACTGTGACAACATTTCGGCCATGTATCTCTCCCAGAATCCGGTTCAACATCAAAGAACTAAGCACGTGGAGATCGATATCCATTTTGTTCGAGAAAAAGTTAAGCTTGGTGCTGTTCTGGTTCTTCATGTCCCAACCGAATTTCAATATGCAGACATATTCACTAAAGGATTACCACGCCTACTGTTTGATCGTTTTAAGACCAGTCTGTGCATTCGGCCGGCTACTGCTTCGACTGCGGGGGCGTATTAGCGGATATAATTTCAGTAACTAAATTTGTATTTATTATGCTCAATCTTCTCCATAAAATAAGGAGAGATTGTTTGCATATCTTTGTATGTATTCTTTGTATTTATACCCGGTTATGATTGGAATGAAATCACACAATTCA
The DNA here is from genome assembly GCA_032199755.1 of Ambrosia artemisiifolia. NCBI lineage: Eukaryota > Viridiplantae > Streptophyta > Magnoliopsida > Asterales > Asteraceae > Ambrosia > Ambrosia artemisiifolia. Next base: position 49,011,587 of record CM063515.1, on the reverse strand, counting down.
TAACAAATTACAAGTTAAGCAAACAAATGTGTTCTTGATTATTTATGTTTGTTCGTTTAACTAAGGGAGCAAAAAAATATGTTCAAATTTGTTCGATCATTAAATAAACGAACTTCCCACCAAACAATTCACAAACGATTTGCTAAACGTTCAGTTTATTTGCAGCCTTGGAAAAAACCGAAGAAACATGTTTTAGCTTCTCATATATATACATACATACATACATACATACATACAAAGTAGCATAGTCACAATACAGCAAACCAACCATGGAAATCAGACACCAATTATAAATTGCAATAACAAAGTAAAACTGAACAATCAGAGTCGTTGAAAATGAGTGTAGTTAAGCAAACGTTTCTTCACCATCTGTCCATTAACATAATGTTGACGACAAACAGGCATATACACATCTGCGCCCCCTATAAATTCGGTTTTTGTCTCGTCGGTCTTTCTGTAGGTGAAATGTGCCCGTTTGCCACATAACTCACACCGAGCGGTTAATTTAGTTACAGTATCAGCAAGGGGAACTATATCAAGAACAGGACCAAAGTTCCTTCTGCCAAATGAAAGTAAGTTAGATAAATGGAGTAAAATGATGAAGAAAAACTACATGATCTAGTAAAGCACCTTAAGTAATCACCATCAAGACCTGCAACTATAACTGTTTCCCATCATGGTCAGCAGCTTTACAACAAAACTCATAAAGATCATCAAAGAACTGTGCCTCATCAATCCCAATAACATCCAGCTGCCAAAAAAATATAGGAATTTAACAAGATTCTTGTTATTTGTGGATTGTATTGTTTATTATATGAACAAACAAATCATACATTTTTGACAGTCCTCAAACAGAGGTCTCATGTTCACTGGTTTTAAGTTCCATAGTTCCCCTCTTGTAGAGGCCTCACTTCAAAGGGTGGGAACCAGGGCCGGCCCTGAGCATGGGCTGGGTATTTACCGGCTCAGGCCCGACCCTCAAATGGGCCCGAACGTTTTTTAAAAATATATTAAATTCTATATTTAGGATATATATTTGTGTTTTATAAATTAAGTCTTGTTAGTGGAGGTGGAAAAACCATGCTAATTTAATGTAGAGATCTCAAGTTCTATCCTTGGCTCTACCATCATAATCATTTTTTTAATTCATTCATCTTTACAAAATTTTGAGCCCAAATTTTTTTTAGTGTTCCCGGAGACGGCCCGACCCTTAAATACCCTTAAAGTACTTTAATGGAATAAAAAAATCCTTATTAATCAAGTAAAGACAAAAAGTCCCATCTTTGAATCTCAACCATTAGATCATCAAGATCAATGGTCCAGATGAGTTCCTATGGTTCTCACAACTCAAGTGAGTTCTCAAGGGATCCCATCCCTATATATATATATATATATATATATATATATATATATATATATATATAGGGGATGGTTTAAGTAAAAACCCACTCAAAACGAAGAAACCCGGTAAACTTAATCTACACCATTGATCTAAAGTGATCAATGGTCCACATTTAATTCATGCTTTTTGATTTAAAATAATAGACTAAATGACAAAAAAAGGGCAAAAGGGTCAAATGACAATTTCTGAAAAAGCATGTATGACAAAGTTGACCTGACACATGTCACATCATCTCTCTCACACTTTTTTGATCATTGTCCTAAATCTGCCAGATGCCCGTGTTACATATGTAAAATGTATTGTGTTACGTAGGTTAAAAACTGAGTTGCCAGTTTATATTATTTAAAAAATGCTGATTTATTTTTTTTTATATTAGACCATATTTTTTTCCGTTTTATTGTACCAGCACCAGAATTGTTGCATATGTAACGAGAAATGATATGGTTATATGCCTTTTGTTACTTACAAAAGTGCTAAAAACAAACAAAACGGTCATTACAAAGTGTATCAACAACATAATATTGTTCATCTGCCTAAAACATACTACTCAAGAAAATATATTACACTGAAACTGTATCAACAACAAAACATAGAATTAAAGATTCATACCCCCCCTGCTGCATGCAATAACCCCGACATCCCGCGCTGCAACCAACAGTATCTGACGGCATCCGATAACCATACTTTGCATAAAAAGCCCACTGTTCCTCAGTATAACCTATACCCTCCCATTCAGCCCTAATACGCCGACCTTCCGGATACGTGAACGGCAACACGGGTTTGTTAAGTTTAGGTTCATATGGTTCTTCATATTCAGCCCCTAGGTCTGATTCGTAACCAACCGCCCATTCAGGTGTGTGATTTACATCATGCACGTCATCCTCCGGTGTCATATAGTCTTCTGGTGGCGGATATTCTTCGGGGAAGACGTAATCATAGGCCGCATTCCAATCGAAATCTTCATCACTTTCAAACCCACCGTCCGCCTGCACTACGGGTATAACCGGTTCTAATGGCGGGATGTCCGGGGCAACGGGGTCAGCGGGTTCATGTTCGGCTCCAACAGGAGGGATGTCCAATCCAACCGGTGGGGTGGTTCAGGTACAATTGCAATGTCCGGTTCATTTTGAGGTGGCTCGTGTACAATTGGGATGAGATGGTGACGCGCCTCAAAAACCTCCGAAGGCGGAGTGGTGGGGTTGGAATCCATGGTTTGACTAAAAACAGGACCTGTAACATATGTTATAGCATAGTAAGTGTTGACATTGGAAATATGAAACAGGGAAAAAAACTATTCTCTGTTAAAAACATATAGGTAACAGAAAAAAACTCATACATGCAAAAACAAAAAAAAATTCTATAACGAAAGGTGCAAAAAACAGGAGTGTTACATGTGTAACAGGGTTTTTTTCTGGGAACACAGACAAAATTTATACGAACTTAGTTCTGTTGTTACATACATTCCACACATTATAATACTCATACAACCATGCACATACTGATAAAAAAACAAATCAGACATATTGTTGCATATGTTAAGGGACATTAAAATTCACCAATTTTGATTAAAAAAAACATATTAGTAATAATAACATATAAAAAGGTTAATTAATATGTAAACCTACGTGTTAACGTATGCTACCTACGTGTAAAGATGATTAGTTGTGGTGTTACGTACGAAACAGATCCAAACATACATTTTCAAAACCATCACAAACAACTTCTTATTACCAAACACTAATTAGCTCAAATTCAAACTCTAACCATTAATTGTTTTCTAACCCCTTTCAAAATCATATTAAAAATGTTTTCTGCTGTTACATACGAAACAAAACGCAACATAGAACAGAGGAAGTTTAAAATTAGAGGTCAACAAAACAAATTCAAAAAACCCTATTACTTAAAAACGATAAAAGCCCAGTATCTCAACAAAATACCCTTACACCCAAATAACTGTCTAATATTTTTAACCCATCCCATCTTTTTAAATGGCCTAACTTTCTAATAATAAAACAATCTAAATTTGAACTTTACTACACAACTTTTTTTAGGATTAACAAAACAAACTACTTTTTCTAATAATAAAACATCTAATTTTGAACATAATCAAATGTTGTTACTAAACAACTTTTTTTTCAAAACAATCTAATTTTTAAAACAATCAAATGTTGGTTTTATTAGTTAAAGAAAAAATCTGATATACATTGTGCTTCCAAAAATCCTTTTCTGTTTTATTTAATTTCGTGCTTCCAAATCCCACCAGCCCATTTACCGACCACTTCCCACTTCTGTTGCCCCACATATCCCTAATAATCTCCCACTGCTCATATTTAAAAATACAAAAACACACCTCAGGAGAGAGAGGCTTGGAGAAGAAAGAACCAACAGGAGGGCTTGGTAGAACAGAGACTTGATGGAATCTTACGTATATCAACCTCCACGACAGAGCAGCAGCAGCAACAGAGGTGGAATCTTCTTTGTCTGCTACAAACCCTCTAAAACGATGGAATCTTCTTTTTGGGACGACAGAGGGTGGCTGATTATTGTCAACAGGGACGACATGTGATGAACAGGGGCGAGGGGTGGAAACAGGGGTGGAATCAGGGACGACGACGGTGATGAACAGGGTCGGTGGTGGCTGTTGTGTATGGTGGTGGTGGCAGTTGTGTATGGTGGTGGTAGTGATTATGGTGTAAGAGAGAGAGTGTATGTATGTGTTTATATAGGTGGAAGAAAAGAAATTCAAATTGTTTAAATGAGAGGGAAATGTAAAAAGACAAATATAACCTTTAAGAATTAAAATAATATATTCTTTAGTGGCCTATGTGGATTAATCTTGTCCACTCATTAGGTTTCCATGAGTTTCTTCATTTTAGAGGGTTTTGTGTGTATACTTAGCCTATATATATATATATATATATATATATATATATATATATATATATATTTATGTCGTTGGTGATAAACACATTGGAGGGGATTAGACAAGCGTTTGTATTGGAAAAAATGGGTAACAAGAGCAAGATGAGGTGGGTTAGTTGGAGCAAAATACAAGCTCCTAGGACACTTAGGGAGCTGGGGTTGGGAGAAATACGAAGTTTAAATTGGGTCTTCTTGATGAAGTGGAATTGGAGATTTAAAAATAATCCTTGTCAATGATGGTGGTAATAAAGGTGACCAACGTATTCCTACGTACCAAGATGGCTTTGACAAATCGGGGGTTAAATGTAATACACATGGGGTGCAAAATATGCGGTTATAGAGTTGAAACTGTTAAGCATTTAGCGATCTCATGCATGATGGCGAAATCAGTTTGGTGGTTCATTTCGGTGTGGCTAAAGATCCTTATTAATGCGAATGCTATATCCTTTCAAGATTTTATGGACGACTTGAAAAAATAAAAGGTTCAGCAAAATGGAAAAAGACAACAGAAGTCGTGTTCTATGCAACTTTAAGAAGGACCTGGAAGGCGAGGAACAAGCTTGTTTTTTATGGAGTCCCTTTCATCATTAAGAAGGTGGTGGAAGATATCAAAGAAGACCCGTTCTTATGGCTCAAGTTGAGATCGCTGTTTGAAAATCTAGTTTGGGATAGAAGGAGTGAGTTTAATATGCAAGATGTAGTTTTCTAATGTTTTTTCTTTGTTTTTTGGGATTCCTAGCTTCTTGCTAGCTCCTTGTTCCTGTAGATAAGTTTAGGATACCAAATCTACCCGGGATCAAGGATTCCAAACTACAGTTTAGGATTTCGGACCGAAATTTTACCCACAATAATTGCCCCCAAAACTTTGACAACTGTAAACACTAATAACAAATGTTAAAATTTTCAAATTTCAAAATCGTCATCATGTGTTTGCAAGTGATAGGATGTGGTGTGACAATCGAGGAGGCTATGCGACGACGTTTAAGAGGGTTAGTCATATATTTATATATATATTTCTTTGGTTTCTTTTTCATTTATTGTTCTCCTATAGATAACTCAAGTTAATTTTCTTCACTCTCCTCCATATTTTCTACCTTTCCTTAGAGCATTCACATCTCATCCATCAAACCTCCCCCCATCTCTAAAATTTAAAAAAAAAACTTACTAAAAACACCCTACATCCCATCCACCATTTTATACCTCATCTTTATATTTTGAAAAATCCATCTTCTAGATTCACCCTCATCAAATTATTGTGAGTGTATTTTAACCAGGAATATAATAAAATAAGTGTTTGTGAGTAAGATAAAGGTAAATATGGTGGAGGGGATGTGGAAGGTTTTTTTTTAAAATGAGAGATAAATTTTGAAAAATATGTTTTTTTTTATTATATTATAGGGTATAAAATGGTGGAGGGGATGTGAATGCTCTTACACCTTTACTTTATCACAACCATGGAAAGGAAAATGACTAGGTCTTCTTCATCTCTTCTCGAGAATCCTATTGAAGATTTTGTCCCTCAAAATCTATTAAAGTATCTTGAACAAGAAATCTGTTCTTTTAATGATTATAATATCTCTACTTTGAAAAATATGGATTAATTTCCATATAGAAAAAAAACTAATTTTAAAGATTTTGACCCTAATTCTCGGTTTGATTTTGTTTCAAAAATGTGAGTGTGTTTTCCTGTTTATCCATTTTCTTAGACCATGTGTTATGTGTTAGATGATCGGTGTTGTTTGGTCAATCAAAAATATGAGAAATAAGTAGTATTTGAAAGTCGAGTCGTTTCCATAGGGAACTAGTGGAAAGTCGTAGTCTCACTTAATTAAACTAATGAATTATCGAACTGATTACTTGATTGATTGATTTAATGATTTAAAAGAACGAAATTGAGATTGGTAAACGATTATGTAAAAGATATGTCCCCATCCGGATTTCCGCTTCAATGACTCACCCAAACCTGATCAATTGATAAGATACCACATAGACATGGTCTTGTTTGTTGGTTTTAATTCAAGTAGTAATTAGACACAGGTTTTCAATAATAACTTGTACAATCCAATTACCAAACCATATGTGCCAAATACCCACCCAATAAGCAAACTACTCACGATGCAAGAAAACTGAATGTGAATGATAAAGGACAAGCAATTGCAACACAAACAATTTATTTAAATGATTCAAAACCCAAGTATTCTTCAAAGTATGGAAAACAATCCAAAAATATCAAAAGAAACAAGTTATAAGTTCATACAAATGAACCGTAAGTCCAAACGAGATTACACAAAGAAGCTAGCCGATCATCATGATTTCATATGCTTCCATGGATGATTTGGATGATAGATGCATGAAAGCAATGATTAAAATGTGTTTTGGAATGATAAAAATCATCCTAGAATGGTCCAAGACGGCTAAGGTTAAAGTTATCTTCGTTTGTGGAGTCAAAAGTCCTTAAATATGGTCAAAACCCGAAATTTCGCGTCTATAGTCAGGTAGGGGCACAAGCCTGCACCCAGATATGCCAGGGGCGCACATTAGAACTTTTGGAGTTTAGGGCGCAAGCTTGCGCCCTTGATGGAATACCTTGCACCCTCTTCGTATTTTCATCATAAAATCTTCGTTATAACTCCGTTTTCTTTGATTCTTGCGGCCACGTCTTCGTATTTCAGAGTGTATCACATCATCGTTTAATATCTTCAATTCAGATCCATTTATTTTCTCCAACAATGCATCGAATCCAATCCTACCTTTTCCCAAAACCTTCCAATAAGCTCCAGTTAGTACTTTTAAGCACCGTACACCTGTAATTCACAAACAATCTCAAAGTAACCATGTTTTATGGTATAAATCACATAAAAACATATAATTAAATACATCTTAACATGGTAAAACACCTTCTCATCATGTTAGACCATGCCAATGGCGGAAAATATGGCGCAACGCTCGAAAGGGAATCAAAGTCAAGATTAACCATATTTAATTAGAAAAAAACATTGCATTAGATGTCGAAATGTATAATGTCAAAAGCATCATATATTCAATTGTCATAAATTCTAAAATGAAGGTTTCTCAATTATATCCTAACCATGTATTAGACTAACAATCAGCCCTAACAATCAGCTGAGACTTATGATAATTAGAATAATGTTAGCCAAGATTTACGCTTAGGATTAGAATAGAGATTTCCATATTTATTTGTAATCATCTCTATTTATACTCCTTATGTATTCTGCTCATCAATATCAATAAAACAAAGGAATCTTTATGTTTAATATGGTATCAAGAGCCTGTCTCTAACCCTAGCTGCTGCCTCTCTTTTTTTCTTTTCTGGCCACCGCCGGACAACAGTTGTACAGCCGTGAGTAATATCTCCGGCCATCTACTCAACAAACTCTCTCTTTGAATAGCAGCGACACCCATTCCATCTTCATTATGGCCACCCTTGCCCTCTTTACCACCCAAGAAAATACCATTCACAACTCTCACAAGTTCGCCTTGACCCTCTCACCCTCAAATTATGGCTATTGGAAAGCAATGGTCGAACCATTCCTTGTCTCCAATTCCCTGTTTGGTTACATCGATGGTTCCATACCTTGCCCACCACCCAAAGTTTCTGCTGATGCGGGTGCTGCTGATAACCCGAACTACACCCGGTGGATTGCAAACGATGCCCATGTCCGTATGCTTATCATCTCAACCGTGTCTGAAGCCTCCTTCCAACATGTCCAGGGCACTACTTCTAGAGACGTTTGGCTGTCTCTGGAACGCGCCTACGCGCCTCAAACCGCCTCATATGAGTATACCTTGAAGACCTGACTCTTGAAAATAGCCATGAAAGGCGATGAGAAAGCTGTTGACTATTTAACTCGTGCTCAAGAATATGCAACAGCCTTGGCTAACATCGGGGATCCTCAAAAAGAAAAAGATGTGGTGATGCTTACTATTGCGGGTCTTCGTGAGGAGTACAATAGCTTAAAAGGTAACCTGCTGGCTCGTAATCCACCTGTTCAGTTTAACGAATTATATGGTTTATTGACCGACCATGATTACATGATTACTAAAAACCAAGAACCACAACCCTCCCTAATACCACAGGCTTACAACAGCACCACAAAACAGCCTCCCACCATTAACAACATCCAATCTCAACTCCAAAATCTTCAACTGCTTGCTGCTCAACTTGGCTATCAACTACAGCCTGCTCCCAACACCAAGCAGCCGTCCCCAGTTATCAGCCCACAAACCCAAGCTTACTTTGCCCCACGGTCTTCCAACAACAACCGTGGCAATCGACGTGGTACTTATCGTGGCAACTCACGTGGAAATTCAAATCGGGGCCGTGACAATTCTGGTAACAATAGACAATTTTCTTGGGCTGCTACACAAAACACTGTTTTTGGCCATTGTAACAGGTGCGGGATTGGTCACTTACCAACTCAATGCCCCAATCAGGCCGGTCCCTCTAGGAAGCCTTCTCAGGCCAACTTTGCTGCCTTTTCGGATACCAGCTCGCAATATGATGTCATTTGGAAACCCGACACTGGAGCCAATGATCATGCCTCCCCGGATTTAGCAAGTCTTGACAACTCAGAAGCTTATCAAGGTAATGATTCTCTCCATGTTGGCGACGGTACACCCCTTCCCATCTTTCATATTGGTTCTTCAAAAATTTACACCCCACACAAAACCTTTAATATCTCTAATATTCTTCATGTTCCTGCCCTAAAACAAAATCTCCTTTCCGTTCAAAAATTTTGCTCAGATAATGATGTTTTCTTTGAGTTTCATGCTTCTTTTTTTGTTGTGAAGGACGAGTCTACACGCACTGTCCTTCTAACGGGACCAAGTGAGCAAGGTCTTTATTCCATCTGCCTTCCTACATTCAAGTCTCTTCCTAAAATCGCCTTAACAGCAACAAAAGAGTCCTCCACCATTTGGCACCATCGTCTTGGACACCCGCATCTTCGTGTTTTTCAGTTACTTATTTCTAGTTGTTCTTTACCTGTTTCCACTAAATTGTCATCCTGCTTATGTACTTCATGTCAGTTGGGAAAATCATCCAAACTGTCTTTAAAACTTTATACTTTTCGAAGCAATAATATTTTGGATTTAGTTTATTGTGATGTTTGGGGTCCCTCACCCACTTTATCTCTTGATGGTTATCGTTTTTTTCCTTTTATGTGTTGATCATCACTCTCGCTATATGTGGTTTTATCCATTAGCACACAAGTCTGATGTTTACCCAACTTTTAAACAATTTTTACACATGGTCGAACGTCAACTTAATACTAAACTAAAAAGTGTGCAAACTGATTGGGGTGGTGAATTTCGGAATCTAACTCCATTTTTTAACTCGCTTGGCATTATTCATCGTCGTTCATGCCCTCACACAAGCGAGCAAAATGGAATTGTTGAACGTCGTCATCGTCATGTTGTGGAAACTGGGCTTGCACTTCTAGCCCACTCCAATCTTCCACTACGATTTTGGCGGTTTGCTTTTGACACTGTTGCCTATCTCATAAACCGCCTACCTTCTCGGGTGTCCTCTAACATGTCTCCCTATCAACATGTTTTCAAACATAAACCTGATTACTCCTTCCTTCGGGTTTTTGGTTGCCAATGTTTTCCATACCTTCGTCCTTACAATCGTCACAAAATTGACTTCCGCTCCACTCCATGCATCTTTCTTGGCTATAGCCCAGACCATCATGGTTACCGGTGTTTTGACCCGGTCTCCGAACGTGTTTATGTCGCACGTCAAGTTCGTTTTAATGAACATATTCTTCCATCTCGTACACCACCACCACCTGCCCCACCTCCTACATCCTACACTTCCATCTTCCCGACCCCACCACCCAACCTGTCCAACTCCGAAAACAGCCCTACTTCCACAGTTTCTAGCCCAAACACTAACCAGCCTCCTGCTCCTACACCTATGCCTCCCCAACCAGCTGACCCAGTCCAGCCCACACCCTTCGATTCCTCATCTGAACCCGGTCCAGCAGAATCGACCACATCAGCCCCGAACCCACCTAGTAGTGCTACCCAATCTGCCCAACCTGACTCTCCCACTCGACCTCGTCCAGCTCATCTTCGTCCTAACCCAAAGTGTCCAAACCGTTATAACCCATCGGCCTATTACATCACCACTTCCCCTGATCAACTCACTGAACCCACTTCCTTTACCGTTGCTAACAAGTATCCGGAGTGGCGTCATGCCATTAACGAAGAGTTTGATGCACTTAATAAAAACGGGACGTGGTCATTAGTTCCTTATGTTGATAATTCTAATGTGGTTGATTGTAAGTGGGTGTACAAGTTAAAGAGGGATACACAAGGCAAAGTGACTCGCTACAAAGCTCGTCTTGTAGCCAAAGGGTTTCATCAACAGGCTGGGGTTAACTATCATGAGACTTTCAGTCCAGTAGTTAAGGCTACTACCATTCGAGTTGTTCTATCTCTGGTTGTCACTCACAAATGGGCCCTACGCCAACTGGATGTTCAGAATGCATTCCTGCATGGTGATCTTCAAGAAACGGTTTACATGAGACAACCACAGGGCTTTGTTGATCCTTCCAAGCCACATCATGTTTGTCTCCTTCATAAGTCTCTATACGGACTCAAACAAGCTCCTCGGGCTTGGTTCCATATGCTATCCACTGCTCTTCAACAGCTTGGTTTTCATGGGTCCAAAACAGATCCGTCTTTGTTCATTCTCAACTCACGAGGTACAACTATTTATGTTTTGGTCTATGTTGATGATATCATCATCACTGGGAACAACAACCAGGCCGTTGATCACATCATTCAGAGTCTAAGCTCTTCATTCGTTGTAAAAGATTTAGGCTCTCTTCATTATTTTTTGGGCATTGAAGTCATTCGCATGGTCTTGATCTTATCCTATCCCAAAAGAAATACATCTGGGATACTTTACAGCGTTCAGGGTTGTATGACTGCAAATCGGTCAATTCACCTATGAGTACATCTCAGGTTCTTATGCCTGATGATAGTCCCTTGATGCCTGACCCGACCAAGTATCGTCAGGTTGTTGGAGCCTTGCAGTATGCTACTTTGACCTGTCCTGATATTGCCTTCTCTGTTAACAAAGTCTGTCAGTTTATGCATGCACCCACTGAGAACCATTGGACAGCAGTCAAACGAATCCTAAGATACCTAAAGGGTACCACTGACTTGGGTTTACGTATTCGTCACGACTCGGGCTCTATTCTTCATGCCTTACTGATGCTCACTGAACTAACTCGGTACAGGCATATTCTGACTTTGATTGGGCCGGGTGTCCCGTTGACCGTCGGTCCACGGGGGGATTCTCTATCTATCTTGGATCGAATCTTGTTTCCTGGATAGCCCGAAAACAACGCACTGTGTCTCGCTCATCTACTGAATCATAATACAAAGCCCTTGCTGAGTTGCTGATACAGTTGCAGAATTAATTTGGCTAAAGGCCCTTCTTCGTGAACTTGGTATTACTAAAAATTACTCCCCAACTCTTTGGTGTGACAACTTAGGAGCCACCTACCTTTCAGCTAATCCAGTTTTTCATGCTCGCACAAAACATGTTGAAGTGGACTATCACTTTGTTCGTGAACAGGTGGCTCAAGGTAATCTGCATATTAAATTCATAGCTACTAATGATCAGATTGCTGATGTCTTCACCAAGCCTTTATCTTCTCAGCGATTCCAGTTCTTACGGTCCAAGTTGCAGGTCGTTCCCCGCCCTCAACTTGCGGAGGGGATATTAGACTAACAATCAGCCCTAACAATCAGCTGAGACTTATGATAATTAGAATAATGTTAGCCAAAATTTATGCTTAGGATTAGAATAGAGATTTCCATATTTACTTGTAATCATCTCTATTTATACTCCTTATGTATTCTGCTCATCAATATCAATAAAACACAGGAATCTTTATGTTTAATACCATGGAAAATAAAAGTAAAACCCTCACAAAATCCGACATCCCAAAAATGATTCCCCGCCCTAGCTATGATACGTGATCCACTTCAATTACCTAAAAGTTACGTTTTAAAAGGATGTCAATATATAAATATATTGGTGAGTTCACAGGTTTTATTTATTGGGAACCGCGTCACCCATTCGGGTCAAAACCAACCCGAAATAATTAGACCCAGTTTGTTATAAAATCTCTATTATATATATATATAGTATACACAAAATATTAATAACCATTATTACTTAAGCGACAGCGTGTTTACAAAAACAATATATATTTACATAACCGATACGCAATCCCTTCCAGTAATCCAAATACAATAACATGACAAATAAAATATACACAACCATTGGGTGTTTTAGAAAACTACCTTGACGAAAACACCAAAGAAACCGCACGATGGATCTACGAATGCTTCGCTAGTTAGTCAATCACTAATACTTGAGAATCACCCGAAACACCCTATGTAGATCCCAATCTATGACGACACACGGGGGCACCAAATGAGACAAGCACGCGACCCAAGAAGAACCGGCACACGAACCAAGGCAATCACGCACCTCGCTTCTTGTGGCGCGTGAAGGGACAGCAGAACCAGAAGGAATGAGGTGGTGCATGATGTGATGTGAAACACACCTTGTTAATATGCTAATTTTATATATATTTTAGTATTTGATCGATGCATTTTAGGCACACCATTTATCATACTAATTCTATTATAAATACATCGATAGCATACTAATTCTAATATATTTTAGTATTATAAAATATAGTGTTGTGATTTGTTTTTGTATTAAGTGGGTTACTATAAAATGAGCTCAAACGGAATTAATAATAAAAAAATAAGAAAAAGAAAATCATGATACTTTTCATTTGAAAATCAAGTTCAATAGTTGTTAATTGTAATTAATTAATAATTAAATGGTATTAAGGGTTCGAGAAAATAAAGATCAAAAGGAAAAGACTTTGAAATAATTAGTTAGAGTGCATGTTTTTGTTTGCAATTGATGATGCACTGATAATTACTGGTGGGTTTACCTATGCGTTGTAGTGGGATCCACAAATAAATTGCAATATAACATTATGATACTTAGGTTTTTTGCCGTAAGTTACGCAAAAAGAATAGAATTGTGCACACTATGTTTTAACAAGTATTCGTAGAAAGTAAAGAAAAAAAAATGTGCACCGCCACTTACAACTGATTGCAGTTCACCACAAAAACCATGTACTCATTATTGAACAAATCTTAATAAACCAAAGGTATGTTACTGTAACAGACCAATATGAACATAAACATCACTCTTGTGTAAGCTGTCAGGTCATTGCATATCTACATAATCTTGTCATTAAAGACACCTTGCTAAATGATAAAGTTCATTTACATGACAAAAACATGTAGTAATAATATAATATTGTATACACTATCATATAAAGGTCATTGTTCATTTAGAAATTAAAAGTTGTGATTTGTAAGTTTGTAATAATAGACTTGCCCAACTTGACCTAGCTAAAAATTGCCCAATGTAGCCAGTGAGCCGAACCATCCCATCCACTTTGCCGCCGTGTAGACTCATATATATTATCTTTCATCGCCATTATATGAAATTTGTTCAAAAATATTGTTATCCCGTGTGTTTATTTATTTTGGGTAAGTTCCATTTTCATATAAAAGTTAATTATCTTCTAGGGACATTTAGAGAAGAATACTGGTAAAATTTAGAAAATTGTAAAGAAACTCTTAGTATGTCATCTTAACTTTAGACAATTTGGATATATTTGTCCATGCCTCCTCCTTTATAACATAGTATATAATTATTTGTGTTAACTGTTGGCTATTGCGTAGGAAAGAAGGAAACGAGTGGGTTTACGGGAATAAAGGATCATGGAGTTCATGCGTAAACTTGTGGGCTTGAGTGAGAATATTAACTATTGGTGACATGGTGTTGGGCTTAGCTATAGTCAATTATGAAAATGAGCGGCCTATTCATGTGGGCCTGGTAGGTCACAAGAAGGATAATTAAAAGAGGACACATTAGACGAAGAAAAAAAAGTTATTTTGAGAGGATTTGACGTGGATACAAAGTAGCTTTGAGGAGGAGTACGAAACTACAAAAAGTTCTATCTTGTTTAAATACTCATTTGAACATTATGTTTTATCGTGTTTTTATGGACATCAAGTCACATTTAGAAGTCTAAATTTGAGAAATCTAAAACTAAAATGATATTTACCCTAACACATAATATTCAATCATCATTTTGGTTGGTATCATTGTTTGGTTTTCGGATTTGATATTACATACATATACTTATATTTTAGTCATATATTATCATGTATGGGAGGTAGGACGAATTCCATCCATTTAACCTCTAGGATTTACTAATGCACAAACCATCACAAGGATGATTCGGATGGCCACAAAACAAATTTAACTTAGTAATCTAGTGAGGTAGGTGGAATCCAATTTGTAGGACCAAAGTCCCATTGTTCACACCATTACCTTAACTCAAGTCTTTCAACATGACAAGTTGAAGACTTGGTTTGGTTTACTCACTTGTGAGATTACTTAGGTCATAAACAAGGAAGAAACTAGGTAGATTTTTAGAAAACATAACTAGCTATGGGACCTCAAATAAGGTGACTTACTCATGATGTTTACCTTTGTAAATAAGTGGTAAGTTCTAGAAGTTTACCCAAGTAGTTTAAAGGAAGTAACCACACGAAAAAAAAAATAAGAAAAATAAGGCTTGGAACAAAGAGTTTAACAAAAAAAATAATAATAAATAAATAAATAAAAAATTGGATGTTGAACTTGGAGAATCCTTGAGATTTTTTTTGGAAGGCAAATTTCATTAACACCAAACAACCGACATAATCTCCAAGATAGAGATTAGCCAAACGAAACCGAGTTACATCACATCAAAATAAAAATTACACCAATGTTTCCAATCGACCGTATCCCTCTTATATCTACTCTTGTACCAAAGGAAACCCAAGGATTTCACATCCGCCACGATCTTTACGACATCCGGTTCTACATTAGACAACGTCTTTTCATTCCTTGCCTTCCACACCCTCCAACACGTCAAAATAAGGATGCCATAAACGATATCTTTCTTCACGTCCTTAAGCTTCATATACTCAACCATATTCAACACATCCTTAATAGAAAAAACGAAAAAAGGAGCAATCTTGCACCAGTTCGATATTCCAGCCCAAACACCCAACGAAAACCTGCAAGCCGTAAAAAGATGGTCGACTGTTTCCTCTTCTTCACCACATAAATTACACCGCCCCTCTCCCACATTAACATTCCTTCTAAGGAGCGCTTTGGAAGTCGGAATACGATATCTATGAGCCCGCCACATAAAAACATTACATAAATGGGTAATGTTTAGTAATTGTTAGTTGGTTGGTGGTGGTTGGACATTAAATGAATACGTAGTTGGGAGTTAAAAGTGGGTAGTTAATAAGGTAGTTAGTAGTTGGTAAATGTTTATAGAAAATGTTAATAAGTAAAAACCTTTATAAATTATAAATATTGGTATTAATAAAGGGAGTTTTTTTCCCAAACTAGTGTAGTTATGAAAAATATTTACCTATGGGTAGTTTGAAAAATATTTACATAAATGGGTAGATTTAGAAAATTATCACTTTTAATTAATTAAAAAAAAACATATATCGTGACCTTCTATCTCCCACACTCTACTTTCCCATTAATCATTAACACACATGTTCTTCCGGTAATCAAACAAGTAGACCATCCACGTTCCTCTGATGATCAAGCAAATCTGCCATCGATGTTCATCTGTTAATCCAGGCCATCGGCGTTCCTCCGATAATCAAGCAACTAGGTGACGACTTCGTTCTTCCGACGACCATCGTTCATCCGAGGTGTTCTTCCTATACTGGTTTTGTTCCTCTCGATCGTTCTTCTCCGCATTTGTTTTTAAACGAACCAGACAACATTATAGAATCAGATTTCATTTTGATGTTAGTTTTTTTTTATTACAACTCCGACTTCTTATGTAAGTTTTTACTTTCTAACTTTGTACAAATATTAAAGAATTGATAAATATATTCTTTAAAATGATCTTGTGTTAAGAGAAATAAATATGGATGATTGAGTCAGCAAGGTGCTTGTGATGAGGTAGGGTCTAACAAATATTAAAGACTTGATACAAATACTAAAGAATCGATACCTGTATTCTTTGATTCTTGAAACACCTAAGGGGGAGGTCATGGGTTCAAGTCCCATAAGGAGTAGAAATTTGCCGTTCAAAAAAAAAAAAAAAAAATTATCAACAAATGATTAAGGTTATATATATAACTTGTAGCAGGTCAAATGTATTAATACGAATCCTTGAATTATAATATTTAATTATTTATCATGTATATCATCTCTCAAGTAGTTGTATCATCATGGAGAATTTTATTTTTTCCAGAATTTAGTTTAATTATTGCAGAATTTTTGTAGATTTTTTTGCACATTCTTTATAGAATTTTTACAAAAATTAATTAAACAATATTTTTGACGATTTTATTTGTTCTAATTTTAATTTTTATTGAAAACATAAAGAGAAAGTATATATTGGGTAAAAATAAAAGGGATAAAGAAAAGTACCCATTTAGGTAAATATTTTTTAAAGTACCTAAATAGGTAAATACTTTTCCTATCTGCACCTAAGTGGGAAAAAACTCTTAATAAAGGTATATATACATATACTTTTGTATATAGGTATGCATACGTGTATGAAATTGATAAAATTAAAGTATTCTAACGACTTTGTTTATCACTTAATCTTAATTACAACAAGGGAGAAAACGAAAGTATTCTATGTTTATGATATACACTTATACTTATATATATCGTTCTTGTAATCGTGACACCTGAACTCATCTAGATCGGGGTGTTAAATCCCTCATCGACTTTCAAAAATCTTGTGCATGTGAAACGTTTGTTTGTGATACATATGTTGTTATATACAGTTATATCCCAGGAGCTTCCTAGGATAGACAAATGTAATATGAAATGATTAAATTTGTGTTACGATATATCATAGAAATTAATATGAGAAAGCACAATTTTAATCATGTGAATAAGAATAAAAATATATATTAAATTATAGGTTCACGTTTTTCTCTTATTTATTTAATATTTAATATTTATTTTTTTAACTAATTCTTTGTATATTTCTGCCTATTAAAAATCATTTAATATTTTATTGATCATACCTCATAGAATATTAAATTTTATAACCTAATAATAAATAAAACAAAAAAAATGTTATAACACATGTGATACACAACTTTTAATCAACTTTTTACACTAAATGATCTGTAAGTGGGAGTTTTGTTTTCATCTAGGGCAGAATAGGTTAAAATCAGTTGTTTCTAAAAAAAAAGCTACACCTTAAAACCACAGCATCAATCGCGCTCTACAATAGTTGTTTTTGGTTCTGTTGCTCATCCAAACATATATTCTCTATTTAATATATATTTTTATTCTTATTCACATGATTAAGATTATTGTTTTATCATATTATGGTAAATTAATTTCTATGCTACATAGTAACACACATTTTGTCACTTCATATCAGATTTGTTTATTACGAGAAACTCTCGGGATACAATCTAGTTATTTCATATGAGCAATTGAGATAATCATAAGAGTATTATTTATTATATTGTACACAAATAATAAAGATAGAGATAATTGAGATAATCATAAGATTTTTATTTATTATATAGTAAACAAATAATAAAGATAGAGATAAAGATTAAAATTATAAATTAATAAATATTTGTTAATTTGGGTTATTTTTTTAGCGTATGAACAAAACTCAATAAAAATTCATTTTTCCTTTTTGTTTTTTTATAACACTATAGTACTCGTTGAAAAGATAATAAAACACTTGTTAATTTGGTGTAATTTTTTTTAAATGTCATATGTAAAAGTTATTAACATTTAAAAACTGTGGGGGAGAAACATGAGAGAGAGAGAGAAATTTAACGGGAAATAAGGGGGGATGCCTCACCTAGTGTCATGTGTCACTCAATGGGTGTGAGAGCCTAATCTAATGCCATATGTCACACCATATTTTCGTTTTTTACATATATTTATGGTAGGGATCATACGAGAACCAACTTTAAAGAGAGAACCAAGTAACCAATGTGAACAAGGGGTATATTTGTAAATATGAGGGGTGTATACAAAAATCCATCCATAAAAAAATTATATAACCTAAAAAAATAAAAACACCAAAATGTTTATTTAGTGTTAATCTTTAAAAAACAATGGCTTATATTACGTCATGTTTGATGCACATGTGCATTTCACTGTTATATATATAGACATACCGTATGCACATGTGCATTTCAATAATAGATCACGCTTTTGAATAAATTACCAATTATCATAATTAAATGATCATTAAATGGACGCTGCCCACCCCCTGAAAACATAAACCCACCCACCCACCAAAAAACCTAAACCCACCCACCACCACCAAAAAACCCTAAACCCCTCATCCCACTACACCTAAAAACTAAACCCTACCTCTACCCATTAAAAACCTAAACCCACCCACCCCAACACCCTAAAAAACCTAACCCCCCCCCCCCCCCCACTGTGAGATGCACATGTATAACTAAGCCCCCACCCCCAAAAACCTAAACCCCCACCCCATCCTGAAAAAAACCTAACTAATGCACATGTGCATGTAGTACATTTGTCTTATTATAGTTTTTAGGAAAAATTACAAAATTCGTCCTTTAAGTTTACATCGTTTTTCAATGGATACCCTTTAGCTTTTAAAATGATGAGAATGATCCTTAACGACTCAAAATCTTATACCCACTGTCCTTTAGCACTAACTAGGTTAGATTTTAACGTTAACTTTGATCACGTGGGGGACATGTGAGGGTATATTAGTCAATTTCCCTCTCCCTCTTCATCTTTCCTCTTTAAAACCCTTTGATCAACACTCAGAATCTAGGGTTCTTCATCAAACCCAAATTTGGTCAAAATTCACAATCAAAATCATAATAATAACCCTTTCAATCAGGCTTTTAACCCTCCTTTTCCTCTTCATCCTCCTCCCTCTTCTCTCTTGCTTCACCCTGATAATTGTTCTAAACAGCACGAAATTAATCGATTGAAGGTTTCTTTATTTCATTTTCTAACATTACCAACATTCAACTTGTTTGTGTCAAATGGATATTAATTAATATTAATCATCACCTTTTCATTTCTTTTTTTTTATTTTGCAGCTTGAGTTGGGAAGAGTCTCAAAGGTTCTTGCTAATTTAGTATCTTATATTCTACTTCTATGCCCTGTTTTGATACATCATACATTACTTATTTAACAAATCCTCCTATGTATGTCTCAAACTTTATGGATGATGATGATCACTTTCTAGGGTTTTTCTTTTTTTACATCTTATGTGTCTGATCACTCTAATGAATTAAATTATACTACAACACATTATCACTAACTTATGGTGCTGCTCTTCTTTCCACAAAATTTATCTCATATATTTTTTTTCTGTTGATGATGTTTGTACTTAATATATACTTGCATGAACAAGAGTGCTCGGAGCTTAGGAAGGATAAAGAAAAGAATGAGAAGTAGCTTAGACTATTTCTTCCAATAAATGGATCTGAAGATGCTGAAACTGTTGCTACAAAGAAGTCAACTCTATGAGTAATGTTTTCTTTAGTATTGTTGCGAGTCTCTTATAGTTAAACCATTGACTAATGAACCTCAAATAATGAGTCTCTTATACTGCCATTGTGGAAAAGAAGCAGTATACAGTTTCATGATTGTGACTGTGAATTTTGCCCTAATTTGGGTTTGATATACCCTAGATTCACCACCACCACCACCACCACCTCCTCCTCCTTCCACCACCACCACCACCTTGCAGCAACACCGTCACCACCACCTCCTGCCACCAGCATCACCACAATACCATCACCTTGCAGCAACCCGAAACCCCCACCAACCACTACTTCAACCAACCCTACCCCAACCTGCTAATCTGTGACCTCTGACCTCCCCACCTACGACGTTCCATCACTGACGTTCCATTCGATGATCCTGCTATAAATTGAATGCTCCATTAGGACCTGAACATACCGAAAATCAAAACCCCACTCTCACCTTTCACTATCGTTATCTCATTTGTGCTCAATCTTGACGCTTTGACTTCGTGGGTTGACTCGTCGATTCGGAAGCAAATCATTTCGTAAGTTTCAATTTAAACCATAATCTTGTTTTTCGTTCTGTTATGAGTAATAGCCCCTTATCAGTTTGTCATTTCGATCCGTAATTAAGCGGATTAGAAATGTAGGGTTCTTAAAAGCTTCTTTTGGGAAGATGATCATACTGGATATCTATTTAAAATTGATTCGAAAACAATGAAACACAATCAGACGTGTGGTCCAAATGGTTGAATGTTTGGGGGAAATATTGTTGTGGCGGCGTTGAAAGGCTGTCTGGGGGTGGAGGTGGGTGAAGGTGGGTGGTGGTGTTGTGGTACTGATAAAGAGAGAGAGAGAGAGATATATGTATTAATATAATATAAAATTCTTTTTGTTTAAATTTTAAAATGGTTTTCTAAATAAATGGGTAAAAAGACAATTTGACCCTCCACTTAACGATAAAAATTAATTGGGTTAGGTTCAAAGGACAAACCGTGCAAGATTCTGAAACGTAAAGTACAAAACTCGTCAATTTTAAACATAAAGAACATTATTTGCAATCTGGTATAAAGCTAAAGGACAAAACTTGTAATTCAGTCTAAAAAATAACATAAACACCACATATATTTGATACATTGAGTATTCAAATAAGAATCAATTTTACATTGAAAAATGTCAGAAACGCATAAAACATTTTTATCTAGTGCAATGATGTATTTACAATTAATGAGATATGTAGTATGTAACTTCTATAAATATATAAAAGAATTGATGTTTGCTGACGTGGCATTCAATAGAGGCCTCAACCCCCTTTGAATGTGTTACGTGGCACTCTCTATGAATTAAAAAAAACGTACCTATAAAACACCTCCACTTTCAACCCAAACCCTAAACACCCGATTAATCTCCACCTCTCTCTCTTCACCATCACAATCACACATATTAAATGAGGAAATACAGTCACGTAGGTCTTTACCATCACAATCACACATATTGTTAAAGCCACACATCATTCTCATATTCCTGTCGGCAACTCTCGCCGAATTGTTCGTTTTACGGAACCTTAGCCCTCACTCCGATGCCATTCGCATCAGCACGCGAATGTGGGGGCGGCAGCGCCGCCATGAGCTACCGTGCTCTTCCATGTTCAAACCCCTTATTCTCTTCCTGCTCTCTCTCTCTCATGTATATGTTTGTGTTTATGAAATATGGTGGATTATCTTCTATATATCAATTTTACAACAGTTCTACAGTAAGCTAATATTTTATTAATTTTCTTATTTAGTTTGTGATTTAACTTTAGTCGTTTGAATCCTACAATAGCATCGTCGCTCTTTGTTTAATTGATATTTAATAATTAGATCATATATTTAATATGTGGTTTTAAGTTTTTATTTAATTGTTATTTAATAATTATATCATATAATAGCATCATCACATATATTTAATATGTGGTTTTACGTTTTTATAAGTGGGAGCTTGAATGGTTTTAGTAAACCATTGGTTAAGATCTGGTTTTTATAAAAACCATTTAAGTTGTTTGATGGTTTTATATAGCGTGCCGCAATGTCATACAGAGATGTGATAAGTTTTTGAATGGTTGCAACTTCCAACTTAAGTGATTGTATAGTTGATTAGGTTAGCAATTATAAGAGTCATTAGAATGTGAAAGATTAGAGAGATGTGATGAGTTTTTGAATAGTTGCAGCTTACTTAAGTGATTGTTTAGCTGATTAGTGATTAGGTTTTAGTTTAGGGAATATAAGTTATTAATTATTAGAATAGGATATGCAGTGATTGAGTGTGAGGGATTGGAGATATGTGATTATGTTTATGTACTTTGAAACTTTGAGTAGATCTTTGTCAACAATAAGTTTGAATTTAGCTGTATTGACGTTAAATAACTATAAGTAAATGACTATTAGTAACTGGTAAGTTCAATTTTGGTTCATGATGCTAAATCCTAATATTTGAAGTAGAATCTGTTTTTGAGTCAATTATGTAGGATATTGGGATAATGATGTTCAATATATGTAAATGTGTATGTTTATGTGTTAATTTCAGGTTTATGCTGCTTTTGTGAACTTTTTTTTTTTGTAGGATATTGGAATAATGATGATGAATTTATGCACATGTGTTATGTTTATGATTTATAAGGTTTTAGTGTATTTATTTTGTAGGATATTGGAATGCAAATGTGTGATGTTTATGATTTCTAGGGTTTTAGTATCTGTTTTGTAAGGATATTGGATTAATGATGGTGATTAGACTCAATTGTGATAATTTTAGGTTTGTGTTATTTTTGTTAACGAATTTGTAGTTTTTTAGTATCTGTTTTGTAGGATATTAAGATAATTATGATGAATATGTTCAAATGTGTGATGTTTATGTGTTGATTGCAAGTTTATGCTGCTCTTGTGAACGGATTTTGGACGTGTGTTGATATGGCGAATGGACGTTATCTGTGGAGAAATCTAGCAATTGTTATGGAATAAGTTGCTGGAGGGGAGCTATTTGACAGGATTTGTAATGCAGGGCATTTCAGTGAGGATGAGGTAGTTCTATCATATAATTATGGTATATTCGCTTTGACTGATATTTTTTGGCCTTTATGCATGTGTGGATGTCGTTTGATTGATTCACCGCCATGTTCCATTTTTAGCCATTCCGGTACTTTTACATCCACTACATATGCAGGCTTTTAGTGAGAAGCTCATCAAGAATACAGGTACCCTTCACCATTGAAAAGTTTTCATTCAGGTTATTGTCTTCTTTTGTTTTTTTGGTAGTGAAACTCTAAACAAATTCTTTTCTGTTATTAAATGAACATAAATATATGAGAAATTGTGACACTATCTCAAAGATGTATAATCTTGGACTCTTGGAACACAAACTGCTTTTAGAAATTTAGTCTTTGCTTGAGGTAATTAAGTGACTTTTTAAGTATGTGACAAGTGACCGTTCATATTTTGTAGTTATTTATATGGCAAATGTAGTTGAATACCATGACTTGCAACCAACTCGTCCCATTTTACATATTTTCTTTATAGTTCAATGTTTTAGCTTAGCCCATTTGACCCACTACACAACAAACACAACCGAAATGGTATCCATTTATATGTAAACGTGTCAAAAAATGTAACCTCTACAAAAATGGCATTTTATTGTAGACATGGGGTACTTTAGTTTTACATGAACTAATTATGCTCTCTTTGGCCCAAGATAAGTCCCTTTGGTAAAAGTGCATGTTTTGTAGCTAATCAAAGTCAACATGGCTCTTTTATTATTGATTTCTTTCAAAACTAAGGTTACATTTGTTCTTTATTCAAAGTGCTAAGTACTTTTTCTATTCATTATTTACCTTACAACATATCAAATACTTTATAAACAATGAAAAAGGTGTTTGTGGATCAACTAAGTTTGACCCAAATCGTTTTGACAATTACTAATTATGATGGAAAACCATCAAATGTATATAAAACTAGCTATAAAGTTATATCCAAACACATCAGTTGAGTTCCTAGGGTGTAACTTTACCTTTTATTTTGATAGTGTTGCATTGCATGTATGTCCTGTGGTTGAATGTTGATCCGTATGAGTGAGTTTACGTTTAGTATGTTTTCTTCTTTTATCATTTTTTATTTAGTCATATTAGATTTTTTTAACCCCGCAACCATCCCGGGATAATCAGCTAATCAATTATATGCAAGTATATTAAACAATAATCACAATTCTCAATACGTTATTGGTTACAAGAGGAATACATGATATTTCAACAATAACATATTAGAGAAAAAAATGCACATATCGTGCCTCTCCTTTCGTAATCAAGTGTATGTGATACATCTACAAGACCCACCAATAATCAACCACAACCGTTAGATCAAACAACAATCACAGATCTACATGGGTCCACACCGTACCCCATGCACACACACACCTACGATCAATACCAAAGATTTTCCCAATAAGTATATAAACCTCGAGTTGGAGACCAAACGATCCTTCCATTTTTATGAGCTCAAAAAGTTTATCTTTTTTTATTTCTTTTTTTTTTCTTGATTCCATCCACACGTATTCACCATCACCACCCCCAAATTTCACAAAAACAACTCCACATATTATTAATTTAATTTAATTAAATTCCACATTTTTATACATACATGATTATCTATATATATGTAGAACAAGATTAACCCAATTTATTATTTTCAAGAAACACAAAGGGGGCAGTGTTGAGGAGGATGAACGTGCCCTCGGTTCTTATATTGTGCCTCCTCTTAGATCTTAATTTTCCATAAAGATTCATTCCTTTTGGTGGGTTTCTTATAAAAATTTGTGGGTATTCATCTTTTTTTTGTTAATATGCCCAAAAATCAAATCTTTATTCATTCTTTTTGGTGGGTTTTTGATAACAATTTGTGGGTATTAATCTTTTTTTTTGTTAATCTGCACAAAAGTTATTAAATTTTAATTTAATTTGGTTGGTTTTTATTAAAGATTTGTGGGTATTAATCTTTTTTTTGTTAATCTGCACAAAAATTATATAAATTTTAATTTAATTTGGTGGGTAATTCATCTTTTTTGTTAATCTTCACAAAATTTAAATGAAGTTTCATTAAATTTGGTGGGTTTTTGATAAAGATTTGTGGGATTATTTCTTTTGTTATTAATCTGTGAAAAAAATCAATTCTTTTTATTGTCTTTAATTTCAGGAGACCCTTTGGAAGTATCCTATGTTTTTTGATTTAATCTATAATCCCTAAGTCTTGTTGGAAATTATAATCTGAGGTATGTTGGTTTAATCTTTTGATTATCTTGATATTATCTTGATCTACATTTGCAATGATTGAACTTTTAAATTTTGTTTGTGAATTTTGTTTTAATTTTGTTTTAATTTGGGGTTTAGAAAATGCAATCTGATCTGGGCAAGTTGTTCATTGGTGGGATATCATGGGACACAAATGAAGAGCGGTTGAAAGAGTATTTCAGTAGCTTTGGGCAGGTTTTGGAGGCTGTGATCATGAAGGATCACACCACCGGTCGGGCTCGTGGGTTCGGCTTCATCGTGTTCTCGGATCCTGTTGTTGCTGAACAAGTCACAAAAGAGAAGCATAACATCGATGGCCGAATGGTTAGTTGTTCGGTCTTTGACTTTCCTTGTTTAGTTTTGCATTTTGGGTATTGTTCTTGCCAGTGACGGATCTAGAAATGAATTTCAGTGGTAACATTTTTCATTTTATTCATTTTAGTAGCAACGTTTTCCAAATTTCGTAAAAAAAAGCCAAATTTTCCACTGCGCGTGCTAAGTTGAGCAGCAACGGACGCGACACCTAGTTATACACTAGGTCCCCCCCCCCCCCCCCCCCCCCCCCCCCCCCCGGTTCTTGCTTCCATTTTGTATGGTTGTTTGCTATGATTCTATTAGATATATTTTATGTTATTCGGAGTTACTATGCCTCTGTAAGGTTTGTTCTCATCGCGCTATGTGACGCTACCAATATCTCTGCTATGAATGAGATTATACTTGGTACGTTTTTTGTTTTGTTTTTCTTGATCCAGTTTTGTTGCAGGTTGAGGCTAAGAAAGCTGTTCCTAGGGATGATCAAAGCAGCATTAGTAGATCCAGTAGTAGCATTCAGGGTTCACCAAGTCAGGGTCGAACCCGAAAGATTTTTGTAGGGGGGTTAGCATCTACTGTAACCGAGAATGATTTCAGGAGTTATTTTGAACAGTTTGGAACGATTACGGATGTTGTTGTTATGTATGATCATGGTACCCAAAGGCCGCGTGGGTTCGGGTTCATTACTTATGATTCTGAAGACGCTGTGGACACAGTGTTGTTGAAAACGTTTCATGAGCTTAATGGTAAAATGGTTGAGGTCAAACGAGCGGTTCCTAAAGAGCTTTCACCTGGCCCAACCCGAAGCCCGCTTGGTGCCTATCCTTATGGGTTGACCCGAACCGGTAGCTTTCTTAATGGAGCGTATTCTCCGAATGCAGTTGGGATTGGGGGTTATGGGGCTAGGATGGATGGGAGATTCGGCCCGATTGCTTCTGGTAGGACTGGGGTTGGCCCGTTTGGTCCCGGGTATGGAATGGGTTTGAACTTTGAACCTGGGATGAGTGGGAATTACAATGGTGGCGCTAATTTTAATAATATTTCTGGTTTTGGTAGGGGAATTGGCCCTGAACCGGGCCCGGGCCTGGGCCCGTATTTTGCTGGGAATTCAAGTCGGTTTGGGAATCCGATAAGTTTTGATGGTGGAAATGAAGTGAATACTTCTTTCTTTAGTTCGAATCCTCGTAACTTATGGGGTAATGGCGGGCTTAACTATGGATCAAATTCGACGGGCTCAGCCGGGGTAATTGGTGGGGGTATTTTAGGGAACAATGTTCTTAATTGGGGCACTTCTTTGGTTTCACCTCAAGGTTCAGCCAATGCTTCTAGTGCTAATCTTGGTTATGGAAATGGGGATAATAATTATGCTTTAAGAGATTCGGGTTATGGAAGGAATGCTAGTAATAATGCTGGCCCGACATCATTATATGATGGATCTAGTGTTGGTTATGATGGGCCCTTTTCAGACTTTTTTGGCGGTGGAGGTGGGTCGGTCTATGGGTCTGACTCGACTTGGAGGTCAGCAAATAGTGAGCGAGAAGCGCCTGGCCCGTTTAGTGGGTATGGGCTGGGTGGTGGTGGTTATAATGTTGCTAATAGACAGGAAAACAGAGGTATGGTTTTCTTACTTTCTTGTTGAATTAATTTTATTTTAGAAGTAATTATGCTCGGGTAGTTCTGCCGTCATGATAGCCTAGAAAAGAGTATATCAGGGTTACGCCCATTAGCATTAAGGTTTCGTAATTTGTAGCATAGTTGTCAAAGCGCCTAGGCGCATAGGCCGAGCCCGGAGCCTAGGCGCAAGGCGCATAAAAAACGAGGGCTTTTTATAATTATGCGCATAATAAAATACATTTTTTTAGGAATTTTAGAGATGTTTTAGGCTTGTTTAGGGCTACTTTAGGATGTTTTAGGGTTGTTTAGGACTTGTTCATAGCTCATTTAGGATGTTTTAGAGGTTTAGGCAACTTTTAGCTTGAATTTGGCCCGAAATCAGCCTGAAATAGTGTGCATCAGTGCCTAGGCGCGTGCCTCACAGGGCGCAGCCCACTTGGTGCGCCTCGCGCCTAAGCACGCTTTTGACAACATAGATTTGTAGTATAAATAGACAAACTCCCTGCAGGTGCAAATTGGTTAGGTGGTATTAAGAAGTAAAAGTTGTTATTAAAATGTATAAATAGCCCTATGACAGTTAACGAATATACTCTTTACAAGTTACGTGTATAAAGAGAGATCATCTACGGGGTAATGTATTTATAGTTCACTCAAGTATTTAAACGTTTTCACTAAGTCCGACATGACAAACTAGGGACATTTTTGTCATTTTACTATTTTTACGTACTTGGATGACATATGCATAGATTATCCTGTTTACAGACTCGTTTATGCTTGTTACAGGCATCGCCGGGTAGCACTAGCATGAATTTATAGTTGCAGTTTGGTTTATAAGGTGATCTATCTTCTCAAGAGCTAACTTGAGTACGTTAGATGGTTTATAGATGTGTTTTTTTTTTCTTTAATATTTTTATGTTTTAATTTTTGGATTTTGGTCCTTTTCGAGTGAGATGTAAAATTGGTTTGCGGCGTATAGTAAAACAAGAAAGAAAAATGTGTCATCCTGCATCTCTCGTGAGCCGGTGATACAAAAGACAATGATTTGCCTGGGCAAGGTTCGGGTGTTTTTGGTTTCTTTTCTCTGTACTAATGAAACTGCAAAGTTTTATGTCGTTGTGGTCGTTTTCAGGGGTCGGTTTTATATTCGGTTTTGCCAGCAATGAGTTTTGTTTAAACTCAGAATTGTACTAGAATTATTGTTGGTTTTTATTAGTAGTGCTAAAAGTTTGAGGGATACTCAACTAGTGTTCCCATGAATAAGTTATCTTTACCTTGTTATCTCTTTTTGATTACATGAAGCATTGGGTTTGATTTCAGGTAACGCGGTTTTTACACCTTACGAACAAAACAAACATCCGATGACCCTTCATCGGGTGGTTCATTTATGTTCGTTTTATGAAATGAACAAATAAAAAATACTGGATCACAAAAGGGTTTAGTTACTTTTGCATTGAGGTTACTTTACTGATTTTCTCCGAGTTAAAACATTTAGATTGTTTTATTAAAGTTGCTTAGAATTAAATTTTTTGGATAATAATGTCAAATTATGTCTAAAAAGTTTGATGTTTGTGTTTATTTGTAAGCTGTTTTGGTTGACATTCTAAGAAACATAAACAAAAATAAATGCGACTGATTTTTTATTGATATTTTTTTACAAATCCACATGTGGAGGAGACTCACTAATCCGGGAACTTCAAATTTATAACATCATCAGGCAACACGAGTTGAGCAGACTATGTGTTTAATTATCAAGAAAGACGGTCTTTTACTAACATGTAATGCAGTCTGGTTAGTTGTGTACTGTTAAGTAGGCAGAATAGAGGTTACACCCCGAACTCTAAAACCATAACTCCATAAGGCTATGGGGACCATGGGGTGTGGTTTCCCCTTCCTCCCCTTCTCCAGATCATTGTCATGTCATTTCCCATTTTTCCTCTCTTTTTTTAATTATTTTTCATTTTTATTTATTTATATATTTTATTTTCATTAATATTTTTTTTCATTAAAAATACAAAAAATACATAGAAATTAAAAAAACCCGAAAAAAACATAAAAAAATCGATCTTAATAAAAAATACAAACCTAAACAAACTACTCGTCATCAACATTATCGACACGGAAGTTGTTCTGAATGTGGTCGATTAAATCCGAGCAAAGGTTGCCATGCACAGTACTATCGTGTAACGCCCACCTGTTCGATTCTTATTGTGCCTCATCAACCGGCTCGACATCTTCAACGTCATTCAGATCATACTCACATATCGCGCGACCTTCATCTTCGATTATCATATTATGTAGTATCGTACAAGCGTACATAATATATCTCAATTTTTCTGGATGTCATGCACGTGCGGGCCGTCCAATTACATGCTATTCGCCTGTAACACAACGAATAATCGTTCGACGTCTTTTCTCGCCGATTCTTGGCACTTTGCATACTTTTTCTTTTTCTCATCCGTGGGAATTGGTAGCATTTTCACAATAGATGCATAGCTTGGGTATATACCGTCTGCTAGATAATACCCATGCTTATATTCTACCCCGTTGAGCACGAAAGAATCATCAGGACCGGTATCTCTAATGATGTTGTCGAAAACTATGGATCTTGCTAGAACATTTAAATCATTACATGAACCAGCAGCTCCAAAAAATGCATGCCAAATCCATAGGTCTTGTGAGCAAACAGATTCTAGAATAACTGAGGGTATCCCACGTCACCCCGCATAAATTGCCATTTCCATGCAGTGGGTCAACTACCCATGGCCAATGCGTACAATCGATGCTTCCAAACATGCCAGGAAAGTCGTGTCTCTCTCCATGGATTGAATAGATCTTTTCGATGTCCTTTTTCGTTGGTCTACGCTAGTAAACTTTGCTATATAACTTCACGATACCTTCGCAAAATTGATACAAGCACTCCCGACTCATTCTAGCAAACATCCTTAGGTATTCATCCCATGAATCTTTAGCAGATCTTTTCGTGTCATCGGTGACGTTCAAGACCTGCAAAAGGCGTCTCCGTTGGCG
The DNA here is from genome assembly GCA_032199755.1 of Ambrosia artemisiifolia. Lineage (NCBI taxonomy): Eukaryota > Viridiplantae > Streptophyta > Magnoliopsida > Asterales > Asteraceae > Ambrosia > Ambrosia artemisiifolia. Next base: position 48,981,320 of record CM063515.1, on the reverse strand, counting down.
TCTTATGCAGTCCGGAGATGTCACCGGTGATGTCTCAAGAATACTCGGTTGTAAAATATCTGGTCAAATAGCCATTTTCGTGATTTCCCCTAGTATTTAAGAAACCGGACTGAATCGACATTTTTCACGGAATCGAAAATGACATGTAATAGAAAAAACTTCATTGTATACAATGTAGCTTTTTAAGAAGTTTGCAAAGTTGTGTGGTTGTTTTGTAAAAATAAAAAACTTTGAATAACATATAAAGAAACAAAACAAATAGGAACTAAAAACCTTTGCCGTCATCTTCCCCGCCGGTCCTTTTCTCGTCGATTCCGGCGACAGATAAGCAAGTCATAGCCCGACTGATCAGTCTTCCTTTGTATCACAGGTAATTATCGAATGATTCAGTAAAGCTTTGTTAACTTTATTATTAGCAATCAGAAGGCAATTTTTTTTTTGGGTAAAATAATTCAATTACAGATCCATGAATTTAGATCATTACAAAAACTGAATCTGCTGCTGCTTATCTAACAATCTTGACAGGAATAATTTTATGAAACTTGAATGCTATATCTAATTTCTGGATTAGATAAGACTTGGTTGGTTTGCAAACGACCCAAGATTGACTTGAACATGATTACTAGATATCTATAACATAACCAAAATCCTATCTCATAGTCTACCCAAAACTCATTGGTCAAGCCTATGGCTTACTAAGAAGCTAAACCTGATCCTGATCAAGTACATGGGTTGGACAAGGGTATCTCAGCAACTGCGCTGAAGCACGACACTGGCAACCGAAAAGCGGGATTCCACAAGTTGTGAGCGGAAAAAAAGTTTTCAAGAAGAGTTACCTTGTTATATTATTTATCACACTTTTTCTTTGGCATTCGTTTCTCCTACCGAAACCCATTGTATGCCAGCAGGGGCGGATCTCTACGACGGAGTAGTAACTGTGTCATTGTTGTATGCTACCTGCAGACCGCTTGGAGATTCACAAATTGATGTTATTTTTTTGAAAATGTATTTCTGTAAATGGGAACAAGTTTACATTTTCGTTGTGTGTTAATTGCTTAAAGAATCATGAAATTTATGTTATTTAGGTGGCAAGAACGATTCTATCTTTACTAAGAACTCATTATTTTGATCCGTTTTAACCAATCTGTTTTTTCCCCCACTGACGAAAACCCCTCGATCACTAAAGAGCGTATTTTGCTTTTTTTAATATGTAATCTTACTACGGGAACTCAAATTTACGAATGACAGTGGCGATGTTGTAGCATTGTACCTTATTTTCTTTATTGCTAAAGAGCGAATTTTGTTATTACTTTCTGTTTATTTTTTACTGAATTTTGACATGCAGCGAAAGGCACCGTATTACAAGATGGACGATAAACTTGTCGAATCTAAAAGAATTGTTTTTGTGACTGTTGGCACAACATCTTTTGATTCTCTTGTTAGAGCTGTTGACTCTGACCAAGTCAAAGAAGCATTGTCCGAAAAAGGATACACTCATCTTGTCATTCAAATGGGTCGCGGATCCTACATCCCTCAAAAGGTATTATATTGGATTGAATCGATTTTCAGTTGTCTTTATTGGATAAAGTTATTCATTTGAGTGATTAAAGATTTAAATCAAGATAACTAATATCAGTCTAGTGGTGAAGATGGATCACTGGTTGTGGATTACTTTACTTTCTCGTCGAGCATTGCAGACTATTTGAGATCTGCATCTCTAGTTATAAGCCATGCAGGTATTAACCTTATTAAATCTATAGTCCACGAGTATAGGTTTATTAGTTATAGTAAAGGTTAGGGGTGCGAATTTCTGACGCGACACAAAAACATGCGCGAACCAAACATAAAAGTCATGGCTTTGGGTTTAGTTTAAATGGTTTAGGTTAGTTTTGTGTTGAACCTGCAAACAAGTTTAGCTAAATGGTTGTGTTTACGTTGACTTTTTGGGTTCATGGGTTGACCCGTCGAACCCGTTTATCTTTTTAGTTTTGAAAAAATGCATCTTTATGTCACAACTCAAAATGATTGGGTATTTTATGTCAAAATTTATAAAAGAAACAGACCTCAAGTTTTATCACTGAAAAGTAATCGCTCTGTATACATTTGTATTTTTTTTTTTTTTTTGTTTTTTTTTGTAAAGTTGTATATTTTGAGGATTGATATGCAAAAGATAAAAATCAACAAAATTCGGGATAAACGGGTCTTGTTCGTGTCAACCCAGGATTAACCTTGTCGCGTTCGGGTTCATGTGTTAAACACGATTTTTGGGTTCTTGTCATGTTTGGGTTTGACCTGCCAACACACGAAATCAACCTGTAACATAATACTGATTTTAAACTTTTTGTTTGGCAGGTTCAGGGAGCATATTTGAGACACTAAGGTTGGCAAAACCTTTAATAGTGGTAGTAAACGAGGACCTAATGGACAACCATCAAAGCGAGCTTGCCGAAGAACTAGCAGAGAGAAAACATTTATTTTGTGCTCGCCCTCAAACACTCTGCCAGGTCATCAAATCGCTAAATTTGGATATTATCGTCCCATATGAACCAGGTGATGCTAACCCTGTTGCTAAATTAATCAACAAGCATCTTGGTTTTCCTGTTGATTAACCATTGATATGTAACAAATATTATAGCTCTCCTGTTGGAAGATTTTTTATCTGAGAAACTGTATGCATTGGATATACCATCATACTTCCGTCTGCAAATTGATACTAAAAGTGATTAACAAGGGATCCGTCTGAAATGGTCTTTTATCAGCATAAACGGTAATTTTGTTATTTGTATACTTGTCTGAAAGGCCTGAAAGCCAAAAGCTAAGATCCTCAGGCTGCATTTATAGGCTGTAACTTGTTATAATTTTGTTGGATGTGCCGTCATGAGAATCTCAAACGAGCTGGATTGGGAGCTCGGCACATCCAAAAGCTAAAATCCAAAGCTCGAGCTCGGCTCGGCTCGGCTCGAGGTGATTTGAGAATCTCAAACGAGCTCAAAAGCTCGGCTCGAGCTTGCAAAATCTCGGCTATAACTTAGGCTCGCGAGCCCAATCGTTAAGGCTATAACTTAGGCTCGGCTGTAACTTAGGCTCGGGCTCGGGTTCGGGCTCTAGCTCGTTAAGGCTCGCGAGCCCAATCGAGCTTTGTATTTAGGGCTCGAGCTCGGGCTCGATAACTAAACGAGCCATATTTCAGGCTCGGGCTCGGGCTCGTTAAGGCTCGGCTCGTTCGAGCTTTTTACCGAGCCGATCTCGAGCCACCAGGTGTCGTTTACACCTCTAGTTGTTTTTATAAACGAGTTTATAGTTATTTACTAAATACAATTTTTTATCTATTTTTTATTTGTTTTTGTTTTTTTTGCATAAACTCTATATTCAAGTATCAACTGAAACGTTTTGTGATTTGCAAAACAAATAAACTATCTTCATAAAATTTAACATTTTTATCTAAGAAAGTATATTAGTTTTATGATTGAATACGTTATTGATTTGTATGTTGGTTATTATCTCGATCAATAAAAGTCATTTGTAATAGTAAATTCACTCATCAGGTGATATGTACGATGTCTCTCTTCGTAGGTTAGATCAGTTGAGAGCGAAAACCTTATGTAGCTCGTTGATACCTCTGTTGTCAAGGCTTGCCCAGGCGCGCACGCCTATGCCCACTTTTCAGGCCTAATGTAGTCTTTTCGCTTCGCTTTAAAAGCCTCACTTTCAGGCTTTCAGACGCATTTTTCAAGCGATGTTCCAACGGAAGTCAGTTCAAGAATCGTTTGAACATGTCTGAAACCCTAAATAAGTCTAGAATCAACCTAAAACAATCTAAACTAACACTAAAGAATAGGGCTGTACACGAGTCGAGCCGAGCCAGGCTGAGCTCGAGCTCGAAATTAAACGAGCCAGCTTGGGCTCGGCTCGTTTTTCTGGTCGAGCTCGAGCTCGGCTCGTAAATGTTCGAGCCGAGCTCGAGCTGGCTCGAGCCAACTCGTTTTTTTTTAATTTTTTTCACAAAGATTTATAAAATAAAAAACAAAAAAGATAAAATAAAATTTCACATATACATGTATATTTTTTTTATTTTTCTAAGTTAGGGTTTATTAGATTATAAAGAGGTAAGTTAGATATGTAGTATGAGTGGGTTTTTTGTACACCCCTACTAAAGAAGCCTAAGACGTGTCTAAAACCCGTAAAAGTGTATTTGTATACTATGTGTCTCGCTTAAAAAACTCTCGTTTATTAAGGGCCTTGCACTGAGGCCCAAGACTCTCTCTTTGAGCTTTGAGTGCGTCTTGCGCCTTTAACTAAAATGGCTGATACTAATAGGTCATTAAACTAAGTAGTTGTTCAAAGTTGGATGAAGTATAGCTCGTTGCTTTCCAGTTATGTATGAACTATGAACGCAGCAACTCTTTTTTTATTTATTTTTTTAACCATGTTTTATCTTTTTTTTTTCAAGGTTTATTAAACATGTATTTCATACTTTATTGTTAAATAACCTTTAGCTAAAAGATATTATTTTCAAAAACTGGATAGTTTCAACAGTTTAACGGTACAACAGATTCAAGCATAGGTAGAACTACGAAGGGCCTTGGGTAGCTCGGGCTATCGCTTAGCTTTGTCAATGAAATGAGCAAAATAGTGCAATTTTTTTGTTTTTCTCCGTTTATGTATTGAATGCCCTTAAACAAATATTAGGATATCATTAGGTGTATTTTTTTTAATTCTTTTGGATATCCTAGAATTTTTCTTCTAGATCCAAAGGTTGGCCTTGTCTCAAAAACTTGTCGATTGACAACAAGAGGATTTAAGTGTCGTTGGTTTTCCAAGTTTTCTATGACATTCACACAAAACTGACATGTTTAATGTTGAATGGTCTGTCGGTTGTAATTGAATATTTGAATCTACAACAGCAATGGTCCATTTTCGAATCAATGTGGTTACCATTACCATTTACTCCTAAAAATTTCGGGTTAGTCAGGTAAAACTGAAACCCGAAGCATTCAGTACAGCTATATCTGATACCCAACAAGTATGAGTGGGAACAAAAGTATTTCACATGGAATTAGATAAACCGACCCGGTTACCCGAAACTATATCGTTGTTTAACCGAATAATATACCTGAAACGTATATCGTAAAACTTTTAACTTTTGTACTTATATTCTCTTAACTATTGCTTAGTAACGTTACATTCTAATATGCTCGATACAAGACAAATACCAGTTGGGTATGGGATAAGATTTTATAATTGAGTATGGGTAAAAGATTATCCAAACCCAACCTGTTGTCATCCCAGTTAGGGCTGTTTAAATTACTCGAAGCTTGACACTCACTCGATGTTCGCTCGAAAAATTCTCGGAGTTTGCTCGTTTGATTCAGCTCCATTGAATAGGCACTTAGTTAAGATCGGTTTGTAAACGAACCGATATCGGTTCGTAATGTGCGTGAAGTATATATATTTTTAGTAATGATTTTTCATACAATTGGGTTTTAAATTTGTAGAAATGATTTTCACCTCAAAACTAAACCACACACAAATAGGGAAGTGTACCCATCGTATACATAGTATAGTATCGGTAATAACCAAGTATCAATCTATGGACATAGCAGCTTCTGATACTAAATCTTTGTCAATCTTTAGCCCATCAATTAAAGTGATGGTTGATAATGAACTAAAATGGCATACAAAATATAAAACCAAGCTAACGAACACAAATGCAATTAGTCAAAGAAGAATATCACTTTAATCTTGAATTCGTTTAGCTAACAAATGGTGACAATCATGGATATATGGTAAGATCACGAAACATATAAGTAACTAGACTCCTGCTAAGGATATCTAGTCATATGACTCTTTGGAAAGTTAGGTCGAATGACACAACCTAACACCTAAAATTATGCAAACACACCCTAGCAATACAATAATGTCAATGTTTATAAATAGAGGCATGTTATTTGCACAACCATAATTTTTAATTTGCACAACCCTCTACGGCCCGTAGAGGGTGTCAGTGCATTAAATGCATAACCCTCTACGGGCCGTAGAGGCCTCTACAACCCGTAGATATGGGGACCATCAATGAAGAGACTTACTTGCAGTGTGTCAGTCTGAAAAGCAACCCATCTACGGGCCGTAGAGGCCTCTACGGCCCGTAGACACAGATGATCCTCTACGGCTCGTAGGGCCCTCTACGGCTCGTAGAGAATATGGCTTCTACGACCCATAGATACGAGCATTTTTCAGCCATCTACGGGCCGTATAGGCCTCTACGGGCCGTAGAAGTTTTTTTTTTTTTTTTTTAGATTGTGTTGGAATGGATGTGTTGAGTTTTTTATAAAAAGTAAAATAGCATAAAAATATATATTTTTCACTTAATAATAATTTAGTACTAGATTATACCCCGGGAAAGTCCCGGGATTGAGAAATCTAATATAATCTAATATGACATATCAATTTTACAAATGAAATAGAATGATAATAAAACGCTCTTTAACAAAAAAATAATACTCTCAAACAAAACAATACCTGATAAGACATCTTTATCTTAACCATAAATTGTTAATCTAATATCAAGCAGCGGAAATACAGCCGTAAGAATCTTATATTAGAACATGCTCTTGATTCCTACTAGCTAATATAGGCTCACACAAACAAAGAAGACCCAATATGTTACATATTAAATGAAAAAAAAAATTTAAAAAAAAAACATTGTAACTGTCGGTACATAAGACAATCAGACTCACGAAGTGACAATTACGTAGAGATTCGTACATAAGAAAAGACTTCAGCTTAAACGGTTGTACCTATCGGTATTGTTGGAGTTTCAAGGACCCGAAAGGACGAACCGAATGGCTATACGATATTTGATCATTATAATCACTCTGATAAATGAAGCGAAGCTGACCGGACAGTAATCAAGGTCATGAAGCGACAATCTTATAGATCACACTCTTGATTCCTACTAGCTATTATAGGCTCACACAAACAAAGAAGACCCAATATGTTACATATTAAATGAAAAAAAAATAAAAAAAGTGTTGTTTATGCTATTTTACCTTTATAATAAGAAATGAAAAAAAAAATTTATAAAAAAACTCAAATAACATGCTTAAAACTAATAAACAACACTTACAAAAAAACATAACTACGACCCGTATAGGCCTCTACGGGCCGTAGATGGTGCCTATAAACGGGCTGTAGAGACCCTTATGGGCCGTGGAGAAGATGGTCTCTACGACCCAAAGATGGCCTCTACGAGCATTTTCCAGCCATCTACAGGCCGTATAGGCCTCTACGGGCCGTAGAGAGTTTTTTTTTTTTTTTTTTGATTATGCTATTTTACTTTTTATAAAAAAAACTTAACACATACATTCCAACACAATTTAAAAAAAAAAAACTCTCTACGGCCCATATAGGCCTCTACGGGCCGTAGAGGGGATCACAATCATTGGTAGTCAGGACTGAACCTCGTACCTCGTGTTCATCTACGGCCCGTAGAGACCTCTACGGGCCGTAGATAAGTCAAAAATTGAACCCTACGGCCCGTAGAGGCCTCTACGGGCCATATAGGGTTGTGTGAATAAAAAGCTCACTTGTGTGAATATCCGGAGCCTATAAATATGGACTAGCTTCCTGTCAAGGGTGACTAATCCAACAACTCTTTAGAAAGATAACATGAAAAACATGTAATCCACCTAAAGTTGATTAAACTAAGTAATAATTTTTCATTTCTTCAACTTATGATGTTCATATCAAGATTACATAGATTGGAAGTTCGTGTCAACAAACCCTAGATAAACATAACACTTAACATGACAAACCATAACAAATACTTTGTCTTTCCAAACATAACCATAAGGATGCACATTCAAGAGTTTATAAAAAAGATAATCAAAACTTCATTCACCATTCCTATTTCAAAAGCCATAGACTAGCATAAACACATACAAATCTATGAATGAATGTTTAAATCATGTGTTTTCCAACATTACACAACCATACACCCATAATTCTTGAATGTCTTGAATATCCTAACAAACCATTAAATACACAAAAACCACTGAAGAATAATCATGATACTACTATAACATCAATATACCATTGCCACTAATCCATAATATCACTAAATGTTAACCAAACTTCATCTAAATCAAAGTGATAATAAGAGTTTAACTCATTATGAGCTCAAAAACAACATACAAGATTAACAAAGTTACAAAGTTCATGGTAAACTTACAAAAAACGAAACCAACAATCCAAGCTAGATGAGGTAGATGATAGATGATGCTTCTCTTAATGTTAGAATCCGTCAAAGTTGCATGCAAATGGGTGGAAGTAACCAATGTTTGGGAGTGAAATGGTGGGATTTTACTCAATGGACTCCACACCCCCTAAATGGGAACATAATGATGCTTTTATACAAAAAAGAGGCAAAGGAGGAGCACAATTGTGCTTGTGGGTAAGGATGGTTGTACTCATTTGTTGACCTATCGAGTAAACCCATTGGTCCTTCAATACCCAAGAAACATTGTTCCTCTGACTATTTCGAGATATATGAGCATGGTCATGCTTAGTTGTGGGCATGATCATGTTTGCAAAAACTTATATCTAGGGTTTGGCTTGGTGTGTGACAAAATCAAGCATGATCATGCTTATTCACAAGCATGGTTATGCTTACGAATGAGCATGGTTGTGCTTGGGTGTGGCATAATTGTGCTTGCACCTTTAACATTAGACAACAACTTTATCTAGTTTCTTTTATCTTGATTTCTCTCAAGTCCTCATAAATCACCACCAAACCTAAGAATCCACAAATAATACTTTATTAGTGTTTAACCTTTTGAAAGAATCCACAAATAATACTTGATTAGTGTTTAACCTCTTGAAATTTAATGAACATACATCAAATAGGAGTATATTTGTGTGATAAATATGTGGGATTTTAAGCACATCAGTTCGGTTCGGTTCAGATCGATTTAGTTTGGATTAGCTCGACACACACACATGTATAGATATATATAATTTTTAATAAAATGACTACATGTCTAAATTAATATTGTTTGGTTGAAGATCAAAATAGTGATCATTTGAGCAACTAAAGTTGAAGATAAATACAAATAGTCCATTATCCAATACTCCAATACCCTCTTGAGTAATTGAGTTAAAATGTCAAATAACGAATTGTGAAGCGTGGATCGCCATTTTCCAGGGTTTTGACTGATTCACGGTAAACCCGTTTTCAAACTTTCAATTAAACAAGGTTATGCCTCAATCCATCTATAATTCATCTTCCCGCTCCATTGATCTTGATAAAACTAGTTGTGTGTTCTTTTTCCTGGTAATTTGCAAAATTTATAATTGTGTTATAATTGGACGAAAGCTTACGGGCGAAAACTGCACTTGTGCTTGAAACCTTTCGTGTCGCATCTAGTGTTTCCGCCTAGGCGGGGTGTGACAAGTTTAGTGTTGAGAATAAGAGGAACAAGTCTGTTGCAGAGTCAGTAACAAAATCTGAAGATGACACAGAACCTGAGATTGAAGATGGTGAGAATGAAGAGTCAGTGGGAGTTTCTAACAGTGATAGTTCAGAGTCTGAAGACGAATAGTCTCCACAGCAGCCTGACCAGTCTGATACTTCGGTCAGGAGAGATCCACCAGAGTTTCTAAAGCGCCGGACATGTATAGTCCTTGTCATACTGGCCTTTTAGTTAATTATATTCTCTTTACAGAAAATGGTGAACTAGAGAGCTACTCCGAGGCAGTCAACATGAAGGACTCATTCCAATGGGAGCGAGCAATGAAAGAAGAAATGGGTTCGTTAAATAAGAACAAGACTTAGGTTCTTGTAAAGCTTCCGCCAGCAAGAAAGCTCTTCAGAATAAATGGGTTTTCAGGGTCAAAGATGAGCATGATGGGTTTAAACGATATAAAACCCGTTTAGTGGTCAAGAGATTTCAGCATAAGAAGAAGGGAGTTGATTATGATGAGATATTCTCTCCAGTGGTGAAGATGATCACCATCATGTTAATTCTGAGTATTGTAGCAGCAGAGAATTTGCATCTAGAGCAGCTAGATGTGAAAACAACATTCCTACATGTTTACCTTGATGAAGATATTTACATTGCACAACCTGAGGGATTTCAGGTTACTGGGAAAGAGAATTGGGTGTGCAAGCTGAAGAAGAGTTTATATGGAATGAAACAAGAACCAAGGCAATGGTACTTGAAGTTTGATGATTTCATAGTGAGAACTGGCTACAAGAGATGTGAAGCCGATCACTGCTGTTATCTAAAGAAGTTCAAGAGTCCGTATATCATTCTACTTCTATATGTAGATGATATGTTAATTGCAGGATCAAATATGAATGAGATCAGGAAGTTGAAGAAGCAGATGTCTAAAGAATTCAAGATGAAGGATTTCGGTACAGCTAAATAGATACTCGGGATGAGTATCACCAGGAGCAAGAAAGATGGATATTTGACAATGTCTCAAGATAAGTACATCGGGAAAGTGTTAGAGAAATTAGGTATTAACAGTGAGAAGACCAAGCCAAGAAACACGCCCTTGGAGAGTCACCTCAAGCTTACCAAATATCAGTGTCCCAGAACTGAAGAAGAAAAGGCTGATATGGCTAGAGTTCCGTATGCATCTACAGTAGGTAGTCCGATGTACGCTATGGTGTGTACAAGACCTGACATAGCACATGAAGTCAGAGTTGTCAGTCGGTTTATGTTGAATCCGGGAAGAGAACATTGGGAAGCAGTTAATTGGGTGTTTCGTTATTTGAAGGGAACATCAAAGATGGGGTTATGTTTCAAAGGGAATGATTCTGTTCTTAGAGGTTATACAGATGCTGACCTAGGTGGTTGCAAAGAGACATTTAAAAGCACCATAGGTTTTGTTTTCACAGTGGGAGGAACTGCAGTCAGTTGGATGTCCAGGCTACAGAAAAGTGTGGCTTTGTCCACAGTAGAGGTAGAATATATGGCTATAGCTGAAGCCAGTAAGGAGCTAGTGTGGTTGAAAGCTTTTCTAGAAGAGTCAGGGAGGAAGCAGACTTCGTACTTGTTGCACTATGATAATGAAAGTGTAGTGAAAGTTGTAGGACATGGGTTATGATTTTCTTAAAATAATACTAATAAAATAATAAAGATACACTCTTTATACATTTTTGGGAAATAGTAGTACACGCACAATGTACGAAAGTTAAAAAGACATACACAAAAGATTCAAACCGTTGTCTTCGATAAGAAGTGGAACCGCTTCTTCTTTTACAATTTCCTCTTCGTCTTTAACGAGGACTTGAATAACATCTTCTTGTACAATACTAGGCAAGATCTTCAGGATGTAGAGTATTCAACATGATCCTTTTTGTGCACTTTTTGGCTATAAGAATGAACAAAAAGTGTTGACGGTTGAGGCTGAGGCACGTGTTCAACACGCTTCTCTTAAAACAGATTTCACGCCTCTACTAAAGACAACGCGTCTGTCTCCCAGGGTACAACAACCAAAGCAGTCTGTACTGCGGGAGAAGGCCACACGCCCGAGGTTACACCGGATAAATTATCAGTGTTTGAACTTGTAGAATCTAGTAGAGAGTACTTCTCTCTATAGTACCATTCTAATATGTATACTCATGTCTTTCTCTTGTATCTCTCTTATTCTTTCAAATGTGAGGCACACAACCTACTAATTTATAAGAGCCGTCAAGAGTTTCACTTAATTATGGATTTAATAAGACACATAAAAATCTACTAAAAGCAAATTAAGTGACATAAAAAATTCTACTCAAGTGTTTCTTACCATGAAGAGTCTCATTAATAATATTACTAAACTCATTAATAATATTATTAAATTAAATTCCATTCACATATTTTATTCCAAATTTCCAACAAAAGTTGCCAATAATCTTGTGTATCACAAGAAGACGAAGCACATCGGGATATGGTATCACTTCGTGAGAGGATTGGTTGCTGATGGCACAACCAACTTGAAGAATATCTCAGGTGCTAAGAATCTAGTGTACATGTTTAGGAAATGTGTAACTTTGGATAAGCTGAAGCTATGCAGAGCTTCAGCTGGTCCCCAGGAATCGTGTTGAGGAGATCAGGGTAACTGGAGGTACATTGAAGATCAGAGGGGAGATCTTAATTACAGAAGTACAGAAGAGATGGTGCAGTTCGTGGTCCGGAGACACCAAGTGGGAGATTGTTTTTGTAGACGATGAGAATATTGCATGTGTTCTACTCCAGATTAATTTGTGTTTCGTACTCTCTTCCATCTACTTTTTTACTTAATTTTCCAAATATCATATTAGTTCCAAAATAAAGGACACGTGCAAGATCTTTAAGACTGATTTTCAGTCTTCAATGCATATCCTATAATGGGATAACTTGTGCCAAACAATCATAGACTAAAAATTAGTCTTTGTTCATTTCTTAAGCAAAAGGCGTTTAAAACTAATTATCAGTCCCCAATGTTGGCCACTATAACAATATTGAGAACTGATATTTACTTTTTATTATGTCCCCTCTTTATCAAAGACTGAATATTAGTGACCTATACAATGGAGCCATTTCTCATTAGCGAGGGCACTTATTTGAGACTGAATTTCAGTAACCAAATACATTCCCTCCAAAAAATTATATTTGACAAACATATTTGTGACTAAATTTCAATCTTAAATGAGTGATCAAAGTATTAAGGACTTATTGTTAGTCACGAACATCAGTCGCAAAAAAATCAGTCACTAATACATTTAGTAACTGACATGTTAGTCCTAGATACTGTGTATTCGAGACTGATAGATCAGTCCCTCATACCTTAGTCCCCAATGGTCACAATATTGAGAACTGATTTTTACTCTTTAATATGTTCCCTCTTTATCAAAGACTGAATATTAGTGACCTATACAATGGCGCCATTTCTCATTAGTGAGGGCACTTATTTAAGACTGAATTTCAGTAACCATATACATTCCCTCCAAAAAAAATATATTTGACAGACATATTTGTGACTAACTTTTAGTCTCAAATAAGTGATCAAAGTATTAAGGACTGATTGTTAGTCACTAACATCAGTCACTAATACAATTAGTAACTACATATTAGTCCTAGATACTATGTATTCGAGACTGATAGATCAGTCCCTCTTACCTTAGTCCCCAATAGTCACTTTTCTTGTAGTGTATAGGCCCAACCGTTTTAAGCTCAATTTGTTTAACTTGTTAAGCAAGATTAGCAAAGGGTTAAACCCTAATTAGTGCCTATATAATATATCTCTTGTACTTGTATATTTTGCATCACTCAATAAAAGAATACCCCAGTTGCTCCCATGGACGTAGGTCAGTTTAGACCAAACCACATAAAATCCTGTGTTTGTGTTCGTGTGCATGTGTGTTCTACGATCCTAACATTCTAACCCTTTAGATTCAATCAAGATTAAATTAAAAAACACACATATAACTGGTGTATTATCCTATATATTAATTATATGGAGATGGTGAATAGTGGTTTTTATTTGTTTTAAGATATTTGGGTCTTATATTCTGTTTGTTAGAACAAAAAGCTTCTCATTGCAGTTGGTTTGACTTATGTGTTGTTATCTCTTGGACTCAGGTTCGAGGCTCCTCAACATTTTTTTTGTTCTTTTATAAAAGTTGTTTACCAGCTGGTATTATTTTCAACATGCTGTTGTCTGTGTTTTGCTTGTTTGGGTTTGTAAGCCAGATTTATCTCAACTCTCTCTCACTCTCTCAATCGACCGTTCAAAAAAAAATGCCTCTCTCTATCAGACAACCCTCATCTCCACCTCTCAACCAACCCTTATCTCCACCGAACCGCCTGTTACCACCCTACCTCCATTGTAAGCCGTCGTGTTGTCAGTCGCTTTAAGACCTCATCGCGTGTTATGCACCCAACCCTTCCCCACCTCATGTTGCCTTCCGCCTCTGTCGCAAGCAACCGTGTTTTCATCCGCATGCCTCTGTCCCATGCAACCGTGTTTTCAAGAACTGATTTTGATGGGTGGTTTAGGGGTTTGTGAACTGTTTGAGTGGGGTTTTAGTAAGGTTTTGTCTAATGTTTGTTTGTTAGCAGTGACAGGCTTATAATAGATGGGTCTTGTGGGGACTCCGAGCTAGCCAGTTGGTAGAGGAGCTTATGGTATTGTTTGGTGAGAATTTGATTTTTTAGTTGATATTTAAAAGGCTATTGTGTGTTGGGTTGTAGTTATTGTGATTGAGTTTGTCATTGATGTTGGAATTTTGTGATTTAGTATTGTAGTATTTGATGTTTGATTTAGAATAACTACAGTTAACACATAACTCTTTTGTGTTTGCCTTTTTGCGTGATATCTTAACCTAATGATGTTTCTTGAGATTATGTGGGATGATTTTGTTTCTTGTGTTTGTTTGAGTTGAAATGTTGTATTAGTAATTTTGACTTGAAACAGTTTTTATATGTTAGGATCAAGGTTGTAAAAGGCGGGCTAGGCGGTCGCCTAGGCGCCACCTAGTCCCTAGTCGGCCACACATATCGGAAAAAGCCCCTAGTCGGAGATCTAGGCGTTTGGGGCATTAGGCGGGTCCTAGGCGGTCTAAGCCGGCCAAAATCGGGACTAGTCGGAACCCTAATATGGGTCAAAATTCGACCAAATCAAAAGTGAAACAAGTTCTTACCATGATTCAAACGTAAACCAGACCTGCTCCTGTCTTCATTATGCATAATCGAACCCCATAATCGATTATATGAGGCTAATTTGGGCCTAGGGTTCTTGTTTATGTGTGGCATCTGATAAAAGAAGTGAAGGGGAAGAAAGAAGTGAAGGGTTTTTGTTTCTGGGTGGCGGCTGATAAAAGGATGTGAGAGTTAGGGTTTTTTAAAGTTTGGGTATTTTAACAATGAACCCCCTCCATCTTTATTACTTTACATTTAGTCCCCAAACTTAAAAATTTACACATAAAAATTATAAAATTTACTACATTATGTGTATATATCTAAGTATTATGTGTATATATCTTAACATATTTACAAAAAACACCTAAATTTGTGTACATATATATATAATACGTATAAAAATACCAATACGCCTAATTCCACCTAGTCCCGACTAGTCCCTAGGCTAGACCTCACCGCCTGCCTAGCGCCTAACGCCTTCTACAACCTTGGTTAGGATCATATGGCACTGAAACATTGTGTATCATTAATTGTGAGGTTGCTTTTATACAAGTATGTATCCTTGAGTAATGTTTGACGAATCTATGGTTCACATATTCTTGATGACGATGGCGTCTTGCTCATCCTAGAGACGCGATGGTCCATTAACCGAACTAACAATGGTTTTCGATTTGGTGTTCTTGAGATTGTGGGTTACACTCGATGATGATGGCATCTCGCTCATCCGAGAGACGCGATGGCTTGTTGTTTCCTTGGTTCATTGTTGTATTTTCATTTAGGTATCTTATGTGTGAGGCGATGATGATGTTGATTTACCATTGGCGTGGCAACTGTGATGCTTTAGATGAAAACCAAACGAGAGAAAGCTCCATTTTCATGTCACTGTCAACTTTCGTCGTGTGTTTAGCATACCTTGAATCCCGCCGCAACGCGCGAGTAGGAAAAAACCTAGTTTACATGATTTTTGTGTGTGGTTGTGTTAGCCATGGCCTAAACACGCATCTCTCCAAATAAAACTTCATTAACCAAATAGACCAATATCGTTTTCCTTGTAAAATAAGTAAGTTTTGATACAAGTCTACAAGGCATACTTTGATAAGTTATTTCACATGGTCAAAAATTGGTACCTCAACTCGATCGATGTCAGTTTCACACCATATCACATGGTGGAGTAAGTTATTTCACATGGTCACCTTCTCCATTGTTTCGCATGGTTACACCGCCCGTGAGAAAATCCGCGTTGTGGCTCCAATGTTGTGGACCATGTACCCATTATACTATTATAGATTTGATTAGTTACTTTTACTAAAAGATAAAATAAAAAAAATAACAATTTCCAAAAAAATAGGAGAGGCGGCGAACTAGGGTTTCCAAGGTTTTTTTCGATTTCATGGCGGGTAAGGATCGATTCAAAGTGAATCAATGGTATGATGTGCCGAATAAGAAAGGGAAGGGATCCAAACAACAGCATGTCTCGAAGGAATATGATCTGATCATCAAGTTTCTCGTTTTGAACTTGCTTGAGAGGTGTTCGTTTTCTGATTTGGTTAGGGTGTTGAAGGTCTATGCTGAGGTTCACGGTACGTATATAGCTAGAAAGTATGATCGGTTGGGTAACAGGTTTGGGTTCGTAACGTTTAAGAATGTAAGAAATCTAGTAGATTTGGAGGAACAACTGAAGGATGTCTGGATTGGATCCTATAAGCTATTCATTGTTCCGGCTAGATTTGTAAATGGGGTTGATGTGTCTAAGCAGAAGAACGTTGTTTGGCAACCGGTTTCGAAGAATGGGTCGGTAGGGCATAAAATGCATGCAGAAAATGATAAAGACAAAAGAGGGGATCAATCGGGTTCTAGTGCACTCAATGGTGATAATAGTGGAATCCGAAGTAGGGTTGATGGAGATTGTTGTGGATCCGAGTGTTTAAGCTTTCTCGGAATGGTATGAATATGGTTTGGTTCGTCGTGTTATCGACTTTTCATCATTAACTAAGTTGCGAAGGATCCTAAAGTTGATTAGCCCTTATAAGATTGATGTTAAATATGTGGGAGGTTTTCATGTTATGCTTTTGTTTGGTAGCAATATTGAGAAACAAACGTTTTTTGAATAAAAAAAGGAATGGGCAGAGGTGTTTAGTCAGCTTCAGGATTGGAAGGTGAAGAGTTTCAAATAGAGAGTATTGTTTGGCTAAAGCTTCACGGAGTTCCAGTTATCTTGTCAAATGCTCAAGTCTTCGATGCTATACCCAGGCGTTTTGGGGAAGTCATTTAATCGGCTCAATTTACCAAAAACAATGCTGATTTCTCATTTGCTGTCTGTGGGGTACAATGCAAATCAGTGAACAGGATTCAGCAAATAGTAGCGTTGAAATAGAATGATAAAACGTTTCATGTCCTGGTGGAGGAAGAGGCGGCGGATTGGATTCCCGATTGTTTGGTAGAATTAGATGAGGTTGGAGAAGAAGTGGTAATGAATTATGGAATGGATATTCGAGGAGGTGAGGTGAACAATTCGGACGTCATAGAAGTCGAGCAGATTTAGGAGCCGGCTGTGGAGGTTCATGAGGAGCATAGTGGTGTCCAGGAGGTTTTTTTTTATTCACATAAAGGAGGGTGTTCGTTGTGGGGAATTGAGAAAGAAGAAGGGAGTGTTTAATTGGAAGAAAGTGCTAGAAGTAAGTCGAAGTCTCCATTGGGAGAAGAGCGACCTAAAAAAGACAAAGGGAGATCGATGATCCGTACGATATTGATAGGTTTATATTCCAGTCCAATGTGGTTATGGTCGGTAGCACAACCAATATCGAAGGCAAAGGAATTTCGAAGGAGTTTTTGACTCCGGATTTGAATAGGGAGGTGGTTTTGGAGGAGGAAAGGCCCAGCTCGAATTCTGTAGATATAGCCGATGATCAAGGAATTAGTGAAAGCGTTTCTAAGAGGTTGGAAGATGGTTTTCAGGATGAAGTGGATGGCACGGTTCGATGGCAAGTATTGTGGGTGTCACGAACATGGAACAATTCGAGGGGCATCTTGAAAAGGTAATCGCAAAGGAAGGTTTTCAAAATGTTGATCAATAAACAATCTTTCTATTAACATTCGTGGACTAGGCTTTGTAGATAAAAGTACTTGGATTCGAGGTTTACGCATCGCTAACGAAGTTGGTTTTCTTATGGTGCAAGAGAGCAAATTCACTACAGTGGATGGTTTAGATTTGAGGTAGTTTTGGGGTAATGGTGCTTATGCGTTTGACTGGGTCTACTATACTGGTCGTTGTGTAGGATTGGTTTCAATATGGAACCCAAGTCGCTTTACTATAGCCTCGGTAATAAAACATCGGCATTTCCTATGTATTTGTGGGCAAATGAAAGATAATGGGAAAGAGATATCATTTATAAATGTTTATGCTCCTCAAAAATTAGCTGATAAACGTTTACTTTGGAGTAAGTTGAGCCGTATTATCATTCAAGACCAAGGATAATGGGTTGTGGGTGGAGATTTCTATTGTGTGCATGATCAAGTTGAACAGAATAATTCTAACTTCATTCCTTCTATTGCTGTAGAGTTCTTTGAATTCATTGATAATATGGGGCTTCATGAGTTCAATCTAAGAGGTAGAAAATTTACTTTTGTTTCGGGAAACAAGTGTAGTCGAATTGATCGTATTTTGGTGTCTTGGAGTTGCATAAATGATTGGCCGAATGCCGAATATCGTGCATTGGCAAGAGAGTATTCAGATAATAGTCCTATTATGTTGAAGATGGAAGCTCGAAATTTTGGCGCAAAACCGTTTCGATTCTTTAATTCTTGGTAATCTAGGAAACGTTTTGATGAGGTAGTGGCTAACGCCTTGGAGGATTTTAATGAATTTGGATCTCCGGATATTATTCTTCTGAATAAGTTTAAGAGAATTCGTCATGAGCTTGCCAATTGGAGGAAAACGCTAGCTATCGAAGAGGGTGAGGAAGTGGCAAATTTGAAACAAGATTTGTTAGATTTGGATGCTTTAGTTGAAGAGTGGGATTTGACGGAAGCTAAGGAATGGGTTTTAATAGAGGCGAATAAAAAGCTAAAAGAATTGGAGGAATGTAATGCTAGGGACCTTCGGCAAAAAGCACGGGTTCGATGGGCTAAGGACGGTGATGAGAATACAAGCTTCTTTCATGGTATGTTGAATAAAAGAAAGACGTCTAATAATATACCGGGGTAAACGATTAACGGGGCATGGGTTTTTAAGCCTTCCGAAATTAAAAAAGAAGTCCTCCAATTTTTCAAAAGTCTTCTTGTCAAGGAGAAAGAACAGCGGCCGAACCTTGTGTGTTATGGGATAAAGCAATTAAATGATAAGGATGTCGATACGCTTGTGCAACCTTTTTCAGAAAAAGATATAAAGAGATGCAGTGTTTGAATGTGGCGGCGACAAAGCTCTGGGTCCGGATGGTTTTAGTTTTCGGTTTGTAAAACGTTTTTGGAGTTTGTTAGCTTCTGATCTTGTGAGTTTGATGAACTATTTCGCTGAGACCGAAAAGATTAGTTGTGGAGTTGGCTCGTCTTTCATTACTTTAATACCTAAAGTTAACGATCCGGTGCACCTTGGTGAATATCGTCCTATTACTCTCATTGGTATTATTAGCAAGGTAATTTCTAAAGTTCTTGCCAATGGAATTAAAATGGAGATGGGTAAGGTGATGTGATGTCAAACACATCATATTTATTTGATAGTTTTGTATACTTTTGAGTCTTTTATAGTGTGTCTTAGTTATTATTTAGTGGTACTGTGTGACGAATGTTCGTATGCTCTAAAATGATTCTATTAACCTTTTAATGATATAAAATAAATGATACTTAAAATAAAAATAAATAAAGAAAAAGGAAAATGAAAATGGTTTATTGTTTCGTAACTTGACAACAATTCAAATTAAAGGATTAGAGAACCAGCATGTGTTTGTGCCCTTCGCTTTTGATACTTTTGGAGCGCTGGCCCCGCAAGCAATCAAGCTCCTCGATCGCGTGAAGAAAGTTGTGCAAAGTAATTCCCCAGCTACTAAGGGCCAATGTTTTATTTTCAATAGAGTAGGTTTTGCAATACAAAAAGGGGTAGCGGCGCAACTTGTGGCCCGTTTACCTACGTATCACTTGTAATTGGTTGTTTTGGTTTAATATATTTATTATGTGTTAAAAAAAAAAAAAAAAAAAAAAAAAGGATTAGTTAATTTTCAAATGAATTGATAATTGATAATATGGTATGTTGATATGTGAACTAATTCCTAAATAATTGTTGTAGACATAAACCAATCGAAGCATACATGAATTGAAGATGGGCTTGAGGAAATTATAGAATGGAAATATTTAGTGGGTTAATTACGTTTGGGTTGCCCAAAGAAAAGCAAGCACCAGCCCACAAAAGGGAGAAAAAAACAAAAAGAGCCACATAAAAGACCGAGGGCACGAGGACTTGGATAGAATTTTGGACGGCTGTTGCAGCATCAAAAAGAGGTCGACACAGTTTCTTGGGGACGCAAGTTCGCACAAAGCAAGAAAATAGAGGAAGAGGTGGCAATGGGCAAAATGCTAGGCTAAATCTTTTGTGACTTCCTCTAAGCAAATGGTTCAATTAGGTTTTGCACTTTTTCTATTTATTTTCAGTATCGGATTATGTTTTGATTGTGATGACAAACAATTAAAACATTATTGATGCATTAGTTGAGCAAACAATTGATTTGTGTTTTGAGTCCCTTCTTTACAACTTGTTCGGTTGATGACAAAACTTAGTAGCGGGTTGGGTGACATAAAAAGGGTTGACTTGACGCTTACAATTGGGTAGTTAATAGGGTTTGATGACAAGAACTTGTGCTACCAGTTAATTAACTAATTTCCAGAACTATGTCTATGTGGTTCCCAATCTATAAACTGAAAACTATGTGAAACCTAGAACCTGAAGTTTAGAGGGAGTTACTTCTTTATTATCATTGTTTTTATTGTTTTTATTCAAATCACCTAATCAATATTTTCTTGCAAGCAAAGCAACACCTTAATTTAATCTTCGTAAATTTATTAGTTTTTCTATTAGTATAATTAAAAATTGCTATTAACACTAACCACATACTCCTCGTGGTTCGACAACCCTACTCCCTATACTGCAGTCCTTGTAGCTAAGGAGTTGTTTTTAAAATAGTTTTTGATTAGCACTCGACACGCGATCAAAATGGCGCCGTTGCCGGGGAGTGCGTGCGCTTAGTGTTTTTAGTTTTAGTTGTCTTTACGTTTTGAAAAAAAAAAACCTTAAAAAAAATAAAAAATAGTATCTTTTCTTGTTTATTTACTTTTTGTTCTTTATTTAGTTATTTTTCTTTGTTCAGTACTACTCTGGTTTTCTTGTTTCTGTGTGAGCAGGTTACTTTACTTGTATGCACCATACACGAAGATCGGGGAAAACATCACCTTTGATTTTTGATCCAGAGATTGAAAGAACCGCCAGAATACACCGATCCCTTCACCACCCTAATCACACCATGAGTATTCACAGCCATCACAGCATCCCTGAGGATGCACCTCCTCAAAATCCACCACCACCTATTCCACCCATTCCACCACTACCACAAAACCCACCACCAGTACCACAATTCCAACCTGCCCGAAACACCCGACCAGTCATACCACAGCAGCAGCAAAACCTTGAAAACCAACAGCTGCATCGCATCCCTCAACAGTTTGATGAGGAGAGTTTTCACAGTACATGGCAGACTGAATGGGACAGAGAATCTGAGCATGAGGAGTATGACTCCAGATATGCCGACGTCAGGTATGATGATTTTGTTCAAGATGGGTTCGACTTGCATCCTAGGCGTCCAATCCCACGTAATCAGGTACGTCACTTTAATCAAGGGAATCGGGTTGGGAGGCAAAGGGTAAATAACCAGGCACCAAGAGGTGTGCCACGATTTGATGTGGGTGATATAAAGAGGGTTGACTTGACGCTTACAATTGGGTAGTTAATAGGGTTTGATGACAAGAACTTGTGCTACCAGTTAGTTAACTAATTTCCAGAACTATGTCTATGTGGTTCCCAATCTATAAACTGAAAATTGTGTGAAACCTAGAACCTGAAGTTTAGAGGGAGTTACTTCTTTATTATTATTGTTTTCTGTTAGAATCACTTAATCAACTTTTTCAAGCACAACATTCTACTTCATAAGATATTAATTTTAATTAATTAGTTTAATTAATAAAATTGCTATTAACACTAACCACATACTCCTCGTGGTTCGACAACCCTACTCCCTATACTGCAGTCCTTGTAGCTAAGGAGTTGTTTTTAAAATAGTTTTTGATTAGCACTCGACACGCGATCATAAGGTTATTCATGAAACGCAATCCGCATTTTTGTCGGGAAGATACATTTTGGACGGGCCATTGATTATTAGTGAAATTCTCTCATGGGCGAAACGAATGGGTTAAGAAATATTTTTATTCAAGATAGATTTTGAAAAGGCTTATGACAACGTGAACTGGGATTTTTTGATCTCAGTGATCCCGATGTGTGGTGTAAGTGGATTAAAGGGGTTTTGTCTTCGGCCCGATCTTTGGTCTTGGTTAATGGTGCGCCTACCTTCGAGTTTGCTTCTAAGAAGGGTCTTAGGCAAGGAGACCCTATTTCGCCATTTCTTTTTGTTATTGTAATGGAGGCGTTATCTTGTATGATTCGAAAGGCGTGTGATAGTGGGGCTTTTGACGGGGTTCGGCTTCCTAATGATGGTCCTTTGGTTTCTCATCTACTCTACGCGGACGATGCTATGGTCATGGGTGAGTGGTCTCAGTTTCATTTATGTTCCGGGCTCCGTGTAAACATTCAAAAGTCTAGTCTATTCAGTGTGGGGAAAACGGTGGAGGAGGTTGAGGTTTTGCGAATGATTTGGGGTTTAGGCTAGGTTCTATCCCATTTAAATATTTGGGGATCCAACTTGGTGCTAACATGAATCGCATTAATCATTGGGATCCGATTGTTGAAGTGTTTAAAAAGCGGCTATCTAGGTGGAAGGCTAATTTTTATCTATGGGCGGTAGAGTGGTTCTTACCAAATCGGTCCTAGAGAGCCTCCCTTCGTATTATTTTTCTTTATATAAAGCGCCGGTGAGTATTATTAATAAACTGAAAGTATTATTAGGCGTTTTCTTTGGGGTGGTGATGATCATCGGAATAAAGTGCATTGGGTCACTTGGGAGGTTATTACGAAGGTTAAAAGTGAAGGCGGTTTGGGTATAAACAAGCTCGAGGATTGTAATTATGCCTTGATGCTTAAATGGTTATGGCGTTACCGGTTAGAATATGATGCGTTATGGAGAAAAGTGGTCGATGCAATACATGGCTCTCATAGAAGATTGGAGATGTTTAATTGTAATAAAAGATTTTCCGGTACTTGGAGTAAAATTGTTACATACGGGTCTCATTTGAAAGTGCAACATAACCTATTTGTGAATATATGATTTGAGGCTTGATTGGTAATGGTAATTCGGTTAGATTTTGGATTGACCCATGGATTGATAATGAACCGCTAAAGACCATGTATCCTTCTTTGTTTTGGTTAGAACTAAACAAATGGTGTTTGCTGGCCGATCGGCTTGATATGCTTAATAATCGAACGGTGATGAACTGGAGTTGGAAGGTGTATCCATCCTCTAATGTCGAGATTGATGAGCTGATTACTCTTCACAGAAGGTTATAAAATATAAGGTTGAATGATAAGGAAGATAGTTGGCTTTGGAATGGGGAGGTAGACAAAGAATTTTCGGTTCGTGAGGTTCGGAAATGGATTAAAGGCGATGAAGTGAGTGATACTAGTGGTTGCTACAAATGATGTAAATGGGTTTCAAATAGGTGCAATGTTTTTATGTGGCGTGCTCAAATGGATAGGATCCCGACAAAGATGGCTCTTAGGAGAAGAAATATTATGGTGGAAGATAGATTATGTGCTTTATGTGGCAATTCGGAAAAAGACTCGGATCATTTGTTTTCAGCTTGCGGCGTGTCGAGTGGAGTATTGCATGGTATTTCTTCTTGGTGTAATATTTCGCCTTTCTTCGTTCTTAGTTAAAGATGTGGAGCGGATAGTGGAGACGATGGGCGGATCGGATTTAAAGAAAGAGATTGTGTATGGTATTCTTATTGTTACATGTTGGCGTATTTGGAAAGCTAGGAATGAGATGGTTTTCTCTAGTGTCAAACCGAACGTGGCTCAAATAATTTGCCGATATAAAATCATTGGGGTATCTTTGGTATAGGAGTAGAAATAAAAAGGCCACGGTGGAATGGATAGATTGGTGTAAGTTCTCTTGTAATACGATGTAATATTGTTTTAGGCGGTTATTTCCTCCTAGGAGATTCCGCCGGTTTGTGTTTTACTGAAGTTCGCCTTAAAATAAAAGATAAAATAAAAAATTAATAGTCTTAATACCCTGAGTTATCCGCATATATATCTCACCAATTCTTATATACCTACTTCGATCTTATAATATTGTCCAAATGGAGGCAGCAGTAATTGTGCTCTTTAAAATAGAGTTGATATGATAACGGTATCCACTAATGGAGTAGGAGGAGCTATTAAAAACATTAGTGGAGGACCCAGTTACTTACTGAAAACAAAACTTATGGTCAAAAATTGGTCAATCGTAATCTTGAATAGTATTCATGTTAGGTGCTATTTGTAATTGTAAGGCTCCCATTCTTACAACTTCATGGTCCTTTCCGTTTGACTTATTGATTTGTGTGGGTGTTGATATCGTCCCCCTACCATTATCCCACTATCATCACTAATCATTAATAAAAGCTTCTTTCCGTAATTAAGATTCAAGTACAGATAATCTAATCATGTCTCATCACTAACCCACTTTCATCACCAACATTCTTTCAATTACAGGTGTAGAACTTGTTTGAAAAAATATATGTTTGATTTGTTACTATGTTATGTCATACATGTGAATCCCAAATATTCAAGATAGCCATTTGATTGTAAGATTAGTTTAAAAAAAAATCGTAGTTTGGATTAAGCAATAAGCTGAATACTTGAATATATGCGTATACTATATAATCCAAAAAAAATTATTTTAATGTGTAATTAAGTATTTCATACTTGAAGTATGTTAAAGTTTGAGATCCGATATGAGGTAATTGGCATCCCAATGTAGACTTTTACCCACATAATACCCAACACATGTATACCAAGCATAGGATGAAATTAGCGTTCTAAGCCCCCACGTTTTGCTGCGGGTGATACCAGTTATGTTGAAATTTATTTTTTCTATGTTAACATATTTGAACCCTAGCAAAGCCAAATCCCTTTGTCTCCGGTTATTCACACAACCGTTTATTTTATCTGCACAACCCTATACGACCAGTATATGTTTCCGAATGATTGGCAATGATTGCCAATAATTAGTTCAGGAACATATGGGTTTTTATGGGCTGTATAGGGCTCTATGACCCGTATAGGCCTATACGGGCCGTATTGAGTTTTTTTTTCATTTAATATGTAACATATTGAGTCTTCTTTGTTTTTGTGAGCCTATATTAGCTAGTAGGAATCAAGAGCGTGTTCTATAAGCACTACTAGAAAAGTGGCTAGTTTGCTACAAAATTTTTTTACGAAAAAAAAATGCGTCACAAATTTTGACAAATTTGCTACTAATTTGTGACGAAAAAAACACCCTTATTTTTGTGACAAATTTGTTACACAATAGCGATCAATACTTTGAAAAATTGCTTAAGAAATGTGTAGCAATTGCGTCACAAATTTCCGACACCATATTTTCGTAAGAAATGCGTTGAAAATTGCGTAACAAATGTGTAGCAATTGGTTTGCGACGAGGGTTTTTCTAACATCAAGGTTTTGTTGAAAATGCGTCACAAATCTTGATTTATAGCGATTTGTGACGCATTTTCAACAAAACCTTAATGTTAGAATAACCCTCATCGCAAACCAATTGCTACACATTTGCTACGCAATTTTCAACGCATTTCTTACGAAAATATGGTGTAGGAAATTTGTGACGCAATTCCTACGCATTTCTTACGCAATTTTTCAAAGTATTGGTCGCTATTGTGTAACAAATTAGACACAAAAATAAGAGTGTTTTTTTCGTCACAAATTAGTAGCAAATTTGTCAAAATTTGTGATGCATTTTTTTCGTAAGAAAATTTTGTAGCAAAAGAGCCACTTTTCTAGTAGTGAAGATTGTTACGGCTGTAATTCCGCTACTTGATATTAGATTAATAATTTATGGTTAAGATAAAGATGTCTAATTATGTATTGAATTTTGTTAACCACCCACCTTATGGTGAAGTGGTACCGGGAAGTGATGGAGAGATACTTGATCCTTGTGTTCATGGGTTCGACTCCTGATCCCTCCAGGCTTTAACGGTTCGCTGCCGTTGTGCCTTCAAGCGGGTATGCGGGCCGAGTTTTCCCTGGAACAGGAGACGGGTGGGTGCGGTGCTCCGTCCGTGCGCGTTGGGCCGCCTGATGGAGCTACCTTTGGCCAATGGATGCTGCGTACGGAGTTCCCCGTGTGATTCTTAGTTGACCGTGAAAAAAAAAGGTATTGAATTTTGTTACTTTTGATTGTTCCAATAGTAACTTTTATCGGATGGATAAGTCATTTCTTCAGTTTTGTTGTTAAATTTAATAGTTCTTTAGGAGTATGACCAACAATTATATTATTATACGAGCTATAGAGGTCCAAAATTTGTATACTTATTAGTTTTTTATACTTATTATTATTAGGTGTGGCCTTTTTTAACATGCAACAAACCCAACAATTGTTTTGTTTGAGAGTATTATTTTTTGTTGACACAAGGGAATAAATGCCTTTTTAGGTGTGGGGTTTTGTTCATACCGACAATTTGTTTTGTTCATACAGAAAAAAAACATAAGGTGTTTAGGTAATTCATTAATCATGTATAGGCAAGTCAATAATTATGTTCAAATCAGTAAATATTAGAGTTATAGATTGTTTATTAAGGTTAGACGTTAACATTGGAGATACATTTTTAATTGTTTTTGGTTAGGTGCTACCCGAAGCTTTCCTGCATGTAACTGTAAAACGCATCATTCTATTTCATATGTAAAATTGATATGTCATATTAGATTTCTTAACCCCGGGATGTTTCCGGGGTATAATCTAGTACTAAATCATTATTAAGTGAAAAAAAACTTTTTGTTTATGCTATTTTACTTTTTATAAAAAAACTCAACACATCTATTTTAACACACTCTAAAAAAACCTTTTACGGCCCATATAGACCTATACGGCCCATAGACAACCCCTCTACAACCCATATATGCCTATACGGCCCGTATATGTTTGCTTTTTTAGAAACATTTATTGCACTGACACCCTACGGCCCGTAGAGGCCTAAACCGGCCGTTTAGGGTTGTGCAAATTTAAAAAGTAGGGTTGTGCAAATAACATGGCCCACCCCTTTAATTACAAGTCTATAAGGCTTGTCTTGATTTTTTAATTAGTAACGATTTAATGCAGTAGTCAAATTAATAGCAGTTGTATTTTTATCATGAAAGAGGCGATGGTTTAGGGAGGCAAAGAGAGAGAGAGAGTGGTGGGTTATCAGACGATGGTCGACTTGTTTCCTTTAATTGAATATGTTTTTGAAGGAGATCAGCTGAATCAATTAGGGTTCAAAAGCATCAGAGAAAATTTCAATTGTGCTCTTGTTTCTGCTTTCTCGATCAGATCTAGGGTTTCAATGAGGTTTTAATTGGGATTCGGATTTGTGATATATGATACAGTAGTTGATTGAATGAGTTTTTCTTTAGAACTTTCATGAATTGTGAGCCACAGGGTTTGAGTTAGGTAGAGTTAACCATGGTTTACACGTATTAATCTGTAGTGGCTTCCTACAATTTATATGTTAAGGATACTTTGTATCATATACTTTCTCATGTTTTTATATAATATATACTATGCCATAAAAGCTAGTGGTTCACTTTTACGAGAGAGTATCAAGTACAAAAGATAAGGGACATATGTGTGCAAACAAAACAACAAGATGGGGAATAGTTACATTCAATTCATTGTGATATGCGTGCATAGCTTTATTACAAGCAAGAATCAATGATAGGAGAAAGTTCTTTTAATACAACGAACAGATTCTCCAAAGTAATTATTGGTCACTAATCAAAAACTAATATATAAATCAGAAACGAAATCATGTATTAAACACGCTTTTAGTCGGCAGGTAAGATACAAAACATAAAATATAGAAGAAAAAGGCTGGAGAGTCTGTTAAAGAGCACTAACATAAACATTTTCATGACTAGTACTAGCACTAACAATCCCATTATTACATGCCACTATCTTAGCTAGGCAATATATATATGCCATTTTCTTGATAACTTCATTTCCCACAAAACTCTAAAGTCTAAACCTTTATCTAATATATAAACCACTTGAATACGTATAGTAAACATGAGGAGCATGAAGAAGAGTCCTAAAGTAGCGGATGAAAGCTTGTTTGTGGAAGGAAGCCAACCGGACTTTCCAAATATGGCTCAACAAACACGCGTAGGACTCTCGGGTGGTCTTGCACTTATATACAATATCATAAAAGTTCCACTCTCACTTCTGTCATGCTTATCACCCCACTCCCATATAAGTGGTGCTACCGATGGATTATGGGTGTCTGGAGAACTTGCACGAATGTCGGACGTTAATCACCTTATCGTTAACGATAGCATGCGCTATGTTATCTTGATGTAATCAAAGAGGTCTAAGTAATACTTACTAGTTATCTTTCTTTTCTTTTCTTCAAACACGAGAGAGATTTTTGGGTGATAAATTCTATTTATTAAAATAGTCTCTTGTAGTATCTTGTGTAGGTGATCAAAACAAAAAAAGACTAGGGTGTTTGGCCAGGTTTATCTTCCTATTTTACTACACGATGCATTTTATTTCTGCATATGGTTTGATTTACTTATTTATATTAATAATACAATGCTTATGTGTGTGGTGTTGCTAACAAAATTCTCTAAATGCATAATTTACATGTTACTTAAATGAATGATACACTGATTAGTTTTAATGGTAATACACAGGTGTACACCAGTTTAGAGTCACCTTTACCTCTAGCAGATGAAAGCACCTATAATAGTTTCACGAAGCCTAGTGGTATTATGGTTAGGTCTGTAAACGAACTGAACATTCATGAACTGTTCGTGAACTGTTCGGCGGGAAGTTCGTTTATGTTCGTTTAATTAAACGAACGAACATGAACACATGTTTTGTTCGTTCATTTATGTTCATGAACGTTCGTTTATGTTCGTTCATTTATGATCGTTTAATTAAACTTAACCCTAATCCTAACATTCTAAAGATATCAGGTTTCTAAACATATCAGTCGTTTCACACTTCATAGCCCCACCTCCCTTCTTCCCCACATTCCACAGCCATACCTTCTTCCACTTCCGGGCAACCACCTCCACAGTGCCGCCTCCAGCCTCCACAGCCATGTCTCCACTCTCCAGCCTCCACAACGCCGCAAGTATGACCACCTTCTCTTATTGTTTTCTTCTCTATAGCCTGTGCGTTTTTTTTTCTCTATAGCTTGTTGAATTGTGATGAATCATTATTAACTTGTTTTTGTTTGTGTTCATCAATGTTCGTTTATGCTCATCTGTGTTCGTTTATATTGATCATTTGTGTTCATTTATGTTCATGAACTGTTCTTAGGTTTTAAATAAACGAACACGAACACGACAAATTTCTTAATGAACGAACACGAACGCAAATATGTGTTCGTGTTCGTGTTCGGTTAAAGTTAAATGAACAAACACGAACACGCCTGTGTTCGTGTTCGTTCGGTTCGTTTACAGGCCTAATTATGGTGTATGATGTTAAAATATTTGCATAACTTGGATTCATATATATCCCCGATCTATGAAGATAAAGTTGCAAGGTTTTAGGAAATAAATTAGAGTAAATTTCATATTTTGTTTTAATGGAGAAATGACAAGCAATTAGTATAAAAAAATTGAAATGTTTGATATAAATAGTAGTTGATTAGTATATATAGTGGGAAAATGTAATTGTCTTATTGGTGTAGATCGAGTTTTATTTATCCGAAAGTTTATTCGGGTTATTGGTTATTGTTGGTGTTCTACGATCGAGTATAAATAGTAGAAAAATGTAACCCAACGACTATTTTCCCCTCTTCGCGCTCGTGATGCACATCATGGGCCGCCGTACATTTGGTCCAACACGGTTAGGGCCTGACGATGTTCGCGGTTATCACGATCATCACGGTAGCCTATCACGGACGGCCCCGTGCCCCAATCGGACTTTAGTCACTATTTTAATATTGTTGCCCGTCTACCTTCAATTGTGATGTAACTTTCGTATTTCGTTTAATTTATAAAAAAGGATACCCGTTTTAAATCCGTGGAAAATTTTAAAACTAATCACATATCCAGTCTTATACCTATCAAAAAAAGTAAATTAAACTATTTAGTTAATAATATGTTGGTATTATTTGTGATAGAACAATCAATTCATGGTTAAACCAAGATTTGGCAACAAATAGCTGACAAGAATAAGGTCGAATGGGCTGGTCGAATATGTTACCACCAATTCTCGTGTAACACCACACGAATGGCAAGGACATTTGTGCATTCAATAGCCATTCGCCTATTATTACTAAAACACGAGCTATAAACAACTATAACAACGTACAAACATCTATACTATTAGGGACAACATAATAAACACATACTAACAGTACACCGATGGCCTTATAGAAAACATAGTGAAAAGCCGACAATGCAATGGCATAGATTAAAGAAAAAGAAACGGACACACTTGTCTTTTAAAGTGTCAACTTTTGCTGGTATGCAAAGAGCAGTGTATGAAACTATAAAATGTCAATAACATAATACATCTCTTCTAACGAATGAGCATCGTTGATGATCCAATCCATCGAGAAATATTTGCACATCGACGGAAATTTGACAGTAATTACCTGCTGGAAATCTGATGATGGCTAATATGGTTTCCAACAAACTTTTTAAACACATAGGTACATATTAATCTATATCTATGTCTATATCTATATTATATTAATAAACCAAAGCACTAAATCGTACATGGCACTTAATGAGGCCATCATCCCCCCTTAGGTATGACACGTGGCATCCTCCTTATTTCCATCCAAAAGTCTTTTTGTCTCTCATGTTTACCCACAATTTTAAAACGTTAATAACTTTTATATATGATATTTTAAAAAAAAAATTACCTCAAATTAACAAACATTTTATTATCTTTCCAAGGAGTACTACAGTACTATACAAAAAATGAAAAAAAAAAGACTTTTTTGTGGGTTTTGGTTCATACAGGAAAAAAAACAGAATGTATTCAGGTAATTCATTAATCATGTCTTGGCAAGTCACTATTCATGTTCATACTAGAAATTCTATTTTCATTAAGAGTAGAATAGGTTAAGACCATCTTTTTAAAAAAAGTCACACCTTCAAAATCACCGCCTCAATCACATCCTGCAATGGTTGTTTCTAATCTGCTCCTCATCAAACATACATCTTCTTCTTAATATACATTTTCATTCTTATTCACATGATTAAAATTGTTGTTTTCTTATATTATAGTACATTAATTTCTATGTTACATTATAACACATATTTTATCACTTCATATTAAATTTATCTATCTCGGAAAGCTTCCGGAATACAATCTAATTAATTTATAAATTCAAAGGTAGTTTTTTTATTAACCATTTTTCTGTGAGAAAATCCTATAGAATCTATAGCGTTTTTATCTTTCAAGTTTTTACCTATTTTAGAAAAGAGAAAGTATACGATATAAAGTCTGTTAACGTGAGAAGCAATAAGAAGACACCAGGGGATGACAAGTGTCCTATTAATCAAACCCCAGTTAACCTAACCAAACTATAATTAATCTTAAATCAGTTTAACCCAAGGGCATTCCAGACTTTTTCACACGTAACTGATTACGTGATTCACGTTCGTTATTTTTGTAAACGATATTTTCAAATCAGAAATTGAATTCTAAACACACAGACGATCACACACATTACGTTTCAGTCCAATTACGATTCAATCTCAATTTGATTATCACGATTGCAGTTTAATCGATCAATTCATCATGTTCGGTACGTGTATTTGTACTTAATTAATCCATTTTTCAATAGTTTTTTGTTTAATTTTTGTTTTTGTTTATCAGATTTAAACTTGTCTGTTGAAGAGCAGAGAGTTTCTGCTGAGAATTCGAATCAAGTGCCTGATTATAATGCTTTTCATGGTATGATCATCATCCTGTGGTTTTTAGTAAAAAAACAGAGACATGTGTTTTGATAGATTTTGTTAACATGATGTTTTTATGTGTGTTCAGACTTGATCGAAAACACTAACCAGGATGTTGATATTCATAGTTTGAACCTCATCAACGAATTCAGAGTTCAAGGTATTTTTTTTAGTTTTAACCTGTTAATTATATGAATGCGTCTGATGTTATAAACGAGTGCGTCTGTTTAGAATGTAGTTGATTATTGCTGGTACTGATAACATATGAGTGCGTCTGATTATTATAGAGTGCGTCTGGAATTTGCAAACATCTTTTTTACTAAGTGCGTATGATTTGTCAATGAGTGCTTTTGTAGGTGTTGTAACAACCCGACCCGGTGGGGGCTGGTCGAAATGACAGATTGGTAACAGACTTGCACAACGGAAGCAACGATAACTAATATTTAAGTGTGAAATACAAATTCTAATCCAAGATATAATACATAACTCAATTTAATAGTCTTCTAGCTATGCAGGGACGAGTCGCGGCGGCCGTCGAAGCAGTTGATAAAGTGTGTTCCGCTAGTCGATCCATATCCCAATCCATGTTTAGCTCTAAATGCCCTAAACCGCTATACTTGCAGCTTGAATCTTCTACCGTAACCATCTCTAATCAACACAAGCAAGTATATACATCGTCTTCATGTTTATCCCAAAGCAGTACCTGAACACATGCTTAAAAGAGTTCGGTCAGCAATTATGCTGGTGAGTCCGTGTAAGTAGTTAAATAAATCCAAAACAGTTTAACAGTTCGAAAACAAGTTTACATAGTTCAAACACACAGTGATGTACAAGTCACACCTCAATCCTAACACGGAATCCATCTACTCCCTTTATGGATTCCCTACGGCATAACATATGCCGCAACGGTCCGCAGAGCTCAGTGGAGGGTTTTCCGGGCTTCCGGATCCACTGTGCGTGGGGGATTCCCCAAGTAGTACTACCCATACATTAAATGGCCCAACTCCCTTGGGTTAATGAGTGTGCATCTGGTTTTGGGAGCCCTTTCACATCAAGTAAGTTTATACACAAAACAGTTTAGACACACAAACATGTATTCACCCCAAAACAGTAAAACAAAAAGGGGAAGTACACGAACTCACCTCAGTAGCGTTTTATCCGGTCACATAGCATCTCAGGTCGAGTTTCCATTCACTAGCATGATCCTATTCAAGTTTATAAATATTAGCGCGTGTAACCATTATCATGGTTACACGTGTGGGCGAGCTAGGACCATTGGTTGTCTTTGTTAGGTGTAATCTAATTGTCAAACTATGGTTTTACTTATTTAGTCATGCAATCTTCATAGTCCGAGTGTCGGGTCAATTGTACGTAAATATATATGTATTGTCATTTAGAGTCCTAATAGTCCCAAAGGTGTCATAGTTATACATACACATTAGTTATGGCTATTGTCCGAAGTCCGTAACTTATAAGTTGTGCAACTTATAATGTCCATCTAATCGTTTTGTCCTATTCATGCTTATTATCCGAGTTACAAACATATCTAGACGGCTAATGTTCATGTAATCTTATATGGTCCGAGTTTCATAGCTCCAAGAGTCCTTATCCGTTATTCACTTGTCGTGCTTATTGTCTAGTATCTCAATAGCATATAATAATCCTAGCGAGTTAATAATATACATGTGTACACGGTAGTCTAGGATCCCAAGGTTCTATGCTTTGTTATTAATTCTACTTCCGAATCATTATCCTTCTTGTGTTAATCCATACCAATCAAGTATTTACTATAGTCCATCAAGTATCCAATATATGTGTGTGTATTCATGTACTTATATTTATCTATACATATGTATGTCCGACATATTAATTACTTATGTTTGTCGAGTCATCCGGTCCGTAGTCCTTTGTGTCCCACACGTGTAATCTATGTTGTTTTATATGAAAGGTTAATAATCTAACCAGCTCTCGAGACAAGATACCTCCCGATGCGCCTTTGATCTGGTTATATTGGCTGGTCAGTTGACCAGTGCTGACCGGCGTCGAACGAGTCAACTGAGTTGACTCGGGTTCTTGACAGCAGCCATCATCCACCTTCCTCACCTTTAGGAAACTCTACTGCCATCGCCTCCCAGTTATCCATCACCAAAATCTGGTTCCACCACCACAATAATACTTCCACAACAACCATCAGTAATAGGAATGGAAGCATAGGAGATTATCGGGACTCACCATCAACTTGGACCCCTCTATTGAACCGCCGCCGCCGCTTCTGCTCTAAACCCTAGCCGTTGTCACCAATCACCGTACCACCATCATTATCAGATAACACCACGACTGCTGCCAGAATAACCTAACCCATCAGAACCCCAATCGGAACCTGAGAAGCTGTCGTCGCCGTCACCTTGTCACTGCCGCTGTACCCGGTGGCCATAACCCACCGGGCTTCCTCTCTTTCTCTCTTTCTTTCCCGCTATCTCTCTCTACCGGCTCTATCTTTCCATCCCTTACTCTCAGATCTGCTCCTTTTCTCTCAAGTCTCTCTCTCCTATAAATACGGTGGTGGTTATGTGTAGGTGTGCGGCCGGGAATTTGCCGGAGATCCGCCGTAGGCGGTGGCCAGAGACCCTCATCCGGGTCTCTCTCTCTCTCTCTTCCGGTGTCTCTTTCTCTCTCTAGATAAAGGGGGTATGGGGTTAGGTGTCAGGCGTCTCTGGTCGGAGCTCCGCCACCGCTAGCGCCGCCGAGGCGGTGGCCGGAACCCTTATCTCCGGTTCCTCTCTCTCTATATAGTTATTATTATAAAGTGTATGTGTGTGTAGAGGATGAGAGAGGTAAGAGTGTGAGTTTTTATATAAGGGATAGGGTGAGGTGTTAAACATTTGGGTGGGACATGTGTCACCTTGAGATGGTGACACATGTCCGGGTGGTGATTAATCTCCTTGGGTTCGGGCTCGGATTTCGATTCTGTTACGTAACGAGTACTTGCGTAAGATATTTTTATATAATGATTCGGTTTTCAATTCCGCATAGAAACGTATCGTTTATTATTCATCCTCGTTTTATAAATATTATATATATAACTAATAATGTGTGAAAAATTATGGCCCCTAAGACCGGGTTGTTACATTCTCCCCCCGTTAATGAAATTCCGTCCTCGGAATTATTTTAGATCTATCCATTGAACATAACGATTATATTTCATACCCGGATTCGATGTTTAAGTCTACACACTCGTGTGTACATAATTCTTTTATAGACCAAATCATATCTATAGTGGTTCTACTCTAAACCTCATGCCTTGTTATGGTTGAAATAAATGGTTTAATCATTTTGTCAGGTTATGATTGGTTCTTGGTTTGATTCTTAATTTCATTTTTGATGCGTCATTGGTGTTTATATATAGGGTGTACAGCAGCTAACCCACCACACCAATGATACGTCGTAAATGTACTGAAAATCTCCCCAAAAACTTGATAGAAAAAATGTATTTAAAAAAACAATGTACTTAGCCAAAAATCCTATGAAAGTTCCAGTCCTTAGAATCTATGTTTTAATGTCGGTTAACTTACCGAATTTAGAGGTCTTACATTCGACTATGTTCTTAGAGTTGTATGTTATTCCTTCTGGTTTTTATGCCTAATACTGAGGTTAATTCTGTTTATACCATCGGCTATATCATCGAATTTCTTAAACCTTCATAATTTCTATGGTATATGGTGCAGGATATAATGATGAAACGTTAAGAATTGTGAAAAACTAACCATTTAGGCTTACTATATTGATCTTAACCTTATCAAAGGCGCAAATCCTTTCCTTAGCATCCTAAGTCTTATTTCTTATATGATCGATTTTGCTATCAATGTAAATTTTTCCTACTAACCTTGTCGATACTTTCTTATTCTCATCAAATATCCCTTATTAAGATTATCACGAACGCATCTACTCCCCCCGTTAGAGCCTACATATACAATTATAATAGGTCTCATATGAATAATTCATCACTAAACTAAATAGTTATAAAGCTTAATCTAAAGATTTTGACAAAAATTTTCTAACGACATTATGAGTATCAAAACGACGAAGTACTTATCAACCTTAGGAATACCTCACGTAGTGTTCAAACCTAGCCTCTTCGGGTCGCCAGTAGTGTGCTCATGGTGATCACTGCATTCCTGAGCCTAGATTACTGCCTTTCCGCTTGATATTCCATGATTAACTCTAAAATCCGTCATGCGGTGACTAACCTAATTTACTATATTTAACTTAAATATGCAGAAGTCTATATCAATTAAATCCAAATGAATTGATCTAGTAACCAATAGTTTTGGTTTCTTATCTTCGGTCTACCTGGTAACGCAAGAGTTTAACCTATACATATGTGCAAACCATACAATGATGGACCATAATAACTATTTTGTTGAATGACAAAACTTATCGGACTATCTATTTACTAAGTTGATCAAAATTTACCTTAGTATTCTTGGGTTCTTTCCAAATTGTGGCGCCAAGTTCTGGCGAGGTACCTGGTTTTTATGGTTAGCTCACGTCTTGGACATGAAAAAAAAACTAGTCAATCGTAATATTATTTCACTAAATGCGTTTATAATGTTTAGAAATAACTACTACTATTAAAACACGCCAAGTCGCAAAATATGTCGGTCTAGTTACATAAGTATATCACGTATTTGGTTTTGACTATTTCACAGTCCATTTTCTTACATAATTCTATGGTTGTCACAGTTAGTACTTACCATTCCAGAGACTCTTCGGATTTCTTAGAACTTTTTCGGGCCTGTAAATTCACAATTACATGACGTCAAATGTAATCGTCAATTTACCTCTCGAAATTATTCTAATAATCTCCGTCGTAGTCATTGTTCAATTATCACTCAAGCTCGTATACTAGTCGCACTCGTTCTAAGTCCTTGTAAGCATTCTAGTGTGTTCAGGTACTCAAGTCTCGACTTATTTCGTTTCTTACTCTGGTCAGTCTTAATTTTAAGGCATACCCTAGCTAGATAGTCTTAGAGTCTTAAACGCTAAGTTATCTAAGTTGTCCTGGTGTGGTATAGGATATCTAGAGATATCCTATTTCGCCGCAACCGTTGCTCTGATACCATCTGTAACAACCCGACCCGGTGGGGGCTGGTCGAAATGACAGATTGGTAACAGACTTGCACAACGGAAGCAACGATAACTAATATTTAAGTGTAAAATACAAATTCTAATCCAAGATATAA
The DNA here is from genome assembly GCA_032199755.1 of Ambrosia artemisiifolia. Classification (NCBI taxonomy): domain Eukaryota; kingdom Viridiplantae; phylum Streptophyta; class Magnoliopsida; order Asterales; family Asteraceae; genus Ambrosia; species Ambrosia artemisiifolia. Next base: position 48,944,076 of record CM063515.1, on the reverse strand, counting down.
TACATAACTCAATTTAATAGTCTTCTAGCTATGCAGGGACGAGTCGCGGCGGCCGTCGAAGCAGTTGATAAAGTGTGTTCCGCTAGTCGATCCATATCCCAATCCATGTTTAGCTCTAAATGCCCTAAACCGCTATACTTGCAGCTTGAATCTTCTACCGTAACCATCTCTAATCAACACAAGCAAGTATATACCTCGTCTTCATGTTTATCCCAAAGCAGTACCTAAACACATGCTTAAAAGAGTTCGGTCAGCAATTATGCTGGTGAGTCCGTGTAAGTAGTTAAATAAATCCAAAACAGTTTAACAGTTCGAAAACAAGTTTACATAGTTCAAACACACAGTGATGTACAAGTCACACCTCAATCCTAACACGGAATCCATCTACTCCCTTTATGGATTCCCTACGGCATAACATATGCCGCAACGGTCCGCAGACCTCAGTGGAGGGTTTTCCGGGCTTCCGGATCCACTGTGCATGGGGGATTCCCCAAGTAGTACTACCCATACATTAAGTGGCCCAACTCCCTTGGGTTAATGAGTGTGCATCTGGTTTTGGAAGCCCTTGTCACATCAAGTAAGTTTATACACAAAACAGTTTAGACACACAAACATGTATTCACCCCAAAACAGTAAAACAAAAAGGGGAAGTACACGAACTCACCTCAGTAGCGTTTTATCCGGTCACATAGCATCTCCGGTCGAGTTTCCATTCACTAGCATGATCCTATTCAAGTTTATAAATATTAGCGCGTGTAACCATTATCATGGTTACACGTGTGGGCGAGCTAGGACCATTGGTTGTCTTTGTTAGGTGTAATCTAATTGTCGAACTATGGTTTTACTTATTTAGTCATGCAATCTTACATAGTCCGAGTGTCGGGTCAATTGTACGTAAATATATATGTATTGTCATTTAGAGTCCTAATAGTCCCAAAGGTGTCTTAGTTATACATACACATTAGTTATGTCTATTGTCCGAAGTCCGTAACTTATAAGTTGTCCAACTTATAATGTCCATCTAATCGTTTTGTCCTATTCATGCTTATTATCCGAGTTACAAACATATCTAGACGGCTAATGTTCACGTAATCTTATATGTTCTGAGTTTCATAGCTCCAAGAGTCCTTATCCGTTATTCATGTGTCGTGCTTATTGTCTAGTATCTCAATAGCATATAATAATCCTAGCGAGTTAATAATATACATGTGTACACGGTAGTCTAAGATCCCAAGGTTCTATGCTTTGTTATTAATTCTACTTCCGAATCATTATCCTTCTTGTGTTAATCCATACCAATCAAGTATTTACTATAGTCCATCAAGTATCCAATATATGTGTGTGTATTCATGTACTTATATTTATCTATACATATGTATGTCCGACATATTAATTACTTATGTTTGTCGAGTCATCCGGTCCGTAGTCCTTTGTGTCCCACACGTGTAATCTATGTTGTTTTATATGAAAGGTTACTAATCTAAACAGCTCTCGAGACAAGATACCTCCCGATGCGCCTTTGATCTGGTTATATTGGCTGGTCAGTTGACCAGTGCTGACCGGCGTCGACCGAGTCAACTGAGTTGACTCGGGTCCTTGACAGCAGCCATCATCCACCTTCCTCACCTTTAGGAAACTCTACTGCCATCGCCTCCCAGTCATCCATCACCAAAATCTGGTTCCACCACCACAATAATACTTCCAACAACAACCATCAGTAATAGGAATGGAAGCATAGGAGATTATCGGGACTCACCATCAACTCGGACCCCTCTATTGAACCGCCGCCGCTTCTTCTGCTCTAAACCCTAGCCGCTGTCACCAACCACCGTACCACCATCATCATCAGATAACACCACGACTGCTGCCATAATAACCTAACCCATCAGAACCCCAATCGGAACCTGAGAAGCTGTCGTCGCCGTCACCTTGTCACCGCCGCTGTACCCGGTGGCCAGAACCCACCGGTCTTCCTCTCTTTCTTTCTTTCTTTCCCGCTATCTCTCTCTACCGGCTCTATCTTTCCATCCCTTAATCTCAGATCTGCTCCTTTTCTCTCAAGTCTCTCTCTCCTATAAATACGGTGGTGGTTATGTGTAGGTGTGCCGCCGGGAATTCGCCGGAGATCTGCCGTAGGTGGTGGCCAGAGACCCTCATCCGGGTCTCTCTCTCTCTTCCGGTGTCTCTTTCTCTCTCTAGATAAAGGGGGTATGGGGTTGGGTGTCAGGCGTCTCTGGTCGGAGCTCCGCCACCGCTAGCGCCGCCGAGGCGGTGGCCGGAACCCTTATCTCCGGTTCCTCTCTTTCTCTATATAGTTATTATTATAAAGTGTATGTGTGTGTAGAGGATGAGAGAGGTAAGAGTGTGAGTTTTTATATAAGGGATAGGGTGAGGTGTTAAACATTTGGGTGGGACATGTGTCACCTTGAGATGGTGACACATGTCCGGGTGGTGATTAATCTCCTTGGGTTCGGGCTCGGATTTCGATTCTGTTACGTAACGAGTACTTGCGTAAGATATTTTTATATAATGATTCGGTTTTCAATTCCGCATAGAAACGTATCGTTTATTATTCGTCCTCGTTTGTATAAATATTATATATATATAACTAATAATGTGTGAAAAATTCTGGCCCCTAAGACCGGGTTGTTACATTGCAACTGATGTTCCTGTTGATGACCAAGCTAGTAACACATATATCCCTGATGTACCTGATTCTCTCAAACCTGCAAAGGACATGGAGTTTCCTAGTATTGACCATGGACAAGAGTTTTATGCAAAATATGCAAAGGCTGGTGGTTTTTCTATTCGATAAGGCACGTCAGAGGTGCGAAAAGGTCTTTTAAGACTTAGGTACTTTGTATGCTATAAGGAGGGTTTTAAGCCAGTCAAAGTAGGTGAAGAGAGTTCTAACAAAGATATTAGGTCAAGGAAAAGGCCTTCTATCCGGACTGGATGTCCTGCACATATTAGGCTACACTCTGAGGATGGAAAAAATTTCAAGGTTTATGGCTTTCAGGAAGGTCATAATCATCCTTTTCTTCAGGGGCGAAGCTATGTTGGGGCCAGGGGTGGCCCTGGCCCCCCCTGTTTTTTGGCGAAGTACTAGAAATTTGCGATTTTCATAGGTAAATTGAGTCCGGGTTTAGTCCGGCCCCCGCCGATTTTCCACTATGGATCGAAAAAAATTGAGTTCGGCCCCCGCCGATTCCGAACCCAAGCTTCGCCACTGCTTTTGTTCATGAAAGTGACATTCATTTTCCAACAGCAAATAGGAAGCTGACACATACTCAAGAAGAGATTATATGTGAGCTGTCTTCATTGAACATGGGTCCTGTCAAAGCTTTTAACATTATGAAGACTAAGTATGGAGGTTTTGAGAATGTAGGTGCAACTGCAACTGATTGTAAGAACTTTAAAGGTGGCTTAAACAGCTTCCTTGGTTAGTTTGATGCAGATATGATTGTGTCTAGGCTTAGGGATAAGAAGAAGTTCCTGCCAGATTTTTCATTTGAGTATTTTGTGGTTCAAAAGAATGCATTAACCGGATTATTTTGGGCGGATGCTTTATGCAAGAGGAATTACATGGAATTTGGAGATGTGATTTCATTTGATGCAACATTTAACACTAACAAGTATGTTTTAAATTTTATTTTTTAAGCTTGATATCCAACTATTATATGTTTTTATTTTTTTTAAAAAAAATTATTGGTTATTGCAGGTACAATTCCTGATATGTGGACTACAAACCCTATTGAGCAAGAGGCTGCTAAAATATTTACTCGGACTATCTTCTTTGATATCCAAGAAGAAATATATGCCACTTATGAAGGATTAATAAGTGTTCATATGCAAATGGCTAATGAAGAAGGGTTTTTAAAGGTTTATGTTGATGATCCACAAGCATATGGTCAAGGCTTTATTGAGGTATTGTTTTCTTTTTGGTGTTTTAACAATGAATGCGTCTGTTCTGTTAATGAGTGTGTCCAAACTCATCAATATTGTTTTTTTTTGTTTTTTAACAATAAATGCGTCTGTTCTATTAATGAGTGCGTCCAAACTGATCAGTATTATTTTTTATCTTTTTTCAGGTTCTTTTCAAAAAGGAACTTGTTGATCGTGTTGAGGATGTGACTACATTATGTACATGTAGGAGGTTTGAGCAGTATGGGCTTCTGTATAGGCATATTTTTTTTTGTGTTAAGGTTGATGAAAGTTTATAGATTCCCGAAAAGATACATTCTGAGGAGGTGGACAAAAGATGTTGTTCCAAATGAAATCAAGTATTCATTTGAAACAGGAGAGTTTGGTGATGACAAGACGAAAGAAGAAAGGTGTATTACACGGGAGATCGCTTTGGGTGGTGAATATCTTGCAAACTCTCTAATTTCAGATTTAGATGAGTTAAATTTGGTTAACGATAAAATCAAAGAGATGGTTAAGAAGGTTGACGAGGGCAGGTTTAAGAGACCTAGTCACTAGAATTAGCATGACAGGTATGCTTCTCTTCTTGGTTACGAGAAACCATCAAATGCTGAACCCACTATTCGACTTCCGAATGGTATAAAGAACAAAGGACGTGGCAAGCAGAAGCGAATAAAGTCCAGCAAGGAAGTAAAGGTTAGTCGATCCGGAAAAAGAAAGACGAAATGTGCCATATGCGGAGAAAGTGACCATGATCGACGAAAACATGCCAAAGAGGGTGCTTCAACGCAGACGCAAGACGAACAAGATGATCAAATTGTTGAAGATGATGTTGATGATAATGAAGAGATAGATTTTGAAGTTTCTGATGATGATGAGGAGTTGTCTTAGAAAGTTGTAGTGGACATTGTAAATTTTAGACATGAGTGCGTCTGAATTTCTTGCAAATGCGTCTGATTCATGGTTTTTTATTTTATTTACTTTTTATCTTAATACGAGTGCGTCTGTTTTATAACATGAATGCGTCTGTTTATTTTTAAATGACTGTTTTATTACCACCACCACTATTACCACCATCACCACCATCACTACCACCACTACCACCATCACTACCACCACTACCACCATCACCATTTAAACCCAAAAAAAATACAACCACTTAAACCAGAAAAAAAAAGATATACAAATTACCACCACAAAAAAAACCACCACAAAACCACCACCATCCCTTGCCTTTTGTTTTGCTGCCATGTTCTTCAGGATGCAGGTCTGTGTGTTGCTAAGTGACTGAGAGATCAGGTTGTCAAAAGATGCCTGAGTATGTAGTTGCTCAATAGCTGCATCTGTGAATGGTGTCTTCTCCTCCTCCTTCATCAGCTTCTCTACGAGGTCAAGGTTCTTCTTATATTGTCTCTGAACGTCATTTTGTGCACCCAGAACCACATAAGATGAGTTGAGGTCATCCCTAACCTCTGAAATGCAGTCAACCATCACAACTGTTTTGACCTGAAGGTTGTTTATTGCTTCAATGTGATTTTCAGCCATTTTTTGCTATGTTTTTAGTTGTATCAGTATGTTAAGATGATAGTGTTTATATAGACTAAAAATAGAAAGTTAATTAGGTGGTAGTTGAATATTGAATTGCAAGATTTATCTAAATTTATTACCAATCAAATCATAGTTAATACACAGTAAGATTTTTTAGTTTTTTAGCAATTAAATAAACATGTAGATTTTTATTGATTATTATATATACTTACATTTAGTAACTTGCTTTGCTCTCTCTGTAGCTAAGTGTCTTTTCAATGCTACAGTTCTGCTGCCCATATTCCATATCAATATCAAATATCTAAATGTGATAACTCATAAGGGTCACTGTAGAAATGATTGACTGTTATTTGCTTTTTCTATGTGCTCCCACGTGGAATCATCATAATTATATAAACAAATAATAATCAAAGAAGCTAATCATTCAAACTTTACCTTTTAAATTCGATCAAATCTTTTACTATTTGAAATCTGAAATCGTTATGAAAATCGGGTTTCAACATTGTGTTTCATTCATCTCTGCTCTTTGATTTTTACGAATTAGTCATTGAAGATTAGTTATTTATACAGTTTATTTTGCCTTTTTTTTCGTTTGTAGGTCTGAATTCTTGCACAAGTGGGTTAACTCAGGAAAGTGAAATCCCTAAAAACTTCAATTCTTCAAAAACGAGATTTTGAAATGATCTTGATTCAGAAATTGAAGATCTCTTCAATCAAATTCTCGGATATCGCCCTGTTTCAAAAGGTAAGTATCGTTTTATCATACAATCATGCGAAAAATCACTAGCCTTTGTTCTTGGGTTTTGGGTTTTAAACATGTGATTTCGAGAGATTGAAGATGGTGCAAAAACAAACCAAACGATGGTTGTTGATGGTGCAAAACCCACTGATTTACAACATGGTGGAAGAACTATGTTTGTCAAGGGGTTTGGGGTATGATTACAGACTTGGATGATTTATGGGTTTGATGACAGATAATCATCTTCATATTTATTCTTTATCAATTAGGTTTTAAACATTTAGTTTCAATATATTTCAGATTGTTGATGACACTGTTGGTGTACCCAAAATGCAAAGCAAAAAATGATGCATCTATGGAACTCAATAAAAACAAAGCATGGTACGTACTTATGTGTTTTTTTTTTTTCAAATAAAAAACAGTCTCTACTTATGTAGCTACATAGTATATAATCTACTATGCGTTCTTTGCTCTTTCGGTTCAAATGTTTAGTTGTTGATTCGTTTGATTTTTTGAGTCGTCTAATTTTTGTGATGGAAACCTTTTGTAAATCCACAGTAACGAAGCTTAAAGTATTGTAATTGTGGTGCTATAAGCAATTTGTAGTGTAGTAATTAGGGCCGCCCGGTCAGGTCACAAAACAACTCAATGTACTAGCAATTTAGAATCCTTTCGTAAATTATATCACGATACTTCAAGCATTCCGTCTACAACACGCATGTACCACCGCAGCTCACGGTTGAAGCATTTTGTCTACACCATCTGAATAAGAACGCATGAACCGCCGCAACGCGCGGCGACAAAAACTAGTTTTATACAATTAATAAGATATGCAACTTGCATATGTTAATCATTACCTGTACAGTTTTATAAAAGTGAACATAACATGTTTTCATTTTGTTATAAAGTGCGTCCAAACATGATATTGAATGAGTCTGAATTTACAAGAGTGCGTCTGATTTTACAGTGAGTGCGTCTGTTTATGTATTTTTGACTCAGTATTAAATGATTTGTTTAGACGCAGCTTATAATACATGAGTGCGTCTGTTTGATGTATTCAAGTGTTCTTAATCTGAATCTTTTTCAAATCCATTTTTTTCTTTAATTGTAATTATATTTATTAAAATCGTATGTTTTTGTGAATATTATATGCGTTGATTGTGTTTTTTTAATAGGATTAATGTGATTTTTAAACCATCGAATGCAATGCTCTGGTTTTTGATTTTTCTGCAAATCAATAATTGTTATGATACAAACCAATGTTTTTGATTGTTTGATGATTCGGAACATTCAATCGGTTTCAATTATTTGTTTAATCGTTGAAATAAGTTTGTTTTGATGTTACGTTTCGATCGATTGTTTAATCTCTGTTGTTACGATTTCTGGAAATTAAAATGCGTCTTTTCCTAAATTACCCCTAGTTAGGTTAACTGAGGTATGATTAAGGTTGTTAATTACCATCTTGCCACCGCCTAAATCCAATGGCTCAGGATGCTTCTTACGCTTCGTACGTTTAGATGTTTTATACGTTATCTCTTCCCTTTAGAAAATATAAAAAAGCATCTAAATACCCAAAAGTTACATACATATTTATGAAATTTCAACAAACTAGTTTCTTACTCCGCGCTACGCGCCGGGACATATCCAACACCAGCGTTCTCCAACAAAAACTCAACCCCGACCAAAAAACGCTTTCTCGCCGCTTGATAAGCCTATAACCACTATACACCATCGTCATCGACCAACTTAGGAGCATAGTTGTCAAAGTGCCTAGACGCACTCAATGCGCATAGGCCGAGCCTGGAGCCTAGGCACAAGACGCATAAAAAACTAGGGCTTTTTATAATTAGGAGCATAGTATAAAATACATTTTTTAGGGATTTTAGAGATGTTTTAGGCTTGTTTAGGGCTGCTTTAAGATGTTTTAGGGTTGTTTAGGACTTGTTCATGACTCATTTAGGATGTTTTAGAGGTTTATACAACTTTTAGCCTGAATTTAGCCGAAAATCAGCTTAAAAACAACCTTGATAGTGCGCCTCACAGGGCGCAGCGCACTTGGTGCGCCTCGAGCCTAGGCGCGCTTTTGACAACTATGCTTAGGAGTCGTCGTCACCGATTTACTATCAATCTACAACTACCGACGCACCGTTTCTACCACCACCAACGAAACACAATAGCAGACGAAGCCACTTTCATGCTTCTCACCTTGAACGTTCTGACCTTGCGAGAAGCAAATCATCAGGCAACCGGTGAAACCAAAGAGAAAGATATGAAAAAAAAAGATGTAAAAGACAAAAGAAAATAAAAAAAAAATTCACTAAAAGACAAAAGAGTTACTATTGCAAACATATGGTAAAGGTATATATATAATTATTAAAATTTCTACTAGTTGGTTAGGTACACACATTTAACGTACGCTTTGCACATGCTTTCATTACGTATAATTCTCTAATGATACACGCAAATCGCTTAACAAGGTAATAGCCAGGGGCGGATCTAGGTTGACGGGTACGGGTTCACCCGAACCCATTGAGTTTCGAAATTTTAGTAAAAAGTCTGTATATAAATCTAGAATGAACCCATAAGTAAAATATAAATGAACCCATAGCCAAGATTGCTGAAGTGGTACAATGGTTAAAGGTTTCACTTGTATCAATTATGGTCCAAGTTCGATTCTGTTCAGCCACATTATTTTTAGTTCATATTTTTTAACAACAATGCCATAATGAAACCGTTTCATTTAACTACCTTGCCCCTTACACAACAAAACCAACTCAGGAAGCCCAACAAAATTACGTATTAATATGAAAGCTACAATTAGGCCTAAAACAACAGTATAGCATATAAACAGTTTGAAATCATTTTGTTTATTTCTTTATAAAATTCAAATATTAGTTTAACCGTAGAAAGATTTTTTTAGACAATAAAGCATGTGAAGGTGGAATTGTGTAATAGATTAGGTAATGGATACTTGAAACGATTTTTGCATGTGTCCAAGACGTAATTCATTGTTTAAAAAAAAAGATGAAATCTCATAGGAAACAACTATGATTATTTGTAAAGACGATTATATTTATATTATACTAGGTTAGAGTCCCGTGGGATCCACGATTCACCCCAAAGTAAAATGAAAAAAAAAGTAGGAAAATAAGAATTGTATTATGCAATTTGTTTTGGTTACTAAATGTTTGATAATGCAATATGTATGAATTTTGATGTTAAATGCAAAATGTCATCTAACAATTTAATGTAACGAAATGATGGATATATTGAGTAAGTAAAGTTTAATTTGACGACTGCAAACTACATAGCATACTATCACAATATCACACATTACATTATTTGGGTAATATCTATATTCTAATCATAACTAAGCTTAAGCATAGAACACTTATCATTTAGTTGGGGCTTAACGAACTTCAACCAATATCACAGATTACATCATTTGGGTAATATCTATATTCTAATCATAACTAAGCTTAAGCATAGAACACTTATCATTTAGTTGGGGCTTAACGAACTTCAACCAATGGTTTATTTTCATTACTTCAATCAAAATCTTCCAAGTCTTGCTCATTGATAGCAGATTTTTCACCTTCGAAGTTGTTATCATTGTCATCACGATCCTCGGAGTGCAGCTCATTTTTAATAATTTATGAAAACCCCAACCATTGTATTCCATATTTGTGTTCTACATAAAATATAGTTGTTGTAAAGATATGGATACGGTGATAATTAAATCAAGAAACAATCCTTAACTCACTTACTTGAATGGGTAGCTTAAATTTTACATGTTATCTCTCCAATGGTTCAAACCGATTACATAGCTAAAAAACAAGTAATAAGAAAATGGGTCTAATGTCACATGCTGTAATATAAATTTCCTATATTTTATTAAAAAATAGACACCAAAAGGATCAACCCCAGACCCATTTGAACATGTAGCCAAAAGGAGTCATTGTACACACACTTTAGGAAACTTTTGACATGTTACAAAATGCCGCCAAAAAAACGTCATTATTTAAACTGTGTAAATATAGTACTTAACAATTAAAAATCTTAATAAATAACATAAAAATCATAATCAATCATTCAAATCAATGCCATTAAAATAATCCGCGTCTGAAATTGCCTTACCCATTATATACAAATTATTATTGAAATCTTAAAATTAGCACACTTATTGAAATCAAGATGATGATTATCGTTTAGTGACAATTGATTAAGAGAAAGTACTAATATCAAAATGAAAGTCGGTCAACAATGTTAAAATGAAATTCGTAATATTAGTAACATCAATAAATAAGATTAAAAATCTTAATAAATAACATCAAAATCATAATAAATTATTCAAATAAATGACATTAAAATAATCCGCGTCTCAAATTGCATTACCCATTATATACAAATTATTATTGACATCTTTAATAATCATTATTAGTTGTGATTGAAGTAATATAATTCTTTAACAGAAAGTAAACTTTTGAAAATTTATATTATCATTTAATTTCGTTGTTAAAATTGGTATGACGATTAAATGATTTTATTATTTGTTAAGGTTTGTATAGTATTGTTGTGTCTCAAATAATTCTGCAAAATCGGAAATACTGTTCCTCGATTGACATGATTGAGTAGGAATATTTATTTATATATTTGAATTATAAAAAATGGAAGGATTGGTAACTGACGTGAATTGGTCAACAACGCTTAAAATTAGTACAATCAAACTCAAAGACATAGAGTCAAAGAATTGACCTCCATCAAATTAACAAAAACGTAAAAAGGTTTTACTCAGATTGGGTCAACAATATTAAAATTACGGTCGTAATATTAGTAATAGCATTGAAAATTATCTTCAATACATTATATATTTTAGGAAATTGTTAAATAGATTTAAATTATATTTATTATTAAAAGAATAATAAAAGTGTATGAAAATAAATGTACACTCCTATCTTCGGATTATATTTAAATTATAATCTGTTAAATAGATTTAAATAAATGTTTAAAAGAAGGTCGTATATGTTTAAAAGAATATCGTTTCATGACATTTGATTAAAGGAAAGTCTTTGAATTATAAAAAATGGAAGGATTGGTAATTGACGTGAATTGGTCAACAATACTTAAAATTAGCACAATCATACTCAAAGACATATAGTCAAAGAATTGACGTCCATTAATTTAACAAAAACGTAAAAAGTTTTTACTCAGATTCGGTCAACAATATTAAAATAAAGGTCGTAATATTAGTAATTGCATTGAAAATTATTTTGAATACATTATATATTTTAGGAAACTGTTAAATATATTTAAATTATATTTATTATTAACAGAATAATAAAAGTGTAGGAAAATAAATGTACATTGTTATCTTTGGATTATATTTAAATTATAAACTGTTAAATAGATTTAACATTGTTAAATAGATTTAAATAAATGTTTGAAAGAAAGTCGTATATGTTTAAAAGAATATCGTTTCATGACAATTGATTAAAGGAAAGTTGTAATATCAAAATTAAAGTCGGTCAACAATATTAAAATGAATTTTGAAATATTAGTAATATCAATAAATAAGATTAAAAATTTTAATAAATAACAACCAAATCATAATCAATCATTCAAATCAATGACATTAAAATCATCATAAATAACATTAAAACTCTCTATAAATAACATCAAAATCATAATTTACATTTTAAATTCAATGACATCTTGTGGTGCAGCCTTGGTAACAAACATTTTGTGCTGGTTTGAACCCTATTTGAAGACACAATATTCGCCAATGGAAGTATCTTCTAATTGAAGCAAAACATGCCATCCAATCACAATAAACCTTTATAAAAGCATTATATATAGAAAATTTAGAACGTGTAATTAATTATAAAATAAGAATATTGTAAACAAAAATGTTGAATATGCAAATAACAAACCTAGCGACTTGAGAAACAATTTCTACACGTAATATTAGTATTAGTATTAGTAATTATTAGTAATTAGTAATATATTCATAAAAATTATAATAGAAAAATTTAATTCGGTCAATATGATATAAATGGGATTAAAATTAAAAATAGTAATATTAGTTTTAGTATTAGTAATATATTCGTAATTTAATTCGGTCAATAATAAATAAATGAGCGTAAAAATCGTAATATATAACATTAAATTCGTAAATTAGTATTAATGTCATTAAAACTAATAAAAAATAACATTAAAAATAAATAAATCATATTAATAATTGCAGGCAAGACCAATAATAATTCATAAAGATAGATTAAACATAAATTCGTAGTAATATTAATATAAATAAATGAGATTAAAAAATCGTAATAAATAACATTCAATTAGGTCAATTATTATTAATGTCAATTAGTAATAGAAATATATTCGGTCAACAATACTATTTTTACGAATAGTAAAACTAAAATCGTAATTATTAGTAATTAGTAATATATTCGAAAAAATAGTAAAAGAAAATGTTAATTCGGTCAATAAGATATAAATGGGATTAAAATTAAAAATCGTGATATTAGTTTTAGTATTAGTAATATATTAATAATTTAATTCGGTCAATACGAAATAAATGAGATTAAAATTCATAATATTAGTATTAGTATTAATAATATATTCTTAAATTAATTCGGTCAATAATAAATAAATGAGCTTAAAAATCGTAATATATAACATTAAATTCGGTCAATTATTATTAATGTCATTAAACTCATAATAAATATCATTAAAAAAATGAATAAATCCTATTAATTGCAGGCAAGACCAATAATATTTCAAACGAACAGTAATATAAATAATATTAAATATAATTTCATAAAGATAGATTAAACATAATTTCGTAGTAATATTAATATAAATAAATGAGATTAAAAAATGTAATAAATAACATTTAATTCGGTCAATTATTATTAATGTCAATAAATAACATTAATTGTAACATACTAAAAATACATTAAAAATGATTAAATCTTATTAAACATAAATTCGAAAAAAGTAATATAAATAAATGAGATTAAAATTTTTAATAAATAACATTGAATTCGGTCAATTACTATTAATGTCAATAAATAATATTAATTGTAACATACTAAAAATACATTAAAAATGATTAAATCTTATTAAACATAAATTCAAAAAAAGTAATATAAATAAATGAGATTAAAAATTTTAATAAATAACATTGAATGAGGTCAATTATTATTAATGTCAATAAATAATATTAAACATCTTAATAAATAACATTAAAAATAATAAATCTTATTAATTGAAATCAACACTAATCATAATTCGTAAAAATAGTAATATAAATAAATGAGATTATAAATCTTAATAAATAACCTCAAAATCGTAATCAATAATTCAAATAAATTAAATTACAAACATAAAAAATCGTAATTTATATTTGAAAATCAATGACTTTTTATGGTGGAACCTTAGTAAATAAACAACCTGTGCTGGATTGAAAACCATTTAAAGAAACAATACTCGCCAATGGAAATATCTTCTAATCGAAGCAAACCAAAACTATAATATTAGTATTAGTTAGTATTAGTAATTATTAGTAATTAGTAATATATTCATAAAAATAGTAATAGAAAATTTTAATTCGCTCAATAATATTCGTAATTTAATTCGATCAATACGAAATACATGAGATTAAAATTAAAATTCATAATATTAGTATTAGTATTAATAATATATTCTTAAATTAATTTGGTCAATAATAAATAAATGAGCTTAAAAATCGTAATATATAACATTAAATTCGATCAATTATTATTAATGTCATTAAACTCATAATAAATATCATTAAAAATGAATAAATCCTATTAATTGCAGGCAAGACCAATAATATTTCGAATGAATAGTAATATAAATAATATTAAACATAATTTCATAAAGATAGATTAAACATAATTTCGTAGTAATGTTAATATAAATAAGTTAGATTAAAAATATAATAAATAACATTAATTGTAACATACTAAAAATACATTAAAAATGATTAAATCTTATTAAACATAAATTCGAAAAAAGTTATATAAATAAATTAGATTAAAAATATTAATAAATAACATTGAATTCGGTCAATTATTATTAATGTCAATAAATAATATTAATTGTAACATATTAAAAATACATTAAAAATGATTAAATCTTATTAAACATAAATTCAAAAAAAGTAATATAAATAAATGAGATTAAAATTTTTAATAAATAACATTGAATGTGGTCAATTATTATTAATGTCAATAAATAATATTAAACATCTTAATAAATAACATAAAAATAATAAATCTTATTAATTGCAATCAAGACTAATCATAATTCGTAAACATAGTAATATAAATAAATGAGATTATGAATATTAATAAATAACCTCAAAATCGTAATTAATAATTCAAATAAATTAAATTACAAACATAAAAAAAGTAATTTAAATTTGAAAATCAATGACTTTTTGTGGTGGAACCTTAGTAACAAACAGTCTGTGCTGGATCGAAAACCATTTAAAGAAACAATACTCGCCAATGGAAATATCTTCTGATCGAAGCAAACTAAAATCATAATATTAGTATTAGTTAGTATTAGTAATTAGTAATATATTCATAAAAATAGTAATAGAAAATTTTAATTCGCTCAATAAGATTCGTAATTTAATTCGGTCAATACGAAATAAATGTGATTAAAATTAAAATTAAAATTCATAATATTAGTATTAGTATTAATAATATATTCTTAAATTAATTCGGTCAATTCAGTCAATAATAAATAAATGAGCTTAAAATTCGTAATATATTACATTAAATTCGGTCAATTATTATTAATGTCAGTAAAACTCATAGTAAATATCATTAAAAAATGAATGAATCATATTAATTGCAGGCAAGACCAATAATAGCTAACTTTCCCTCAATCCCATCAAATCCTCAATATTTCAACCCACCATAATTGCATTCAAATGTAATTACTAACTTTCCATCCGGTCCTATCCCCGGATCCAAACCATAACCTGGTTGAATAATTATGGATCAAACACCAACATCTTTTCATCCCCATAATGAAGATCCAAAATACGCTTGATCCTCAAGAACATGCGAAGAACCCTATGATGAATATTCTTGTACACATCAAAGGAGCTCAAATTAGGACCCGATAAAACTTTCATTTAACAATAATCCTTATGAGCATCTATCATCCCTCATGAACATTCATCTAATCTAAAATCAACATAACCCCATTCAATAACGAACCGACAAACATAACCCGACTCTTCATGAATAACCGATTCATACTTGATCAACACTAAACATCAAGAACACCTTCCAACATCTGAATCCAAAACAATCATCCATTACGGACTAAACTTTGTAATATTCCATAAACCGAAAACAAACATCCAAAGACCAAAAGTAATCACGATTCCATAAAAATAAATCTACGAACCTTAGTAACTGTCGGCAATGTCTGGATTAACACATTAAAAACAACATTAACATAAGTAATAATCAGTTTTGTAAAGTAAACAAAGATCCATATCAAGATGAAAATAAGATTATCCATCCCTCACTTATTTTCGCTAGTCTGGATTCATGTTCGGGTTGAGACAAATATTTATTTATTGAAAATGTCCATCACTTAACAATGTATCTAGGATATCCATCAATCAAGTTGTCATGGATTCATGTTCGGATTGAGACAAATATTTATTCAAGATCACAAAACTTTTTAATTATTCTCATTGAATCATCAATCATATCATTCGATTTTTTTTTTTTGAGTGTTTTTGCGGTACAAATTTAGTAAACAAAAAGTCTCAGTTGAAATATAACACCGATTGACTTGGCTCTTTATACACCACCCAATTAATATCTTGTTTTACATAATCCAATAAATAAAACCATATAATATGATCAAAAGTCAAATATTATTCACTAATCGAACTTCATCTATGGTTCGAACAAGGTTGTATACGATGTTGCGGTTCTGCACCTCCTGCCAAAGTCTTTGGCGGAAAATGGCATAGTAATACAAGTATGAATAAAAGATTAGGGAAAGGGTCACTTTTCCATCTTTGTTTTGTGTTCTATTTTGCAACATATCACCCGTAGTATTTGAACAAAACGTACTCGAACGGACATAAAAGAGGTTTTTCTTATATCATTTAAAGAAATTAACACATAGGAATTGAAAAACTGTATGTCACATGGATTTTTAGCCTCTCTATCACTACAAATGGACGTGTATAATTAATGTTTAATGTTTTTTTTAACGGTCAACAAAACTAATAGTGTCCAACTACTCAAGGACACCCACCCCTTGGATGAAGGCTCGCTTGGGTTTACCAATAAATGTTTAATGCTTTTTGTTTGACAAAAGATGGTCCCACGTAATCTGGGATTTTTTGCCAAAATGGTGGAATTTTCCATGGTTTTTGTGATATTGGTGTGTGTCAGAAACAAGATTGGGTTCTTAGTATTCCCGCAATCTTAGATTGCGGGATAGGCTGAGGTGTAATTCCAACTAGGACGAGCTTGGAGGATGGACGATGACTTGGACGATGGAATCTGATGTGGAAGACCCGCAATCTAAGATTGCGGGATTGCTACTGTTCACGCAATTCAAGTTTACGGAAATAATGGGCTGACTGCATTCTTATATAACACATTCCTATATGCAAGCACAATCGATCGATCAAATAATAATAATAAGATACACACTCGATCAGATACTATAACATAGACACTGTCAAACACAAACATTCGTTCGTTCTTTTCATACACAATGTTAGAGGCGACGGTTTTTTAGTGTTGTTGGATCCGTGTTACATTTGCACGTGTTAAATGGCTGTCTGGTCATTTAATTTGAAAAATATTAATGTTGGAGGGTCCAAAGGTTGTAGAAGAATCCATTTAGTTTTTGGTCATGACCCTCTTATTTTTGGATCGATGTTACATTTGCATGAAACTACTTGGATCGATGTTACATTTGCACGTATTATAACACGTGTAGAATGCAACATTGGTATTGTAGTTTATAAAATTAAATACCTGGCTTGCAATGGTGGTTTGAATATCCCGTGTACCACCCCCAGGCAGGCCAATTATTTCTTTCTTGGGAACCACCCTCTAAGCAAATCCTTAGGTAGGTGAGGGCGCTGATTCTACGCTGATCTGGAATTGGTGTTCTCGAACATTGAAGATGGTGGATTCATCAAAGCTACTGATTTTTCGCAGCAGGCGTCAAAGGTAGCTCTGATGTAGAGAGTTGGAGGCGCGTCAGGCGTCAAAGGCAGGCGATGGAAGCTATGGTGGATGGAGTTCATCAGGGCCTCGCCTCCCTTTAGAAGTTGGAATTGGTGTTCTCGGAAAATTCACGTAAAGCTGAAGCTTCCGCAAGTTGAAGCTTCATTCCTCGTTGCTCTGATTTGGAATATGGCGAGGCGTGGAATCAGTCCTCGTTGTTCCTGTAGGATTGTGGCAAGGCGTGTAAAACAAAATGGTGATTCTTCTTCTACCGTTAAAACAAAAGGTGGATGGGGAGTTGCTTTTAAAGTTGGAATAGGTGTTCTCGGAAATTGAAGGTGGTCGAGTCATCAAAGTCGATCATTTTCGCAGCAAACTTTATTGCGCTTGCGGGTTCTACACCTTCAGCGCAAGGCCCTCCGACGTCGAAGAAACTCGCTCCATAATTAGCGACGTTGGCGATATTGGATGCACCAGCTCATGCTCGTACCTCTATAGTAGCAGGCATCTGACATAGTTACGTAGATACCCTTGACTTGGTACCCATGTACAGCAAATCGACGAACTTAAAGATAAAGCTAAAATATGGGCCAAGTATCGAGGGACGCTGCGTGCATAAATATGGGAAGAGATGCATATATATGGGGGCTGGTTAAAACACTAAAGATATGTGGTGTGATAGATATGGAGTTGTATGTTGCTGCTGCAGCTAAATTGGAATTGGTGGTCTCGGAAATAGATTGTTTTGTAACTTTGGTAGATTGTATATTTAACGTTTCGTGTGAATAATAAATTTACGTTGTTTTTATTCAATAAGTTTATTATTCTTAAATAACTCTGTTAATAATGACATATCATAATTTAACAAATTGACTAAACGACTTGTGGATTGTATAGTTTGACTAGTTTGTAAAAATAGTTTCTGTTTTCTTAATGTTGAAACTGGTTATGCGGTTTGTTGTTGTATGTAAGGTGTTTTCTTAGTGTTGAAACAGGCCCAGGGAGCCCTTTTCGGGCCCCTGTATCCGTCTCCCGGGCCGGGCTTTAACGGACCCGGATCGCCGAACGTGGCGTCCTTGGGTGATATAACAGGGCCGTCGCTGGTCCAGGCGTTACGGGACTTTCCGTGACACGATCCCGGGCCTCACAAAAAGCCCCGGACCTCATTTTGTTAACTTACTTTTTATTTGTCAATATAACAAATCCTTATATTATAAAAGCCGGATGAAAATATAAAGAAAAATTAGTGTTGAAACAGGCCCAGGGAGCCCTTTTCGGGCCCCTGTATCCGTCTCCCGGGCCGGGCTTTACCGGACCCGGATCGCCGAACGTGGCGTCCTTGGGTGATATAACAGGGCCGTCGCTGGTTCAGGCGTTACGGGACTTTCCGTGACACGATCCCGGGCCTCACAAAAAGCCCCGTCAGTACCATTTCATATATCAAAAAACAAACCATTTCATATATCAAAAAACAAAACCATTTCATATATCATTAGTTCATATAGAGTTATTACAATTGGGCCCACAATTAGCTTGGTTACAAAATCGTCCGTCAGTACCACATAAAGGGGGACGTCGCTCATGGTGTG
Source organism: Ambrosia artemisiifolia (assembly GCA_032199755.1). Lineage (NCBI taxonomy): Eukaryota > Viridiplantae > Streptophyta > Magnoliopsida > Asterales > Asteraceae > Ambrosia > Ambrosia artemisiifolia. The sequence continues at coordinate 48,925,018 of CM063515.1, read as the reverse complement.
GATTGCGACGCGGCTCGTTAGGGAACTCCAAAGGTACTGGTGTGTAGAAATTGGACGACGATCCTTCGCCACCTTGATTTGGGGCCCAATAGTTAAACGATGACTGCCCGGTGTTGATGGGTGGGTTGAGAGGGAAGGTAGTCTGTGGTGTTGTAATGGCATCAAACGGGTTAAATTGGGAACTCCATTGGTTGTCGTTTAATAACGACTCCATGAGGTTCATCTCTGTTGACCCCCCTTGGATATTCGTAGTGCCCTGTTGTGGTGGGGTACCGAATCTTGCAATAAAGGAGGTAGGGTCAAACCCGCCAAGATCATCATCAAAGAAAATATTATCTGGCGTACTTTGATGACTATGCACAGACACTTCTTCTTCTCTCTGAACCTCCGCATTCCTCTGATTTCGCCTTCGCCTAGGCGCTCTTTGAGGACGGCTTCTGTCTGCAACAGAGGCAGCAGGGCTACCTTCAAGCCGTGAGCGGTAGTTCAAACGATCACCCACACCAATTTGCGACATGACTGATTGGGCAGTGCTTTGAATCACCCCAAGATTGGTGCTGAAGTTGGCAGGGACGGACGACATGATTTGGGACACTTGCTCGTTAATCTGCGTGTATCCCTCCATCTGTAAATTAAGAAAATTAAATATTAACAAATTTATCATTTAAATATACACTTTTATATATTTGAAAAAAATTCATATATATACCAGCACTTGGGCAATCCCAGCATCATCTCTGAAACCCGGTTGTGCTACCGGGATGGCCATTGGGTTCCTCGTGTACCCCACGGTTCTTTCTAAGAACCATTCCATATAATCAGCATACACGGAAGGTTCTGAGGTTCGTTCCCCGACCACTACGTGATTCTCGCGCTCATCCCAGGACTGCACATACGTGCTATGGTATGTTGTAAACCAGTTTTCGTATGGTCTCCCAGCACGCGTCCTTTGGTGCAGCTCGAGGTGGACTTCGGGGGTAAAGGGTGGTCCCTGAGGAATCCATTGACGGAATCCGAATTGTCTCAAGACCCTGCTGGCTTGGTGGTATTCCACCACCTGAAACCACAGAATGTAGCAATCCGAACACCAAGAGGCCCGTCCGTCGGTGCAACTTTCCGGGAGTACCTCCATGGCTCGTTCATAGGGTCTCCAAATGAACTGTTGTAAAAAATTAAACAGAAACACTATTAGTAAAGTTTAATATATTTTTCACTGTAACAAAAAATAAACAGTCTCATACCTGTTCGGAATATAAATTTTGAAGTTGCGATCGTATCGCTTTTAACGACCGCGAGGCCACCCCCTGAAATCGCGCGATCCTTTCCAGCTGTTTTAAACGAACGAGTTAGTTTATTTAATAAAAAAATTATTAAATATAACATAAGGAAGGGTGATGGAGAAAATACATACATTGCGCCATACGGTTTTCCAGGCATCAACCGGGTACTACACCGGGGAGATAGTACACTGATTCGGGTCCATGCCCACAACTGGAGTATGGTGATAGGTCCTCCAATTGTTTTATCAGTGGAGCATGCGGCTTTGCACAAGTTTCTGTACAAAGAAGCTAATGCAGCACTCCCCCAGCTAAACTGACCACATGTTTCTAACGATTCGACGTGCCTTAAAAATGCCAATGACGTCCAACCGTTAGAAGAGTCAGCCAACAGTGAATTACCCACAATAATCAGCACCACACAACGTGCTTGTTGTCTAACCATATCAATATCTGCCCCTTCGGGCAGTGGTTCCTTGATTTTTTCTAGAAGGCTTGTTGTTTTAATAGTATTTCCGGAAAGCATGCTCTCATTCGTCTGTATGCCCAACATACCTTCTACTAGCTGATTTCGAACTTCATGGGACCATTTTTCCTGTAGTCCTGCAATTGGTGGACCGTTGACTCGCAACCCCATGAGGACGTTCACGTCCTCTAAAGTCACGGTTGTTTCACCGAAGGAGAAGTGAAACGTGTGAGTCTCAGGACGCCACCTTTCTACCAACGCGGTTATTAAACCACGGTCAGCAAATAGGTAGCCAACCTCAAGAACGCCACCAAAACCAGCTACACTAACCAGATTACGAACATTGGGGTGAATACCATTATCCCGTATGTGATTGTATAACGACTGATCGCCTCGCCTTACATCGAGTTCTATGGCATCGTCACCACCGTCTTCGAACATATAAGCAGAACGATGTCGTGGCTGCAGCCATAGAAGAGAATTGTCTCTTGGACCAGGGTGTAGATAAGCCATATTTTTTAAGATAGTTGTGAGCTTAAGAGTTGTAGGTTTTCACTAGCTTTGTGTTTATGAGTTTGCTTTGGTGTAAGTTTGAGAGTAATTTTTAAGTGTCTAACTAGTCCATATATATATTACATTTCATGCATTGCAACCATTATCACTCACTCACTCCTGCACAATACTTTCTCACTTTCACATGCAAAGTTTTGATTAGATGGTACATGCTAGTGTGTAAGAATTCATAGGGTGTAAGACATGCAAAGACATGCAAACATTTACGTTGCATCAATATGTGTAAGAATTGAAGGCAAAAAACAAAAGCAAACAGGAGAAGTCTGCATCAATTTCGCAATCTCTGATTGCGTGAATAGTGTCTGCAGCTAATCCCGCAATCTCAGATTGCGGGAATGCCACGTCTGCTTTGCTCGTCCAAGTCTGCTTTGCTCTTTTGTCCAAGTCACCTGCTCTCGTCCTAGTTGGAATTACACCTCATCAATCCCGCAATCTTAGATTGCGGGAATACTAAATTCATAATCTTGTTTCTGACACACACCAATATCACAAAAACCATGGAAAATTCCACCATTTTGGCAAAAAATTCCGTAATCTGCCGGTGTTTAGTTGCATCACCAGTATGAGGTTTTATAGTTACATTTATTTTTTGATCCTTTATTGGATTTAGGTCTAATTGGCAAAACATTTGAAGTTAAAGTGGAGCTCCTTTTAATTTTCTTAATGTGTGTGTTTGTGAGCCCATGATATCAATAACAAATTGCCAACATATAAGTACATACGTAGAAGTACTTAGACGATCATAAAAGTTTACCAACATATCACACTAGCATGGTTTTAAACTTTTTGGTTCGCATATATCTCTTTATCAAACTTTCTAATCGAATTTTTTCCACCTTCAGAAAGAAAAAAACAAGAATCGAAATGTTTGACTAGAACCATGATCACAGCCGGCTTCATTCGACGTGTCATCAAATAAAGACACCTGCGCAGCCTCAATCCTGACACCGAGTCATCGTACCTTGAACCGATATAGAATGTATCTTTATCCATTATGCATGCCCAAATAATGTGAGTTCACTATAAATAGTAGTAGTCCAAACATTCATCATGTTCACATCACCACCAACGAACGCAAGTACACAACTTGTTTCCAAGCTAATAATATGAAGATCAACTCGTGTTTCGCTTTTGCGCTTCTTCTCCTCCTTGTTTCCTACGCGTTGGCCGTTGAGACCACGATAGAGGGTTCATTTCCAATGTTTTTTATACTTTAATTAAAAAGGTTAAACTGGTACATATATAGATCTAATGTATGTTTTTCTTCCATTTATGCAGAAGCAAAAGAAGCTAGCGATAAGGTAGATCCAGTGGCTTTCTTCCGTAGACCACCAAAAGGTGGCAATGGAAGAGTTTGTATTCAACAATGTTGTAACTTAGGTGCCAGTTTTCGGTCATGCCGAAAATGTTGCCGCTCTCAAGAAGAAGCCAAAGCTTTTGCGGAAAAACAAGCAAAAGTTTTCGCCGAAAAACAAGCTCACCCGTAGAAACCCTAGAGTTGTATGCAAGAATAAATCCATGTATGTTAGTAGACCATGAATAATCCGGTATATGGGATAGTAATACAAGTATGAATAAAAAGTAAGTGGAAAGAAGTCACCTTTCCACCTTTACTTTGTGTTATATTTTGCACCATCGAGTTATTTATTGTATATCGAACGTTCATTAATAAAAAAAAACCGATATACTTGTTTCTTCTTTTGATAGAACTAGGTCATATATAGCCTCGACGTGTTGCACGGTTGGCGTCAAAGCATACCATCATCGTCGTCTCATCGAGCCGACTGAGTGCTCCACCTTCGGTCTCACTCTCCGTTTCTGGAATCGTTTGAGAAGTAAATCACAATCGCAATCTCCTCCCTAATGGTAGTACACATTAAAACAACACCAACAGTTAAAACAAACCCAATTGCAACACACGTGGTAATCAAGTAAGATACTATAGAATAGGCCATTCTTGTATGATAAATATTATGTTGGCTCAACTAAAGGATTTATATATAGCGGAAAAACAAAACAATCTATAAATTGCTTATTGTGTAGTGCCAATAGGATTCATAAGTTCTTGTGAGATTTGAGTGTTTGCTGCTGAAAACTTATACGGTTATCTACAACACAATTTTGAAAAGCATCATACCTGGTGTGCAAGAATATGTATCACAACAATACTCCTAGCATCCTTATAAACTCCATGAGGTCGATACTTTGCTGCTAGTAACCGAAAACATAAAACAGACATCAGACTTGCAGGTATTATAGAATGGGCACGTATTTGCAATCGATTTCTGCAAATGGATGTAAATTTTCGGGTGTAGAACTTGACCATCTTTATAGCATAGAATGTGTCTTCTGATGCTCCCATTATAATTTAGATCTGTTTTGTCATTTATATGTTTTAAGCTATTACTTATTACCATCTGTCACACTGAAATGGCTCCTTTTGACTTTTACAAGTCAACCCTAACACTATCTAAATTAAAAGTAACCATCAACACTTTATAATTTCCATCACAATATGGCGTTCATGATTCTGAAGAACCAAACTTAAACCATTCACCTGAAACAACACAAATACATAAAGCCTACATGTGCTAAGATCATAGTCGCAGACTCTGAGAAAACGCATCGAACATCGGAGACAAAGAAACATGCTGATGGTTATCTAGTCGGATTATTGTTTACTGCTAAAAAGGGATCCGAGCGGCAGATGAGTGATATTTTTTTGCACGGTAAAAAGCAAGATGCGGTTAACAAAATGTTATGGTCCCAATAGTAAAAGTTCCACCATTCCATGTTTGCAGCTCCTTTTCCTTCGCATGCTTCTTGCTTTTTCATTTTATTATAACTAGTATTTTTGCCCGCCGCGCGTTGCGGCGGCGCAGTACGCGACGTGATAAAGTATAAACTGTAATATATCCGACTCAATTCCGAACTAAATTTGATTCGACTTGTTTCTAAACAAAATTTATGTCAAAACGTAGATCAACTCAAAAGGTACATAAAACAAACACGTATACAGTGATCTCATACGCTGCATGATAAAATATAAAACACAATCGACCTGACTTATTTCAAACTAAAATTATGTAAAAATTGTAGTAATAAGTTGTTCATAACTAATGCTAATTCATTTCCCCAAACTTTCAATCAAAACCCTTTATCTACAATTATTGACGTTAGCAACTAATATATTTGATCATATCTTAATAATTTAATGCATAACTCCCGATATATTTTGGCTTTATTTTTTTATTGTTTTTTACTGCAATTAGAGATTTAAAATCCTTGTGCCGTTATATGTATAAAAAATACAATGTGCACACCAGCTTATACACTACTAAAAAACTGGTCTGTTTCCGACCAAGGTTTTGGTCGGAAACTGGTCGGAAAACAGCGTTTCCGACCAGTTTCCGACAAAATGTGTTTTGTCTGAAAAATCTAGTCGGTAAATTTTTCCAACAATTTTCCGAGAAAATTTCCGACAAAGTTCCGACAAAAAAGCGTGAAAGATTCTCCAACAAAATTTCGACTAGTTTCCGATTAACTTTTCCGACCAGTTTACGATTAACGTCTCCGACCAGTTTCCGATGAACGTTTCCGACCACTTTCCGATGAACGTTTCCGACAAGTTTCCGATGAACTTTTCCGACCAGTTTCCGATGAACTTTTCCGACCGATTTCCGATGAAATTTTCCGACCAGTTTCCGACCAAAATGTTGATTAAAAAATAAAAAAAAATTCTGATTACAATGCAAAAAATACATTATGTAAATCCTCTTTACAATATTAATCTACAAATTATTAGTGGTGTTCAAAGTCGGATTATCCGATTTTCGAATATCCATAATTCGGATAATCCGAAATCCTTCCCTTTTATGTTATGACTTATAACCAAACCTACTTATTACAACAATCAAAACTTCCAACATACACAAGCTTCAAAGTTGTCCAACATACACAAACATTCAAAACAATTTAAAGTTTCAAACAACCACAAACAATCAACACACATATGAAAATAAATTCCAAAAGTAGTTAAGGAACAAAACATTTAAAACGACAAATCTAGCCATAAGCGCTTGTAAACATCCATTACCCATCCCTTATAAACCTGCAAATATCCAAATACGCAATAACATGATATATATATACACACAATATAGCAATAATACACATATAAGTTGGATATATTTAAAACCTAACCATATTAGTAATTATGCCATAAACCCATCTTCATGAAAATGCTTCCATGGCCACTTCTACCTGTAATATAGAAATAAATATAAAATGTAATATAGAAATATTAGGCATTGTAAAAATACTTAAGTTTTGTAACTAAAAGTCATGTCTATGCTTCAATTTAGTTTAGGTAAGGCTAAAAATTAAAGTTAAAAGAATGCTAAAAGTTAAAGTTTGCTGGAAGCACATGGATTGAATGAGCTAATGCTCGATTTTATGAGGGGTGTTTATTAAATTTACAATTTAACCTAAAGAGCTCATATATAAACAACACTTTGGAGCTTTGGAAAGACACCCATTATGTTTACAGCCGCTGCACCTCTTTTCATTTCTTTCATCCTTCTTTCAAATGCTCTTCATAATCTAGAGAGGTTTTCAGTAGATTTTTGAATGATTTTGCGTGTATATGTTATCCATCAATACATAAATTATTATTTTGTTTATTTCAACTTTTGTAGTTGTTTCAACTTTTGTAGTGTTGCGTGTATATGTTCCGGCACAGTCTACAGGTGGTGGCTTTTTTATTTGTGTGTATGGATATTTAATTTATTTTAGCTGAATTATAATAGAACAAATCTACATAATAGAACAAATCAACATAATAGAACAAATCAACAATCTTAAAAATTACATAAAGCAAAGAGAAAAAAACTTACAAAGACTGGGCTGTGGGAGAATGGAGACGGCGGCTCAGGGGCCGTGGAGTGTGGACGCGGTGGACAGTGGCCAACTGTGGAGTCGGCGGGAGCAGTGCAGGTCGTTAGGGAGTGTGGATGTCAGCGGGGTTGTGGAGGTTGGCCGGTTGTGGACTTGTCGAGACTAGAGGGTGGGCCGATGTGGAGTACTAGAGTATGGAGAAGATGAGTAGCACAAGAGAGGGAATAGAGATTGAGAGAGGCAGGAGAGTTTCTAGAGAGAGAATGAGGGAGGCGGCTGGAAAATATGAATGAGAGAGGAGGGTTTTGTGCTTAAATAGTTAGGGTTAGGGTTAGGTAGGGTATACCGTGTATCGAACCTGGTTTAAACGTAATTCGCTTCGGTTTTATTTTAAACCCCATAATTAATTAAAAAAAATAGTCGGTTTTGTTCGATATTAAGAACATAACTAAACCGAGCAATAATATAAATATTTCGTCGTCTGACGCGTTCTTTCAAAACACGCGTTAAAAATCGCGTTAATTACCGACGATTTACCGACAAGCGTTATCCTTTTTTTTTAATTTTTCGAGCTTTACGTCGTTTTTTTCATTACATTTTTTGTACACCTTAATCATACAGTTGAATATTTTTATTTTTCCCAATTATACGTATTATACAGATACATACGTGTTTGTACATTGTTAAGACTCGTTACTTAAAACAAACTTTTATTATTCCATAACTCTATGTGTGTGTGTGTGTGTGTGTGTATATATATATATATGTTCATTTTTGTATGAATTACGACACATACACATGTATATAACATATATATACTCACGAAAAAATACATTCACATATGCACGTACATACAATGCACATTTATGTATCCGAATACCAATAAAATAAAGCTTTTTGTCGGAAAATGCTCGGTAATTACCGATGAATTTCCGACCTAGTGTTGAGTTTTGTCGGAAAATGGTCGGTAATTACAAATAAAAAAATAATTTTTTTTGGTCGGAAAATGGTCGGTAATTACCGACGAATTTCCTACCTAGTGTTGAGTTTTGTCGGAAAATGGTCGGTAATTACCGACGATTTACCGACAAACGTTATCATTTTTTATTTTTTCGAGCTTTAAACGTCGTTATTTTCATTCTATTTTTTGTACACCTTAATTATACATTGAATATTTTTATTTTTCCAAATTATACGTATTATACACATACATATGTGTGTGTATATTATTAAGACTCGTTACTTAAAACAAACTTTTGTTATTCTATAACTCTATGTGTGTATGTGTATATATATATATATATATGTTCATTTTTGTATGCATTACGACACATACACATATATATAACATATATATACTAATGAAAAATACATTCACATATGCACATACATACAATGCACATTTATGTATCCGAATACAAATAAAATAAAGCTTTTGGTCGGAAAATGGTCGGTAATTACCGACGAGTTTCCGACCTAGTGTTGAGTTTTGTCGGAAAATGGTCGGTAATTACCGACGATTTACCGACAAACCTTATCATTTTTTTAATTTTTCGAGCTTTAAACGTCGTTTTTTTCATTCTATTTTTTGTACACCTTAATTATACATTGAATATTTTTATTTTTCCAAATTATACGTATTATACACATACATACGTGTGTGTACATTGTTAAGACTCGTTACTTAAAACAAACTTTTGTTATTCGATAACTCTATGTGTGTATGTGTATATATATATATATATGTTCATTTTTGTATGCATTACGACACATACAAATGTATATAACATATATATACTAATGAAAAAATACATTCACATATGCACGTACATACAATGCACATTTATGTATCCGAATACCAATAAAATAAAGCTTTTGGTCGGAAAATGGTCGGTAATTACCGACGAGTTTCTGACCTTGTGTTGAGTTTTGTCGGAAATTGGTCGGTAATTACAAATAAAAAATAACCTTTTTTTTGGTCGGAAAATGGTCGGTAATTACCGACGAATTTCCTACGTAGTGTTGAGTTTTGTCGGAAATTGATCGGTAATTACAAATAAAAAAATAACCTTTTTTTGGTCGGAAAATGGTCGGTAATTACCGACGAATTTCTGACCAAAACCTTTTTTTTTTATTTTCTTCTTTTTTTGGTCGGTAATTAGTCGGAATCTACCGACAAAATTCCGACAATTTTATTTTTGGTCGGTATCTGGTCGGAAAGTTGTCCCTAAAAGCAGCACCTTTTTTTTGTCGGTAGTTGGTCGGAAATTGGTCGGAAATACCGACCAATTTTTTTTGGTCGGAAATTCTAGTTAGAAATTGGCAGTTTTCTAGTAGTGATAACATCACAGATCAGTTTCTAAATTTAAATCTTATGTATCTATTTGTATTTTGTAGAACAATTATACCTTTGTTTAGATGGAAAACAACCTTTTTAATATAAGAAAAATTCTAATAATCTCTTCTTTTTTGTCTTCTCTGTATAACCACAACTACAACCACCACCGCCACATAGTGACATAGTCATACACCACCACCACGTAACTCCGCCATGGAAACCCCTAGATTGGTTCTTTTGTTAAAGCTTGATGTTATTCCAATCAAGTGTGAACCCGGTTGAAATTAGTTTCCAAGATTGTTCCTTTTCTGTTTTCCTTCAATCTTTATTATCTGATCATCAAATAATGTTTCTTTAGGGTTAAAAGTTTCAATCATTTGGGTTTCTTGAACTGATTCTTAGTTTCACTCCGACAGCAGTGATGCAGGCTTCGCCTGCGCGGGATACCGTTGGCTATGGCGAGCATATCGAAGGTCCCCACAAATGACCAAATATGAGTTGATGGTGTTGGTTAAAGCTGTTTAGGGTAATACCGTAATTTCAGTGATTGATCGGGGCAGAAAGTTAATCTGCGTTTTTTTGTCGTTTCTGCACCGCATTGCTTTTTAATAGTATGTAAATATTATTGTTAATGGACAGGAGGCCCATGCATGTAGTGGATGTATTTATGTTTGTCTCTTTTACTTTTGTAAGCCTATTATATATAAAGGCATGTGTGTTGTGTGTTTGAATATGAAGAATGAATTGAACAAAAAACATTAAGTGTTACTCAAACTCTAGCTCTCCTACTATTCTCTTTGAGGTTAATCCACTCTACGGATTATTTATCCAAGCGATCCACAACACAAAACCTAAGAATGTTAAGGGAGTCGAATCAAACCAATTGATGCAATAAGATAAAAGCATAGCCACGAAACGTAGCAGTTGGACATAAGAAAGAAAAAGGAGACACAACTTATGAGGATACTTACCAGTTTCGTTACATGAGGTGCAAACACATGAGGCAGTAGATACAGTCAACCGGCCTAGGCATGCCGTCATCGCTAATCGAGGACCTTCGCAAAAGTACAATACAATTCCTCCCGGCGTACCCAAAGCAGCTTGGCAAGCATGGAAAAAAATATAACATTATATAATAATACAATTACTAACTTTCGACGCGAGACGCGAGAAAGTCATAGAGCTCAGAAAAAATAGTGTGTATTGTGCAACACGCCAACCGGTTGCATCATGACGATGCCATCACAGTCGTTGGACACAGGGTAGGCAAGTGCATGAATGCGTTGTCATCATTGCTCATGTAAAGCAAGCCGTGTACGTCGCCAGACGCTTACTAAGCTAGTAAAGCCCAAATCACACACTCAACACATGTATTCAAGTTCGTTTGTTTAACTAAGTAAACGAAACACAGGCACCTCCCAGGCACAACAACCAACTAAACAACAACCATACGGAAAATAATAACAACAACACGTTCACAACATGACATATAACATTCAAAAAGAGGCAGACAACCAATTACAACGTATGACAATAATGAAGGCAAGAAACAACTTGTTAGTTATAATCTGCAACACCAGCTATAAAAGGAATTGCATCTGATCCATCAGCGCCTAACAAAATAATTCGAGGCAGCCAAATTGAGTCTATCCGACACAACACACTCAAACAACTTAGTGCTTCTATATTAGCAAAAAAATTACACATGAAACATGTTTTCAGTCACAATAGATTATAGACATTGTCAGATAAGTTATTTAGTGATAGCAACAAAGGTATTCCAACTGAAAAAAACCATGGCACAGAGATTTCAAGAACTATGGCTGCATGGCGGGTTGTAGGTTAACCTACCATCCACAATCCTTGCCACGCCATCTCCTCATCAATTATCGGGAGAAACTTCGAACTCATCACAACCAAGAAAAGCGAGCAACGAAACTATAACGATATGCAACAACCCCAGATCAGGAAGATGTTGTAGGCGGAGTGGGCGTCGGTTAGCCACAAAATAGCCACATCAGCAAAAGCCGCCACCATGCACCATTGGCAACCTACATAGGCGGAGGCAATCATTTAAATCTGGCAACCACAGCGGCTATCATGAACCAATAACAACCACCAAAGACATAATTCCCAAAATTGTTACCTACTTCTCATCAGTAAACCTCATCACATAATCGTGCCACACGATTGAACATATCAACATGCAACAAAGCAAGTAAACAGGAAATTAAAGAAGCAAATATAACCCCAAACAGCAGCAAATGGCTCAGAGTTTAGAAATTAAAACCTGGCTGCAAGTTGGGTTGCGAGTATAAACCTACGCCATCTTCATTGATTCTATGTATTAGTCCGTCACTCATCACAGCCATCTAGAAAAAAGGAAACCCTATCAGCGAGACAGTAGACAAATCGAAATTCACGGCCGCATACGGACGCAAACTATCAACCGAACAGGTTTCAAGCATAATATCTAAAAGATAAATTTATGTATCTTTGAAGCAATTGATCGAGCAGACCTCAAATATGCATAAGCAATTTATATACGCATGTTTAAGCAATAAGAAGCCAATAACCTTTAAGCAAATAAAGAAATCAGAAAGTTTGTTGTTGCTAATGAGCCAACGCATAATACCTGCTCTATCACCACAGCAGTTGTCACCGGTAGTAGTGTTGGTTGGTGACGTCGGCTGTCGCTGACGGCGGTGGTCCGACATGACCGATAGAGATCGAAACAAACCGCTGCACAATAAAACCCAGACCAACAGCACCGCTAGCACCACCACCACCTACCGATTCCACATCGAAGCCGGCAACAGGCAGCTGGAGAGCAGTAACAGAGACAGGGGTCTACATCTTAATCGAAGCAGAGGGAGGAAGGCAAGGGTTTTGAAAGGCAGAGAGGAGAAGGGGGAGAGACAACGAATGCGTCAGATGGTTGTACGACGATAAAAGTATAAAGTGTTATATTGAGCGAAACAGTAATCGCACAACAAAAGTTACGATTTGTATGTATATATAATGGTACTTTACCCCCCCCCCCCCCCCCCAAACCCAACTACGGAGAGACATTTATAAGGCGTCTATCACAAATAAATTTATTGTATGCACTGGGCGGAACCAGAATTTTTTGCCTGAGGGTCATATTGTAATTTCTTTTGAAACTTATGATTCTATATTAATTCTTTTTTATACCAATTTGATTTAGGCTCCAGCCATTAATACCCTTGGATTATATTTTCACTGCCCCCCAAAGCGCCTTGCTATAGCCATAGCGAGGCGTTTCAGGTCAAATCGTATGAGGACAGTACGAGGTTGTAGGAAAAAGCTGAAAAATTAAATCCAAAGTGCCATAGCGAGACGCTTTGAATTGGGGGTGGTTGTTTTGGGTCTTTTTTCGGTGTTTTGGAGTGTTTATTTTTTTAAAGTTATTTATTGTAAAAAAATTAAAAAACAAAGTAATAACCATGATTAAACTATCATTAATAACCTTAAAATTGTTTTTTATGTTTTATTTTAAAAAAAAAATAATAACCCTAATCAAACTATCATTAACCAAAATGAAAATTCTACCTTTCTACATTCTACCCTAAATGAAAATTCAGTACTTCCGTGAAAGATACAACATTCATCTTCGTTATCCTTTGATCGAATGTGTCTTATGAAAACCATCAACTTGCACCGGCTTGAGAAAGGAGGTTTATTAGCTTAAATCTCTCTGGTCTATGGTATCCACTAACCTTAGTGACAACAAGATCCATAATTCGAACAAGGAGCAAAACATTCTTCCATTACTGCTTTCATAAAAATGGAACAAGCAACCCCCTACCTACTATCCCGACCGCTAAAGCTGTTGAACACCACATTTGAAACTAATGAAAACCTTGATCAAGAATATTTGAAAATTATCATTTTTTGACATGCTTGGTAACAAAGAGGAACACTTTCTTCATTTGTTCTACAATTATTGTTAGTTGTTAATGTTGTTCTAGTTTTTTCTACTTTTAGAAAGGTTTGAGAGAGAAGATGGTCGTTCTTGAATCTCAGATAGTCTAAAATGTTACTAAATATGAAGACCTTGATCTTCGAATGCGGTATGCGTGTTAAATTTCACTAAATAAGTGAAAAAGACGAATTGGTCAAACTTTGTAGAGGCCTATGTTCTACGGGAGGTGAGTTGACATCTTGGTCGAACTCATGTTGCAACATTCGTCTCCTGGCTATATCACTCCTGTTGAGCGTGCTAGAGGGAGGACCAGAAAGTTTGTGTTAAGCATATAGTTGGTTCTTGTCTTGTTTAGGCATTTGGTGCCCTCTCTGCCGGCCTGCTTAGCGGCAGAGCCACCTTCTTTGGGGTCAGTGAGGAGGACAGGACGATCCCCCACTCCGGCGGTTTCTTTCTGTCTTTCCAACCGAATTCTACCCGGCCCGGTCCTATTTCATATTTCAAACAAAAGAAGCAAAGAAGGGAAATCCTCTAACGTCATAATTGGTTTGTACAGATTGATGATAGTCGCTTTCGGCATTGTAAACCGATCGTTGCCATTCCACATTGCTTATCCCCATCATTCCTCCATCACTATTCAGACACATTATAAAAACACACACCATCACTACCCACCCCACACACAATTTTATTATCATTCCATACCAATGGAACCACCGCCATCACAACAACCACCACATTATCATTCCATACCAATAGAACCATCACCGCAACCACCACAACCATAACCACAAAAACAACATAAAAACAACAACAGTATCATCCATAAAGCAAAACCATCATCTTGAAGTGTTTTACTATAGCTATTTTTTCCTTAGTTTACGAGGAATGGTTTGAAGGTGTGTGTTGTATGTATAGAATGGTGAATGATTGTATTGTGTTAGGTATACGATGGAAGGGTTGAAAGGAGAAGCCTTTGGTTTTACTGTTTGGATCTTGTTGGTGAAATATTCGATGAAGTTTCAAATTGCTCAATATATATTTTGTAATTGATAATTGATTTAGAAAATTTATAGCTTAATATAAATTTAAAATCATCTCTTGGAAAATAATCCCAAATATACATTAACCTTTAAAAAGCATAAGGGTAATAAAATTAGGGTTAATATTGTTTCTTCCAATAACCATTGTCATCTTCTTTCTACATCAGAAATTTTCAGTTTCCAATAAACATATATAAGCAATAGGTTCGACTCTAGGTTGCAAAGGAACTTGAGGTAAAGAGTCTGTCATTGTCATTATATAATAATAATGTAATAAATTATGGTTTCGAACGGTGGTTTGGTTGTTTTATGAAGGTTTGATCGCCGGGATACAATGGCGGTGAGGAAGGGTTTTGGTTAGTGAACTTGCTGCTGTCGAGAGTAACACTCTCAACGGAATTAAAACAAATTATTATTTTTTTTATAAAAATCCTAAAGCGCCTCACTATGGCCATAGCTAGGTGCTTCGGGTCAAATCTGGCCTGTGAAACGCCTCACTTTAGCCATAGCCAGACGCTTTAGGCTTTTTTTTAAATAATTTGTTTTAATTCATTTTTAAGTGTTTTAAGTTGTTTCCAATCCAACAAAATTCGTTTGAGGCTTTTCAGTTCGTTTATTGCTCATTTGTGGTTTTCGATAGAAACATCCGAGTTTGAACAACTTTCATAAATTATTGTATGTGGTACACGTACTATACAGTCGATACCTTTTCTTTTTTCAAAATACAATTTTGCATGTATAATTGATATCCTGGACTTCCGGACTCTGTTTGACGCGTTTCGGTACATTTAATTGATCGTTGGTGATTTCCAGAAGACACATCCGATCAATTAAACGTACCGAACGCGTCAAACAGAGTCCAGAATTCCAGGATATCGATTAGACATGCAAAATTTGTATTTTGAAAAAAAAAAGGGTATCGAATGTATAGTCAATGTACCACATACAATGATTTATGAAAGTTGTTCAAACTCGTATGTTTCTACCGAATACTACAAACGACCAATAAACGAACCGAAGCGCCTCAAACGATTTTTTTTGGATTGGAAACAACTTAAAACACTTAAAAATGAATTAAAAATATTTTTAATAATTAAAAAATATTTAAAATGAACTAAAACAAATTAATTTTTTAACAAAAAAAAAAAGCCTAGAGTGCTTGGCAATGGCCATAGCTAGGCGCTTCGGGTCAAATCTGGCTTGTGAAGCACCTAGCTTTTTCCATTGCCAGGCGCTTCAGGCTTTTTTTTAAATAATTTGTTTTAATTCATTTTAAATATTTTTTTATTAAAAAATATTTTTAATTCATTTTTATGTGTTTTAGATATGTTCCTAGCATAAGTCCTAGATTAGATTTATGTTTTGGTATGTTTCGTAGTTATTAGGGTAGCAATTCAGATACCTAAACGATGTAATTATTTATATTTGATATGGTTCAGGCGTAAGGAGGCGACCTATATACAGGTGCCTTATGCTCTCAAACTTCTTAACTTTTGCACATTTTTTAATATACGTCAAATTGTTGCCCGTGTGTCGTGTGAACTTTGTGTTGGTTTATTTTCATATCATTCTTAGTTTCTCATGCCTAACAACATCGATTCATTGATTCTACCTTTGAATCGGCTGACGCATACTCTCTAATATTTTGTTCTTCGAGATTCAACGATCCTACAAGTGGTATCAGAGCTATGGCTTGATTCTACAAGTGTTGTTAGCAATGGAGTTAGCATCAGATCTAAATTTTAATGCAATTGTTCATGTTTTTGAGTTAAAACCCTATTTGACTAATATGCTTTAAACATGAATTTTGATCATTTGGATTGAATTGTTATTTTTGATTTTTTGTTATTGATTCACAAAATATTTGGAGTGTGTTTATATAAAATTCTTGTGTTAAACAACGTTATTATGGATCAGATTTGAGAGATTTTTGTGAAAAGTTTGAAAACCCCCATGAATTGAGATTTTTTTATATCAAATTTGGATTATGATTGTTGTGTTTCATGTGTATTGAGCAATCTCGACGTATTCAAAATTTAATCTTGCACATAACATGCTACTTGGATCATCAAAAAATCATAAAAAAATCATCCAATTCATGAAGAACATGGTTCATACGCTTGCAAGCCTTCATACGCCTGGTGTCTTTAGGAGTAAGGACCTCATATGTGTGGGAAAGGTTCTTACGTGATACTATTTCAGGCGTAAGGACCTCATACGTGTGACCTTGCTCATACGTGTCTAACAAACTCCACATGCCTGTAGTTGAACCATGTCAACTTCCTTACGTGTGAAAACCCCTCCTTACATGTGGAAATATCACCATACGCCTGCAAATCCTCTCATACGTGTACATAAATGATACGGGGGTAAGAAGGATAAAAAAAAAAAAACCCACAATTGATCATAAAATATAACACCATAGGTCTCAAAATATAACACACTGTCAAGAAATATAGCATAATGCTGAGGAAAAAAGACAATGAAGAAAATAAGAAAAGGACATAATGCCACATAAAAGACACAATGATCTAACACAAATTCTTAAAACTGCAAGCTAAGATCCAAAAAGGGAAAACCTAAAAACTAAAAACGTAGGGTTCGATAAGACAGTTCCAACCGTGCTTGAATGAGTTCTATCGGAGTCTGTTTAATACCCATTCTACGAATTTTTTATTTTTTCACTTTGTATTTGATCATAACCCAAAAACATAAATCTTGATTAAATCTGCACCATAATGGGCAATGGGTAATGTATTAATGTGTACGATGAGGTTATATAGTTCTTACAACTACTTGCTTTATCCGTTCCCTACTCTAAACTCGTATAAATATAGCTTTTGATTTATGGCCCAATTACAGGTTTAATTATCCAAAAGGACCAAAACTTTATAAATTGGCCCAAAACACTGAGAAATCTTTTTAGACTTATCAAATCCGTTTGGAAAGTGTGTCTAAAATGTTGTGATCCTTCCGGATACTTTCGTGGTCTTCTTGTGCCCATTCGGTGCTCAATATGCTTTAAAAACACCCAATTAACAATTAAAAATTGTTTTATTTTCATATAACTTTCGTAACGTGTCATTACCATTATTATATTATTATTATATTATATATATCTAATAATTTAGAGACACTTGAATAGTGTCCGTTGCTAATATGAACCACCGGCTATATGGATACCACGTGGCCTTTTTTTATGCTTTTTAAACCGCTGTTTGTGTATTAATAAATTTATATACTAGATTTGAACAAAGTTGCATAGCAGCAAGTTGGTTGGTGAGCATGCCCACAAAGGTAGTGCCTCTGGTTTGACTCTTTTTGCACCCTCTTTTTTTTTGCCCACCTAATTGGTGTTTTATTTTCGTATTTAAATGTTATAAAAACCGACAAAATATTCTGCGCTATTATTGGTCCATGTAATTGACCCACCTACTTGAAGAGAGTCGCTAACATAATTGATGATTATTGACCACGTAAATGAAGAAAATTGCTACATAGCGGTACGACACTATTGTCAATTAGTGAAAATAAAAGACATTTATTTTAGAATAATTTGAACAAATAGCATTTACCTAATATTATGGCTAATAATGCTTATTTTTCATGCCCACCAAACCTATAATGACACGGGCGTACTGCAGCGAAGCGTGGGTAACTAAAACACTAGTTATATTTATATAAGGGTGTAAATGACACATAGCGGCTCGAGAGCTACCCGGGATCGACTCGGTAAAAAGATCGAACGAGCCGAGCCTTAACAAGCCCGATCCTGAAATATGGCTCGTTTAGTTATCGAGCCCGAGCTCGAGCCCTATATACAAAGCTCAATTGGGCTCGCGAGCCTAAACGAGCCCAAATATAATTATAAGTTATTTATATATCTCTTATAATTTATAGCCCACATCTCCAAAGTCCAAGTTCTTATTTCATAGGCCCATTTAATAACACTTGCGAGCCGAGCTTTTGCGATCTCGAGCCGAGCTTTGAGCTTGTTTGAGATTGTTCACAAATCACCTCGAGTCGAGCCGAGCTCGAGCTTTTGATTTTGCTAGCGAGCCGAGCTCAAGCTCAAGATTGTAGGCTCGAACCGAGCCGAGCTCGAGCTTCATAAAACCATAACGAGTCGAGCTCGAGCCCAGTCAGACTCGGCCTCGGCTCGACTCGTTTACACCACTATATTTATATTATATTATATATTATTATTATATATATTAATTTATAAGGGGACGAGGAATAGGATAGTATTCCCCTTTTAAAACTTGGACACTAAGAGACTCTTCGTTTGCGTCTGATTGGGGTGCACATCTGACTCGGTCAAACAAGGAGTTGTTTGGCTGGGTATTTCTAAACGGGAAAAATATCTGATCAGGCCTCTTATTATCCGGTCAGATTTGGAGAGAACGGACAAAAAATAGAGTCTCGCGGACCCGAATTTTTGGAGTGGCATTTATGTCCACAGGTCGCGGGGGCGACACGATGGAATCACAACAAGAAAGCCGTTTTTGCACACCCCCCCCCCCCCTTGCACACGGGTAGATTCCCAAGTAAAATGTGAGACATAAGATTTGATACTTTCAAGTGGCTTTCATATATAAACCATTCTATTTTTACTCTTCATATCAACGTGGGGCAAGAAATTTTAACCATTCAGATGTCAAAACAAACATCACTTAATAATTTAGCACTTAACCATTAAAACCTCTTACTACGTTAGCACTTACCCATTTAGAATGTGCCGAACGACCCTAAGACTTTTACTTTTCTTAGAATCGGCATACAAAGTTCACGTGGCTACTCATTTATCCAACAAATTTATTTATTTAATTTCCTTTGTAGTGATGGACAAGGTTGGAAAACTTTGTTTTTTTATTTAATTATTTTAAGTATTTAGCAACAATGTATATTAAACGAAGCTTACATCAAAATAGTATTTTGTAAACAACAATTTAGGTACAATGTCTTATTTGGTTGGTATTGGTATTGGTATTGGTATTGGTATTGGTATCAGTACTACTTACGTGATGTAGTGGGATCAGTTGGTTTCGGTTCGATATTAGTACTATCGAAACCATTATTAATATTATGTTTTTATGGTTTTCGATATATGTAAAAGTCGTACCCTCTTTCTAGGTATATCACCACCTTTTGACTTCTTGAGTTTTTCAATTTTATGCTTTTCGATACGAATTTCGTCACAACATGTGGGCCAGTTTTACTAGTTTTCAATATTATCACAAGTCTGGAAATTTATAAATAAGTCTTCTTTTTTTTTTTTGGATTTTGATCAAATTAAAATGCATTTATATCGTCATTTGTGAAGAGTGGTTCGAAACAAATTGTCTACCTATTTGTATTAGCTTTTCTATAAAATATTAAGTATATAAAAATAGAAATTTTTCCAAAATACGTATAACACTTAATAATAACATTTTATGTCTAATAAAGCAACATAAATTTGGTGTATTTGTGTTTTGAATAAACTCACGGTCATAAGTATGCCGGATTGTTTTATCTATACAATATTATAAATTAAATAAGGAGGACAAGAAGGTTACTTAAATAATTTTAAGTGGTTACATCTTTCATTGTTAACTTTTATATCAACTTTCGCCTATGATTTTTAAGCGGCTATAACTTTTTCACATGGATAATTTTCTTTACATATTGATAATTATACTAAAAAAACATTTTATTCCTTTTAATTTAAGTTTGGTATACCTATAGTCTTTTTTTTTTAATTTGAAACAATTAACAAGTTATGTGATTAGTAATGTATGTACTCTCTATCATAATGCGCCGACAAACTCTTGAGTATTATCATATGCATATACTTGGTAATTTGTGAATATAACATTTTCTGTATATGTCATATATATCTAGTCTTGAATCCTTGATATTGATTTAAAGTTAACAATTAACACGTAAAGGAGTTGTAGAACTCGGTTTTTAACTTGCTTTTGGTTTGTGAGGTGTCACAATTTTGTAAAGCCTTTGTGCACTAAGAAAATGTAATGTAAATATTTATAAAATTGAATGAGGGAATTATCGGTGTTGGTGTTCTTAGCTCTCTTGATGCATACAAAATCTTCAACACTTTTAGAAAGCAAAAACAAAAGTCAAAAGCTTTGACTACAACACATCATCACGCCCATATTTAGTTTCCACGTGTCACTATATAAAGACACCTGCCACAACTCAATCCTGACACCGAGACATCGGACGTTGAACCGATACAGTGTATGTTTATCCTGCATGCATGCAAACATGTTCATACACAACCCTAAGCTCCCTATAAATAGAAGCCCAAACGTTCAACATATTCACATCATCACCAACAAAACTTTGTTCTTTTGAAACTAAAAATATGAAGATAAACTCGTGTTTAGCTTTGGCACTTCTTCTTCTTCTTGTTTCCTGCGCTTTGGCCGTTGAGACCACAACTCAGGGTTCGTATTCTAATATTTAAAAATTCGATATTTTAAACACCGGTTCATACCGGCCTAGTTGAACCACCTGATACAACCAGTTAACCTGATATAGTTGTACCATCCTGTATAGCTAGTTGAATCGTTTCTGAGCTCAATCCGGTAAAATGTAAAAACTGGTTTTTAAAACACTAATTAAAATTTCCATGAAGTTAAAAGGACGATCACTGAAAAACGTTATACACATAAATAAAGATGTTTTTAATTTTCCCTACATACCATATAGTGAATATCTAATATGTGTTTTTATCCTTTTGTGTAGAAGCAAATGGAGGTGGAGATAAAGTAGAACCAGCATATCAAGGCGGCGGTGGCTGCAGGGGCGGTCATTGTGGAGGAGGAGGCGGCGGCTGCAAGGGCGGACATTGTGGTGGTGGCGGTGGCTGCAAGGGTGGTCATTGTGGTGGTGGTGGTTATAATAAGTGTGGATCATATGGATGTTGTAAGTATTATGGTGGTAGTTGTAAACAATGTTGCCATTCGGCAGCAGAAGCCAAAGCCTTTGCCGAAAATCAAGCGAACCCCTAGAGATACTAGGTGATATGTTGTAGTGCGAGAAGGAATCCATGTATTTAGTAAACTATGAATAAAACGGTACATGGTAATGTAATCAAAGTATTATAAGAATAAAAATGAAGCGGAAAAGCTATCTTTTTCCGCCTTAGTTATGTTTTGCAATCTCAAGTTGTGTTTGTCTTTCAATATTTTTGTCTTTAAAGAGATCTTGTTCTTGATCATGATCTCTTCATTTGGAACCTTTTCTCGATGATCTTCACTTGGTTCAGTCTTGGTTCCTAGCCTTCGGTTTCTTCAACACTTCATGTTTTCACATTTTAGTTCTAACATGCCGCATTGAATTTTTAATTCAATGTGAATGATTAGGGGGAAACTTAAAAAGCATGTTCCTTGCTGACATGACGGACTGCACGTCTCTGCCCACGTCAGTGTCAATGTCAGTGATGATTTTTCGTCTAGTGTCAGCCTCGTGAGATGCCGTTTTGCCTTCTCCTTTTGACATGTCGTCTCTAAGGGTGTTCATCGGGTTTGGTTTTCGGTTATCGGGTTATTCGGGTTAGGTTATTCGGGTTTTCAGTGGTGAAAATATTACCCGATAACCGACCTAATCTAGTTAAATGGTTATCGGTTATGGGTTTAATTGGGTTTGGGTTTTTTGGGTCGGGTTAAATGGTATCGGTTAAATGGTTCGGGTGTTTGAGTTACATATTTCCAATCATTTGGGTTGCGTATTTCTAGTCATGTGGGCTACAATATTGGTAAAATAAAACCACAACATGGGTTACAATATTTAGTTGCAAATTTGGCTACAAAACCACTACTCCGATATACATAAAAATATGGAAATTGGATCATTTATTTGTTTTTTAATTGTTCGGGTTATTCGGGTCAACCCGACCGAAATATAAAAAACTAATCTGAAGACCGACCTTAAAGACTCTAGCCGGTTTCGGTTATGTACTTAATCGGGTTCGGATTAATTAGGTAAGGTACTTTCTCTGGTTGGGTCACTTCGAGTTCGGTTTAGTTATTGGTTAGCGGTTGAAAAGAACACCCCTATTCGTCTCCTCATTGGCCTCATTTTCTGCACGATTTCAATCGCATTTAATGCGATGGGTATAAATAGAATCGACCCATATCGGTTTTCAGACTTTTCCTTTCTGCCTTCTCTCTCATCATCCCATGTTTCCTCATTTGCCTTGGTTTTTTCGTCGGTCTTTCAAGTTTTCCAATCGATCTTCAAAGATTTCGGTGAGTTTTTTTTGAGAACTTTCTAGATTACTAACTTCCGACCACCATACCATGGCTGAACCTGAAGGCAAAAAAGATAACCCCCCCTATAAAAATTAGTGAGGCGGTTATCAAATGGGGGGAAGTCCTCCTATGAATAATTTCATTGAGAGTTTGAGATTCCTGCCAGCTGGGAGCCAAAATTCCCATCATAGGGTAAGACAACCCTTAACTGCCCTACTAGGAAGATAGCCCTTTATGCCGCCCATTTTCAGGCGGCCGGATTCCGGCTACTGGCGACGAGGATTGTCTGCGACACACTGTTCCACTACATCTGCCATGTCACACAAATGAGTCCTCTCGGCATGATGAGGATTACTCATTTCTAGTTTGTGCGCAAATCCTAAGATATCGAACCGACATTCAAAATGCTGAACGATATTTATCGATTGGCGTGTACTCAAGAAGGTTCTACCTCAATGCATGGGGTGGTAGGGTGAAACCAGTGGGGAAGGAGCTGCCATGAAGTCTACACGACTGGAAGTGGGAATTCTTCTACATCAAATGGGGCATCCTTCCGGTTCCCCTACAATGATTGGTTATCCCTCAGAGGGGAAAGATGCATGAGTTTGTGGTGATGGCTATTGAAGACTATGATTGGTTCCTCGTGCTAATGGCACATGTGACCTCTGTGGATATGACTAAGGCTAAGCCTAAGCCAGCGGCCCTTGATGGCGGGCATGAGCCAGGTTGGTGCGCGTGCGGACTTGGACCCACATTTCTATGTGGGTGAGGAAGGTATGTTCGTCTGGTTTTTTGTTTTTCTCTAGTTTCTTTTTTTATTTGCTTAACTCTCACTCTCCGCGTGCAGAGAGGAGTTGCTTTGACTCTATTGTTCCTCGTGTTGATGGGAGATTTGTCTTTGAGCCGGTGCCAGCAGGGCAACAACCTTTGGTTGAACGGACCCATAAGAACTTTGTGGAGGTCAATGTTAAGGACATCCCTGGCCACTTCTTTAAAGAAGGTGAAGCCCCAATCAATCCTCGCTGTTGGGTCTGCTGACCTGGAGAAGAACAGATGATTGAAAAGCCAAAATATTCTATCTTTTGATCCTTGAATAAAAACAGTTGTTATAAAGAAGCTTTCCCCAAAAGACTGTTGACCCTAACAACTGCTGCATCAAACAACTGATAAAGACAACTGCTGCTGCTGAAAGATCTGCTGAACAAAAGTCTGATGAACAAAGGTCTGATGAAGAAACAACTGCTGATCAAGTACTGAAGAACAAAGGTCTGTTGAACCAACAGCACTTTGGTTCAACAGATGATAGAGACCATCATAGCTTTACTTAAGAGTGTTTTGTATATCAGAGTTTTCAATGTAACAGTAGTTATGTTTAGCAGATGTTAGAAGTTGTTAGTCAGTTAGAGGTCGCTGTCTTAGGTGACGTCAGCACTGATCATCAGAGGTTTAGTGTTAGTCTATAAATAGAACAGTGGATGTACTGTTCTATTCATCACTCGTCATTCTCTAAGACAAACATTCTCTGAGTGATCAGGCTGAGGGGGAGTTTACTTGTACGATTGTAATCTTTCAATTAATGAAAGCATTCGATTAAAAACAATTATTCTCCATGTTTTGATTTATAGTTTATTCCGCTGCACTTTCCATTTATATTTCACTTCATTCATTTCATACTTATCTAAACAATCAAAACAATCAGAACTCAGATCCTAACAATTGGTATCAGAGCTTGGTCAATTAAATTCGATCTAACCAATCAATTTAATATAAACAGATCAGCTCACAATTATTGATATCGTTTGTTTGTCGGATTTAAAACAGAGTAATAGTTTATTTTCGTTTCAACAGTTAGTAAACAGACTTTGTTTTTGAAAAATCAAGAGAATGACTTCACTCAATCAAGATCCACACAACACTGGCACTAGCAACAAGCCTCCGATGCTTGTCAGGTCAGAATACAACATCTGGCAGCGTCGGGTGGCTCATGTGTTAGCACAACAGAACACAGGGTGCTGGAAATCGGTAGTATTTGGACCACATGTTCCAATGGTACCGAGTGCCGAGGATCCAAAGATCCAAGTACCAAAGAGTGTTGAGAACTACTCAGAGCAAGATTTTCAAAAATTCGAGCTAGATGCCAAGGCTTTCAGCATAGTAGCCATGGCACTGCCGAATGATATCTATGCCGGACTCCTACACTGCAATAGTGCTAAAGAACCGTGGGATGCTCTTAAAGAGAAGTTCGGGGGAACTGAAGATGTGATTGAAAACAACCGTGAAATACTTAACCAACAATATGAAACGTTTAGTCACATAAAAGGGGAGTCGTTAACACAACAGTTTGAAAGGTTTAATTGTCTGATTAGTGAACTAAAACTGGTTGGTCTAACTTTTCCTAATTCAACACTGAATCATAGGTTTCTTAGATCACTTCAGGACAAATGGGACACTATAGCTATAGTCATGAGAAACTCTATCGGATTCAAAGACCTGACCCTGACCCAGCTTCATGGTAAGCTCCTGACTTATGAAAGAGAGCTTAACCAGAAAAAGAAGCTCCAGGACTCTGGAAAAGTGTCAGATGACTATGTATTTGGGAATACTGCACTTTTGGGTCAAGAGGAGGGTTCTGGAAGTAGTAAGGATCAGAGTTATGATCATTACATTTACATAACCACTGGTTTTAACAATGATTCTTACTCATCACCCAACTATGCTTTTGCAGCTAGTGGTGATATCCAGGCTTCTGATAATTCATCTTTTGTGTACAATGACCTTCAATATATTGACCCTTTAGACTTAGAAGAAATGGACATCTTGCACCAGGTTGCCCTGCTCAGTATTAGAACCAATAACTTCTATAAGAAAACTGGCAGAAGGTACCCAGGTTTACATGGTGGGTCAAAGGTGGGGTTGGATAAATCAAAGATAAAGTGTTACAAGTGTCATAGAATGGGTCACTTTGCTAGGGAATGTAGGAGTCAAAATGGTACACCTATGATCACCTATCCAAACCAAAGGCCTCAGACCAACACTTATCAAACCATCCCTGTACCAAATGTGCAAAACACTGCTCACTTTGCACAAACCCAAACCACTGTTCCTGTGCACTATGTTCAAACCACTGTTCCTCAGTATCACTATGTCCAAACACCTGTTACTCAGGCACAAGTGCCAATGACTGCTGCTCCACCCTCTGCTCCAGCAGAGACCAGTCAACCAGGTCAACAGAGTTTCTTTACTCAAGGCTTTGTTGATTGGAGCAGTCTACCAGATGAGATAACAGATGACAACATTGCTTTAGTTGCCAATTCTGAAAATAACTTTTGTTTTATGGCACTAGAAACAATTGTTGAAGAGACTGATTCTGAGGGTGTGGTGTCTTTGTCTGAAAATGTGACTAATGGTGTTGTTGATGAAGTTGTTTCAGCTGAAGAATCTGAAGTGGAGGTTGTGAATCTCTCAGACCCCTGGGGTAGTGATGATTGTGATTACCAGTGTAACTGTGCCTTGATGGATGCGGCTAAGGTATCTCCTCAAATCTTAAATGACTTATGCTCAGACAAATGTATTGTGGCATTTGCTAAGATAAAAGAGGTGAATGAAAACTTGAGAAAGAAAATTTTGGAAGATGAAATTCAGTTTGAAAAACTCACTAAAGAGTTAAAATGAAAAATAACTGAAAAAGAATCTGAAATCAGCAGTTTAAAACATGAAGCAAGCATAACCAGAGACCAGCTTCAGACTATGATAACCAAATATCATAGTTGTAAAAAGGAGCTTGAGTCCACCCAAGTTGAATGTCAGAAATGGGTGGAATCATCAAAAGGTTTTGAGATGATTGTCAACCAACAATCTAAAAGTCATGTGAAATTTGGGTTTGGTTTTCAAGAAACCACTGCTCAGAATTCACAAACCACTGACAAAAAGGAACCACAGTTGGTTGAAGTCATCCCCACAAATTCAAAAGGTCAAGAAATCAAGGTTACTAAACCCAATGGCAAGAAAATCATTCTTGAAAAGTTGGAAGAAATCAAGGTTACTGAACCCAATGGCAAGAAAATCATTCTTGAAAAGTTGGAAGGTACACCCTCATTTGATGAAATTGAGAAATATCAATTCAAACCAACCTGGTCAGATGAGTGTGAAGTCCTTGAGAATTTTAAACCAATGACCTTCAAAACCCCTGATGGTAAAATGGCACCACAGGCCAAAGTTATCCCTTTGAGAGATCTTCCAAAGATGATCAAACATCTGTTGAAAAGAAGAAAGAAAAAGGGAAAGCCAAAAACAACTTGTTTTGTGATTTCTGTGAAAAGAAGAACCATGTCACCAAAAACTGTTTTCTTCTAAAAGCATATGACATCAACAAAGCAACAAGTTTAAATGATTCTAAAACAAATGAATGTTCAATCTATAAGAAAAAGAATCACAAAACAAAAGAGTGCCTGTATCTCAAAAATTTTGATGAAAAGATAAAAGAGTACAAGGCTAAAACTCTTGAAATTCAAGTGGTGAGTACTTCAAAAGGAAAACCCAAACAGACTTTTGAACCAGTCCAAACAGCTGTTACCAAAAGTCTGAACAAAAACTCTGCTCCCAGAGATGTTCAGGTAACAGATGTTCCACCAGCCAACAGACTACCAAGAGGATATGGACAACCCACTTGTCATTGTCTGCCACATGTTTATGAAGAGCCCAAAAGGCCTTCAAAACCAAAAGTGAACAGACATCCTCATGGTTTTCAGCATCTGACAGGAAATGATCAAACATCTGTTGGACCAAGTGTTGACATTCAAGCACTGGCAAATGGTCAATTACAGCTGTTGAACCTAGTCCAAAAGCTAGTTCAAACCACTGATCATTCTCCTCAACTTAAGGCTGAGACATCTAAGAACCCATCCAAAGCCAATTTGGCTTTGGACACTCACCAAAACTAAAATCTTTACTGATGTGTAGGGAGCTTCTGCTTGCTTAGATAGTTTATGGTATGTAGATAGTGGAGGCTCCAGGCACATGACTGGATGTAGAGCCCTTCTTCTGGACTTTCTTGCACATGGAGGGGGTGATATATCCTTTGGTAATGATTCTAAAGGAAAAGTGTTGAGTTCTGGAACTGTCAAAGCAGGGAGGCTTAAGTTTGAAAATGTTAATCTGATAGACAATCTAAAATTTAATCTACTTAGTGTGTCTCAAATGAGTGACAAAGGATATGGGTCATTCTTCACTAAGCAAACATGTAAGATTGTTGGCCCAGAGGCTGTTGAAAAGATTAACACCATCATTGCTGAGAGCAAAGCACAACTTGTTGCTCATAGAAGTGGCAATGTGTATGTAGTTGATATGTTGAAGGATAACCCTATGGCAAATGTCTGTCTGTTCTCTGCTACCTCTACCACAGAGAAATAATTGTGGCATAGGAGACTTGGTCACACCAACCTTCAAACTATCAACTCTCTCTCCAAACAAAACCTTGTCAGAGGTTTGCCATCAAAAGAATTCAAATGTGATGAGCATTGTGTTTCCTGTCTAAAAGGAAAACAACATAAAAGCTCTTACAAATCTATTGATGAGTCCAAAACTAGTCAGTGTTTACAATTGTTGCACATGGACTTGTTTGGCCCAGTTAAAATCATGAGTCTAAGAAGAAAGAGATTTTGTCTTGTCATAGTTGATGATTTTTCTAGGTTTACATGGACTTACTTTTTACATTCTAAGGATGAGACTGCAGGTATTTTGAAGGACTTTGTCACCAAAGTTGAAAAACAATATGACTTGCCAGTAAAAGTCTTTAGAAGTGACAATGGAACAGAGTTTAAGAATAAGGAGTTGGATGATTTCTGTGTGTCAAAAGGGATTGTAAGGCAGTACAGTATCCCAAGAACACTAGAGCAAAATGGGGTGGTTGAAAGAAAGAACAGAACTCTCATTGAAGCTGCAAGAACAATGCTAGCAGATTCTGGTTTGCCACTGTCCTTTTGGGCAGAAGCTGTAAACACTGCTTGCTATGTTCAAAACAGAGTTTTAATCAACCCAAGACATCAAAAGACTGCTTATGAAATTTTGTTCAAAATCAAACCACTGATATCATTTTTTAAAGTCTTTGGCTGCCCATGTTTCATTTTAAATCTTAAAGATTCCATTTCAAAATTTGCAGCCAAAGTAGATTGTGGATATTTTCTGGGGTATTCTTCTACTGCTAAGGCCTATAAAGTGTTTAACACAAGGACCAAAACAATAGAAGAAACTCTGAATGTGAAGTTCAATGAACTTTCATCCTTAAAAATCCCAGCAAACCCTGCTGAGTTATTTGATTTGGAGAAATTCAAATTTGAAGATATTACTGTCAAAACTAACAGTGCAGGTACTCCACAGTCTCCACAACAAGACTACAGAATGGATGTTGTGATTCCAGATCACTACAAAGTCTATTCTGTATAAGAGGAAGCAGTAGTTCAAAACAACTGTCAAAACTCTGTCACAGCTGAGTCAGCCACTGTTGGCCAGTCTTATCCCCAAACCACTGATTCACCCATCCCATCCACTGCTCAATCATCTATTGACAAAAGTCAATCATCTGTTGACCATAGTCAAACATGTGTTGACAAAAGTCAGTCCAATTTTATACCACTTGGACCCATTCCTCCACCTCCATTCCAAACATCTGTTGACACTACAAAAGTGCAAACAGATGTTATGTCAACAGAGTCTCCAAACCTCTGTCCTTCACCACAAAATGCCATCATACCATATCAGGGAGATCTAATCTACCTAAGAGCTCATCCACCAGATCAAATCATTGGCAACATCAGAGAAGGTGTGCTCACAAGGAGCTAATCTTCAAATATCTGTCTTTTTGCAGGCTTTCTATCCCTCACACAACCTGTCAAGTACCAAGAGGCACTGAAAGACAACAGTTGGGTGGAAGCCATGCAAGAAGAGCTCCTTCAGTTCAAAAGACAACAAGTATGGGAACTTGTACCACTGCCCAAGGATGTTTGTCCAATTGGCACAAAGTGGGTCTTCAAAAACAAAACTGATGAAAGGGGTATAGTTGTCAAAAACAAGGCCAGGTTAGTGGTTCAAGGCTTCAGACAAGAAGAAGGAATAGACTATGATGAAACCTTTGCCCCTGTAGCAAGGTTAGAAGCTATCAGACTGTTCCTAGCCTTTGCTGTCAACCACAACATCAAGGTGTATCAGATGGACATCAAATGTGCCTTCCTATATGGCAAAATTCAGGAGGAAGTCTATGTATGTCAACCACCTGGTTTTGAAGACACATTCCATCCTGATCATGTCTACAAGCTTAATAAAGCCTTGTATGGACTGAAACAAGCACCAAGAGCCTGGTATGAAACTCTCTCCATTTTTCTCTTATCCATTGGTTTCACAAGAGGTAAAATTGATAAAACCTTATTTTTAAAATGGAAAGGAAAAGATTTAATGATTGTTCAAATATATGTGGATGATATCATTTTTGGATCCACATGTAACAAAATGTGTGAGGAGTTTAGGGAACTCATGACAACAGAGTTTGAAATGAGTGCTATGGGTGAACTTCAGTGCTTCCTTGGTCTCCAAGTGAAGCAGCTGCAAAATGGCACATTCATTCATCAAAACAAATATGTGAAAAACTTGTTAACAAAATTTGAGATGAATGATTGTAAGCCATGTAGTACACCCATGAGCACAGTCAAGCCACTCACTGATGATGACAAAGATGAACTGGTTGATCAAACACACTACAGATGCATGATTGGGTCTTTATTGTACTTAACAGCATCCAGGCCAGACATTATGTTTGCAACCTGTGTTTGTGCAAGATCCCAGGCTTCACCTAGAAAGTCAAACCTTATTGCTGTGAAAAGGATATTCAGATACCTAAAAGGTGCTCCCACACTTGGTATCTGGTATCCTGCTAATGGAAACATTGAGCTTTCAGATTATTCAGACAGTGATTTTGCTGGCTGCCACACCACAAGGAAGTCCACATCTGGAGGGTGCCAGTTCCTAGGGAATGCCTTAGTCTCCTGGCAAAGCAAAAAGCAAGCAGCTGTTTCAACTTCAACAGCTGAGGCTGAGTACATTGCTGCTGCAAGCTATACAGCCCAACTCTTGTGGCTTCAAAATCAACTACTGGATTTTGGGATAACTGCACGGAGGACTCCACTCATGTTGGATAGCCAAGCTGCTGAAAATATCATCAAGAATCCAGTCTCTCATTCCACCACCAAGCACATAGATATCAGACATCATTTTGTCAGAGATAGCTATGAAAAAGGTTTGATTACTCTACACCATGTTCCAACAGAGGATCAGTTGGCAGATGTGTTGACAAAAGCTTTAGACACATCTACCTTCACAAATCTGATTTCTCGAATAGGTATGTTAAACATGGATTAAAACAACAAAAATGTTTTCAATAAAAACATTAAAATGTTTTCAGAAAATCAAATTTGCTTAAAATAACACTTTTGGTTGAAAAATCTGTTTTAAACCACTGATCTGATAAAACAACCACTGTTTCATTCAAACCACTGTTGGTTGAAAAATCTGTTTCAAACATCTAATCAGATAAAACAACTGTTATTCCATCAGTCTTTTGGTTAAACAACAGAGGTTGGCAACAGATGTTTACCAAAACAGCTGTATGCCACCAGATGTTTAAACCATTAGATGTTTGCCACGTCTGCTCTCAAAAGCAGAGTTTTGCCACATCAGCGGTTTCACCAGAGGCTATAAAACCCTGTTTTTCCCCCAACAACAGTTTTACTGTGTCATTGTATTCAAAATACTAAAACCGCCTTCGTCTTCCTCAAAACCCTTAATCAAAGTTCAGTACTTTCTTACTCGAAATCCATTACAATGGATCTTCAAACAAAAGCCACCCACAATTTCCTTCCATATCTGGTTAAAACAGAGGATAACGTACCATTCCATTCCACCATTGACATCATTACCAATTCCAAATACAAAAACATCCTCACTGCTGATGCTCCCATCCATTTAGAAACACTCCAAGAATTTTGGGCTAATGCTGAAGTCTTGTTCCAAGACAAAAAGCCTACTTCCATAATTTCAAAAATTAGAGCCACCAACATCACCACCACATGTTCCACAAACCATGCAACCTCTGTTTGAGGCAATTGACAAAACTCAGGATAATCCCAGTTCCTCTCCTTCACCTATCACAGAGAGTATACCTCCACAAGTGACTGGGCCTGAGAAAAGTCAATCTGTCAACCCACAAAAAGAAGAGGAGGTTACACTCCCAGAGTTCAATGTAACTCTTGGTGAGTTTTCAAGTGAAGCAGCCACTACTGATGTAGTTACATAGCTAAGACTTCCTTGAAGGCAACAACTGATGAGGCCACCATTGTGTCCCCAAAATCAGTTGGAAGTCCCCAGAACCAAGACCAAGGGGCAGCTGGTTCTCATTCCATGGACTCACCTCCTAGGACTGAACCAGTTAAAACTACCACTGGTGGGAATTCAGATGATCCTATTAACTTAGGTGATGGATTAAAACTACAAGAATTGACGGATAGAGTTCAAACCATTGAAACCTCTGTTGCTGACATCAAAACTGATGTCAAGTCAATATTGGAAACCTTGGCTAACTTTACAAAGAGTCAACCATCCACTGCTGATGTTGCTAATGAGCTATGGAAATCTGTTTCCCCCATCATCATAGCTCACAGAAAATTAGCAGATCAGACACAAGACCTACATGAACTTGATCAGAAATATGGTGGATGCCAGATTTAATGACACAAAGGCTGACATCAAGGTGACCAAAGACCATCTGCTGAAGACTACTGGCTCTGCCCCTACCACAATTCTCAGAGATGAAGATGATGATGATGAATTCACTGCTGATGATGCCAAAAAGGGGGAGAGTGGCAGAGATAGGCTGCCAAAACTAAATCCATTTGGTGCACCACCCTCTAAAAAGGGTAAGCCAACTGCTGACAAACCAGAGTCTACCAAATCAGCACCACCACAACAACAACAACCAAGTGCTCAGACCCCTGCTACTGAACCAGCCAAAACCAGCAAGGCAAAAGAAGTTGATACCTCTGCCAATGAAAAGGCTGATAAGGCTGCTGAAGATAAGCTGAAAAGGGCTGACACTTTGGAAGTTAAAGCAGAGAGGTTGATTCAGCTCAAGAAGGAACAACAGCAAGAATTGGAAGATGTGAGTTCCTCAAAAAGAAAGAAAATGCCAGCAAAACATACAAGGAAACCACCATCTAAACTATCTTCTGAAACCACTGCTGCTGAAACCCCTGTTACCACAACCACTGCTACCAAAACCAATGAAACCAAAACAACTGCCACCAAAACACCTGTTCCAACCAAACCAATCACCACACCATCAACTACCAAACCAACAACCAAACCTACCACAACACAACCAAAAACCCAAACATCTGCTGGTTCTACAAAAGGACCAACAGAGGTTAACCCAACCACTGCTGCACAATCTCCTTCACCTAAAATCTTGTACAGCAGAAAAAGGAAATCTACCTTTGTTGTGCAAGATGAAAACATTCACACCACACCACCTAACACCCCAATCACACAATCCACACCTGTCCCAGCCATTCCACTCTCATCATATTCACCACACACTTCACAATTCAGATCACACAGACCACCACCAACCATCACACCATTGGCTGAGAAGTATCCTCTTGAACTTGATTTACTCAAGGGGGAACTTCAATCCTTCTATAATACTGATCAGCCATCAGAAAGATCCTTCCCTTCTTTTAAAAATTTTCCTGTTCCTCTCAACATTGATACATATCTGAAATACAATAGTGAACAGGCAGATGCCATCATAAAAGAGAAGTGCAAAGGGAAGGATGACAGGAGTGCTCAGGGCATCCATTCAACAGAGCTTAGCAAATTGAGAAGGATTGAGGATTTTTCTAAGACCCTGAGCAACTCCATGTCTTCCATGCCTCTCAGCAAAGATATGGAAAAGGAGGTTAGGAATTCTCTTCTAGAACAGATCTTGGCCACCATGCCTTACAAAGCCAACAAGAAACAATTTACAGGCTGGACCACACATGCTCTTAGAGAAGAATTAATCAGAATTGAAAGCATGGCCAAGAATCCTCCATCAAAGGTCTCTGCCCCTGATTTCAGCAAAGGGAGAGATCAAGCTAGAGCTCTCAAGTTCAGAAGAATGAGACAAGAGATAGTAGCTGCCAAATATGGAGAGATGAGATATGTGGCTAGATGGTCTGAAGTCAGATTGATTGAAACCTACAAGAAACTAGAAGAGAATAGAAAGACAGACCCTACCCTACCAAGAAAACCAATCTATGATGATGAGCCAAAGAGACCTCTACAGGCCTTTACACTTGACAGCCTGCTGGAAACTTCTGATCTCTCTATTGCTGCAAGAAGACAATTCAAGAAGCAGAAGGAGATGGCAGAAGAAGAACAAAAACAGTTTGCTGACACATTTGTAAAAGAGGGTCTCATAAACCAGATTCGATATTTCTCTGATCCTGTCACAGAGAGATTCAGAGAACTCATAGGAAGACCTCCATCTCCAAACTCATCAAAAATAAAAATGCATCTCAGCCATTCCTCTGATTCTAAAATTCTAAAATGGAAGTCAAACAAAGACACCCATGAATTGACATTGCTCAGATCAGATGGAAGTATTCAGAAGCTAAGTATGGATGATGCACATGGCCTGTGTGCTGAAGATCTTTAAACACTGCTGAATTTAGAGCTGGAAAGAGATGCTGAAGACCTCTTCACTTTGAGCTTTGAGTTACAACTCAAAGGCCAAATAAGAGAAAGTCTGATGAGAAATAAAGATCAAGAATAAAGCTGAGTTTTGGCATCATCTGTTCTAGGGGGAGATTGTTGGGTCTGCTGACCTGGAGAAGAACATATGATTGAAAAGCCAAAATATTCTATCTTTTGATCCTTGAATAAAAACAGTTGTTATAAAGAAGCTTTCCCCAAAAGACTGTTGACCCTAACAACTGCTGCATCAAACAACTGATAAAGACAACTGTTGCTGCTGAAAGATCTGCTGAACAAAAGTCTGATGAACAAAGGTCTGATGAAGAAACAACTGCTGATCAAGTACTGAAGAACAAAGGTCTGTTGAACCAACAACACTTTGGTTCAACAGATGATAGAGACCATCATAGCTTTACTTAACAGTGTTTTGTATATCATAGTTTTCAATGTAACAGTAGTTATGTTTAGCAGATGTTAGAAGTTGTTAGTCAGTTAGAGGTCCCTGTCTTAGGTGACGTCAGCACTGATCATCAGAGGTTTAGTGTTAGTCTATAAATAGAACAGTGGATGTACTGTTCTATTCATCACTCGTCATTCTCTAAGACAAACATTCTCTGAGTGATCAGGCTGAGGGGGAGTTTACTTGTACGATTGTAATCTTTCAATTAATGAAAGCATTCGATTAAAAACAATTATTCTCCATGTTTTGATTTATAGTTTATTCCGCTGCACTTTCCATTTATATTTCACTTCATTCATTTCATACTTATCTAAACAATCAAAATAATCAGAACTCAGATCCTAACACTCGCTCGCTTAACGCTTTGTCACTAAGTGGAACTAATATATTGTTTTTTTTTTCAGATGAAGAGTCGAAGGATGATGCGTATTCTTTGACTCACCGCACCCGTACTCTAGCAGGTGAAGGAAGTGTCACTTGGTTATCTACTCGCATCGCCCAGCCTCGCTGGCCTGTCTTGAAGTCTATTACTGAAGCGAGTAAAGATCTTAATGAGGTGAAACATGGTGAGTTTCCCTCTTATCCTTTCTGTTTCTTGTCTTTTCATGTTGCATTTTCCTTACACTTTGTTTTGCCTTTTTATACTTAGGTGTTTTTGTATCTTTTTTCTCTTCCCTATGCCCGAAGGTAATTCACACTGGTGGGCCGAAGCTTACTAAGGCCCACATGTCTGTCAATGTCGATCTTTCCTCCTTTGACTTGTCAATCGAGACGGAGGAGGAGAAGAAAAGGGCGGCAGACTAGGCTTCCAAGCAGGCGGATGAGGAAAAATTTCGTAAGGAAGTAGAGGCTGATGCTGCCAAGATTGTCGTAGAGGAGCAGTGTGTCCAGGCTGAGAGAAAGCGGCATGAGAGAGAGTGCCCAAGATGAATAGTTTTAAAAACAGGAAGAAGAGAGAACCCGTTTGGCGGCTGAGGAAAGGGAACGAGCGAAGTAGGATGCTAGGAAGGCCGCCTAGACTACTTCGGAGGGGGGTATTCATCCGACTTCGCCTTTTGGACATTGGGACGAGATTGTTGCTGGCTTTGTGGCGGACACTTTTGAGCCTGCCCCTGTTATTTCACTTTCATCTTCCGGTGATGGCTCATAGGGACATAATGGTGAAGTTGACTGTATAGGCCCACCTGTTAACACCAGCGGTCATATTCAGTAACCACTAAGCATCGACATTAGTGCTGCTGGGTTTAGTTTGGACAAGCCAACTGGGCCTATTTCCGACCCAGGTGGCAAGTGCGTAAAGATTACCGCTTCTTTCAAGTGGCCACTTGTGAAGAGTGGTTGAGTGGTTCTATCCCTCCAGCCGAGTGTGCTTATTCTGCTTCATGGGATAGGGCGATGGGTATAAATAGCATCAACCCTTACCGGTTTTCAGACTTTCCCTTTTTGCCTTCTCTCTCATTATCCCCTGTTTCCTCACTTGCCTTGGGTTTTTCGTCGCTCCTTCAAGTTTTCCGATCGATCTTCGAAGATTTCGGTGAGTTTTTTGTGAGAACTTTCTAGATCGCTAACTTCCGACCACCATACCATGGCTGAACCAAAAGGCAAAAAAGATAAAACCCCTGTAAAAATGAGTGAGGCGGTTATCAAATGGGGGAAGTTCTCCTATGAATAATTTCATCGGGAGTTTGAGATTCCGGCCATCTGGGAGCCGAAACTCCCATCAGAGGGTAAGCCAACCCTTGAGTGCCCTACTAGGAAGATGGTGAAGCCACAATTAATCCTCTCCCATTTAACGCTTTGTCACTAAGTGGAACAAATATATTGTTTTTGTCAGATGAAGAGTCCGAGGATGACTCGTATTCTTTGACTCAGCGCACCCGTACTCGTGTAGGTGAAGGAAGTGTCACAGGGTTATCTACTCGCATAGCCCAGCCACGTCGGCCTGTCTTGAAGTCTACTACTGAAGCGAGTAAAGATTTTAATGAGGTGCAACCTGGTGGGTTCCCCCCTTGTCCTTTCTGTTTCTTGTCTTTTCATGTTGCATTTTCCTTACGCTTTGTTTTGCCTTTCATACTTAGGTGTTTTTGTATCGTTTTCTCTTCCCCATGGCAATTCACACTGGCTGGCCGAAGCTTAGTGAGGCCCACACTTCTGCCAATGTTGATCTTTCCTCCTTTGACTGGTCAATCGAGACAGAGGAGAAGAAAAGGGCGGCAGACTTGGCTGCCAAGCAGGCGGAGGAGGAAAAAACTCGTAAGGAAGCAGAGGCTGATGCTGCCAAGATTGTCAAAGAGGAGTAGTGTGTCCAGGCCGAGAGAAAGCGGCGTGAGAGAGAGTGCCGAAGATGAATAGTTATAAAAAGAGGAAGAAGAGAGAGCTCGTTTGAAGGCTGAGGAAAGGAAACGGGCGAAGTAGGATGTTGGGAAGGCCGCCTAGACTACTTCGGAGGCGGGTATTCATCCGACTTCTCCTTTTGGACATGGGGACCAGATTGCTGCTGGCTTTGTGGCAGGCACTTCTGAGCCACCCCTGTTATTTCACTTTCATCTTCCGGTGATGGCTCCGTGGGACATAATGGTGAAGGTGACCATATAGACCCGACAATTAACACTAGCTGACATATGCAGTAACCACTAAGCATCGGCATTACTGCTGTTGGGTTTAGTCTGGACAAACCAACTGGGCCCGTTTTCCGACCAAGTTGGCAAGTGCGTGAAGATTACTGCTTTTTTCAAGTGGCCACTTGTGAAGAGTGGTTGAGTGGTTCTATCCCTCCAGCCAAGTGTGCTTATACTGCTTCATGGGACAGGGCGTTGCTCTTCGATGGGTATAAATAGCATCGACGCTTATCGGTTTTCAGACTTTTCGTTTCTGCCTTCTCTCTCATCAACCCCGTTTCCTCATTTGCCTTGGGTTTTTTATCGGTCCTTCAAGTTTTCCGATTGATCTTCAAAGATTTCGGTGAGTTTTTTGTGAGAACTTTCTAGATCGATAACTTCCAACCACCATACCATGGCTGAACCTGAAGGCAAAAAAGATAAACCCCCCCGTAAAAACGAGTGAGGCGGTTATCAAATGGGGGAAGTCCTCCTATGAATAATTTCATCTAGAGTTTGAGATTCCGGCCAGCTGGGAGCCGAAACTCCCATCAGAGGGTAAGACAACCCTCGACTGCCCTACTAGGAAGATGGCCCTTTTAGCCGCCCATTGTCAGGCGGCCGGATTCCTGCTACTGGCGACGAGGATTTTCTGCGACGCACTGTTGCACTACAGCTTCCGTGTCACTCAAATAAGTCCTCTCGGCATGATGCGGATAACTCATTTCAAATTTGTGTGCAGATCTCGAGATATCAAACCGAAGTTCGACATGCTGAACGGTTTTTATCGATTGACCTTTACCCAAGAACGGTTGTCCCTTAATGCATGGGGTGGTAGGGTGCAACCGGTGGGGAAGGAACCGCCATGAAGTCTGCACGTCTGGAAGTGGAAATTCTTCTACATCAAACATGACGTCCTTCCGGTTCACCTATAGTGGTTGGTTATCCCTTAGAAGGGAAAGATGCATGAGTTTGCGGTGATGGCTGTTGAAGACTATGATTGTTACCCCATGCTAACGGCGCATGTGGCCTCTATGGATATGACTAAGGCTAAGCCAGAGGCGCTTGATGGCGGGCATGAGTCGGGTTAGTGCGCGTGCGGACATGTACCCGCATTTCTATGTGGGTGAGGAAGGTATGTGTGACACCCGCCAAAATTCACTAGTCGAGTCCATACAATTTACTGGTTTTGCTTCACTATGTGTTTAGAATAAGTGTGTCAGTGCGCCTCATTATTTGAATGATTATGTGAAAGTAAACACTACCCAAACACCATGACCATCATAAGGATCAACAAAAGCATATGGATTTTCATATAATATTTTATGAGACAAACTATAATTTTTTTAAAGCAAATACATATGTGTAGAATAAAAATTTAAAACAATATTATACATGTACACATTACACACATGGTGAAAATGACAATTCCTAAAACTAACACTAGTATAAACTCTTACACTCTTGATAGTGACTTGACACTCCCAAATCATATGTAAACACACACTACCTAGAATGTATTAGACATGTGCACAACTCATATCCTTTGACATGTCCTTTTCAGGACAACTTGCAAGAACTATCATTGCTCAATCATTATCCTATGATAAGTCACTATCTTCACTAACAACCAAAACTCTTCTCTTCTTTCCTTATTATACTCGGCCAAAAACAAAACAAACAAAACCATGATAAGTCACTTTCAATGGAATGTCCAAACTTTACACAAAACTAGAATATGACAACTTTCCAATGCATAACCACCTTCCTTATTTAACTAGACAACAACTTCAAGACCTTTCCATCTCTTCCTCTTGGTCGAAGCTTCCACAAGACATCACCACACTTGTTCAATATAATTGGGTGAAAGGGACATGACTATGATAAGATTACATGCATGTAGCATGAGACAAAAGCATACACCTCGCACAATCTTTCACACAAATGGATATTCTTACAATTACCTATGACCAAGATAGATGTTACCTCCCTTTTTATACCTTCTTTTGCCGAAAGTGATGTGTGCATACACATTTCATATATACAATCGGATATG
Organism: Ambrosia artemisiifolia; assembly: GCA_032199755.1. Taxonomy (NCBI): domain Eukaryota; kingdom Viridiplantae; phylum Streptophyta; class Magnoliopsida; order Asterales; family Asteraceae; genus Ambrosia; species Ambrosia artemisiifolia. Next base: position 48,885,330 of record CM063515.1, on the reverse strand, counting down.
GACAAGAACAAGACAAACAAGACAACTATACATTCTTGCACATAAAAGACTAGTAGACCAAAGCATTCCTAATTCCCACACAAGATAACTTACCCATTTTGTTGAGATCTTCCTTGCAATAATCGGCCAACAGAGAAGAAACATAGAACCATCATTTTCACTTGATCAATCCTTGTCCCCATGTCTAGTCCCTATCTTATATCCATATAGTAATGTACTTATTTAGTTACCTTCCCTAAGCAAGATCTTATACCCCTTCTATGATGATCGAATAAAGACAACTAAGTGACATCTCACATTGTCAAAACATTTCCTAAACTAGTAATTGTACCATCAAAGCCTCAATCCCATAAAGTCTTGATAACCCGAGAATGCAACTATAAAAGGGACCCATTGAATCACTCAAAACCTCACACCAACACACCACAACTTCTTTCTTTCCCTCTTGTTCTTGTTCTCGGTCGATCACCACCCACCAAAAACCATCTTTCCATTCCAAGCTTCAAGACTCAAGATTTGGAAGCTCAATTGGAGGCTAGAAGGTTCAATCGTTCGGTCACACACTTGCATCAACTAGGTACCTATTCGACTAACCAACACATCTAGTTTTATTTTTAACCCATCGGTCCTCATGTCTACCCGACATTCGACCCTTAGTCATCTAGTAATCGGCCCCATATCACACATAAGTTAATGATTTTTAAAGGCATTGTCTTGTTTATTGTTGATTGATTTTGAAACACACACACTTATCGCATGTATGCATACCATACACTTATGTAACACAAATCAATTTAGTGAATGCACCCACATCATGATTAATGTTTTATAAACCACACTCGGCTTTAATAGTTGTCAAGAAACCGAATTTTGATCAAAACATACACCATCACATATAATGTTGCACATATTCAAAACACCCGGGTTACACAAAACAATACACTTTACAAAGGCACAATTAAGATGCGTAGTAATTATCACGTACAATGGCCCCACATACACATGACACAAGGGTCCACAAGTCGGGTGAACAACTTGTATGGTAAGCGACACATATATAAAACTTAAGATGTCTTTGACATTATAGGGCACTTTTTGTCGGAACAGTAGTTACTTCTACTTTGCTAGTTCATTTAACGATATATCAGGTGAGTTTCATGGCCCCTTTTACTCTTTTACTCTTTTATAACTTCGGGGGAGAAACATGCTACAGACCCACATATGTACATGACAACAATATGTGTTACATGAGTTAGACCCACAGTTATCGCAGATGAACAAAAATTCCCCGGACAACTATAACCATAAGCTTAGTAATAAGCCATGGATCGTATGAATAGCACTATTTGGGTTGACATCCCCTTTCACTGTTAGTCGCGCTAACACATATGAATGCATATTATCCATACTTTACAATGTCTCGTGATAAGGCATTGGGGCGGGGTGAACACGAACGTCGTGGTTTGGTTATGGTGCTCATGGTAAATAATTCTGCATGGACACAGACAACGAAACTTTCTGAGCAACAAAACTGTTTTATCGAGTCAACAAAACCTACGAACTCACCAACTTTTCAGTTGACCCTTGTAAGCATGTTTTTTAGGAAACCAAGTAAGGACGTTAAGGAGCCAAGTTTAGGACTGCATGAAGAAGGCCTTGTCTTGTGGTTTTGACGTAGTTGTTTGAAACATTTGTTAGGAATTGTAATCTGTATTCGGCTACGTGACTTATGTGTTTTAAATGACATTTAGTATTTCTCGTATAAACAATGTTTGTTATCACCATGTTTGTCTCACCTCGCGTTTCCACCTTAGGCGGTGTGTGACAGCATGCCCGTCTGGTTTCTTGTTTGTCCCTTGTTTCTTTATTTATTTGCTTAACTCTCATTCTCCGCTTGCAGAGAGGAGTTGCTTTGACTGTATTGTTCCTGGTGTTGATGGAAGATTTGTTTTTGAGCCGGTGTCGGCGGGGCAATAGCCTTTGGTTGAACGGACGCATAAGAACTTTGTGGAGGTCAATGTTAAGGACTTCCCTTGCCACTTCTTTAAAGAAGGTGAAGCCCCAATCAATCCTCGCCCGCTTAACGCTTTTTCAGTAAGTGGAACAAATATATTGTTTTTGTCAGATGAAGAGTCCAATGATGACTCGTATTCTTTGACTCACCGTATTCGTAATTGTGCAGGTAAAGGAAGTGTCACAGGGTTATCTACTCACATCGCCCAGCCTCGCCGGCCTGTCTTGAAGTCTACTACTAAAGGGAGTAAGGATCTTGATAAGGTGCAACCTGGTGAGTTTCCCTCTTGTCCTTTCTGTTTCTTGTCTTTTCATGTCGCATTTCCCATACGCTTTGTTTTGCCTTTTTATACTTAGGTGTTTTTGTCTCTTTTTGCTTTTCCCCATGCCTGAAGGTAATTCACACTTGCGGGCCGAAGCTTACTGAGGCCCACACGTCTTCTAACGTTGATCTTTCCTATTTTGACTTGTCAATCAAGACAGAGGAGGAGAAGAAAAGGGCGGCAGACTTGGCTACTAAGCAGGCGAAGGAGGAAAAAACTCGTAAGGAAGCAGAGGCTGATGCTGCCAAGATTGTCAAAGAGGAGCAGTCTGTCCGGGACGAGAGAATGCGGCGTGAGAGAGAGTGCCCAAGATGAATAGTTTTAAAAAGAGGAATAAGAGAGAGCCCGTTTGGCGGCTGAGGAAATGGAACGGGAGAAGTATGATGCTGGAAAGGCCGCCTACACTACTTCGGAGGTGGGTATTCATCCGACTTCGCCTTTTGGACATGGGGATCAAATTGCTACTGCTTTGTGACAGACACTTTTAAGCCCGCCCCTGTTATTTCACTTTCATCTTCCGGTGCTGGCTCCGGGGGACATAATGGTGATGGTGACCGTATAGACCCATATGTTAACACCAGCGGACATGTGCAGTAACCACTAAGCATCGGGATTACTACTGCTAGGTTTAGTCTGGACAAGCCAACTTGGCCCGTTTTCCGACCCAGGTGGCAAGTGCGTGAAGATTATCGCTTCTTTTAAGTGGCCACTTGTGAAGACTGGTTGAGTGGTTATATCCCTCAAGCCGGGTGTGCTTATACTGCTTCGCGGGGCAGGGCGTTGCTCTTCAAGGATGGAGTTGCGGGGCTGGCTATGGCGGCAGCCTCTTTCAGCGAACTTCAGCGCTAATCGCAGTCTCTTGTTGATGTTGAGGAGGAGTTGGAGGCGCAGAAGAGGGCATTCAAAAATGTCATTGATAAGCACAATCGTGAGCGGGTTGCTCATGATTAAGCGTTTGTAGAGGCCAAAGAGTTTAGAGACGTGCAACGCCCAGAAAGTGCAAGAGTGGAAGGCTTCGTGTCAAGATACAAATGTTCTTATTGAAAAGGAAAGCTCACGGGTGCAGGTGCTAGAGGTTGAGGTTGAAAAGCTTAAGTCCCTATTGGAAAATAAGGGCAAGGAGATTGAAGAGGAAAAGTCGAAGGCCACTGCTGCCCGAGTGGATGCTATTGCCAAGGATGCTGAGTTGGTGCAACAATCCACTTATTTATCCCCTCTACGGCTTGACATAGGTGTGCCCTGACAAGAAGTTGAAGACCTTAAATATGAGAAGGCTGCCTTGGTAGCAGATTCCAAGACCCTTCAAACAACCAAGTTTAACGCAGAGCAGCTCTTGAACGCTGCCAAGGAATCCTAAGCAGAGGCGCAGCGGGATGTGCAATGGTTGATGATCGTCGGGATGCACGTGGTACGTCTTTTGTCTTTGTACATAACCCTTTTTTGTTTTTCATTCTCCAACACTTGGTTCATCTTCTGATTTGTTTAAGTGTTGCTATGCAGGTTTTTAGGTGTATCTGGGAAGAGCCACGTATGGTGCAGAGCGTTGCTCGACTGTTAGAGAAGTCGAAGCAGTATGGTGCATAACTTGTTTCAAGGAGGGGTTCGAGTTTTGCCTTAGTGGTAACTCCTTTGACAATAACCACTCCCGCTACATCAAGGCAGAAGAGGAGTAGGACGCGGAGGTTAAGGCGTATGATGAACTGTCCATTCCCATCATGGAAGTTGTTGAGTAGTGCGCCCTGCTTCCTGATGGCGTAAAGCAGTTGCACGCGACATTTGAGGAAGCCGAGCGCAAGGAAGCGGAGGAGGCCGAAACCCTTGCTTCCCAAGAACGCGGGTAAGGGACCTCTGGAACACATCCCAAGAACAAAGATGATGCAGAGAAGTTGGACTATTCAGGGGAAGATTAGGCGTGTCATTGTAAAAGTGTAGGTTGCGCCGTTTTTGATATTTCTCTTGTAAACACTTGGCGTGTTGCCAATGAAATAGAACTTCCTTTCCAAGTTTCTTGAGTTTTTTATTGTTGTTCATCTATTGATTGTTTGAGAATACTTAGCTGCATTAATAGCTCTCATCATGAGTTTAATAATCTTCATCAGCAACCGTACTTTCTGTCAGTCATTAAAATCATCCAGGCGGCGCTATAGTGCATCAGATGTGACATGTTGTCACTGTTGCTGATTAGAGTGACTGCCCTCATTAATGAGGGTATTGATTCCTGTTTTTAATATAAAAGGGGCTATTTATAGTAATGACATCGTCATTATCTTTCTTCCCACTTTTGGATAAAAAATATTTCCGGTGAACCTTCAACATGTGTGGTTGGCTTCGCCGATCTAAATGTTCCAATGAAGCTTTTGTTGCAACCGGTCTTATCCAACTGGCACGGTCAGAACAGGTTGATGATCAGAAACTGAAGGCCTTACCCAAGTGGTGTGGAGATGTTATCGCGGACAACCCCTTTCCGGCCATTGGTGTTGTCGCCAGAGATGAAGTTGGGCCGTTGTCCTCGAGTGCTTTCGCCCAAGTCCCCCAGTGGTGTTGGAGCATGCGGTAGAGACCCAAAAGCTTCGATTAAGGCGTGTCGCGGAAAAGTGGGTCCATGTGATATATATAGATTAGACTTACCGTTGGGGTGTGTATAGTAGGCTTCATGTAATCGCTGTGTGGAAAGCATCAATTTTGTATGTTTTGATCGTATACTACATATATACAGATGCTATATTTTACTATGTGCATAGTATTAAAGTATTCGTGTGTTGTGTTGTTACATTCAATATACATGCGTTTGTGAATTGGTGTAGTGGAAAAAATGTGTCCGCCACATAAGGTCTGCTTAGTTCGTCGTGTGTTTGTGACACTATTATAAGTGACCAGCGGGCCAAGGTAGTGCGGGGTGTGAAGACATCCTTGCACTTATAAGTCTGCTTAGGCCGGTGTTTGCTGTTACATAAAACATACGTGCATAGAAGGCCAAGGTGGCGCAAAACATGGAGACATGTTTGCGCCTCTTAGTTCGCTTAGCCTAGCGCGCACATGTTTATAGAATGCGCGTGCTTAGAAGGCCAAGTTGGTGTAAAGTGATAAAACATCTTTGCACCTCTAAGTCTGCTTAGCTCGGCGTGCACTTGCATGCCTAGGAAGCTAAGTTGGTGTAAAGTGTGAAAACATCTTTGCACCTCCAAGTCAGCTTAGCCTGGCACGTGCTTGTTCATACAATGCGCGTGCCCAAGAGGCCAAGTTGGTCAAAATGCGAAAACATCATTGCACCTCCATAAATGCTTAATTGTTTAGACCCGGTTCTCGCTGCGAGTGCTGGCCGTACACCTTGGAGTCGTTTGCATGTCTTCGGCGGGTAAACAGTTAGAAAAAATACAACATAAAGGAAACTTTCATTTTCATATCATTGGCATTAACTAGCTATGTTACATATAGCAAATTCTTAGTTGTGCCGCATTCCATGTTCATGGGATTGCTGTTCCATCCAATCTGTCCAGTCCGTATGCACTCTTGCCTAGCACCTCTTGGATCCTGTATGGGCCCTCCCAGTTGGGCACAAGTTTTCCTGGCTTTTCTGTGGCTGAGGCTTCATTGCTTCGTAAAATGTAATCGCATACCCGAAATTCAGATACCTTAACTTACGCGTTGTAGTAGCACTCCAAATGCTGCTTGTGTTTGGCTTCTTTAGTTATGGTCAGCTCTCGGCATTCGTCTAGTAGGTCCAAGTTAACCACAGTTCAACCTCGTTATCATTGAGTTGAGCCATTAGCACGCGTCTTGATGGGAAGTCGATTTCGGCGGGGAACACTCTTTAGAGCCGAAGATTAGGCTGAAAGGAGTTTCCCCGTTGCTTGACTTTGTAAGTGTGCGGTCAGCCCATAAGATGTTGGGTACTTCGTCTACCCATCCAAATCTCTTCGTGCCGAAGCGTGCCTTGATCCCATCAACGATACTACGATTTGCACGTTCAATTTGGCCATTTCCTTGCGTATGCGCAACTGGGGTGAGGATCTGTTGAACCCCCATTTTCGCTAACCATTCTTGCAAACCTTGATCAGTTAATCTGAGGCCATTATCGCTTACAAGTTGCATTGGGAGGCCGAAGCGGCAGATTATGAATTCCCAGATGAACCTTTTGACATTACGAGCATCTATTGTAACCAAGGGCTTGGCTTCTACCCACTTTGTGAAGTAGTCGATTGCCACGATTAAGTAACGGACGTTTCCTGGCCCACGTGTTCAAAAATAGTTGAGGCCGTTTTGCTTAATGCGTCGACAAGTTTGTTTCGACTGCACTTGATATGGATCACTTTGCAGTAGCCAAACATGCGCATTAGCTGTTTTGCTTGCTCCAGATAGAGGGCCATCTTTTCGTAGTGGGCTTCATATGTGCCATCGATTTGTGCTACGAATAACATAGAGTCCACATGCACTTCCAGGAAGCAGGCACCCATTTTCTCCGCAATGTAGAGGCCTGCTAGGAGAGCTTCGTACTCCGCTTCATTGTTAGTAGTTTCGAAATTAAGGCGGATTGCGTACGTAAACTCTACGCTGTCCGGACTGATCAGACGCAAACCTGCTCACGCACCGTCAACACTCTTGGCTCCATCCATATAGAGGAGCCATTTATCTATTTCGATGGTGGTAGGTGCGGGATCTTATTTCGCTAAACACTCGGCGACCTTATCAGTGGGGACCTTTGTTTTGAAATTCGCTAGTACTTGCCCCTTGATTGCTGGCCTTGGCTTGTGGAAGATTTCGTGTTCGCCCAATTCAATTGCCTATTTGGCGAGTCTTCCAAATAGCTCTGGTTTACGGAGGACGTCGCTTATCCGATAATCCATGAGGACATTTGTCGGGTGCCCTTGGAAGCATCTCCGTAGCCTTCGGGAAGAATGACCTAGTGCGAGTACTAGCTTTTCCATGACCGAATACCTTGTCTCCGCATCAAGCAATTTGTGGAGTCTGGACTCCCTTTCGGTGTACTAGAAATACAGCCCCAACCATCTTTTCCAAAACGGACAAATAGAGCGTCAGCAGTTCCTTTGGACATGATGTTGTGAGGGTAGGCAAGTTCATCAGGCAGCGCTTCATTTCTTGGAATGCCCCTTCCACTTTTAGTGTCCAATGAAAGTGTGTCTTCTTCAAGCAGTTTTCAAGGTGTTTACAAAAGGAAACGACTTCGAGGAGTACTTGGACAGGAAACAGTTAGGGCGACTAGACGGCCCATGAGAGTTTGCACTTCTTTGATGGAAGTGGGTGAAGGCATCCGCTCAATTGCTTGCACTTTTTCGGGGTTTCCCGAAAGCCGTCATTCGTGATGATGACCCCCATGAACTTCCCTTCCTCCATGCCAAATGAGCATTTCCCGAGATTATGCTTCATCCGCACTGCTCGCAGTTGGTCAAAAGGTTTTTTGGATGTCGACCAACATTTGGTCCTCTTCTTCACTCTTAATGACGAGATCGTCTACATACACTTAAACGTTAACTCCGATTTGGTTTACAAATATAGAGTCCATGAGGCACTGGTACGTAGCACCTGCATTCTTCAGCTCAAAAGGCATTTTTGTGTAGTAGAAGGTGCTCATGTCGGTACAAAATGCCGTTTTATCTACATCCTCCATCATGATCTGGATTTCGTAATACCCCATGTAGGCATCTAAGAAGCATTTGAAGCGGAAAGGAGATGAAGAATCCACCTTCAAGTCTATCTCCTGGAGAGGATAGCAATCTTTTGGATATGCCTTGTTTAAGTCTTTGCAATCGACACACATCCTCCACCCGTCGTTTTCCTTGCCCACAATGGCTGGGTTGGCTACCTATGCTTGGTATTTGACAGGGTGCAAGATTCCCACGTTCAAAAGTTCCCTGACATGCTCGTTCATTGCTTTTGTCTTTTCGGGGCCCATGCTCCGTTTCCTCTGAACTACGGGTTCCATTCACCTGAAATGTGGATAGTTTGTGTTCTGTGATATCACATGGAACACCTATCGTATTGGATGGTTTCCACACAAAGACGTCCATGTTCTTGATTAATAGTTGCTTCAGGTGAATGCGGACGAATTCTGATATTGCGGGTGCAAGCACGGACGTCTGCTCCGGAAACTTTGATTGAGCATCCACTTTTCCGGTTCCGTAGGCACGGTCGGGTTGGCGACTTTCAGTGGTTTGGTTACTTCTGCCGCATGACATTGTTTGTTACCTCGAATGAAGGCTACCCCCGTGCTAGTAGGGAAGGGAACCATCTAATGGGGCATGGAGGCATTGCTGTTAACTTTTGTTGGTCTCTCTCTTCCCATCATGACATCATGGGAGGATGAGACTGGTAAAACCATAAACTCACACTCTTCTATTTTGGAGTGCGTTCCGTCCGTCTAGGTGAAAGGGAAGGTGATCACTCCGCGTAGCATGATTGATTCATGAGTGAACCCAGAGGTGGGTTCAAAGAGTGGAACAAGGCGGGCCTTGTCTTCATCATCAAGTTGATTGAAGCACTGTTCATACATAATGTCCGTGTTGCTGCCCGAATCCAGGAACATGTACTTGGTGCAGTAGTGCCATAAGACTGCAGTGATGATGAGTGGGGACGTTGAAGAGGCTCCACCTTTGACGGTAGGTAAGATCACTTGTTGCTCTTTCCAGGTTTCATCCAGCGCGTCCGTGATTGGCCTTTTTTTCGACGGGTTGAGTGCTCGACTGTAATCATGTTGCACCTATACCGTAAGGCCTGCTCGAGCATGCGGGTTTGTAAGTTTTTGATGCGTTTGTTGGACCCTTCTCCGCGGTCGTCGCCGTCATGTCCGCGACCATTATGTTGTATGTTCTTCACTAACTGACCTAACTGTCCAGACTTCAGTGCAGCCTCAATTTCCATCGTAAGAGTATAACAGGTATCAGTGTTATAACCGAATTCATTTTCATAGTCATAGTGCTTGCTTGAAATTGTGCTGCTCTGTTGCTAGTACCTGGGATGGGGTCTTGGTGAGTGGCGTCCACTCTTGATTCGTTTTCAAGTTCCCGCACTGATCGCGGGTTTGCTTTGCGCTGATTATGTTTCGCGCGTCTTGTTGTGCTGAATACTTGCCTTTGTTTGTAGTTCCGAAGATGCGGGTCCATACAGACTGTTTGTTCTTGTTCTTGTTTTTTTTTGTTATTGTTATTGTTATTGCTATTGTTACTCTGATGGCTACTCGCTTAGTGGAAGGACCTTTCTAACGATGCAAAGATCTTGGATACCCAAATGACTTCATCCCATAACTCTGGTATTTCGTCCTTGCCGGTGAGGCACTTTGTCAAGTCTTCACTTTTGACCCCTTGGAGGAAGCCAGCACGTGTTAGCTTCTCACCAGACCCTATTTGTAGCGCTTCCCCGTTGTAGCGAGTGAAAACGTTCCAAGGAGATCGTCAAAGTTAATGATTCCGCCCGCCGGTAGATTGTCAAACCAGACTCTTGCTGCACCCATGAGAGTCTGTGCGAAAAGATGGCACCAGACCTGCGTGGAGCTGTTCTGGTTCTGAGCAATGTTTCTGAAGTCATGGACATGATCATCAGGATCGTGGATGTCGTCGTACTTCCGGATGCTGTTGGGAAGTTTGGCCTTGTTTGGAATGGGAGTCAAGGCCACGCTGGCGCCGAACTTCGAATTTTTAGCTTGGTCCTTTGGTCGATAAGGCCTGACCAAGTCGTCATCATTTTCTGCATACGTAGTGGACTCGTTTCCGTCATCCTCATCTGAGTGACCATAGCTCTGGCTATGTGTATTTCTACCACCGCCACTACTATGACTCCCTTGACAGTTGTCATTTCGATGACGGTTAGGAGTCTTGTTCCTGTTGCTCGGTCCTTGGCTCTGGTTGGTAGGACCAAAGTTAAGTTTCTACTAAACTTTCTTCTGAGCCATCTGCATCATTTTTTTGTTGGTAACAAGTAGTGACTCTTGCTTGTTCTCGGAAGAGCCACTCGTTCGGAGTTTTAATGTCTTCGTCTTGTTTGCTTCATTACAACCATGGCCATGGTGGTCACTGGTTCTAGCTATGTGAGTTTGGGTCGTCCAGTTGGCCACCTTGGTGTTAGTGGCTGGAGTTTTGATCTCATCGCCCTCGTCATGATCATCTTCGATGATAGGGGCATCATTGTCGAACTTTGGAGGATGTCCGGTTGCCATTTCTCTAGCTAAAAGATGGATTGGTTTCTTGTTCTAGCCGTTACGGATGGCGCCAATGAAGAAACAATAGTCTAACATCTGATTAGAGAAGCTAAAGCATGTCACTACAAGGTTGATCCTTCACTAGATAAACAACACGGTGGGAGGTGGAAGTGACTGACCTGAAACAACACAATAATCCGATAGGAGGCGGCAACTAGGAACCGAGAACGCAAGCACACACAGACCCAAATACGTAGTTGTCCTTAGTGTGTTCTTCGGGGTTTTCTGAATGGCCTATCCAAGCAGGTGAACTCCTCCCTAAATAGGTTCCACACGGGCCTCAACATTAACCTTTAACCAACCCATTGTGCCGAGTCCCAGTTAAAGGCTTGCCTCCACATCGGCCCAACGTTAGTCCAGAATGATGTGGCATATTATATGATATAAATCATAGAGTGAGAATATACCCTTCGTACCTATGTTCCATTGGTGATCGCCTAGGGTTTGGGCACGTGTCAGGTATCTGGTCGTTGAAAATCTGACGTACTTACATTGGCTAATTCTCTTTGTCACTTGTACCTTTGGCTCCTATGGCGGAGGCCGTTAGTTGATATTGTTGATGAGGTGGCCACATGTGATCTAATTGGATTACGCGGGTGTGAGTTGCAGTTCTTGTCTCCCGCGGTTATGGGGAGCACACATAGTATCAGCCCTGATGTTTGGTGGAGCTTCCTGATTGGTTATACGTCGCTTTATGCTGTACTATGTTGTCCCCACGTTTGCAAGTGGACGTTTGGGATTTGCCTTGATGGCACCCTCTAATTGGTCGGACGTGCACCATGATCTCTGTTACTCATTCCTTCCCTTTGATTGGTCCGTGCGGAAATGTGCGGTGTACTTTTGTTTCCCCAATGCACATGCCTAATCCACGGATAGGACACACGGTAGCGCGCACATTTGACATACATGAGGGTGTAACTTGCTGTCTGCAGTTGTGGTATCCACGGGGTTGCACATTTTGGGCTTTCATTGGGTATGGACCATTTGTAATTCTTTCTGGATTTAGGCCCATATCCCTTCGTACAAATTTTATACTCCTTAGTTGTTTTACAATCTATAATCACATTTGTAGTTTTCATACATGCGTGTTTCTGGTTTCTTAATAATTGTCTCATCTATGATAAGTTTACTTGTACAAAACTAAAAAAAAATCATTTTTTATTTGATGATCATTTCTTAGTGTTTTTGTGTGTGTGAATGGAATACCTCGAAAGTTATATTATTGAATTGTGCATAATACTAGTATAGTATTATATCAAATTTCTTTATGTAAGCAACTTGTTATCCAACTTTCATGGAGCAATTACATTCCTCAGCAACCATAGTCGAGTCACGAGTCCAAATGGATGGACAATCTATACAAGGCCAGGAATCACAAGTACTTTGTTGTAGTATGTTTACATGAATGCGGATAGGGATAACATTCGCGGAGAAAGGACAAGTTATGCGATAACTTTTAATTTCATGTGAAATTGTATTTTAATTCTTGACGCAATCTTTTTTTTGAAATCATATTCCATCTTATTAATATATGTATTTTATTTTGATATATATATATATATATATATACAGGCTAAGTATCATGTGAAAACCCTGTTGAGTTGTGAAAACCCTATCTAACAACATTGTTTTTTCTAATTTTTTTAGAATAGCTTGTATACTTAATTTTATGACTTTCGGCCCAAAAAAACAAAAAAGCGCCGAATCGATTTTTTTTTTAAAAATACGTAACACACATGTTACATATGTAACAATGCTGACGTATGATAAAAACTGAGTTTGTGTAACATATGTGTAACAAAATAATCTACTCGGCGCTTTTTTGATTTTTTTGGCCAAAACTAATAAAATTGAATATAAAAGCTATTCTGAAAAAATCAGGAAAAAAAGTTTATACGTAGGGTTTTCCAGGGTAAATTAGTAATTTTATAGTAATAAATGTGTGCATAAAATGGTGTCATGAAAGATTGTCATTAATGTGTAACATAAAAAGATGACATGCGATGTTAATTTTACGACATGTCTTATAACGACTATTTTTGTTTTTTGTAAGCAACATTTTATGACACACAATGAGTGTTGGGTCTGTTGACCTGGAGAAGAACAGATGAAGTGAAAAGCCAAAACATACTAAACATCTCATTATCAATAAAACAGTATTTTGCATACAAGATCCTCCCAAAGACTGTTGACACTTACAATTGTTGTTCCCAAACAACTGCTGTACAAACTGCTGCTTACAAAGACTGTTGAAGAAACCACTGTTTGCCAAAGTGCTAATGAAGATACAAGGTCTGTTGGAGCCAACATCACTTAGGCTCCAGCAGATGATTCAAGCAACAGAGTTTACTCCATCAGCTGTTACACATCAGAGGTTAAATCATCAGAGTTTTCAATGTAACAGTAGTTGTATTAGAGCAGATGTTTTATGTTGTTATTTCTGTTAGAAGTCACTGTCTTAGGTGACGTCAGCCTTAGGCCATCAGAGCTTTAGTTTGTCTATAAATAGAACAGTGTCTGTACTGTTCTATTCGTCACTCTAAACATTCCCTTACAACAAAGTTGTGAGTGATTGGGCTGAGGGGGAGAATTGTATACTTGTACTGAAATCTGTCATGACTTATGATCGTACTTGTTTTAAAACAATTGTCCTGTTTGTTATGATTTAAAGTTTATATTTCCGCTGCAGTTTCCATTATTATTCATCTTCATTATTGTTTCATTTACTAAACTTCATAACAAATCAAACGCAGATCCTAACAATTGGTATCAAAGCTTGGTCAATTAAATTCGATCTAATCAATCAATTTAATATAAATAGATCAGCTCAAATTTATTGATATCGCTTTGTTTGTCGGATTGAAAACAGAGTAAAAGTTTATTTAGGTTCAAAATTTTTAAACACACTTTGTTTTATAAACAATCAGAGATGGCTTCAATCTATCACGATCCACACAACACTGGCACGAGCAACAAGCCACCGATGCTTGTCAGATGTGAATACAATATCTGGCAATGTTGGATGAGCCATGTTCTAGCTCAACAGAACACTGGTGCTGGAAGTCGGTTATCTTCGGACCACATGTTCCGATGGTGCCGAGTACCGAAGATCCCAAGGTTCAAGAACCAAAGAGTCTTGAAAACTACTCCGAGCAGGATTTTCAGAAAATTGAGTTAGATTCCAAAGCCTTCAGTATTGTGGCCATGGCTCTACCAAATGATATCTATGCTGGGCTGTTACACTATAACAGTGCAAATGAGTTATGGGATGCTTTGAAAGAACAATTCGGTGGGACTGAAGAGGTGATTGAAAACAACCGTGAAATTCTAAATTAACAATATGAAACATTCAGTCATGTGAAGGGAAAGTCATTAACTCAACAATTTGAGAGGTTTAATTGCTTAATTAGTGAACTAAAACTGGTGGGTCTAACTTACCCAAAATCAACATTAAGCCATAGGTTTTTAAGATCACTACCAGATAAATGGGACACTATTGCAATTGTTATGAGAAACTCAAATGGTTTTAAGGACTTATCTCTGACCCAACTTCATGGTAAGCTCTTGACTTATGAGAGAGAGCTTAACCAAAAAAAGAAGCTTCAGGATTCTGGAAAAGTGTCTGATGATTATGTGCTTGGGAATACAACACTTTTGGGATAGGATGAGATGCCTGGTAGCAATAAGGATCAGATTTATGATCATTATACTGACATAACTACTGGATTTAACTCTGATTCTTATCACCCAACTATGCTTTTGCAGCAAGTGGTGATATCCAGGCATCTGAAAACATGTCTTTTGAGTATAATGACCTTCAGTATTTTGACCCCTTGGACTTAGAAGAAATGGACATTTTGCATCAACTGACTCTACTCAGTATTAGAACTCACAATTTCTATATGAAAACTGGCAGAAGATATCAAGGTTTACATGGTGGGTCAAAAGTGGGGTTGGATAAATCTAAAATTAAGTGTAATAAATGTCATAGAATGGGTCATTTTGCTAGGGAATGTAGGAGTCAAAATTGAACACCTATGATTACCTATCCAAATCAAAGGCCTCAGACAAGCACTTATCAGTATTCCCAAAATACCCCTAGACCAAATGTGCAAAACATTGCTCACTTTGCACAGTCCTCATCCATTGTTCCTATCCACTATGTCCAAACCACTAGTCCACAGATTCAATATGTTCAAACCCCTGTTGCTCAGGCTCAAATGCCATTAACTGCTACTTCACCCTCTGCCCCTGCAGAGACCAGTCAATAGAGCTTTTTCACACAAGGCTTTGTTGATTGGAGCAGTTTACCTGATGGGTTAACAGATGAGAACCTTGCTCTTGTTGCCAAATCTGAAAATGAACCAGAAAATTTTTGTTTCATGGCATTAGAGACAATTGTTGAGTAAGTTGAATTTGAGGAAGTGGTTTTTGAGTTTGAAAATATGGCTGATGATGTTGTTGATACAGTTGTTTCAGTTGAAAAGTCTAAAGCAGAGGTTGTGAATCTCTCAGATCCATGGAGTGAAAATGATTGTGAGTGCAAGTGTGATTGTGCATTGATGGCTGCTGCTAAGGTATCTCCTCAAATCTTAAATGATTTATGTTCAAACAAATGTGTAATAGCTTTTGCAAACATTAAAGAGGTGAATGAAAACCTTAGAAAGAAAGTTTTAGAGGATGAATTTCAGTTTGAAAAAGTCACAAATGAGTTAAAATCAAAATTAACTGAAAAAGAATCTTAAATCAGCAGTTTAAAACATGAAGCAAGCATAACCAAGGACCATCTCCAAACTATGATTACAAAATATCAGAGTTGTAAACAAGAGCTTGAATCCACCCAAGTTGAGTGTGAAAAATGGGTGGAATCATGCAAAGGTTTTGAGATGCTCCTCAACCAACAGACTAAAAGTCATGTGAAATTTGGCTTTGGTTATAATGAAACCACTGCTCAAATTTCTCAAAACACTGACAAAAGGGAACCACAGTTGGTTGAGGTTATTTCAACAAATTTAGAAGGCCAAGAAATTAAAATCACTGAACCTAATGGTAAGAAAATTGTTCTTGAAAAACTTCAAGGTTCCTCATCATTTGCCGAAATGGTTTTGATAACTTCAAACCAGTAAATTTTAAAACCCCTACTGGTAAAAAGGCACCACATGCAAAAACCATTCCCTTAAAAGATCTTCCAATAGATGTTCAAACATCTGTTGAAAAGAAGAAGAAAAAAGGGAAGTTGAAAGAAAACTTGTTTTGTGATTTTTGTGAAAAGAAGAACCATGTTACTAAAAACTGTTTTCTTCTAAAAGCGTATGACATCAACAAAGGAACAAGTGTGTGTGATCCTAAAGCAAACTGTGCAATATATGGTAAAAAGAATCATAAAACCAAAGAGTGTCTTTATCTCAAAAGAGTGTCTTTAACTCTGCACCCGGAGAAGTTCAAGTAACAAGTGCTCCACCCTCAAACAAGTTTCCATGAGGACATGGACAACCACCTTGTCATCGTCTGCCACATGTTTATGAAGAGCCAAAAAGGCCTTCAAAACCAAAAGTGAACAGGCATCCTCATGGTTACTATCATCTGACAGGAAATGGTCAAACATCTATTGCACCAAGTGTTGACATACAAACACTGCCAAATGGTCAACAACAGTTGTTGAACTTGTAGAGGATGAATTCGACACGAAAACAGGATTATATGATCATACAAGTTACTAAACCAGGTGCGGAAACCCTAGCTTAGAACAAACTGATATAAACTCAATCAAAACACAATCAAAGTCATTTTAAAAGCTTTTCATAGATTAACTCTTTGATAAAATTGGTTACAACTTGATAACAGTTAATCTAGCACACTTCTAAACACTCTCAGACCTCTCTAGAATACACACCAAAAATACACACTCTAAATGACTCGCTTTACATTACAAAAACCCAAAATCTATTTATAGCAGCTGCACATTCGCCCCTTTTCATTGGTCGAATGTAAGCTTTTCCACATTCGCCCATATTGTATGGTCGAATGTGTCTTCTGTTCAGTCTTGGTTCCAGATTCGTCCATCTCTATTCTACCTTCGCCCACTACTGTGTCTTCCTTCGCCCATTCTACTCTCATTCGCCCCTTAACACATGTTAACACATCTAATCATTAGTCGCAAAAACGCATCTACAAACTCCCCCTCGACTATTGATTAGATCGTTTTCTATCTTCATCCATGGCTTTGTTCAGCAGCTTGATTCTGAGCAAACTCTTCTGTTCTTTTGTCATTTCCGGCTCTAATTTTCTCTTAACCGGCTTTGACACATTTGCCATCTTCACCTTTTTGCCAAGCTTTCCCTCCAAATTACTTCCAGCATTAATGTCATAAGCAAAGCAAACACCCACAACCTGTGTGTATTTCCTTGCTTGATCTGCATCGTTTGGCTCATAATGAATCGGATTGTAAAAGAGCATGATGATGTCTTCGAAGGTGCAATTGATCAACCACATAGGATCAAATACATGAACATGCTTGTATTTGTCCTTTCCATCTCTCAACACGATCACCGCTTCTGCCTTCCTCCAATCATAATACCAGAAAATGAAGTCAGCACTGAAGTGTTGAGGCATAGGCATCAAAGGTATCTTTCTCATCACTTCAGGTGCCTTATATATCAAGGTAACCCGTTTCAACTTGGTTCTGGGATCAATATCCCTGTGAACTTTCCTCCGGGGATATTGTGGTTTAAATCTGTTCCACTTAGTTCTACTTTCCCAAACCAATTTGTCTGCACACCAACCGACATGTGAATTATTCACTGAAGCACCCGACATTTGGAATCTGCAAAGATCTCTAACCGCCCAGTACGGTAGAGTCAGCAAGTCAATGAATCTGTAAAAGTACAAGATTCCAGATTCCCACTTAGCAGCTAAACACTTCAGCCTGCCTAAGTATGTCCACCCGAGAGCTCTGCCTCTGAACTTCGCATTATGAAACCTATAGAAGTTTCCTTGAGCTTCAGGCTTCGGTCGGTTTTCATCCATCAGTCTTAACTTCTTCAAATATTCCTTCAACTCATCAGTCTTATTTGAAGTTTCTGGCAAATCAGCTCCAAGTACTTTCTCAACAAACTCAGCACTCCTCTTCTTTGCCTTTCTTTTTGCAGACGTATTATGTCTCTCAGTAAAATCAGGAAACACCAAGTCTTCATCAGTTTGTCTGAAGTACTGTGGATATTCCTCATGTGTGATATCCTCTATCTCAACTTCTTCAAATTCAGGGGTGTTTTTGTCATCAGAGTGACTTCCAACATCCTTTTCAGGAATATATGGAATCGACTCATCCACAATGAACTCTTCAAACGTTTTCCCTACCCTCTGTGCAAGTCCATCTAGAATCTCCTTTGCTACAGATGCAGGTACTTCCCCTTCTTCCAAATCAGGATCGTTATATTCCAATTCATATCGCATGTCATCAGTTTGGAATATTTCAGCAAAACGACCTGTGAACTCAATAGTCCATTCTCTTTTCTCTAACATGTCCTTGTATACTTGTTTTGCATCATCAGACAAGGACCTCACCTTCTCATTCCAAAACACAGTCTCATCATCAACATTCTCTCCTTTCTTCTTTGAACTCGACTCACCTGTGTCTTTCTTCTTCTTTGAAGGTGGTCTCTTCTCAAATGTAAACTTAGAAATATCATCTCCTCCATCATTATCATCACTACTACTACTATTATCCTCCTTTTGACTTCCCGAACCTTCAGCATCATCATCATCATCATTATTATCATCTCCATCATCACTCTTTTCCGATTCTTCATCCTCATCATCCTCATCTTCCTCTTTGTCAGATTCAGATGGTTCAAAGTCAACCTGTTCAACCTCTTTCTCTGTATCTTCCTCACCCTCCTTCAGTTTGGGTGCAATGTTGTACAGATCATCTATTAACTCACTAAGGCGTTTGTTTTCAGCCTTCAATTCTTTATTGTCTTCTTTAATCGCCTTGTATCTGTTTTTGTTTCTCAGACACTTTCCTTCAAGCTTCTTATTCTTTGCTTCTAGCTTCTTTACCTTCTCGTCTATCTCATCTTGATTAGACTTTGAAGCTACAACTATCTGAAGCATTTTCTCTTCATTCAGCTTAAACTTGGCAATCTCAGCTTGCTGAGCCACTAGCATCTTCATCATGTCGTCCATTCTTTTATTCACCTGCTTCATCACATCATCATCCACAGTGACTTTCTTTGACTTGGACTTTGACTTAGATGGCTCAATCTCTGTTTCTTTTCCTTTCTGAGGCTGTGTAAACATGTTAAGAACATTATCCAGGGCAATATTGAATTGATCCACTGGTAACTTCGTTGCCTCCACAGTCTTTTGTTTCTTAGTGGCTGGTGAAGATTGTTTAGATGATGTACCAGCATCAGGTAATCTCTTTCCTTTCAAAAGTAAGTTTAATTCTTTCTCTCTCAGCTGCTTGGTACTTGTTTTCTTTGCCATGGTTTTGTGTTTGGGCTTGGGCAAGTTAACCACAACGGTTTCACCTTCATTCAACTCGTCCAAATTAATAGTCAACCCTTCATCTTCAGCACCAACAGATTGCTTGCTCTTCTTAGCTTCTTCAATTGATCTGTTAAGTGATTCAGACTCACCAACCAAAGTGGCCTTTTGTTTGGTAGTCTGGACATTTTCAGCATCCGAATCCCACTGTTCTTCAGTCTCTGTCTCTTCTGAATCAACAGACTCTTCATCTACCAAACTCGTACCCTTCTTAGCAGTAGATTTCTTCCTCACCACTTGTTGTTTTGAACTCCCCTGATCTGTCTTTCCCTTACCCTTCCCTTTGGCTCCGGGATTGACAACTTGCCTTTTTCTCTTCGTGCTTGCATCAGCATAAACTAATGGATCATCATTATCACTATCACTATCAGGATGCCTCGCTGTATTCTTTCCAGGATCCATGTAATCCTCTCTAGCCAAGGCTCCAAACAATCTCCTGAAAGGTGGTCTCTCATTTTCAGGCACACCTTTGTAACCTTTCATTCTCACTAAGGTTCTAATGTTCATGTGATCCATAACTAGTATCTGTGTAGGATCTTTCTTCAGATGTGGATATTTGTGATCAAAAATCATCATAAGGAATCTAGGATAAAGCATGAACTTCTTAAGCTTCAATCCTTTCAACATCTCTAGCATATGATCTAAAATCATCCCAGCAACGTTAAATGGTTTGTTGAGAGTCAACGCAACCATTAACGAGCTCAAACTCTTCCTCATCACGTCGTATCCTCCACTGACACATCCAAACACAAGTATAATAACATGAGCAAAATACTTGAACTGTACACCTAGTTTCCCTTTGTACATAGAACCATCAGTGATCGGTCCTTTGTATTTCATCCTCAGGAAACAGGCTTTCTGCTCAGTCCAGGATAATTCCCTTGGATCCTCACTTGTTTCAAACTGGATCTGGAGAGCTTCTCTGATATCAGCTTCAGTGATGAACATCTCCATTCCCTGAATCTTGCTTTTAATGATCGTCTGATTGTCAAAGTAATCATACTTGGCGTTGTTGTAAAAGTCTTCAACTATATCCTTGTAGATAATAGTTGGTGTGGCCAAAGCATAAACCACTCTGCATCTCTTCAGAAACTTAATAATCTCAGTGAATTCCACGTTCTTCTCCACATCTCCAAGATACGCGCAACAATTGTGAGTCTTCTCAAATGGCCATTTACTACCACTTGATAATTCTCCTTCTTGTACAGTCTCTGGAACTGGATCAGTAACTACAGTCTCTACTGGAATCTCAATATTTGCTTGTTCTTCAGCCATCTGAAATGTAAAATCAAAATAAACGTCAAAACACGAAATCGACAAAACTTGAAAAATTTTGGACTTTTGAAATTCCACATTCGCCCAAACAATATGGTCGAATGTAAGTTATTATGGCCGAAGGTGTAATTTTCTGGTCGAATGTAAAAAGATTTTGAACAAAAAGATACATTCGCCCGTTTTGGTTTACCTTCGTCCGTCCTGATTCACCTTCGTCCACATCGATGAACCGAAGGTGGAAACTGGTTAAACCCAAAATTTAAAAAATTTTCAAACATGTTTTTAACCACTAATTTTGATCAAAACATAGTCTATTATGGCCGACTAAGCTTCGTCTACTATCAATTTTCATTAATTGTCATTCTATATCAGTTTTTATAAAGAATTAGGGTTTTAATATGTTCAAACAATCAATCAACCCTTAAACACTGTTAATGTCCTAATTCTTGTTAAACTCTCCCCCTAAAACTGATATGGAATGATTGTCTATCAACAATAAGCATTAACAAACACTGAAAATCCCTAAACCCCTAAACCCTAGGTCGGTTTAGAAAATCAACGATTCCGGCTTCAATCTGTGACCATTACCTGTAATCTTTATATAAAAATGATCAGTAAGAAGCAAGGATTAAAACGCACAAGCAGGGAAATCAAAATCAACAAGGGTCTGTTATGGAAGAAATTTTGAAAAATTTTGAAGTGTCTGGTCGAACCTGGTTTGGGCATATATATAAGGTCCACATTCGTCCGTTCCGTCTGGTCGAATGTACAATATGTCCACCTTCGCCCCAAACAAATGGCACGAAGGTAAAACCGTTTTACCCGAAAGTGAATTTTGATGTATAAGTCACATTCGCCCAGAACGAAAACGCCCGAAGGTAGAAAAATTTCCACATTCGTCCCAATTAAGGGCGAATGTAAAATGGAAATTTTGAAAAATTTTGCCAAATTACAAATTCTAATCCCGTTCAACATTTTTCAATCCGTTAAGCTTCCAAAACACAAATTTTCACTTTTAGAATGATACAAAGCCCAGATGGTGTTGTCAAATCTCAGAAATTGACTATCAAGCATCCCCGGTTATCAAAAATAAAGCAGAAATGCAAAAAATTTTGGATTTTTCTGAAATTTTATCAAAACACATCTAAAATCTTTTTGGATTTTGTATCTTTTTGACATTAAAAGTAAATTGCAACAAAATAAAATGCATCAAAGTAAATGAAAGCAATAAACATTTTGTGAAATCCGGTCAGAGGATCATATCAGTTTTCTGAGAAATCTGATCACAGCGTTGATCTTTTTGTTTAATATTATCATTAGAAACAGTATGTAATACGGCAATTGCTGATATTGTGGTCCACGTAAGCTCACATGCAGACAATTACGCAATGCTTTAAAATGATACGAGTTAGGTGTATTAGACTAACACGATGTGGTGCCCACACACACGACATACTCCCGTATCAAGTAATTGCACAAAGCTTCGTCGTAACGCGTGATTATGCCAGAGTTATCCGTAAAAGTTACAAAGTATATAGCACAGAGGTGTACAGGTCAGCAAATGAATGCAGCAGAGTAACATGTGCGTATACACTAGGTTGAGGCTGATATTAATCACTGATTTGCATCAGATGATCAATACGATGTAATAATGATCTATGATCAATTAAAACATAAAGTTCCTCAATTCGGTAACTTCCGGTTTTGGCAATTAAGCTCTTTTAGCAAATATTCTGATAAAACTAGGTCCGTAAATCAATACGACAAAAGTTTATCAGAATATCTCGGATAACCATAACATAACGACCCGAAACCTCAGATTTTGGCAATCCTATCAAACGAAATTACGGTACTAAGACCATATGCCCATGAGGTGTTCAGCCACGAACGCGTAGTTCGTTATGTTTGTATCACTAATGCACGCAATATTTAGTCTACGAAGCCTATCAGCATATCACACGTAATCAACACACGCCTCATTATACTATACAAATCTTTAGCCTGTGTCAGATTCCCACTGATGTACTATCATTTCCTCTGTTTTACCAGGAAATCATTTTTGATTTTCTAATTTTTAGGTCTTTTTGACTTTTTTAATGTTTTTGGTTTTTCTGATAAAGTGGCTCCCCCTAAAATAAAGAACATATTTTTGTTTGTTTTTCAGAAATATTAAAAACCCCAAAAAAAAATTTGAAAGAAACAATCCACTCGAAAGCATCAACTTCTTTGAGGATTAAACAATCCCCTCGAAAGCATCAACTTCTTTGAGGATTATGATAGTAAAGAGAAATTCCCAATTAGCAAAGAGAAATTCCCAATTAGCAAAATATAAAAACTAAAAACTAAAAAGCGATAAACCGAGGTGCCGATTAGTCCTGTTTTTCCTTTATATTGTTTACTTTTAAAAGATATTCAAAGCGTGAACGGTCAAAAGCTTTAGTAAACAGATCTGCACGTTGGTAGTCAGTGTGTATTTTGATCATATCGATCAATTCCTTAGCGTAACAATCTCGGATAAAATGATATTTAATCCGGATGTGTTTCGCTTTAGAATGATTTTCCGAATTTTTAGTTAATGCAATTGCGGCTTCGTTGTCACAGTAAATAGGAGTTTTTAGAAACTGCAAACCGTAATCCACCATTTGTTGTTGAATCCAGAGTACTTGAGAACAGCAACTCGAGGCTGCAATGTACTCGGCTTCACAGGTAGATTGTGCTACGGAAGTCTGTTTCTTGCATTGCCAGGTGATTAACCTGCTCCCGAAAAACTGGCAACCAGCTGTAGTAGATTTGCTATCTTTGTCACAGCCGCCCCAATCTGCATCACTAAAAGATATGAAATCAAAATCATCATCATTAGGGTACCAAAGTCCTTTTGAGGGACAACCCTTCAGATATCTAAGGATACGCTTGACCGCCGTCAGATGACTTTGTTTCGGCTTCGATTGATAACGGGCACAGAGACACGTTGCGTACATAATATCTGGTCGAGACGCCGTCAAATACATCAGAGATCCGATGATTGCTCTGTATGTAAAAGGATCCGTCAGCTCCCCCTTAGCGTCCACTCCAATCCCGTGATTGGGTTGAATCGGGGTATCCATCGGCTTTGAGTCCTCCATCTGGAACCGGCTCAAGATGTCGGAGACATATTTCGTCTGGTGAATGAAGATCCCGTCGGGTCTTTGGTCCACCTGCAAGCCTAGGAAAAACTGCATCTCCCCCATTGCGCTCATTTCGAACTTTTCCTGCATGACAGTTTCGAACTCCCTGCATAAAAGCTCGTTAGTTGAACCAAATATTATATCATCAACGTATATCTGTACTAGAAGCAAGTCATCTCCCGTCTTTTTCGTAAAGAGGGTGCAATCGACGAGGCCGCGCTTAAATCCTTTGGTGATGAGGTATGTACTTAGCTCCTCGTACCATTGCCTCGGAGCCTGGTGCAAGCCATAAAGAGCTTTGTTCAACACGTAGACCTTATCCCGGTGGATTGGGTCCTCAAAGCCTGGTGGCTGCCCGACATACACCTCTTCCTTGACTTTCCCGTACAGAAATGCGCTTTTCACGTCCATTTGATAAACTTTGAATTTCTTATAAGAAGCAAACGCGAGGAACATCCGAATAGCTTCGATTCGCGCTACCGGTGCATAGATTTCATTATAATCAATCCCTTCGATTTGATGGAAACCCTGCACGACCAATCTGGCTTTGTTACGAACAATAACCCCACGATCATCCTTCTTACACTTAAACACCCATTTGGTGCCAATCTTCTTCCTATCCGGCGGCAAATCCGTGAGCGTCCAAACTCCCAATTTCTGGAATTGTAATAACTCCTCCTGCATAGCTTCCACCCAGGCATCATCCTTCAAAGCGTCCTTGTATGTCCTTGGCTCTACCTGCGACACATAACACGCAAACGACCAATCATTTTGACTACCAGATTGTTGAATTTTGGCATATAAAGCTAAAGCACCAAAACTCTCTGGCGAATTAACGCTTTTAAGCTGCCCTCTGGTCATAACACTGCTTCCAGGATCACCGATTACTTGCTCCAGCGGGTGAATACGATGAATCCGAGATTCCGGATAATCAGGTACTTGCCCTCCCGTCTGAACAGTCAAGTTCTCTACAGCATCCAGATCATGACCCGTATTTGATGATGAAGCCACATCAGTAGTTGGAGTTGGGTTCACTGGCGGTGCCTCATGTTCTTCAGCTTGATCAAGAATAGCTTCTTCAAATTGTTCATCTTCAGATTCTGAAGTGTCTAATGAAGTTGAAGCCTCTTGAAATATTTCTTCTTCTTGTATAGGAGCATTGGTATCATTAGAAGCTGGTAGGGGGTTCACGGTGATCGGACGCACTAACGGTGAAGTTGTTGCATTTTCACACTCGTAAAGTAGTCGAATGACAGCTTCTTCAACCAAGCTATCTAGATTGAATGATTCAAAGAAATCTTTGTAATCAAACATCCAATCAGGACCCGTGCCTTGAATATTTTGAGTATATCGTTGAACATCCACGTTAGCCCAGTCTTCCACACGACGAGTTCGCTTGTTGTATACCCGTTTGAGCGGGGTTGCATATCCAACAAAGTAACCCTCCTCGGCTTTAGGACTAAACTTTTCGCTTGGATTCAACATAGTGCATGGCGCCCCAAAAGGTTCTAGATACTCTAAGTTCGGCTTTCTTCGGTGTAACAGCTCCTAAGATGTTTTACCAAACTTCTTCACTGTTAGAACCCGATTAAGTGTGTAATTTGCTGCATAAATCGCCTCATTCCAGAACATTACTGGAAGATTTGAATCAGCAAGCATTGTTCTAGCCGCTTCAATTAGAGTCCTATTCTTTCGTTCAGCAACACCGTTCTGTTGAGGAGTGTACGGAGCCGAATATTCATGATGTATTCCTTTGTTTTCACAAAGTTCATCCATCCTGGCATTTTTGAACTCCGTCCCATTGTCACTCCGAATTCTCTTTATCTTCACATTGTAGAGATTCTCCAATCGAGTGAACAGAACTTTCAGATTGATAAAAGTGTCGCTTTTATTCTGCAAACACATCACCCATGAAAATCTTGAGTAATCGTCAGTGACGACTAAACAATAAAGCTCTCCAAGATGACTTTTGCGCTTGACCGGTCCAAAAAGATCCATGTGCAATCGCTCTAGTGGCATCTCAACAGAGTTAACCTTTTTCACTTTGTGAGACTGTTTGTGCTGCTTCCCCTTTTTACAACTCACACACTTGTCATTCAGATGAAAATGTTTCACGTTTACTCCATCGACAAGTCCATTTCTCACAAGTTGATTCATTTTCTTCAGATGAATGTGCCCCATTCTTCGGTGCCACATTATCGATTCTTTCTCAGTCGCCTTGGACAAAAAGCATGTTATTTGCCCCTGTGATGTCATCGCCTTGGACATATCAAGAATGTATAGATTGTTGACACGAGGTGCCTTCAACATTATCCACTCCTTAGGAATTGTAAAGCCCGGTTTCAGAATATAGCAGGATTTGTCATCAAAATGCACGGTAAATTTCTTGTCACATATTTGACTGACACTCAACAGATTGTAATCTATCTGCTTCACATACGAAATCCGCTCGAAACTCACTATCCCATTGCTCACACTTCCTTCCATTGTGATATATCCGCCTTTGTTTCCTGCGAAAGCTACATACCCGCCATTGATGTTCTTCACGTCGAACAGCAACGCAAGATCCCCTGTCATGTGGCCTGAAGCTCCACTATCAACAATCCAAAGACTGCTAATAGGGCCAGCTGAAGCTCCCTGCACACAAAATGTAAATCAGTTAGTTCTTTCGGGGGACCCAAGCCTGAGTCTTGGGTCTTTCAACATCAGGTTTCACAGTAACATTGTCACAAACATTTTCAACAACTTTTTGAACAATCTTTTTCTGATTTTTCAAAACAGTTTCCTTTCTTTCATTAACTCTTGAAGTTGAGGCTCCTGGAGTACCATTGGGTGTCCAAGATTGTTCAGTCCTTTTCAGGATACGAATCTGAGACTTTGGGTTCTCAGTCGGTTTCTGAACATTGTTAACAAAGGTAACTTTCTTGGTAACCTTATCTGATTTAACAGACTTAGGTCCAACATTTGATTTGACAATTGGTTTTGGTGGAACCTTTTGCCTATCAACTGTTGAGTTCACCACAGGCTTCCTCCATGAGTGTTCCATAGCAATCCGATTCCTTCTATCATAGTGCATTGGACGAGTGTTCCTCATTTGAAAATTGTTTTGATTATAAAACGGTTGTGGTTGTTGAGGAACAACTCTCCTATGAGGTGGCACATAATGATCAATCGGTTTCCTCATGGAATTCCTCACTTCTACCTCGTGCCTCTTGTGCCTTACATATGGGCACTGAGCAAGTAAATGCCCACGTTCCCCACACTTAAAGCACGCACGGTACTCTTCAAAAACATTCGGAGCATTTGGTTGAGCAAATGATCTAACAGGATATTGATCATTGTACTGTTGCTTCCTTAAACTCTCAGGGAGTGGCCCTTTTGAGTAAGTAGGCTCATTGAAACCATTAGCTCTGTTTTTGGGTTTAACAAACTCTGTGACATGGACCTTTGGTTCTTGAGGAACATCCAAATACAACTTCTTTAACAAAGCTGGTGGAATTTCATTTGTTCTCTCATGTTTTGGGAACCAAATGGTACTTTCTTGCCAAATCTTTTCAATTTTAGCATAGTTGGCATTTTTTATTGGAAAGTCCTCGTCAGAAATGATCTTATCGGATCCTTCCATCCGATAGAACACTTTGACAGGTTTGTCACATTGTTCGTTTTTATCAGTCTTTTCAAGATCTTTCTTTATCACATTAAGATCTTTATTCACAACATTCTTCTCAGACTTATTCACATGATGAACACTTCTCATCGGAACAATTTGAGATGATGAAACTGGTTCATTTGTAATGATGTGATTTTCTTTTGGAATTTCACATGCATTAACAGTTTGGTTACAACCAGTATCATCACTCTCTGAGTCTGAGTCAACACTTTCAGCAGTAACACCTTCATCATTGATTCCCAAAATCGGTCTAACATCGGAATTTGGATCACCAATACTTGAAGTATTAGATTCATTTTCCGATGCTGAATCAGATTTTACCGAACTCTCCGGTGTCACTTGGTGACAATTATGGTTTTCAAAGAGAACCGGAGATGGTACAGCCCGATAATTGGTGGTTTTATCATCAATGATGTGGTCTACCACATAAGCAATATTCTTGTAACTTTCCAACTTTTTGTTTACTTTCTCAGCAAAGCATTTGATGGCGGCCATTTCCAACTTGGTGTTTTCAATTTCATTGATATAGTTGTTAATTGCCAATTGTTTTAAAGACAAAGTGTTTTTCAAGTCGGAAATGTCCTTTTTGTAGCCATCTAATACTTTGTTAAAAGCATTCAACTCTTTGCGAGTAGATTGACTGTTCATGATAGCACTATCACGTTGAACACGGAGTTGTTTAATCTCCTCAGTCAATCGATCAGTCATGGCCATCAATGCGAAATGAGCTTCCTTTCCTGCAAAGAATCTGGAATAATCAATCTTTGTGAAAGCATCATCTGCAATGCACGACTTCCTTGTCATCAGAAAATCTGCTTCTGCAAGCAACTGATCAATATCTTCATCAAGAGAATTAACACTTGCTTCTGTATCCGATTCACTGTCTGAATCAGAATAAACCGATTCACACTCCTCAGGAATGTCAGAAACAGTATCAATCACAACTCCAGAATTTGTCTCTTCATTTTCAACCTCAACATTAACCTCAGCATTAACCTTAACAGGTTCAAACTCTTCATCCATCTCAGCCTCAGACTCATCACTATCAACCTCAGTTTCAACCTTCTCCTCCATCGTCGCAGACTCTTCAATATCAACCTGATATGCAACACAAGCCACATTTCCCCCAGTAGTGATTTCCTCAACACCTATCTGAATACTCGACCAGTCAAACCTCTCATCTTGTTGAGTAACCAATGCTTGATTGGTATTCTGTTGTTCATTTGGTGTAGTGATTGGTATGACTGTTCGGTTAGTATTGTTTGGTGTTTGGTTTTGTGTCTGGTTTGGTGTGTTTGGTTGTCTATTTTGGTTGTTATTAAAGTTGTTTTGACGATTTTGGTAGTTGTTGTTGTTGTTTTGGGAAGAAACTTGGTTTTGGTTTTGTTGTTGACGGTTCTGATAGGTGGCATTGAATGGATTTCTATTTCCTTGTTTTGGTGGCTGGGTGCATTCACGTTTAAAGTGACCTTTTCCTCCACAGTTAAAACAAGTCACTTTCTCCTTATTGAACCCGTAGGTTGTGTTAGGAGAAGTTCCCAAGTCTGTTCTACCTGTCTTCTCAATAAACTCTGTTGCTCTTCGCATTATGCTCGCAAAGGCCCATTGAATATCAATGAGTTCCATCTCCTCCTTATCAATCTGTGCATAGTCTTCATTGGTCAAGTTGTTATTACCAATTTGACTAGCCACTAACCCATTGTAGGAAGAAACCATTGCAGAGACTAATGCAATGTGTTGTTGAGCAACTTCAACTGTCACATTTCCAAGATTGGAAGTCTCCAAAACCACTGTTTGTTGGTTAGGTTGGATCAATGGTTGTGGTTGAGATTGACTAGCAGTGTAAAAAGCTGCTTGTTGCTTTGGGGAGAAAGGTGGAATGTATGAATATTGATATGGAACTTGTGGTTGTGGTTGTGATAAAGATGAAGTTTGTTGATGGTAGTTAATAGTAGGTGATTCCACAGCATTGGATATACATGCAACATGTGGTGTAACTAGCCCTCCTGAACTTGCACTTGCTGGAACTGAAGATCCTCCAAAGTATAAGTTTGGATTCTGAGGAATCTGCGCTCTCCTAGCCTTCCTCTTCTCTTCCAATTCTTTGTTTTCCAGCTTTTCAATGAACTCCTGAAGAGACCAGTATTGATAAGCATCCTTCTCCTTTAGAACATCCACATGCTGATCCCAGTTTGGTGGTAATGCATCTGCAAACTTTTCCACCTGTTTTGCCATAGGAATCTGTATATCATAACTAGACAATTCAGATATCAAATGATTATATCTAGGAGTTAGTTCTTTCAAAGTTTCATTTCCAACATAAGAAAAGTTCTCAAACTCCTTAATAAGCTCTTCCTTCCTCAAACTTCTAGTCTTCTCATTTCCATCATGCTTCCTTTTAAGCATATCCCACAGTGCCTTAGAAGTTGTGCACGTCCCAAATTGATGCAAAAGATCATTTGTGATTGCCTGTGTCAATTGGGAAAACGCCTTCTTTTCCACAGCAAACTTCTTTTTCTCATCCTCAGCCATGCTCTCCAATGGCACTGGTTCACCTGTGTTCTCCAGAACTGGTGGTGTGTAACCTTTAGCTATCATGTTCCATGCTTCAGCACCTTCCACTCCCATGCCTTCCAAGTGTATCTTGAACTTTTTCTGCCACTGATTGTATTCTTGAATCTCCATAAGCTTAGGTGGCCGAGTCCCGCTACCTGAAGACAAATCATTAATCAGTGTGGAAATAGCATTTGTAGTTTGAGTGTTTACCACCGCTGCTGCTACTCCCCAGTAGTCAGACTGTGGTGCTGGAGGTGCACTTTGAGTCATGTAGTTAACCGGCTGCGAAGACTGTGTGCTCGTCTTCTGTGCTGCCACTGTCCATGGGTCCATCACCTGCTGTTGTGGTTGTGTAGTTGCTGGTGTAGGAGTAGTCTGATAACGCCACATGATCACGAACTTCGAGAAATTCTACACTTAGAAAAATTTTCCAAAAACTATTCTAGGTTCGCCCAAAAGTGATTCAAGTTCGTCCGTTTTGAAGTAGATTCGCCCAAAACAGTCACCCGAATGTGAAATATCACCAGAATGTAAAAATTACACAAACACTTTTCTATGTTCGTCCAAATTATCCTAGGTTCGACCGTTTCAATTTTACATTCGTACCCCCGATCTCCCGAAGGTAAAAATTTTAACCCGAATGTAGAAAATTCAAGTGAAACACTCTACGTTCGCCCAGAAATCTATAGGTTCGCCCACAAACTCACTCACCTTCGACCTAAAATCCACACATTCGTCCAACAACTCCAGGTTCGCCCATTTCTTACTTTTGAAAAACGGTTACACTTTGAAAAACGGTTATTTTGATCTCTGATTTTCAAAAGTTTGTGGATTTGATTGATCTTGATTAGGTTTTGCTTCGGAGATGATTTGGAACAACTTTAATACTTGGAATTTTGAATTTTAACCACAAAATCACCTCTAATTCTTTCAAAAACACTCAAAAATCATTTTTATGCAAAAACAGATGTGAATTGATGAAAATTATGTTCAAATCAGCTCTGAGTTTATCAATTTGTTGTTGTATGATCCTCTAAGCTCTGATACCACTTTGTAGAGGATGAATTCGACACGAAAACAGGATTATATGATCATACAAGTTACTAAACCAGGTGCGGAAACCCTAGCTTAGAACAAACTGATATAAACTCAATCAAAACACAATCAAAGTCATTTTAAAAGCTTTTCATAGATTAACTCTTTGATAAAATTGGTTACAACTTGATAACAGTTAATCTAGCACACTTCTAAACACTCTCAGACCTCTCTAGAATACACACCAAAAATACACACTCTAAATGACTCGCTTTACATTACAAAAACCCAAAATCTATTTATAGCAGCTGCACATTCGCCCCTTTTCATTGGTCGAATGTAAGCTTTTCCACATTCGCCCATATTGTATGGTCGAATGTGTCTTCTGTTCAGTCTTGGTTCCAGATTCGTCCATCTCTATTCTACCTTCGCCCACTACTGTGTCTTCCTTCGCCCATTCTACTCTCATTCGCCCCTTAACACATGTTAACACATCTAATCATTAGTCGCAAAAACGCATCTACAGAACTTGGTTCAAAAACTTGTTCAAACCGTTGATCATTCTCCTAAACTTGAGCCTGTAAGGTCTGAGAACCCATCCAAAGCCAACTTGGCTTTGGACACTCACCAAAACTAATTCTTTACTGATGTGCAAGGAGCTTCTGTTTGCTTAGATAGTTTATGGTATGTAGACAGTGGAGGCTCCAGGCACATGACAGGATGTAGAGCCCTACTTATGGACTTTCTTGCTCATGGAGGGGGGTGATATATCTTTTGGACTTTCTTTTTCTGGACTTTCTTGCTCAAGTTTGGAAATGTCAATCTTATTGATAATCTTAAATTTAATCTTCTTAGTGTTTCACAGATGAGTGACAAAGGTTATGGGTCATTCTTCACTAAGAAAACTTGTAAGATTATTGGGCCAGAAGTGGTTGAAAAGATTGATACCATCATTGCTGAGAGCAAAGCATAACTTGTTGCTCATAGGAGTGGCAATGTGTATGTAGTTTATATGTTGAAGGATAATCCTATGGCAAATGTCTGTCTATTTTCTGCTGCCTCAACTAAAGAGACAGAATTGGGCATAGGAGATTGGGTCATACCAACCTTCAAACTGTTAACTCACTCTCAAAACAAAGCCTTGTGAGAGGCCTTCCATTAAAAGAATTCAAATGTGATGAGCATTGTGTTTCCTATTTAAAAGGAAAACAACATAAAAGCTCTTACAAATCCATTGATTAGTCCAAAACTAGTCAATGTCTTCAATTGTTGCACATGGACTTGTTTGGCCCAGTTAAAATCATGAGTTTAAGGAAAAAGAGATATTGGCTTGTCATAGTTGATGATTTTTCTAGGTTTACATGGACTTACTTTTTACACTCTAAGGATGAGACTGCAGGTATTTTGAAGGACTTTGTCATCAAAGTTGAAAAGCAACATGACTTGCTAGTGAAAATCTTTAGAAGTGACAATGGAACAGGGTTCAAAAATAAGGAGCTGGATGACTTCTGTGTGTTAAAAGGAATTGTGAGGCAGTTCAGCATTCCAAGAACACCAGAACAAAATGAGGTGGTTGAAAGGGAAAATAGAACCCTCATTGAGGCTGCAATAACTATGCTAACAGATTATGGTTTACCACTGTCCTTTTGGGTAGAAGCTGTAAACACTGCTTGTTATATTCAAAACAGAGTTTTGATTAACTCTAGACATCAAAAGACTGCTTATGAATTTTTTTTTTTCAAAATCAAACCACTGATCTCATTTTTCAAAATCTTTGGCTGTCCATGTTTCATTTTAAATCTCAAAGACTCCATTTCAAAATTTGCAGCCAAAGTAGATTGTAGGTATTTTCTGGGATATTCTTCTTCTGTCAAGG
The DNA here is from genome assembly GCA_032199755.1 of Ambrosia artemisiifolia. Taxonomy (NCBI): domain Eukaryota; kingdom Viridiplantae; phylum Streptophyta; class Magnoliopsida; order Asterales; family Asteraceae; genus Ambrosia; species Ambrosia artemisiifolia. Next base: position 48,852,662 of record CM063515.1, on the reverse strand, counting down.
CCTACAAAGTGTTTAACACAAGGACTAGGAAAATAGAAGAAGCACTGAATGTAAAGTTCAATGAACTTTCATCCTTAAAAATCCCAGCAAATCCTGTTGAACTGTTTGATTTAGATAAATTCAAATTTGAAGATATTACTGCTAAAACTAACATTGCAGGTACACCACAGTATCCACAACAAGACTACAGATTTGACATTGTGATTCCACAGTCTCACAGCAAAGTCTATTCTGCATCAGGGCAAGCAGATGTTCAAAATATCTGCCAAAACTCTGCTACAGCCGAGTCAACCACTGTTGACCAATCTTTCCCTCAAACCACTGCTTCATCCAGCTCAACCACTGTTCAAACATCTGTTGACAAAAGTCCACCCTCAGTTGACAGAAGTCAGTACACATTTACACCACTTGGACCTATTCCCTCACCTCCATTTCAACCATCTGTTGGCACTACAGAAGTGCAAACAGATGTTACAACAACAGATACCCTAAACCTCCGTCCTTCACCACAAAATGCCATCATACCATATCAAGGAGATTTAATCTACCTTAGAGCTCATCCACCAGACCAGATCATTGGCAACATCAATGAAGGGGTGCGCACAAGAAGTCAATCCTCAAACATCTGTCTTTTTGCAGGCTTTTTATCTCTCACACAACCTGTCAAGTATCAAGAGGCACTGAAAGACAACAGTTGGGTATAAGCCATGCAAGAAGAGCTCCTTCAGTTTAAAAGACAACAAGTATGGGAACTAGTGCCACTGCCAAAGGATGTATGTCCAATTGGCACAAAGTGGGTCTTCAAAAACAAAACTGATGAAGGGGTATTATTGTCAAGATTAAAGCCGGGCTTGTGGTTGCTTCAGACAAGAAGAAGGAATTGATTATGATGAAACCTTTGCTCCTATAGCTAGGTTGGAAGCTATCAGACTTTTCCTAGCCTTTGCTGTCAACCACAACATCAAGGTGTATCAGATGGACATCAATTGTGCATTCCTTTATGGCAAAATTCAGGAGCAAGTCTATGTGTGCCAACCACCTGGTTTTGAAGACACATTCCATCCTGATCATGTCTACAAGCTCAACAAAGCTTTGTATGGCTTGAAACAAGCACCAAGGGCCTGGTATGAAACTCTTTCCACCTTTATCTTATCCTTTGGTTTCACTAGAGGTAAAATTGATAAAACCTTATTTTTAAAATCAAAAGGGAGAGATCTAATGATTGTTCAAATATATGTGGATGACATCATTTTTGGGTCCACATGTAACAAAATGTGTGAAGAGTTTAGGAAACTCCTGACAACAGAGTTTGAAATGAGTGCTATGGGTGAACTTCAATGCTTTCTTGGTCTCCAAGTTAAGCAATTGCAAAATGGAACATTTATTCACCAAAATAAGTATGTTAAAAACTTACTTACAAAATTTGAAGAGAATGACTGTAAACCATGTAGTACACCCATGAGCACTACCAAGTTACTCACTATTGATGATAAAGATGAACTGGTTGATCAGACACATTATAGATGCATGATTGGGTCTTTATTGTACCTCACTGAAAGTCAAATCTTATAGCTTTGAAAAGGATATTCAGATACCTAAAAGGTGCTCCCACACTAGGTATCTGGTATCCTGCTAATGGAAATATTGAGCTTTCAGGTTATTCAGACAGTGATTTTGCTGGTTGTCAAACCACAAGGAAGTCCACTTCAGGAGGGTGCCAATTCCTATGTAATGCCTTAGTCTCTTGGCAAAGCAAAAAGCTAGCAGCTGTTTCAACATCAACAGCAGAGGCTGAACACATTGCTGCTGCAAGCTGTACAGCCCAACTCATGTGGCTTCAAAACCAGCTACTGGATTTTGGTATAACTGCCCTAAAGACTCCACTTATGTTGGACGGTCAAGCAGCTGAAAATATCATCTAAAATCCAGTTTCCCATTCCACTACAAAGCACATTGACATCTGACACCATTTTGTGAGAGACAACTATGAAAAAGGTTTAATTTCTCTGCACCATATACCAATAGAGGATCAGCTGGCAGATGTGTTGACAAAGGCTTTAGACACATCTACCTTTGAAAATCTGATCTCTCATATTGGTATGCTAAACATGGACTAAAAACAAAAATGTTTTCATAAATAAAAACATTAAAATGTTGTAAGAAAATCAAAATTCATCCTTAAAAATAGCCTTGGTTGAAAAATCTGTTTAGATAAAACAACCAGTGTTTCATAAATTTTATCATCTGTTGGTTGAAAAATCTGTTTCAAAAGTCTGTTCAGATAAAACAACCACTGTTAGTTGAAAAATCTGTTTCAAAACTCTGTTCAGATAAAACAACTATTTTCTTAAACATATGTTGACTAGTCAACAGATGTTATAAACAACTGTCATCCACCAATTTTAACCTACCATCAGATGTTTGCCACGTCTGCTCTCAAAAGCAGTGCTTTGGCCACATCAGCGGTTTCCCCTGAGACTATAAAAGCCTGTTTCCCCCCAATAGTTGTTACACTGTCTCATTGAATTCAAAATTCTGAAAACCGCCTTCCATCAAACTCAAACCCTCGACCTAAATTCATCAAATTTCTTACTTGAATCCAAAACATGGATCTTCAAGTGAAAGCTCCCCACAATTATTTACCATATTTGTCCAAAACAGAAGAAAACCGTCTTTTCCATTCCATCATTGATGTTTTAAACGAATCCAAATACTTGCCTATTCTCACCGCGGATTCTTTAATCTATATTGACACTCTCCAAGAGTTTTGGTTAAATGCAGAAACTTTGTTTATAGAAAAAAAAGCCAACAACCATTATCTCCAAAATTGGTGAGACACATGTCACCATAACCCCTCAAACCATTTCCACAACCTTCTCACTGAACGACTTGGCACGTAAGGATTCTTATGATAAAACTGAACTTCACACTAAGTTCATAGATAAGGGATATGAAGGTCAAATGACTGGGGCAACCATTTTCAAAAAATTTTCCCCCCAGACATGAAATTTTTCTTTCATACTTTGCTCATATTCCTCTCTGCTAAAACTATTTCTTTTAATGAAATCCCATTGAAAGTTCAGTACTTGGGATATGCTATTTTGTCAAACACTGATTATAATCTATCCTAGGGACTGTTTCTAGATTTAGTAGCAAATGTGAAAGGTGTCAAGTCTGGGTCAAATAATGTTTTTCTCTTATACCCAAGACTTTTTAGTGTTTTCCTACAAAAGGTTTTACCTGAAAAGGAATTTAAATAGGGTGAAGGACATCAAATGAACAGTCTTTCACAAGAAACTTTTACAAGAATGTTGGGTCCTAACACCCAAGAAAAAGTATCAAAAGCAAAAGTGTCCAAAACACAAGCAAAGAGTGTTAAGACAACAACTGTTGTCCAAACCTCTGTTGCTGAGCCTACTTCTCCTGGTGATCATGGCACTACATCCAGTGCTGTGAAACCCACACTAGCAATCACCAAAAAGAAACTTCCATCCACTAAGCCCACCAAAAAGAAAACACAAAAGGTGACTCTGGAAGATGAGATACCAGAGGAAAACCCTGTTGTCACACAACTGCAACAAACAACCACTGTTGATACTTCCTCTCAACAGTTGGAAATATCTCAACCCATCCAAACTCCTCATGTATTCTCTCAAAAGGATCATGTTGTAAGCCAAGTGGCAACACATCAAGAAGCAGATGATTCACTTGAGCATATGTTCACAAGTCCTTCTCCCAGGGCTGCTTCTCTTTTCACTCCACAACCCTCACCATCAAATGACACTCCTATTCCACCCACAATGCAACCATTGTTCAAAGCTATTGACAAAACTTAGGCTAATACCAGTTCCTCTCAATCACCTATCACTGAGAGTATACTCCAACAGGTGACTGGGGCTGAGAAAAGTCAATTGGCTAGCCCACGAACAGAGGAGGCCACACCCTTTGAGTTACATGTAACTCAAGGAGGTTTTCCAAGTGAAGCAGCCACTACTTTTGTTGAGACCATTGTCTCACTACAAGACCGTGGTTACATTGCTAAGACTTCCTTAGAGGCAACAACTGCTGAGGCCACTATAGTGACTCCTATACCAGTTGGAAGTCCCCAATACCAAGACAAAGGGGCATCTGGTTTCTTTTCAATGGACTCATCTCCTAGAACTGAACCAGTTACAACTACCACTACTGGTAGGAACTCAGATGATCCTATTCATTTAGGTGATGGATTAAGATACTAGGAATTGACGGAGAGAGTTAACTCCATTGAGTCATCAGTGAATGATATCAAGACTGATCTCAAGACAATGATGCAAACTTTGGTCACCCTCACCAAAAGTCAACCTTCCACCCAAGACATTGCTAGTGAGCTACGGAAATCTATCAATCCAATTATCATAGCTCATCGAAAACTTACATGGCTATGATCAGAAACATGGTGGATGCTAGGTTCAATGATACCCAAGCAGATATCAAAGCCATTAAGGAACATCTGCTGAAGACCACTGGCTCTGCCCCCACAACCATTCTAAGGGATGAAGATGATGATGAGCTCACAGCTGATGATGCCAAGAAGGGGGAGAGTGGCAGAGATAGATTACCAAAGCTTGATCCTTTTGGAATTCCACCTTCTCAAAAGGGTCAACAACAAAATTTTGCAAACAAACCAGGGTCTGCTTCAGCTCCTCAATCCACTGCTCAAACCTCTGCTGACACTGCCAAAGCTGATAAGGCAAAGAAGATTGATGAATCTGCCAATGTCATAGCTAAAAAGGTTGCTGAAGTAAAGCTAATCAGGTCTGAGACCTTGGAAAACAAAGCAGGGTCTCTCTTGAAAAGAAGACAAGAAGAACAACATGAAAAAGATAATGTTGGCTCCTCAAAAAGGAAGAAAATGCCTGCAAGACATGTTAGGCAACCACCTAAAACCTCTAGTCTCAAAACATCTGCTGCCACCACCACTACAACCACTGAACCTATCACCACAACAACCACCACCACTACATTATCCATAACCATGTCACCCATACCATCTTCACAACCCCAAACATCTGTTGGTACTAAACAAGTGCCAACAGATGTTAACACACCCACTACTTCACAATCACTATCATCCCCTCTCATCTTGTACAAAAGGAAAAGAAAATCCACCTTTGTGGTACAAGATGAGAACATTGAAACCACACATACACCCATTTCATCACCAACATCTAAACCCATTCTAGCCATCCCATTATCATCTTTCTCACCACACACTTCTAAACTTTCATCCCATCCGTCCACCACCATAAGACCACCACCAACCATGATCCCATTAGCTGCTTAGTATCCTCTTGAACTTGACATCATCAAGGGGGAAATTCAATCCTTCTACAATACTGAGGATCCATCACAGTTATCCTTCCCATCTCTCAAATCTGAATCTGCCTATGCCTAAGAATGTTGATGAATATCTGAAACTGAAAGCACTGCAGGCAGATATGATTATCAAGGAGAAGTGTAAAGGAAAGGATGACAGGACTGCTCAGGGCATCCATTCAGCAGAACTTAGCAAATTGAGAAGGATTGAGGATTTTGCTAAGGACCTGAGTAAGTCTATGTCCAACAAACCAATCAGTGGTGAAGTTGATCATGAATTCTCTTCTAGATCAAATCATGGCAACTAAGCCTTACAAAGCAAATAGAAAATATTTTGCCGGGCTGGACCACTCATGCTTTACAAGAAGAGCTGAACAGAATTGAAGAATTTGCTAAACATCCAAATCAGAAGGCTATTGTTCCTGACTTCAGAAAAGGTAAAGACCCTGTCAGAGCCTTGAAATTTAGAAGAATGAGGGTAGAACTAGTAGATGCTGGTTTTGGAGAGATGAAGTCTGTATCAAAATGGTCTGACCTGTGGTTAGTTGAAACCTACAAGAAACTTGAAGAACAAAGAAATACTTATCATACACTTCCAAGAAAACCAATTTACCCTGATGAAATAGAGGTTAGAAAATCCCAACAGACTTTTTCACTAGACAACCTACTTCCAACATCTGATCTCACCATTGATGCCAAGAAGCATCACAAATGGCAGAAGGAGATGTCTGAGGAAGATCAAAAGAAATTTGCATATAATTTTGTGAAAGAAGGGATTTTCAACAAGGTTCATTACTTCTCTGATCACATCAGTGAGTGAAGGGCTTAGAAAACTCTTTGACAGACCTCCATCACCAAACTCATCAAGAATAAATTTGCAACCCAAAAACTCCTCAGATTCAAAAATTCTAAAGTGGAAAGTCAACAGAGACACCCATGATGGAGAAGCTCAAAAGTTAAGCATGGATGATGCATATGGTCTGTGTGCAGATGATCTCGAAGACCTGCTGAACTTAGAGCTAGAAAGGGATGCTGAAGACTTGTTCTTTTTTGATTTTGAATTACAATTGAAAGGTCAAATTAGAGAAAGTTTGATGAGAAATAAAGATCAGAAATAAAGGTTGAGTTTTGGCATCATCTGTTCTAGGGGTAGATCATCAGAGTTTTCAATGTAACAGTAGTTGTATTAGAGCAGATGTTTTATGTTGTTAAGTCTGTTAGATGTCACTGTCTTAGGTGACGTCAGCCTTAGGTCATCAGAGCTTTAGTTTGTCTATTAATAGAACAGTGCATGTACTATTCTATTCGTCACACTAAACATTCTCTTACAAACAAAGTTGTGAGTGATCGGGCTGAGGGGGAGAATTGTATACTTGTACTGAAATCTGTGATGATTTATGATAGTACTTGTTTTAAAACAATTGTCCTATTTGTTATGATTTAAAGTTTATATTTCCGCTGCACTTTCCATTATTATTCATCTTCATTGTGGTTTCATTTACTAAACTTCATAACAAATCAAACTCAGATTCTAACAATGAGCATCAAGGAAGGTATATATTCTACCAGTGAAAACGTTATGTTTTTTTCGTAAATCATATGTGTATTAAGTTTTTTATTTTGTATTTTAATTTGTTGTTACTTATGTTTATACTATAAAAATAAGTTATAAATAATTATGGGAGGATAAATTGAAAACCTCATTGAGTTAAGAAAACTCATGAAAACTCATGTTGGAAAACCTTTTTTTTTTTTTTGAAAAAATTACACGATGTAACAAACATGTTTTTAAGCGCTTTGAGTGAAAAAACGTCAAAAAAATGCCCACGGTTTTTAAAAAAAAAAAAACAAAATTGTTATGTTACTTATGTTACCTGTTGGTTACAACGTTGTTATAACAAAGTTACAAATTTTTTAAAATAATCTAATTGGCCCTTTTTGAATTTTTTTTTTCCAAAACTCTTAATAAAATGTTGTTATATGATTTAAAAAAGAAAAAAATATTGTAACATGAGTTTTCATGGGTTTTATTAACTAAATAAGAGTTTTCAATAAATACTTTCCCATAAATAATCAAGATTTACTTTAAATAATTAGATGTACGTTAGAGAGGATTGATGGGAGTAGGTTATTTTTGTATGGATTAACATGCTTTGACATTTGTTGTATATACAGTTCTGATTCTTTAACACAAATTTTAATCGAGTTATTACGTACACTAATTTTAATCCTTGATCACAGCCGCCTTCGGTTTCTTCGTATCACTAAATGAAGGTCACCTGCCGGCTGCCGCAGCCTCAATCCTCAATCTATCGTCATGGTAACTTAAACAGATATAATATTATCTATATTTAGCATCCATCCAAAAATGTTGATGCACAACTCTGAGTTCACTATAAATAGAAGCCCAAACAATCACTATCTTCACATCATCACCAACGAATGCTACTTACTTCTTCTGAATTAAGCTCATAATATGAAGTTCAACTCGTGCTTCGCTATTGCATTTTTTGTTCTTCTTCTTCTCGTTTCTATTCGTGTAGAAGCACAAGCAGCTAAGGAGATCGGTTGCTGAAACTGTGCCCCGAAAGGTGGCAAGCCAACCATTCAGTGTCATACATGCAAGTGCCCACGTAGTGGCAATACATGTATATGTTGCTCTGGAAAACCAGCAGTAGAACTAGAAGGCACGACAATACAACCACGCCCCTAGAAACACTAGAACTATATGCAATGGAAAACTCCATGTATTTAAGTAGTCGATGAATGATGAGATAATAATACAAGTATGAATAAAAAATAAGTGGAAAAGGACACTTTTCCATCTTTGCTTTGTGTTCTTTTTCGCAACATCAGTTTTTTAATTTATTTGTTTATTTAATTGTTTTTTATTGTAATTTGTGTGTGAAGAGTACGTTATAAAAAATCGAACAAATATAAAAGACCTGAGCTATGTCATATAAGAAGCTCCCTTTTGAAGCTTGAAAAATGTCAAAACAACACGAATGAATCACTTGAGATTACCTTCTTGTTTAAAACGGTTTGTCACAAACAAGAATCCAAGTAAGGACTGCTAAGTGAATCAAATTCTTTGATTCTTCTACTACGTGAGTGGGAGAGGGAGTGGGAGTGGCTTAGTGTCCACAATTAGATTTGAGTGATGTTCTCATGAACATATTATTTGAGGATTATCCCACTAGCAAAATATATTTCTGTTCATAAAATGGATAAATACAGTTGAGGAACTCACATGAAATGAATTAATAGATATGCATGCTGTAAGTTTTGGTTTTATTTTCTTAATTAGCTAATGAATTGCTAAGCCCATACCTTTGTTTGTTGATCCACGTCGTTTCAAATTGTGAACTGATGGTAGCTTGATTGTATTTGTCGGTTGTGTAGTTCATCCGGATCGGGTGCATGTATATGGTTGTTTGTGTAAACTGTTGATTTGTAAATATAACTTATTTATGTTTTATGTATTGTGTTGTAACTATAAATACTTGTATGTATTATGTGTGTTTTAAAGAACAATTATGTTAGGAACCATAGATTAGTTAGTAGTATATTTAGAAGAACACTGTAAATGGGTCAAACAATTCGGCTGCAACAACAAGATCAAGACTACACATCTTTGTTTCAAGGCTGGATAACATTAAACAAGGCTGCATACTAATGTACATAATCGAACCAAGAAGCAGACGCCAAACAGAAACAAAGACAGACCATACCGGAAAGTTCGAAGGCTGTAAAAGGACAAAAAAGACAGAAATACCCTTACAGTTAATTCTGTTATCTTTTGGCGCCAAGTCTTAATCAAATCGGTGGGAACAAAACATCACAACGGTTCAATGAATACACAACCATTAGGAAAGTATATATATCAAAGACAAGGCACAAAATCAGTTATCAAGATTGTAATCATATTCACAATCCTCTCAAAGAAAACTTCCTGAATTCGAAAACATTCTTAGTTCTTTTGTATTAAACATTCGATCTATAATATTGTTCATTCTTATATTGTGTCCTTCGTATTTGTGTTTATCTAAATTTTCCACTGCAAATTTGTTTCTGGGCCAACAAACTGGTATCAGAGTCAAGTTTTGCATTCGATATCTTCATATTTTGTGTCTGTATTGTTGATTTCTATTTCTGTTCACTCATTTTGTGTCAGTTTCTTTTGTTGTTGATCCTTCTGTTCTAAGAGTCTAACATCATTCAATTATCTTACTTCAAAATCGGTCGTCAATCAAACATAATTCTGGTCACAAATTATACAGTTATTAGAAGTCTGCAAAGTTATATTACACTGTATCTTCGTTTCTGTCATCAATTTGATAATCATAAGTCCAGTTCTTTCTGTTATTCGATCAGTATATTAAAGAAACATTCAGGAAGTTTAGATTGTTTTCTGAAATATCAAGTCAATCAAAGTCACTTTTAGTATTGTCGTTTGTTTTTTTTTTTGTATCCTGTTTCTATTAAATATCACATCAGAAAAGTTTGTCCCTTTTTCGAACACACTTCCTTAGTCACAAACAATTCAAACAAAAACACAAACATGTCTGAGTCCACTGAGATTTCATACACGGGATCAAGGCCACAATACATGGCAAGATTCAGTCAAAAGAAAGAGAGAAAGGCTGCACTAAGGCGAAGAAGGATTGAAACAAGAAAGTGCTACTATTGTAAACAACAAGGTCATCTTATTGGTGTGTGTGGCATAAAAGAAAGAGATGAGGGTGCAAATTAATAAGAGTTGCCATCAACACAGGGATTTCATATTATCCCGAGAATTCATATGGAAATGGTGAAGATTACATTCTTCAAGGATCCGACAATAGTTTATGGAAGAATATGTGGTATGTAAGTCCCAACCTTCAAAATCACATATCGGGTAACTTGGATTTCTTTCTTAAGTTAAAAAGGTCATTTGGGGTTGAGAGTAGAATAAAGAAAGATTTCGTTTTTATAAGGGGGGTTGGAATTGTAAGTGTATTGGTCGAAGATCAACAATTGGTGATACCAAGTGTGTTCTATTCGTCTGATTTGGATGACAACATACTAAGTCTTCCACAACTTGTACTACAAGGATTTGTGGTAAAAATTGTGGGAAATTTTTGTATTGTTGAAAATATGTTCAAGGACAAAAGTATACAATTCCGTTTCATAGAAAACAATAGTGAGTCAAAGGAAAACATGTTGAAAACATTGGAAAGTGGTGATGATGAACATAATCGGATGAAAGATAATTATCTAAATGATTATTTTGAATCTCTCTCGGCCGAAGCCGATTCCAATGTTAAACAAGTCGATGATGTTATAAACAACATAAACATAGACTCACTTGACAACTGTATTGAGTTCTTGGACATAATACACGACATGGATTACCCTTGGGCACATAGGAACATTCTTAAAGGACCATTCATTCAAATGGTGACTTGGTTCTTAAAAGAATTCCTAGGGATAACCAATAGGCCGATTCCCCCAACATTTGACAATGGTAAGAATGTAGAGTTGTATGACTTATACATTATGGTACAAAAGGAAGGTGGTCATCGGAGAGTGTCTATGTATAATATTTGGGTTGTAATAGCAAAGGAGATAGGATTTGACTATGAGGACAAAGACAAGATGAGGATCGTATATGCACAATATCTAGATGTCTTAGATTGGCAATATATTGTCCATAAAAATGCCCGAAAAACAGCCGAAAGAATTGAAAAAGAGAGGCATGAAAGTAGTCAAATTAGATGGGTGGATACAATGCCAAACATGTCTATGAATGCACAATCATCAAGCAACGTAATGAAGCCAAATGAAGATGACTATGCATTATACATGGGAGGTGATTGGAGGGCTGCAAAGAGGTATATGAAGCGCAGAAATGTAGACTTTACTCAAGCGGAAAAAGCCCTCAAAGAAGCCATTGAAACTCTACCTACAAGTCCCATGAGCCCTAGTTATATTTAGGGGCGAGTGTTGATTTGTAAATATAACTTATTTATGTTTTATGTATTCTGTTGTAACTATAAATACTTGTATGTATTATGTGTGTTTTATAGAACAATTATGTTAGGAACCATAGATTAGTTAGTAGTATATTTAGAAGAAAAATGTAAATGGGTCAAACAATTCGGCTGCAACAACAAGATCAAGACTACACATCTTTTTTTCAAGGCTGGATAACATTAAACAAGGCTGCATACTAATGTACATAATCGAACCAAGAAGCAGAAGCCAAACAGAAGCAAAGACAGACCATACCAGAAAGTTCGAAGGCTGCAAAAGGATAAAAAAAGACAGAAATACCCTTACAGTTAATTCAGTTATCTTTTGGCGCCAAGTCTTAATCAAACCGGTAGGAACAAAACATCACAACGGTTCAATGAAGACACAACCATTAGGAAAGTATATATATCAAAGACAAGGCACAAAATCAGTTATCAAGATTGTAATCATATTCACAATCCTCTCAAAGAAACTTCCTGAATTCGAAAACATTCTTAGTTCTTTTGTATTAAACATTCGATCTATAATATTGTTCATTCTTATATTGTGTCCTTCGTATTTGTGTTTATCTAAATTATCCGCTGCAAATTTGTTTCTGGGCCAACATAAACAGTATATTAATATCAAATCGACTTTACATGCAAGCTACAAATGGCAGGAAAAAATGTCATATATATTGGAATATCAAAGATACGAGGTAAATACAAAATCCTTATATAGATTATTCAGACTGATGTTCTTCTTGGATCTATATTTCATTTGTAGGTGTATCCGCTTTAGTGCCTCAAGGTGATGCTCGCTTTCTTAATCAACTCTCTCTCCCTCTAATTGTGTGTGTTTGGATCCAGGCATAATGTGAATTTATTGAAATTTGGTATGTGGTTGATCCGACTGACCCTGTATTGCTATAACTAGAATTTGAATTCGATGAGATCGAGTATTTGTTAGCTATAAAAGGAAAGAAGAAGAAACAGGGGAAGAGGATTTCATTCAATTCATGGCTAATCCTTGCTTGATTACAATACCAGTACTTATACAATATCAACTGTTAATCTGTTATTAACTACCTTTGACAATCTAACTAACTTTTGAACATTTAACTATTGACACAATTGACCCCTATATTATTGACTTTATTACAATTGACCCCCTTCATACTAACATAACTCTCCCCCCCCCCCCAAAAAAAAAAAAATTCTTGTCCTCAAGAATTAAATTCTAGAAAACGAAGCTGAAAATCCTTAGCAAATTCTCAAGTCGCCTCTGTCAAAGGTAATTCCTTCCAATGAATTAACAATTGTTGCACCAACTTATTAATTATTCCTTCAAATAACTTGTTTATCAATAATGGCTCTTGGTTGCAGTGTAAATCTTGGACCAACTGGAAAGGACAACAGAGGAGAATGATTGCCACGAGCTCTTTTCAATAAGGAAACATTGTGGATTTGGGCATCCTCAGGTAAAGCTTGTAAGCAACAGTTCCTATTTTTGCAATTATCAAGAAAATGCCAAAAAAAAAAAAATTGACCTAATTTGCAATGTTTTTGAGTCCTAAGAGTGGTCTGAACAAAAGGCCTCAACTTTAGATTGACCCAGTCCCCAACTTCAAATGACCTCTCACTTCTACCCTTGTCTGCACTTTCCTTCATTCTATTTCTGGCTTGCACTAGAGAGTCTTTAAGTTTAACAATCATGGCTTCTCTATCTCTATGTAGTTCTTCAACTGAGGCCACAGTAGTGTCATTAGGAATGTAAGGTATATGTATAGGAGCTGGGAATCCGTATAGGGCTTCAAAAGGCGTGGACTTTATAGAAGAATGATAAGAAGTGTTGTACCAATATTCAGCCAGACTTAGCCATTTAAACTAGTGAGTAGGGCTATGCATACACATGCATCTTAAATAGGCTTCTAAGCATCTATTTAAGACCTCGGTTGTCCATCATTCTAAGGATGATAAGATGTGGAATAAGACAGTTGTATTCCCTGCAACCTCATGAATTCCCTATATTGTTGACTTTATTACAATTGACCCCCTTCATACTAACATAACTCCCCCCCCCCTCAAAAAAAAGAAAACAATTCTTGTCCTCAAGAATTAAAGTCTAGAAAACGAAGCTGAAAATCCTCAGCAAATTCCCAAGTCGCTCTGTCAAAGGTAATTCCTTCCAATGAATTAACAATTGTTGCACCAACTTATTAATTATTCCTTCGAATAACTCGTTTATCAATAATGGCTCTTGGTTGCAGTGTAAATTTTGGACAAACTGGAAAGGACAACAGAGGAGAATGATTGCCACGAGCTCTTTTCAACAAGGAAACATTGTGGATTTGGGCATCCTCGGGTAAAGCTTGTAAGCAACAGTTCCTATTTTTGTAATTATCAGGAAAATGCCAAAAAAAAAAAATTGACCTAATTTGCAATGTTTTTGAGTTCTAAGAGTGGTCTGAACAAAAGGCCTCAACTTTAGATAGACCCAGTCCCCAACTTCAAATGACCTCTCACTTCTACCCTTGTCTGCACTTTGCTTCATTCTATTTCTGGCTTGCATTAGAGAGTCTTTAAGTTTAACAATCATGGCTTCTCTATCTCTATGTAGTTCTTCAACTGAGGCCACAGTAGTGTCATTAGGAATGTAAGGTATATGTATAGGAGCTGGGAATCCATATAGGGCTTCAAAAGGCGTGGACTTTATAGAAGAATGATAAGAAGTGTTGTACCAATATTCAGCCAGACTTAGCCATTTAAACCAGTGAGTAGGGCTATGCATACACATGCATCTTAAATAGGCTTCTAAGCATCTATTTAAGACCTGGGTTGTCCATCATTCTAAGGATGATAAGATGTGGAATAAGACAGTTTTATTCCCTGCAACCTCATGAATTCCCTCCAAAATTGGCTCAGAAATATTGAGTCTCTATTAGACACAATATTAATAGGACAACCATGTAACTCGAACACATTGTCTATGAATAATTGAGCTACTTGTGAAGCAGTATAAGGATGTGTTAAAGGTAGAAAATGAGCAAAGTTTGTAAGCCTATCCACTATGACCAAAATAACATCCTTACCTTGGGATTTAGGCAGCCCTGAGATAATATCCATGGAAATGTCAGTGAAGACATGGGATGGAATAGGAAGAGGCTGCAATAATCCAGGTGTTGCCATTGGTTCATACTTTGCCTGCTGACATTCATGACATTCTTTAACAAAGTTAAAGATATCCTTATAACATCCCTTCCAATAACAAATACTACTAATCCTCTTAAGGGTTGGTAAATACCCAGAATGCCCCCCTGTTAGTGCAGTATGAAATAGTGTCAAGATATCCTTCTTTAAAGCAAGATCGTTCCCAACCCACAACTTACTCTTTCTTTTCAACAAGTGTCCATCCCGAGTGACAATAGGAAGTGTATTTCCTTATGTAAATTCCCAATTATAGCCTGCAACTTGGCATCATCTTTCCAGGAATCTTTGATTCTAGAGAATAACACAGGACATAAAGAACTAATACTCATTTAAAAAAGAGCCATCCCATGTACCCTTGAAAGCTCATCAGCTACCATGTTTTCACTAACCTGTTTATACATAATTTCATATGTATAGCCCATCAATTTGCCAGCCATATCTGCTGTAATGAGGTAGTAATCTTCTGACTTAAGAGGTACTTCAAACTTCTATGGTCAGTCTTAATGTTGAACTTCTTAACAATTAAATAATGGTGCCACTGTTTAACAGCCATCAATATTTCAAGAAGTTCCTTCTCATAAACTGACAAATTCTACTGTCTTACTGATAGTGCCTTACTAATGTAAGCCAGAGGATGACCATCCTGCATCAAGACTGCCCCCATCCCTTTGGAAGAAGCATCTGTTTCAACCACAAAGTCTTTTGAAAAATCTGGTAATGCCAATACTGGTGCAGAAGTCAATGATTGTTTAAGCTGATCAAAGGCTTTCTGAGCCTCATCATGCCATTGAAAAGCTTCTTTCTTGAGTAAATCAGTCAATGGCCTTGCCATAGCCCCAAATCCTTTAATAAATCTTCTGTAGTACCCAGCTAGACCAAGAAATCCCCTTAAATGTTTCT
Source organism: Ambrosia artemisiifolia (assembly GCA_032199755.1). Lineage (NCBI taxonomy): Eukaryota > Viridiplantae > Streptophyta > Magnoliopsida > Asterales > Asteraceae > Ambrosia > Ambrosia artemisiifolia. The sequence continues at coordinate 48,837,204 of CM063515.1, read as the reverse complement.
AATTAAAAGGAGTGGGCCACTGTTTGATGGCTTCAATTTTTGAGGGATCAGTTTCACCTCCTTTACCAGATATTATATGATCCAAGTATTCTACACTTGACCCACCAAATGAGCATTTGGATTTCTTGGCAGACAAAGAGTGTTGCCTTAATATAGGTAGAACTTGTTCTAAGTCTATAATATGTTGGGTCATGTTAGGGTTGTACACTAATATGTCATCAAAGAATACCAAGGTAGTTTTCCACATAAGATCTTTGAAGGTATTGTTCATAAGAGCCTGAAATCTGGCTGATGCATTTGTTAGCCCAAAGGGCATCACCATGAACTCAAAAAAACCTTGATGAGTTCTAAAGGTTGTCTTATAAATGTCCCTATCATCCATCCTGAGTTGATGATAACCAGCTCTCAAGTCAAGCTTGGAAAAGATAGAAGCACCCCTAATTCATCTAACAGTTCTTCAGTTAAGGGTATAGGAAACCTATTCTTAACTGTTGCTACATTTAGTTGTCTATAATCCACATAAGACCTCCAAGAACCATCTTTTTTCTTTACTAAAACAACAGCAGAAGCAAAAGAACTTTTGCTATTCCTAACAACCCCAGAATCCAACAACTCTTGGGTCAATTTTTCAATCACATATTTCTGTACCACATGATATCTATAAGTCTTTTGGTTACTAGTTATGGAATCATCTTTAAAGAAAATTCTATGGTCACACTCTCTTTTTGGTGGTAGACCAGTAGGGACATAAAAAAATATTAAAAAATTTCAAGCTAAAGCATTAAAGAAGCATTAGTACTTTCAGTTCTCACCTTAGTCTCATGCTGAAATTCAGCCTTGTCTAAAGCTTGCAAACTAAATATCTGTGCAGTCACAACACCCTCCTGTGAATGTAACAGTGTTTCCATCTTCTCAGCAGAACACAGTTTACTGATTTAGAGTCTATGCCTTTAAATTCCACCACCTTATTGTCCAAAGAAAACCTCATTGTCAACTTTTTGAAATTCCAAATGATGTCATCTAGTGTCTATAACCATTGACGACCAAGCACCATGTCATTATTAGTTAAGGGAACTAAAATGACATCTGACTTAAACCAGATTCCCTGCATCATCCTTTGGAAATATTTACACATTTTATTACAACAAATCTTATTGCCATCTGCCACAGTTACTTGAACCTCAGGAATATCTCCTAAAGGACATCTCATTTTCTTGGCAAATAACTTACTGAGGAAATTATGAGTAGATCCAGATCAGTTAGTATATGTAAATTCTTAGTGCCAATGGACCCTTTTACCCTCATAGTGGAATAAGAGGGAACTCGGGATGGAAATCAAACCCGAACCCGATGGGTAAACCCGAAACCCGACACATTTGGGACGGGTAATCAGGTATGGGTATGGGTCCGGGTATGGGATTGGTTTTTATTTTTTTCGCGGGTTTGGGACGGGTTTGGGATTTGATGATATACCCGTTTACCCGACCCGATTACCCGATAAAGTATACCCGTTTACCCGATTAGATACCCAATATAATTTCAAATATATATTTTTAAATATGTATGCATAATATATCTAGTTGTCCATCTACATTGTCATCATGAGCTAAAATTACCAAAAATTAGTGTATACTATTTTGTTATCTATATTTAATAATGCTAAATGTAATAGGTTAATGAATAGTTACCTAATAGATGCCCGTCAGATATTTGGTCGGATACACACTCAATGAGTAAGTTTTAAAAAGTTAACGGGTTTAGCCGAAACCCGCGGGTATACCCGATACCCGATGCGTAATTACCCGACACAAACCCGACGGGTTTTGGGCCGGGTTTGGGACAAACATACCTAATCGGGTATGGGGTTGAGATTACCTAAACCCATCCCAAACCCGACCCATTGCCATCCCTAGAGGGAACTCCCATCATGGCATTGAGAGAGATCTTTGGCTCTTGCAATGTTTGACACATAACTTCACTCAAATCTATCTCCTCAATTTCCTGATCTTCTACACTCACCAATTCAATGGAAAATAATTGTTTGTTTTTACAAACATGACCCTGGGTGTATTTCTCATTACAGCCGAAACACTCCCCTTTTGCCCTTTTTTCCTCAATTTCTTTGTGAGTTAATGTCCACTTCTTGGAAGCCAATGGTTTTGGACTTGGAAGCACAGATAGTTTGTTAGTGTTGGCCGTTGTCAATGGCTTATTATTATTATAAGTATTATATGTGCTTGTTGTACTCTTTGTTTGGGTGGACTGTAAAGGAGTAAGAGCTTCATCTTGTATTCTAGCAAGTAAGTAGGCTTCTGAAAGATTCTTGGGTCTGAGTAACCTTACTTTATACCCAATCTCAGGCTCAATACTCTCAAATAGAGGCTAACAGCATATTCATCACATATGGTTACTCTTGTTAGGGCCAAATCAAATTCTTGATTTAATTTTTCAAGAGAACCTGTTTGTTTAATGGAGGCTAAGTTGCCCATTGCATCTTGATTCAAAAGTAGCCCAAACCTTGAAATGATTACATTTTTGTATTCAGGCCAACTCATTCCATCTACATTCTCACCTCTTGATTGTACAAATGACTGATGCCATAGCAGTGCCATATTATACAGGTGTACAATCACATGCCTGACTTTTAATGATTCATGGGTTTGGTCTATTGCAAAGAAGTGTTCTTCTTTGCAAAGCCACCCTTCTACTTTTTCCCTATTAAATTTGGGAAACTCAATCTTGGTTAACTGATTATTGTGTGTGTTATGCTTCATAATAGCATTTGTTTGACTGTAAATAACCATATTATTATTATCAATATGAATATTTGAAATGGTGTGATTATTATGAATCACATTATTACTATTATCATTATGATTATAATTATTATTAATTTGTGAAGAGGATCGGTTGTTACCAAAAGATTGATTCTGAATTGTCTTCAAGATTTCGTTCATTTGAGCTTCCATTTGAGTCTTAATGGCAGCTAAATTTTCTACATTCTTTTGCAGGTTTTCAGCATTCTTTAATGCAAAGGATTTCAATCCTTTGATATCTGTTAAATTTTGGCCAAGAGCAGCTTCCAATCTACTCAAGGTATTATCGTGTTCTTGAATCTTTTGTTCAAGATTATGATTTCTTGTTGTCATCATTTTAATGGTGTAAATGAAGTTTTAATGGATGGTTTGAACAAATGATTGATTATGAATGGACGAATCACGAATTGATCAATCCACAGAATTGATTGATCACGAATTGATCAATCAATGGAATGATTTCAATCGGAATTGATCGAAATCAGGATGATTGAAATGAATACAGAGTGTTTGAAATGAAAACAGAGTATTCGCTGAAATGAAATGATCGGAGAAGACGTATGATGACGACGGTTATGGTGGAAGGTACGGTGGTTGGTGGCGATTAAAACGTTTGAGATGACGGTACTGTGGTCGAGATAACCTGGCTCTGATATCAATTTGTTAGCTATAAAAGGAATGAAAAAGATACAGGGGAAGAGGATTTCATTCAATTCATAGTTGATCCTTGCTTGATTACAATACCAGTACTTATACACTATCAACTGTTATTAACTACCTTTAACGACCTAACTAACTTTTGAACATTTAAGTATTGACACAATTGACCCCTATATTATTGACTTTATTACAACTGACCCCCTTCATGCTAACAGTATTTGAATATGATGAAAACATAATCTGTAAATTAAAACATCCAATATGTTCTTATGTTTCTAATAATTCGCATTTTGAAATAGTTTGGATCCGCCACGAAGTGCCAGGTAACCGACTAGTGTATGTTTATATATCAATGCTTCTGAACATAAAATATAATTTTAGACATCCTAATATATGTTGATATGACACATATGATAATGTTCGTTGTGGTTCAAAGTAAAACTACAAGGGTGTTAGTGCACTTCATGTATGTCCCCAGCTAATGAAAACCCATAAGTTTTGCGTTCTTCATGTTCTTGAGGATTTTGGATTACAATTTGTGTTTTTTATTTGTTTTGGGTATTGCAAACTTGTTAGGAATCATTACCTACACAAAACCTAACATTCAAATCATCAAAATCCGAGCAAACACCCAAAAATCCGATTATACAGCCATGTTTGTCTGTGTTCTATTTTGATCTGCAGCCCCACAGTATCAGTTTCATTATGTTAACCCACACGTATCAGTTTCATTATGTTAACCCACACGTATCAGTTTCATTTAGTTAACCCACACGTATCAGTTTCATTCAGTTAACCTACACGTATCATTTTCATTCAGTTAACCTACATGTATCAGTCATAAGTGTGCTTCCTGCTTGAGTCATACGTGTCCCTAGTAACACTCATCAGTCATACGTGTGCCTATTTGTTAACTCATACATGTCCTTTTATACATGTGCCTATTCATAAGTGTACCTCCAACTCATACTCGTTCCTTCATATACCTAGTTGACTTTCTTTGATCAAGTTAACATTCTTTGACCAGAGTTGACTCTCTTTGACCAAAGTTGACTGTCTTGACCAAAGTTGACTATCTTTGACCAAAGATGACTGTCCTACGCCAAAGTTGACTTTTGTTGACCAAGTTGAGTTTCTTTGATCGAGCTTGACTTTCACTCACCAAGTTTGACTTTTGTTCACCGAGTTTGACTTTTGTTGACCAAGTTTGGCTTGTGTTGACCGAGTTGACATTCTTCGATCGAGTTTGACTTTAAAGTTTGACTTTATTGTTTCTCATTTCTGAATATAGTTCGCTTATCCGTTATTCATCTAAGATACCGATGGGTTGGAATCATCTCCTACAACCTCTATCGGCCCCACGTCCACAACCAGTTCCATCAAACTCTCGGGATATGGTTTCTGCAACTCACCAAGTTTAAAGCGCGCATCAAATGTTAAAGAGTGACAATGAAACGGCTAGTAGCAACAAGACTCCCAAAACAAAACAACTCAGGAAGGAGTTCGAGGCATTCAGCTACATTGAGAGTAAAACACTCAGACACATGCAGTCCCGATACAACTATCTCATTTGTGAATTGACTAAGTATGACCTTAAATATACTCACCGTGAGCTAATTGAACGGTTTGCAGATGCACCTCCGCAAAAATGGATGAACTACGTGGATGTCATGAAGGTAATGGGTTAGTATAAGACGTTTTCCATCAGTGGATATCTGGTGATGCTGGAAAATAGAGAAATAGAGGAGACAAGAAAAGCTAAAAGAAGTCAGTGCCATTATAATCATTTCCATCTTCCACCTCAACAAACAGTCAACATGATAGATCCTTAGGCACTCGCTACAACAGCAAATCAGTCGCAAAGCATCCAAAGGAATCACGTGAGCGAGAAGGAAACACAAAGTTGTAACACGGATTCGGCAAATATCGTGTTAGTCAAAGCGTCGGTTGAACATGCAGATAAAGGGTGTTAAGAGATGACAAGAGTTCGAGATGATGAATAATCCTCAGACACTACTCGGAGTTCAGAGGAACAAAGTAGTGGATCAGATGAGAATTCAAGTGAGGAAATTCAGAGCTCTGGTTCAAGCTCAATGACCGATGAAGACGGATCAGGTGAAGAAAGAGAATCATCTATTGATGAAAGAAGTTTTGATTCAACCAGCAGCATAGATGTAGGGTGTTCAACATCTGGAAAGGATGATTCGAAAGAAGAAAAGATAGAGGAGAGAGATGCTGACACATCATTTCAGTCAATTGAAAATCAGACTGAGCAGCATACTCAGGTAATTTCTAACTCCTCCAAGCGTGTTTGTGCTAAATGTTTAGAATATGAAGTTAGGTTAGAGTTAATCAAAGAACATAACACGAGTCTGGTGTGTGAGTTAGAAGCCCGAATCGAATCGATCAAAGAACACAATACCAGTTTGGTATGTGATCTTCGATCGTGCACTGATGCAAACAATGCCTTAAAATCAAATGAAAAGGAGTTTAAAGAAACGGTAATGTTGTTGAAAAAGGATGTTAGTGAGATGAAAAGAACCATTCTTAACAAACAAGATGCAATCAACAACTACATTGCTGAATTAACCCAAACCAAAAAGGCATTAGCAGTGGCACAATGTCATTATGAGGCCATTAGGGAAAAGCTTGACAGTTATTCGAATTCCAGGTATGTGCTTGATCACATAATTGAAAATCAAATAACTGAAAAGAGCACGAGTGGTATAGGTTACAATGCAGTTCCACCTCCTGTGCATGACAATTATTCCAACTCAACAGAGGAGACAGGTCTCACAAAATTTGTTGTCATAACACCACTTGTTGCTGACCCATCTGAGATCAAGGAAACTGAGATTGTTAAATATGAGAATTATGAGTTGGTTGAAACCGATTATGAAGATTCTGATGAGGAATCTGAGAGACCAGGTTTAGGATCAAAACTAGTTATTCCACTTGAGAATCACATTGAATGTGATCCTGAACCTGAAGTCAAAAATCAAAATGGTAAACCTCAACAGGTGGAACGATAAGCTATTCCTCAGAAAACTCATCAAAACCAAAAGAATCAACAGAACCAGTCAAAGAAAATCAATTGGGTTCCAATGAAAAAGTCTGGGAAGAATAAGTCAATTCCCGTGACTAAAGAAGTTAAGTTTGTCAAATCTAGGGGTGCAAATCAGGTGCAGCATTATGAAAACCAATCAAATTTTGAGTATTTTAAACAAAAAGAACAAAGATATGGTGCACCTAGATCTCATGACCATGAAGCATCCTCAAGTACCACTAGATTTGGAAGCTCTAACCCTAGATCGTCTCAGTATAGCTCGGGGTATTCTTAGTATCATCTTCACTACTATGAAAAGTGGAGGACATGCTTTGAATGTAACGAGGTAGGACACATTAGATCTCACTGTCCCTATCTGAGAGAGATGAAGGCTAGCAGTTATGGGCCCCCAAGAAACAACAACAACAATTAGTTGGGCTCTCCAAAACAAATTTTTTATGATAATTATTATCAAAATGAGAGACCAAACCCATTTAAAAGAAAACAAAGAATTGTTGTTGAAACTCCAAATTCAAAAGCTGAGAAGGTTGTAAAACCTAAGGTCTCGAAGCCCAAGAAGAACCCTAAGGCTAGTCCAAAGGGCAATCCAAAGGCTCAACCTAAGTCCAAACCCAAACCTGCAAAACCAAAATTTGTGAAAGAGAAAATCAAGCTGGTTTGGAGACCTAAATTAATAAATTCATCTGAGGGTTCAACATCAAGCGATCCAACTTCAACTCGTCACGGTAGGTGGATGGATTTACTTGTGCTTGATGACATAGGCCGACCAACGACAATCAAGGCCTGGGTCCCCCTCCAGAACTAATCTTTGAACGAGTGTGCAGGGTGTTCCAGGAGGAACTATCAGCAGTCATTGATTATTGACAGTGGGCTGTCTTAGCACAAAATAGGTGTCATATCGCTCCGCTAAATCGATCAGAACATCTTTGGAGGATATGTACCTTAGCCAATCAAAGGAGGGGATCTTTTATCAAAGAAGAAGAAAGAAGAGAAAATATCCGATGAAATTAAATTCATGACCGAGTGTTTTGACTTAACAACGGGTGTTAGTAATGAATAATAGTGGACTGGGTGATTGCTGTAAAACGGCTCCTTCAATATCTAAAGGGTTACCGACCGAAGGTCTACGGTACCCTAATGGCGATAAGCTGGATTTCGTTGACTTTGGTGATATTATCAATGGTAGTTAAGAAATCGAAGTTGAATCCGCAACGGGTGGATATTAGTTCATGGGAGGTCGTCACATGTGTTTCTTGCAACCTGTGAAGCCAAATCATGTAGCTGGATCGAGCTATTGTTTCCAGGTTCTTCAATGCATCTATCAAGACACATGCGTGAATACGGTTTGCGTTTTTCTTATCACCTCCATTTTCTTATTGATAGTGTAACTTCCATAGCAATCACTAACAATCCAGTGAATACTATAGTCCATACTGACTACCAAATTGCCAACAATTTTACCAAAACATTTGACAAATTTAAATTTGAATATCTTTGAAAGGTAAAAGGCATTTTAGGAAAATCTGAGTAAACCACATTGGAAGATCTGTTTTTGTTTAACCATTTTTCTATCTGAAAATCCAAAGAGATTTCTATTTCTATTTCGATTTCTATTTCCATTTGATTGGGTTGCCAAAATCAGAGGTTTTGGGTCGTTATGTTGATAAGTTATCTGGGGTAGCCTGACTGATCTTCCGTCGTATTGATTCACGGACCTAGATTCAGTTAGGGTATCTTAAAGAGCTAAAAAATGCCAAATCCCAAGTTACCGAACGAGGAACTTAAAATGTATGAAGATGATCAAAGATTATCTAATGCATCGTATCAAATCTATGATGAAAATCATATTTGATATAAGCCTCACCCTGGTTGAGTGCACATGTTGCTTTGTAGCATTGATTTGCTGACATGCCACCTCTATGCCTCGTACCTTGTAACATACAGATAACTACGGCATAATCACGCGTTACACGATGAAGCTTTGTGCAAATTCCTTGATACGGGAGTATGTCGTGTGTGTGTGAACAATAGGCAAGTTAGTTAGTTATTAATACACCTAACCAATATCATTTTAAAGCATTGAACATCGGTTTGCATGTGAGCTTATGTGGACAACAATATCAGCAATTGCCAAGTCTCACAGTCTATAAAGTTTAAATTGAAAGAACAACGGTGTGAATAGATTTCTCAAAAACTGATATGATCCTCTTACCGGAAAATCACAAAAAGTTGAATGCTTGTATATATTTACTTACTGCATCTCGTTTTTAATTTTCATCATTTATAAAAAAAACATCAAAAAGATTTTATTTTTTATTTATTTTCGATTAACCGATGTTGGAATGCTAAATTCTTCAATTGGAATTTCAGATCTGAAGCCGAAACACAATAAAATAAAGTCTTTCAAAATTCAAGGGTCAAAATGCAACTTTCTTAAATTAAAGGGTTTAAATTGACAAGTTTCAAAGTTCAGGGTGAAATCTGAAAAGATTCACATGTTCAGGGGAAGAACGCTTTGTTTCTCCAAATGGTGGTCAAAACGGACAAATCTTGAAAGTTTATCGAATGACAAACTTCAAGAATTTGATTGAGTCCGGATTATTTGTCGTTCTAATACAAGTTGTAGTTTGTGTGCAGTTTTTGTTAATTTTTTCTGCAGGATCAAACACAACCAGTGTGCTCATCATGATTCAAACGATAAAACTTGAAGCGGAAAAAGACCCAAATCTGAACAACAATATCATCCTGAACAGCAAGAACCTGATATTCCAACTTCAGAGACACCAAACCGTGGTAGAGCTCCAGCAACCGAAGCTGAAGAAGATGAGAATCAAGAAATGAATGTGCAAATGTTGTAGATCTCCGTCTTCGTCATAGAATCGTCAATCAAAACAACGGAGATTTCTTGATTCCTCCCAAGTCATCGAAGCTGATCGAAGACCAAGACGAGATCTCGTGAAGCCACGACCAAAGCTCAAATCAGCAAGTATTCAAGTCTTCACGGGGAGATTGTTGGTGCACTGTGGTGTATGTTGAAGACTTAAAGACTGAAGACCATTAGCTAGACCTTAGGGGGAGTCTGTGAACGTCTTTCAAGACATCCCCAGCTAGGTCCAAGGGGGTGCACTTCGTGTATGTCCCCAGCTAGTGATCGGTCCATAATAGTCGTAGGCATGATTGTATAGCGTTTAAGATGTTATAGGGTTGCATTATAGTGTTTTATAGGCTTAGGTGTATTTTAGGGATTTTATATGTTACATACACCTCCTTAGTTATCTCATACATGTGCCCCCACATGTATGAGATTCATACATGTACCCCCCTACATGTATGAGTGATAAGTGTGCAAGATAAGAAGGTGTATGAGTTCTACTATAAATACCCCATGCCTTAGTCATTTTGTAACTTTTGCCAAACGTTTGCCCATTCCAATACAAGTGCTATTCTTTGTGTGTGTTTTTGTGTGTGTGCTCTCATATTATTATTATTATTATCTTATCCTTAAACACCCACCTATGACAACTAACCGGATCGTTGATTCCGCCTTCGATACGCGCGCGATATTTAATTCTTGTCAAATAATATATACGTCTATGATAGTAAATATTTAATTTCACGTACCCTCAAGATGTTTTCAATTGCGATGCAAGTGATCATAATAAAAGACTCTATCGAGACCTAATTTATGTCTAACCAAGTCTAGAATGTATCAAACAAGGTATCGTGCAAATGATAAATAAAAATATGGGGCCAAACCAACAAAAGCAAAGAACAAAAAAAGAAAGAAAGAGATGCAGGGTTTCTAAGTATCTTCTTAGAAAATCTATACTAGGTCAATGGGGCGTACTCGTTTGAGTTAGATAAACATTACTTTGGTTTGCATATATCATATCCATAAGGGGAAATTCTTTTGGGCTACCAAACATTTTGGCGCTACTGGGTTGCAAACCCCGCACACCTATAGACCTGCAATACGTGGCGAATAAATTTATGCTCACTACTAGAAAAAACCCCCTTTCTTGACACACATTTTATGACACGCGCTCATTTATGACACTCAAAAGCGTGTGTCATAAAAAAATTGTCATGTTTTAGAAAATCTGGTTAATTAATGACACGTTTTTTTTGTGTGTCAAGAATATAATGTCAAGAAGTAGAAAACATGACAGTATAGAATTTTGCGTGTCATCTTTAGTGTCATGTTAATTTCACAAAAAATTGAATTTCCCTCCCATAAACCCTAGGTATAAAAGCTTTCCTTTTGTGAAGCCACCAAATCCCTGCTTCCTCTCCCTCACATCTAGATATCTCTCTCTCTCTCTATACCCGATCCTTTCAACACTAACTCAGAAGGTCTGTTGAGGAGATGAATGCTGTAGGAAGACAAGGCCAACGATCTGGTGCATATGGGCCTCGTTACCAGCGTCAGTACTCAGATGGTTGCAACAATCATCTTCTAATAACTCTTCTGTATGTTTAATGTTTGTTCACTTTGTTTAGTTCATGATGTAGATCTGGTAATAGGTTAATATTAAGAAGTTGATTTGATGATTAATTGTCAAGTTATTGTTGATTAATTGAGCAGCAAGACTTTGATTACTATGGTGGTGGAGGAGGAGGTCAAGGGTGGGAGCCATCGACGCCACCGTAGCGGAAAAAGAAGGTTCGCGGAAAAAGAACGGTGGCTACTAGATATGCATTCATTTGATACAGAACGTATCTTTGAGGTATTACTTGATGCATTTCATATGGTTTGTTTGGATCTAAAGTTATTATATCCATAAGTCCACAACTTATTCATTGAATCCCCCTTTTGATTATGGTCTAACTCAAAGTATGCATATGAAAAAAGTATTAGCGTATGTTTGTTCATCTCCCCATGTGTCACCATAACAGTGCATTCTATATTACTATAGATTATTATAAAAAAGATGCAGAGCTCACACGTTTGTCGGATCTATGGCAAGATAAGCCTTTAACTTTGCAACCAAATGTGGTAATGCCTTATGCCTGTCTACGGAGTCACGGCAAGGCTTGGTGCCTTGTCGTTGTTCGTTTCCTTTTACCGGTCTTGTTGTACGTGTCTGTCATGTCCGTTGTGTCTGTACTCGAGTCAATTTTTTGTAAGACTCGGCATTTTAATGTAATTGCTTTTGTAAGACTATTTTTATTTTTTTGAGTCAGCCCGGTCAATGTCTCCGGTTCGACTCCTGTCTTAGTTATTTTTTTAACGTAGTAAGTCCTCGTAATTTATTTTTTACAAGGTTAGCACGCCACCACCTCTTTTCTTCCATGTTTATTTTTTCAACGAATTTGCGTTAGTTTTTTTGGTCTTTGATCGAGGTTCGTCGTTGGCTTTGCCGACGTAAGAACCCGGTGGTCTTTGACATTTTCTTCAATCCCTTGTTGTATTGGATGGATTACTTAGTTATAGATGCTGGCATTGCTAAAGATTTTAGGGCTGTTTGTTCATCTTTAGCAATTTTGAAAAATATGATACCAATTCATGAGGTATTAGGGGATAGAATCATAGAATCAAGAATCTAATTGCATTTGATTTCATCTGTTACTATTTGGCAAGTTTCTTACCTGAAGCATTATATCATTTCAATTCATACATGTGGTCCCTCTAAAGTTTTCTTGTAAATTATCATGCCAACAGATGCCGGTAACCGGAACCTATGGTGGCAGAAGCTACGATGATGCAGAGACGTATTTTGGGAACAACAAATAGGCTGGTAAAGCTCGAGGTCTGCCATATAACAATATTTTGGAAAGTTTTGCTATAGAGAAAGAGAAGACTAGCAATGTTGCCAAGATCAAATTTGTGGTATGTCGTTCCTATTTTTGGCTGCACCTTACAAGGTGTGCCTCACGCCTAGGCGCGAGCCTTATGTGCTTTTGACAACTACACGTTTTGGGGATATATGAATTTAACATTTTTTAATGAGATCTTATTGAACGATCCGAAGAGGGTCAAAAGGATTTTGGCTAATCGGATTATTGATTTTGTTACTGACTGGTTTTGTTTTTGTTGCAGTCCGGATGATACTCCTTGGGATGGAGATACTTGAGTTACAAAGCATGCGACGTGTTCGATTGAATGCTTCCTATCTTATGATCGATCACAGGTATGTTGTCCAGATTTTGGATGGATTAAAAGAATTGAATTCAGTTTGGGTCAAGGTGGTTTTGAGCTGAATTTTCAGCTTTTGTCCAGATTTTGGACTGTTCTATAAATAGCATATGAAATCAATCGTTTTTCCGTTTCGGGCGCATCTTATATGGTTGGAAAGGTTGTTGAGTCTAGTTCGATTGAATGATTCCTATCTGTTGTGTATTTGATTAGATTTTAGCCATTTGCTTCGTTTTTGGTTCATTGTTTGGTAATTGTTGTGCACACCAAGTGTTTGTAATATTGCTGGTGTAATGTTTGGTAATTGCTTCAATTAACGTTATGTAAGTTGGTCGAGTCAAATTCTAGCCACCCTTGTTTTCTTGAAACTAAAACCATCATGAACCTTAACCTTCATCTTATTAATTCAATTGTTGTCTCAGGTTAGGGGAGGAGTAGATGTTTACACGGATGCGAATATTGATATCAGTCGTGAAGAATGGTCAAGTTATGCCGCAACCTTCATTTTCAAGTGATTCGTATGTTTAGGTATTGACTAACGTAATGTATTGACATAATATTTTTGTAACCGTTAATACTTGTGGTAGGATTCAACAAATGCTTATATTGTAATGAATTTTTTGGTGGTATATATGATATATGCAGTTTTATTATCAAATTTATTGATTTTGTAATTATAAATTTAAATATAAATCCTGGGATATTAGTCATTTTGTAGAAAAAATTTTTTAGGTAAAAAAAAAACCATGACACGCAAAATGAGTGTCACAAAGGTGTGTCAAGAATGTATGTCATTAAAGAATATCATTAAAGAGTGTCATGAAAGCGTGTCATAAATGCGTGTCAAAAAAGCGTGTCATTAACGCGTGTCATTAAAAGATGACACGCGCTTGCATGTCATAAAAATTTAATGACATGTTCTTCCTTGACACTTTGCTGTGTGTCATAAACACCCTTTTATGACGCGCAATGCGCGTCAAGATAGGGGTATTTTTCTAGTAGTGGCTACAATTACACCCAAAGTTTTACCGATACTTGAAAGGAGACGACTATGAAAACTATACTCAACTATGGTATTCGTGTTAGTTTTGTTTAGAGTAAATAGTCAAATTCATCTTAGAGGTTTACTCACTTTTGATAGATTCATCTAAACAAGTTTATTTTGTACTCCATCAACTGGACCACTAAGGTTTTAAAATTATTGTCATATCCATTCATTTCCGTAACCATGTTAAAAAGAGGCATTTTGGTCATCGTTTTTATTTATTTACCTTTTCTCTAAAAACAAATTCAATCTTTCTCTCCCCCCACTAACGACCACCCACCCACACCATTGCCACCACCACCACCTACAACAGTTTACATCATCATAGATCTAGTTGTTTGATTCCACATTTTCTTCACCACTTATCTCTATAATGAAGCATAACTCCGACAAAAAAAAACACAATGTTCAAGATCTAAAAACCCATGTCAGCGGCCGCTCATAGGTGAACACCACTCTAGATGAGATCAAAAAATTCCATTGCAGATTTAAGCCACCAATTGAAGGCGACGATGTTGAAAGGTTAGGTATGACGATGGTGCGGGAGAGGTGAAGGGTTGCCTCTAAACACATCTTCAGACCACCGCGAGCGGACTGGGTTTTTGGAAAACACAATTTATTTCGCAATATATTAAACACTTGTTATGTGTGGGTATTATTATTATTTGCTACTTATATATTTTAAGTATTCAATTGATCTTGTCTTTTGGGTCTGATATTAGCGTACAATAATAGCCCTATGAATCTTTCAGTTTACAGTATTGAATCATGATCAATTTTGTGAAAATTAGGGCTATGGTGGTGGAGAATGGTAGACAAAGCATGAGAGAGAGAGGGAGAGGGTGGGGGAGGAGGGAGGGAGGGAGAGAGGGGGGGGGGGGATGGAGGAGGGTTTTAAAATAATAATAATAATAATAATAATAATAATAATAATAATAATAATAATAATAATAATAATAATAATAATAATAATAATAATAATAATAAGTTTTGAAAAAGTCCCTTAAGTTTTATATTTTTTGAAAAAGTCCCTTAAGTTTTGAAAACTTAGTTGCCACGTCAGCCATTTTTGCCACGTAAATTAACCAGGTTAGACCTCCGTTAGTTTGGGGGTGATGGAACAAACTAACTTGTAAGTTGAGAGTGTTATTGGCCAAAGTAATAGCTTGAAGTATTATCCAACAATGGGTGAAACATGAGAGTATTTAAATCCATTTCCTCTGCTACATATATTTATTGACATACATGTTAAGTACCAATATATTTGTTGTGGTTTTTTTTAATGGGGCAAATAAGAAATTAGTGTTTAGAGCACTTATACCTTACGGTTCGAAAGTTATAAAAAAAGTTTAAAAAATTGTGAAACTAATATGGAGATCATCTAAAATCTATATTATATTATAATGCATGAGTCAATAGTAGTTTAAGATACCCAAAAATTAAGAACTTCATTTTGATTAACAACCCTAAAATGATGGTAAACTAGACATTTAAACACTTTTACACTTTAAAACATCATCTTAGTTACACTTTGACCCTTTAAACTTTACTCAACTTTTACGTATCTAAATTATAGTTAAACTTCTTTTCCTTATTTTAAACAAATTATCCCTCATGATTTTTAAATTGTCATTTTTTTTCATACGTTGATACTTTTACCAAAAAAAAAAAAAAGTTTACATCATAATAATGCATATTTTATTATCTTTAATTTGATTATAGTATTGTCAAATTTTTTTAATTTAAATTTTTTATATGCTATGTGATTAACAATATCTATGAGTGAGCAATAACTAAGCTGTTCACTAAAGCTAAACCAAAAAACATACAATACTGAATCAAAATCAATTGAAAACTGAATTAACCAACATCCGATTTAACTTAAAATCGGTTATCGTTTTCTTTTTGTACCCTTAGTTAACCGAAATCAGCCAAACTGAAACGGAATCACTCATATGTTCATAACAGCGTACCCGTGCAATGTAGTAGGGAACACAGACAATTCTAATGGTGTGTGGTTGGGTTCGGTTATTAGCCTCAACGGATAAAAAATCGACATTATCTGTTTATCGATCTTATTAACCAGCCGATTAATTGGATCAGTTATTTGGATAGATTTTCGTTTTTAGTTCGGTTTGGTTAATTTTGATTAATAACCAAACAAAACTTTGGTAATTTTTTTTGCTTAGAAGTACATGAAATGGAGATATAAATACACGAAATGGATGCATAGAAGATATAAATATATGAATGGTTCTGTTTCATGTATTTATACCTCCATTTCATGTATTTCTAGGCAAACAATTTAAGCCAAAGTTTGGTTTTTGTTATTAACCAAAATTAATTGAACCGGACCAAAACCTGGTAATCTAACTATATAAATCGAACCAAATAATCGATTGCTTAATAAGATCGATTAACTCATGGCCTTGGTTTTAGTTTCGGTTGAGCCTAATAATCAAACTGAACCAAGCCATGCATACCCTTAGAGGTTCTGTGTCCCCTGTTGTATTGGGCGGACACCTTACTAGTACTTTATAATGTATTATAGACTATAGAATTTGTTTTTTTTATAACTTTAACTTTCATTCACCCAAAACCAAGAAATACCCGCAACCAAAACCAGCATATACAATACAGAGGATAGTAACACCATTCCATACATTTTAGGTTTTTATACATAGACCTATTTTTACACCACAAAAAATGTTAAAGACTTAAACTTAGCGATAATATCTCCAATTTTCATTCTTCTCTCCTTAAAGACACTACCATTCCTAGCCTTCCATATCCACTAACAAGTGCAAAACACAATCCCATTAAAGATATCTTTCATTTCCTTACCCATATTATTAGTTTTATATAATTCCACCACATTTCGAAAGGAAAAAAATATAAATCGGGAGAAATTTACACCATACACTAACCATTACCCATACCTCTAAATCCACTTCACACGTAGTAAACAGGTGTTCCACCTACTCCTCCTCCATACCACATAACCCACAAGTTGTAGACTTAATTTGCACATTCTGTCTAGCCAATTCCAAACGCGTAGGAATTCTACAATGCTCCGATCTCTAAATGAAAATATTCACGTTTAATGGCACCCACTTACACCACTTTACCATATAGTTTTGATTATACTCTCTATCTTTCATCACTAGCTTCTTAACCGATCCCATCGAAGAGCTACCTTATTTATCCCCCAACCACTCCCAAGGATCTTCATTCCCACTCTTCACCGCCGCTGCTAACATGCCAAAACATTCGTTCCATTATGTTAATTCAATCATCAAACTTGGAGGTCTCACCCTCTCCCATTCCAAACTCTAGATTGATTATCCCCTACCATACATGTACTTACAAATTATGTTTTCTCCCGCTCTAGCTTAAAATCATAGGGCCATGAGTCTTTAAGTGGTTTGTTAAACAACCAAAGATCCAACCAAAATCTTATTTCTTTCCCATCTCCCAATTTACTTTTAATAAAGCCAACGCATCTATGTTGATCCTATCAACCACTCAAACAATATTAATCCAAGTTCCTGTAATATGAAAATTTACTGAAAAAATAGACCATGTTCGTTTTTTCCTATGACATGCTCCACTACCCTTTTCCATAGACTCCTAAATAAGGTTATTATTGAATGAATATGAGAGTTACAGTGATACACTATGTATAGACACTAATCTTACATTTAAATACCTATGGAATACAATATATACAATATACTATCTAACATCCCCCCATAAGTTGAATGGTGGTGGACCAAAACTCTTGAAAAATGTTGAACTGAGTACTTGGAAGACTTTTTGTAAAAATGTTAGCCATCTGAAGCTTGGTTGGAACAAATTTAGTAGCTAACTTTCCTGCATTCACTAGTTCACGCAAGCAGTTATAATCAAGATCCATGTGTTTTGCCCATTTATGTGAGACTGGGTTCTGAGTGAAAAAATTCACTTTGATTGTCGCAAAGGATGGTTGGTTTGTGTGGAGGTAAGGCATGAAATTCCTAAAGAAGATGTGTTAACCAAATAATTTCAGCTGCAGTATTTGCCATGAATCTGTGTTCTAACTCACAACTAGATCTAGCAACAGCGGGTTGCTTTTTGGCACTCCTTGAAATGAGATTGACACCCACAAATATAAAATAATCATAAGTAGAGCATTTAGTTTCAAGCAACTAGCCAAATCAGCATTAGAGTATCCAAGTAAGGATGTGCGAGTGGAACGACTATAATGAAACCCAAAAGAAAGTTTTCCCTTGGGATGACGAAGAATTCTTTTGACTTATTGGGAACATGAAGAAACCGACTAACTTGATTAACTGCGTAGGCAATATCTGGTCTTGTGATCATTAGGTATCGAAGAGCTTACAATTGATCTATAATAGATAGCATTTGAAAACCAATTCACCTCTAGAAACAAAAGAAACATTTGTGATTAAGGGTGTGGATGTAGGTTTTGCATCCAACATCTTATCATGAGTTAAAATATCCATTTTTGGTTTACTACATAAGGTACGATTCTAGTTCCTTCTCATCATAGCATAACTTTTGATTCTTTTACTTTTTGTATAAATTCTTTAGTCTTACAATCATAGATTAAACTCATACACGTTACTTTGTAGTACAGATTTGTGTCTCTGCATTTAAAGTCTAAATTGATACCAATATTTTTGTTATATATGTTATAAGTTTCTGAGTTAGTTTTTTGCCTTTTTGTCTATTTGCTTATTAATGTGTCATAGCATGCCATTCCTCAGACTTGTACTCATGGTTGCATGTTCCCGTTAAAATTATTTTCAATTGCATGTAAATAATTACATGACCATCAACTTTTCTACTCTATCACCCAAGCATGTCTGCCTTGCCATTGGGGCATGAACGACAGGAACACTTACTGTGACAGTGTGTTATCAAAATCACAGCGTTTTTAACGTATTTTGGATTAGTAACTTGTCCCCTTAGAGTTGTGTATATATATATATATATATATATATATATATATATATCATAGATCTGTTTCTGACTTCTGATATATGTTTCTGTTTTCTTGAGATGCAATGTGTGTACACACATGTATCGTCTCGGTAGATAGAGTAGCTACCAGTGCGCCCTTCTATTTTCGGCTTCGGGTGCTTCTGTATTACACGACCTATTTTTTTGATATACATCCATCATGTAGTTTAGTATATAATTATAAATATTTTCTGTTTTGTTTTCATTATGCTTCTAACTATGTTCAGTTTCTGATTATATTAAGTTTATGATTATGGCTTTAGGTCTCATTATGTTAAGTATATGATATCTGTTTTGACTCAATATTTGTTACGGTGTCTGCCTCAGTATTTTTGTTTTTGGAGTTATGTCATGTTTGGTGAGTTAGAATTTAATCCAGTAGTTATATTACTTAATTGATCATAACTCTACTCACACACTTGTTTGTTGTATAAGGATCCATCATGACTCATCAGAGCAGTACTTCTAAGAGAATAGTCATCATTTGACTTCCCTGATGTCTGCAACTTCAACTTTTGCTTGATTTCTCTTATAAGGGTGGACGGGGTGATCTGTGATTGCCACCCCGTGATGGCTGTGATGCCCGCAAACACTGCCCCCGCTATTGTATCACGCCTTTGAGCACATAAGATTGTGATGGCCATCACACCATGATTCTTTCTCCCCCAATATTTTATTATTATCCTATCTCATTTTTCCTTTGTTTAATTTTTTTTAGAAAAATAAAACATAAATATTACATAACACAATTAAAACATTAATTAACCTAAAATTTACATAAAAGTTAAACATTAACCTAAATTAAAACATTACATAATCCTAATTTAAGAAAAACATTACATAATTAAAACATTTTAAACCTAAATTACTTGACACATCTATGGAGAGTAGTTCCCAATTCTCTTGATTGTACTCCGGCGACGACACGGAACAATCCCTATCACGACCATCCGATCGACCTAACATCAGAGCGGATGCAGCCGAAGTCAAGACTTGAAAGACGATATGGAAGATGATACGGTTCATCATCCATATTCACATACTCCGAGCCAATGTCACTTCTGTACCCTTCCTCATTTGGAACCGGAGCAGGTGGGTTTGGGGTGAGATTTGTTTGTGTCCCGACAAGTTGTAGCTGCCCCAATCCCAGCACAGCCATTGTGTAGTTATGGGCCAGATAAGTTTCTTATCTGTAACAGGAACATCTAGAGCCATAGCTTCATGACTTGGTAAAGGAGGAACGGTTATTATTTGAGGGAATCCTCGTTGAGGAGTAGTGTACACTGGATTAGCAGGAGGAGTGTACGCTGGTTGAGGAGGAGGAGTGTGCACTGTAGGAAGAGGAGTGTACACTGGATTAGTAGGAGTGTACACTAGATTAGCACGAGGAGTTTACACTGGTTTAGGAGGAGGAGTGTACACTGGTTGAGAAGGAGGAGGAGGAGGAGTGTACACTGTAAGAGGAGCAGTGTACACTGTCGGATGAGATGACACTGGTTGTGAACGTCTACGTCGAGAGTGAGGTTGGAGGGACCGACTGTTTCGTTATGATAATCACCACCTATATATCTTTGATTTTTCTGTGTGTAGTTTGAATAGTGTGAGTGATAATTGTGACTGGTATTGGTTTTCTGCTCGGTATTTATAGGATTACAATACTAGCGTTTGAAAAGTAGCCGTTTGAATAATATTATTATTTTTAAATTATTTAAACAATTTAATAAAAAAATTTTACGTTTTTTTTATGTTTATTTATGTAAGTTTTAATGTAATGTTTATTTACGTAAGTTTTAATGTAATGTTTTTATTTTTATTTAAAAAAAATTGAGGTTGATTGTATCATTTCACTACATAGGTTTAGTGATGACATATGATGAAATATGGTGGCACAATATTATTGGATGTGATGGTGTCTATCACCTACCACCCCATCCACCCTAGCTACGTGAGGAGTATACAGTAAAGTTGTGTGAGTGTTAAGTCTATTCAATAGTTGGCCTACAAATTAAATTGTAACTTTGTGAAGATAGTAGGTTTTGGTAATTATTATATGGATAATATTGAAAAGAATTTTTTATATTTGAAAAGTGTAAAAAATATAATAAGTAAAATGAGCTTGGTGGAAAATTTTACCACCACTTCTCGATTCCACTCACTTCATAACATATAGTAACAATCTATTGAAAAAGGTTGGTGTCGAACATTCATTGGCTAGGCAATATGTTCCTCATTTCAATAAAGAAATGAGGTGGGATGACACAACAAAGAGTTGGAGTTGTTCGGTTGAAGTTGAGTCACGGATCAATTACATGTTTTGATTTTCATTTAAAAACGTTTTTCTTTAGAAATAATAAAGACAAAGATATATATATTTTTTTCTTGTTATGTTAGTTCATCTCCCGGTTACATGAATGGATAAAACACATAAAAACATCGTAGACATTCTTAATCATTTTACTCCAACTCAAGGTTGTAGTTCCAAAATACTGGCCTGATAGTTCGATAACAAATCAAGACTGATGATAAAAGATCTCTAGCTATTTACAATATCAGTGAGTCTGCCTGTACATGTTTAGTGTTTATGGCCAAGATATCTCGTTTAGATTTAATATCGGTCTTGTTTGTTTCGTGTTAATTTGATTTCATAGGGCATGCCACATTCGCCACTACCTCCATCCGCATGAGAGGCCACATTCACATGGTTTTTCTCATTATCTCCTAAAACATTAAAATGACTAAAATGCCTTTTAAGGCCAAAAAAACAATGAACAACGACTAAAACAACCAAATAAAATATACACTAAGCTAGGGACATAAATAAAATGCATCTACAGTTTGTGTATGAGAGATTATGTTGAGAGTGAATGTTTTAGAATCAAAGAATAAATAGTTAGAGAATGATAGGATGAGAGGATGAGAGTTGGAGTTGAGTGTGTTGCTACTTAAAGTTGTAGTGGGTTTATTTTTTAAATTTTTTATTTTTTCAACCATTAGATTTTAAAAATTTTGAATTTTTAATTAACTGTTGGAAATGTGTCTGGCCCACCACCTAAATACCGGACTAGTCCCCTTGAATAGACCAAAACAGACAGAACCGACCCTTACAACGGCTCCATTGGTCCACTTTCTTCCATCCGAAATTTCGGACTAACAATGGAGATGCTCTTAGAGTACCCACAATGCTAGTCAAACAAAGCACTCCAAACCGCCATGTCATATGCGACATCATTTCAAACCATTCCAAACTATAACCTACTTTTTTCTTCCAACCTCAAACCATTCCAAACCTCCACATCAATTTTTTTTAATCTTCACCGTGGGGCCCACCATTGCTCAACCGAACCAAGTCAAATGCCTCCAATGCTGTTTTCTTCCCCCTTGGTCCATCTAACCCCACCGGATAGGCCTGTAAACGAACCGAACGAACACGAACACAGGCGTGTTCGTGTTTGTTCATTTAACTTTAACCGAACACGAACACGAACACGAACACATAATCGAACACATTTTTGTGTTCGTGTTCGTTCATTAAGAAATTTGTCGTGTTCGTGTTCGTTTATGTTCGTTCATTTAAACCTAAACGAACAGTTCATGAACATAAACGAACACAAATGATCAATATAAACGAACACAAATGAACATAAACGAAAACAAACAAAAGCAAGTTAATAATGATTCATGAACATAAATGAACGTTAGTGTTAGTGTGGAGAGCGGCTGTGAAGTGTGAGGCTGTGAAGTGTGGAGAGCGGCTAATAAGTGATATGTTTAGAATGTTAGGGTTAGGGTTAAGTTTTTAGAACATATGAATTAAGGTTACTTAACAAAAGGAAATAAATAATAAAAATAAAGCTAAGTTTAATTAAACGAACATAAACGAACATAAATGAACGAACATAAACGAACGTTCGTGAACATAAATGAACGAACACAATGTGTGTTCATGTTCGTTCGTTTAATTAAACGAACAAAAAATTGTGTTCGTGTTCGTTCATTTATTTAAATAAACGAACATAAACGAACTTCCTGCCGAACAGTTCACGAACAGTTCATGAACGTTCGGTTCGTTTACAGGCCTACCACCGGATGGTCCGTGGGAAAGCATTGTGGATGCTCTTAGTGTCATATCTTGACATCCGCATGTGTTAACTTATTATATTTTGAAAGACAAGGTTGCGCAATACTAGAGATTTTAATTATATAAATTTTTTATTACTTCATACATAAAATTATATTTATTCAACCCATGTAATAAAATGTGTTTTAACGGTCTACAGAAAAGAAATGGATTTTGTTGTGTAAAGCCTAATAGCAGTTTTTTTTTTGACCGGCCAAACACCCACTGAGCGCCCCCCAGTGGCCATAGACAAGGGCTTAACTGGCCCACTCCAGACCCAGAGGGCATTAGGAAAATCCCAGTGCGGGAAACCCCAAGACTCGAACCCGAGACCTTGGGGGAAAACCATCACACCTCCACCACTCCGCTGTGGCTTCATTGGCAACCTAATAGCAGATATAGCATCTTGAGTGATGTTTTTAAAACTCGTAAGTGTGTAATTGTAACATCCGGCCCCTCTCTCACCACCAATATTGTCCGCTTTGTCCCCGATGGGTTGCCCATCTAGAAACTCACGGCTTTGTTTTTGGTTGCCCTGGTGAAGACTTCCCAGGAGGTCACCCATCCTAGTACTACTCCCACCTGAGCACGCTTAACTGTGGAGTTCTCCTCTCATCCACTAACATTAAGCCCAAAACGCGTTGGTGATTTAAGAGGCTTTGGATTACTTATGAACCAAAGATCTCTCCTGGCCACGGCCGATGTGGGATTTGCCTAGGGTGTCATACAATGGTCCATGTTAATCTTCTCAGAAATCGGTACTGTTACAATCACCCCCCCCCCCCCCTTAGGGACTCATCGTCCTTGATGAGGTTTGCCCCACCATCCCGAACGACACAGGAGTGGCTCTGATACCATTTGTAACATCGGCCGTGGCCAGGAGAGATCCTTGGTTCATAAGTAATCCAAAGCCTCTTAAATCACCAACGCGTTTTGGGCTTAATGTTAGTGGATGTGAGGAGAACTCCATAGTTAAGCGTGCTCAGGTGGGAGCAGTATCAGGATGGGTGACCTCCTGGGAAGTCTCCACCGGGGCGACCAAAAACAAAGCCGTGAGTTCCTGGATGGGCAACCCATCTGAGGCAAAGCGGACAATATTGGTGGTGAGAGAGGCCGGATGTTACAGTAATAGAACTTAAGCCAACTAAATTTTGAAATCCCAAACTTCAAATTTTGATCGTCTTGCAATTCGACAATAGTTGATCGTCTTACAATTTGACAATTGTTTTACTATATTTTTAACACCATCCGTCATGTGTTAAAATACTAATGATTATAACTATGATTATAACAAAAGAATAATTAACTATTAACTAATATGTTAATTATCAAATTTAAGGCAACCAAATACTAAAATACTAATATATTAAATATCAAATTTACTTTGTGACTTAATATAGGTTAAATATTTTTTTTAACGGCTAATTTCTCTGTATACAATTTGAACATAAGTATTTCCACTAATATATAGATTTTGCCTTTTTTTTTTGAACGGCCAACAAAACTTTTATTAATCACACAATGCTAACAAGATGCTAGCAAAAAGAAATCCGATCAATACAAGGCAATCCGAAACATACAATCCACAAAATAAAAACGAAACACGACTATCCCATCTTCGTCGTATCGAATCTTCCCCAAGAGTCCCAAGTCATATCCGACATCTTCCCTCGATTTGTGATCCAAAGATAGCTCATAATCTTTATTTCCTCAAACACATTCCTCACGACAACCGGCCTTTGATTATGGAGAAAATCATTCCTTGCTTTCCAAATACTCCAAAACGTAGTAAGCACAACACCATAGAACGTCTTTCTTGCTCGATCATTAGTTTTGGCCGTTTTATAGTACACCAATAAATCCCGAACGTGGAATGCAAAAAGATTTGGCACGCGGCACCATGAGAATACGTACGGCCAAATCTCCAACGCCACAGGGCAACCCGTAAACAAATGTTCAACCGACTCATAGTTAGCATCACAAAGGCAGCAGCTTACATTTGTGACCTGAATATTTCTTCGCAGCAAGGCATCGGTAGTAGGCAAACAATCATAAAGAGCCCGCCAAGCCACTATGCCAACTTTTTTAGGAACCCAGTTGCACCACTCATACACAATCGCTGGAACAGAAAGTGTCGCCTCCAGCATACGCCGCTTAACTGCAGAAACAGAAAAACATCCAGAACCATCAGTCGTTGCTGTCCCGGAATCCGGCCCAGTTGAAACGGAAACACCCGAAATCAGCTGCTGCAGGGCAGTCATCTACGCAAGTTCCAGCGCAGAAAAATTAGCTCTGCGCCACTCCCAGGACAGCTGTTTCACCTGCAGTGCCGTCCAAATTCTATCCGAGACCAAACAACACTTGTTTTTTTCCAAACCATACAACAAGGGAAACAAGTTTTGTAAAGTATCATCGCCAATCCACCAGTCTAACCAGAAGCAGATGTCGGTACCCGCTCTTTAAAGAAGCCTTTATTAGTTTATGTGGTTCCAGATTATAGTTCCCCAATAACTTAGGAATACTAGCAATTTGTTTCCATGTGCCGCCTAGGGATAATTTTACCGGAATACAGTTCCACCCTCTACTATTACCATGAATCGCCCAAACTACCTTTCTCCAAAGGCCGTTTTGGTTTGTCTTAAACCGCCACCACCATTTAGATAAAAGGCTCAAGTTTGATTCACGAAGAGCACCCAAGCCGACACCACCAAATTTAGGCGGCGACACCACTTTTTCCCATGCCATCCAACTTAATTTATCAATGTCATTGGTACCACCCCAAAAGAACTTCCGTCTGATCCGTTCAAGGACCTCTACAACCTGCACTGGGGCCCTGAACAAGGAAAAATAATAAAGGGGAAGTGAGCTCAAAACTGACTTAATCAAAGTGATACGCCCCCATAAGAAAGGCACTTTGACTTCCAAGATGAGAGCCTTTTTTTGACTTTGTCAACCACCGGGTCCCAGTTCTTCACCAAATTCATATTTGTAGCAATTGGAACTCCAAGGTGAACAAAAGGAAAAGACCCATGTGAGCAATGAATAGCCGCAGATAACTCCTCCACCTCATTCTCTTCCACACCTACCCCATATACACAACTTTTCTTTGAATTAATGCGCAGCCCCGACACTAAATAAAAACCCCTTAATAGCCGTCTCAGGTTTCTCGCATTAGCTATCGACCATTCTCCACAAAAGACAACATCGTCTGCATACATAAAGTGTGAAATCAAAGGCCCACTACCACACACTCGAATGCCATGAAAAACACCAAGTTGAGACGCTCTCTTCATAATCCGCGAAAGTGCCTCCATAGATAGAATAAACAAAAATGGTGACAGCGGATCCCCTTGTCGAAGACCCCATTGGCACTCAAATTCAATCGTTGGAGGCCCATTCACTAAGACAGATGCACGAGAATTTCGAACCAAAGACATAATCCAACCTCGCCACTTTGAAGAAAAATTCATTTGGAGCAAAATGTCTTCTAAAAAATCCCATCTTACCGAATCATAAGCTTTCTCAATATCGACTTTTAGAAAAAAAACCTTGAAGTTTCGCCTTCTTCAACCAAGTAATCGTCTCGTTCAGAATTAGGGGCCCATCCAGAATATTTCGATAAGTAATGAACGCGGTTTGCTCTTCCGAAACAAGGCGACCCATAACCGTCTTCAGCCTAAGTACCAAGACTTTGGAGAGCACTTTATTTAACACACCCACCAAGCTAATAGGACGATAGTCCGCAAGAGTAGCCTGGTCGCGCCCCTTTGGTATTAAAGCAATAAATGCTGAAAAGCACCCTTCACGAATAAACCCGTTCGCGTAAAACTCCTCAAATAACTTTAGAAAATCCAACTTCAAAATAGCCCAAAACTTGCGAATAAAGCTAAAATTGAAGCCATCGGGTCCTGGTGCTTTCTCTCCATCACAATCAAATACGGCAGCAGTGATCTCTTCTAAAGTAAAAGGAACCTCCAAGGACTGAACTTCCTCAACAGAGAGCTGTGGGATATCCGGACATATGAAACCCGGCTTTGGCCCTACATCAAAACTGAATTTATTAATGAAAAAAGAGGCGATTTTATCCTTCACCACATTAGGCTCATCATGCCAGACACCCTCGCAACGAACCCCATGAATCCTGTTGGAAGTCGTATTCATTTTAACAACACCGTGGAAGTATTTAGAGTTTTCGTCTCCATCAAGGGCCCATCGCGTTCTAGACTTCTGTTGCGCATCCAAGGCCCTCAACCTCTCTTCGTCCGCCACTATGTTCCTTGCAATTACCCGAGCTTCTAATTCTTCTTCTGAAAGAGCCCTTACATCCGCCACCTTTTCCAAGTCAGCAACCCGTTTCTTATTCTGCTCATACTTTTCCAGTCTACGTCTTCGGTCCGCATCCACCCATAGTTTAATTCTTCCTTTTAACCATTTAAGTTTTGCCGCCAAAGCAAAATCTGCCGGACCATCAAACGTAAAATTATTAGCAATAGAATTAACATAATCCACAAAACCTAGTAATTGCAACCAAGAGTTGTAGAAACGGAACGGGATATGTCCATAATCCGAACTCCTTAAGGACAACAAAATGGGGCAGTGATCGGAAAGATGTCTAGAGAGCGCAGTCAACACCGCATTCGGCCATGCAGATAAGAACTCGGTACAAACCAACCCCCTATCCAATTTACTCAATTTCTCCCCATTGCTCGACATGTAAGTGTACTTGTGACCACACATATTATACTCAAACAAATCCGCTTCTTCAATAAAGGCATTAAAATGCTGCGCATTTAGAGCAATAAATTCAGAATTTACCCTTTCATCGATACCCCGTACCTCATTAAAGTCACCCAAGAATAGCCACATGCCATTCAATGAGCGTCTAAATAATAACAACTCGTTCCAGAAAACTCGCCTTTCCCCTGCATCATTTGGAGCATGCACATTCGTAATATTTACATGGAGTCCCAAATTTACCATAACACCCGAAACAATCAGCACATGATGCTATCTAAAACCGCCCGTCTGTCGGAATGTAGAAGGGTCCCACAAGCTGATGAGACCTCCTGCGTTACCAACAGATTTTACATAATCAAAAGACAATGCCGATCGACCCCAACATCTAGCAAGTATCCACTCCGTAGGATCCGATAATTTTGATTCCTGAACAGCCATGAAATCAACACTATAGGTCGAGTTTAACCCCTTAAGCCACCCATCCTTACCCTTACTCCTAATCCCACGGACATTCACAGAGATGAAATTCATTGATTAACCCTAGAAACAAACTCCGAAACAATCTCGTGAGTAACAACACCCTCAAAATTACCAAGATTGACCCCAACCAAGCTATTAACTTCAATTGTGGCCTCCATTTCATTGTTTATACTAACAGCTTCATTCATCAACTCATCCAAATTACCCGAGAACGGAATAGACAAACCTGTGTTAGGAACCGACGAATGACGGGTCAGACCCACCTGTTCAGGAATTTCAACCGGCTGAGGCACAGATTCCGGTGCCGCCTCTACAGAACCATCGGCCACATTTAAATCAGGAACAAAGTGAACCCCCTCCTGTACCCCAATTGTTGAAGGAACCTGATTATTTTCAATGTCCTCTGGAGAATTATGAAAGACAAGTCTGGTTCTTTTCCTACTTTTAAAACCTTCCGAGCGGGCCATATTTATTCCAGTTGGACATGAAGTACCAGGCCCAATAGGTGTTGACAATAAATTTTGATCCATCTCCACAGGCCCACTTTCCGAAGACTCATTCTGGCCCACATCATTTGAAATTGAACCGCCACAATTATTCTCCTCCAAAACAGGAAAGTCAACGGTATCATTAACAACTTCCATATTGACTTCCGGAATTATCGGACCTTCCTTGTCGCCGGCCAAGTTACCATCATTCGCTTCCGGCATGTCGTCTCGGGTTTCCCCATCGCCTGCCAAGTTACCGTCAATCGCTTCCGGCACATCGTCTCGGATTTCCCCATCCTCTAACTCATCCTCCTCTCCGGTGATCTCAACCTCTGCGAACTCAGGCACCCAAGATGAATGTTCCTCAACCACCCACACATTATACCCTTTGCCTCTCCATCGGATAACAACCTCTTCATCAATTCTCGATGGTGTCCGAGTAAGAACATGAGAATAGCCCACCGAGTTATCCACCTCAAGCCAAGAGAATTCAGAAGGCCATACAACCTTGCCAAACAGATTTCCAACCTTGTCATAAACCGTCCCTACCCGAACAGCAATCGGCAGCCCTATGATCTTCAACACGGTAATACGCTCGAAAGGAAAATCTTGGCCAGTCCAAGGAGTGACAGACGCAAAAGTATCCTTCCATACATCGTCTTTTGATTTCAAGAACGTTTCCATTTCACCCCTGTCCCGAAACGAAATCAAAACTGACAAACCTCCAACATACGACACCGTAGCCTCTACAAAACCTGATGCAGCCAACATTTTCTTCACCGAGTATAACCGACCAATGGAATCCGCACGTCCGACTACAGCCCTACCAATACAATGCGCCGGATACACTGCCTCCCCATCATCAAGAACCAAAGACTTCTTCGAACCAGAAGATCCACAAAGAACTGAAGTAATCGGAGGAAAGTCGGCGTCAACGATATTCTTTTCTCTAGGCACCCAATCCTTTTTAACTGGCTCGTCATTAACATAAGAAATCTTCTGATGTGCACGATCAAACAAAGCTAATGATACGGAAATCCGAGACTCCATGATAGTAATATCATTAAGGTTCTGCAGAATCGGATAAGGATCCTTAATCTTTTGGCACCGAACAAACCCGAAAACCTTCCCTTTAGAAGAACGTCTCCTTGGTACCCATGCATCAGTTACGTAGACAAAAGGATTGAATGCCTCACGCAGCTTCATCCCCGTAACCCTATCAGAGATATCCGTAACATAGAACGTAGTCCGAGTAGCCGGATCATCAGTATCGAATGATGACCGGTTGTTGCCGCCTTTGCGATTAGGGTTTCCCATTCCAGAGAGAGTTTTGCTTAGTTTTTGAAAAGTATGATATTGATTTTGCCTCTTACCAGTCTAAGTGGCTAAGTTCATTATTTACTAGGGGTATCAGCTTAATATAAGATACTCTAATGCACGACTCGAGTGAGAACTCATCAGTTACTTTGCTTCCTTTGCTTACCCTTGTAAGTAGTTGTAGTCCTATCTTTTCTTCCTTTAAAGACCACACTACACTTTCCATTTAAAGATAATGAAAGATATAGAGACATGTTAAAGATGGGTTTATGGTATCTGAGAGATAGAGTGAGAAAGTAATCGTTTTGGTGTGTTTAAGGTTCCGCCTTCATCGAGACGACGATGATGAAGAGTTGAAGATCTGGCAACATTACGTGAAATTTCTACGCTGTGTAGCCAGTGGGAAATCAGTGTTGGAAGCGGAAGTTTAACAAACGAATTCAACACACAAGAATCTATTGAGAAATATATGAGATCATTGATATTCAAAGATTGTGCACACATTGTTGTTCCTCGGTTTGTTGGTTTGATGTTCAAACTTGATAACCGTACAAATGTTACATACAAGAACATACATATGATATTTGATGATAACCGCCATAACTAATCCTGGCCGTTGTGTCTTGATATGAAACGTTGTGTCTTGGTATGAACCGGCGGGACTATATATTAATATATATTTACATAATAATCTACGTTAATAATAATACATATTATCTAGCTTACATTATACCTAATACCCTCCCTTAAGCTAGATTGGGAGAACTTGTAGATTGTCTCTAAATCGTAGGAATTCTTCACTTTGATTTTTTCAGATGATCTTGAATATGATGATATTTGATTCGTACACATTGCTTGCATTCATCTTCATTATTTACTTTGATATATCCATGATGAATCGTATGTCCAGGTTCATGATAGCAATAGAGATTTTGTTGCGTCCTTATTCTCTGTTCCATTCTAGGTCTTTTAGATTTCGCGAAATTTCCATGCACAAGATCTTATCTCCTATCTTCTGTTGCTAGTCCTTTTCCTCCTCTCACAAAAATCTTTCCTCCTTTGTTGCTGGATATCTTTAGTAAATTCAAACTTCTCTTCCTTTTCTCCATATCTTCTTCACGCGTTTTTACCACTTCCTTTTGTGAACAATATTCATCAGTCTTGTTCATTCCACTATTATCCACACCATCATCTCTCCGTCCTCTAGCAGCCTTAATACTCTCCTTGTAACCATCCTCTCTCCCATGCCTCTTTCTATCCTTATCTTTCACATCCTTTACGCCATCGCCATTTATGATCTCCCTTATCTTCTCTTCGTTTCTCTCGCATCTTTAGTTTTTCATGTTCTGCTCGTTCTCTTCTCTCCATCCTATCTCTCTCCTTTTCTCTTTCTCTCCCTTTCGATCTCTCCTTCGCTCGTTCTCGCTCCTTCTCCCTATACCTCTCTTTGTGCTTCCCTCTATCCTTATACTTGTCATTCAAACTCGTGTCTCTATCCTTCTCTTTTCTCTATTACGCGTTTTTTCACTAATTCTTCTTCTTAACAAATTTCCAAAAACATGACACCCCTTCCTTTCTTTCTTCTTTTGCTTCCTCTTTGGATGTTGTTACCTCGTCTTTGTCTTCGTTGAATCGTTCGAGTTCATATTCCAGTAACGCAATTTCATGTTCCAACTCCATTATTGCAATTCCCTGTCTCAATTTTGCAATCGCACGTAGTCGAGGACTTCTGTAATCTAGACCGTTGTTTATGTCCCGTCTCATTTCATGTCCGCCTTTCATTTGTTTCTTTTTGGGTTTATCTTTGTACAACAATTTCCTTTATCTTGATTTGTTTAAGTTTTTCCTATTTTAATACAAACTTTTTAACAGAATATATAAATATCAAATTGTTTTTTTACATAAAAAACGTTTGACTTTTGATACTCCACACAAAAATATTTAATATCCAAAAAAAAAGAAATTGGCACCTTTTCTTTTCCTTTCATACTGTGACATGGATCTTCAACAAACTGAAACTATAATCTTGATTTCCTTATATTCCAAACAGAGGATTTGAAACGATTATTGATGTTGTTTCATGTAAATTGATGATTTCGAATATCAATCCGAAAAAAACAACGAATATGCATACTCTATTTATTTCAAGTAATAAAGTAAGCAAATAAGGAATTCGTCCCGTGATTCCAGCCCAGCTGGTTGAGGATGTGAGGGTTTACTCCCTAAGGGAGGTTCCCGCACGGGGTCCCGAGTTCGAATCCCACTGGTGGCATAAATGCCCCATGTGGGTGTGGCCTATGGATGTGTTATTCCAGCTCTGCTTCGGTGGGGTGCCGATTCGAACCCGGGTGGCTTGACTTCCGCAAAAAAGGGTTGAAGCAAGCTAATGGGTTTCCAACTGATCTACACCTTTAAAAAAAAAAGCAAATAAGGAATTCAAGAGATTTTTACAAACGTGTTAGAACATTCACAACCCGTCCCCCATCCTCAACCATATAATTTAAGGAAAAATCATAGTTTTCTAAATTTGCCTCTCACTTTTCCAAATTCTCTCACATCCCATTCCCCATTCACCCTATAATCTTTTTTTATTATTATTTTATTTCTTTACAACCAATATCATACCACTTCACCTTCCATTTGTATTATTTTATTTTTATTAAATGATATGGAGGAAGTATGGAAGACCCCATATATGGAGGCTCAACATAAGTTTTTTGTAAATTTTAGAAATGGGGTATTGAGAAAGGGGTTGGGATGGAGTGAGTTTTTGTAGGATTTTCTTAAATTTTAAGAATGGTGGAGGGAATGAGGGATGGGTTGTGAATGCTCTTACGATTCGAATTTGTGGATCTCTGATGTGTGTTGTAAAAGAAACGTTCTCCACACTGTCACAGTTCTTGTTGATTTCGATTTTGGTTCTTCAGTCTCTGTTTTGGTTTTGTTCCGGTAAATCAACGCAATTGATCCGTTCGATTGAGATTCTTTAATTTAGTATGTAATTCCTTCTTATGCGTTGTCACGTCAATTTCTCCCTTTTCTGATTTCGATTTTTACGTCTGAATTTGATTTCTTGAAATAATTCCTTTATACTCTATTTTCGTTTGTTTCATGGAATCGATAAGAATGTTGATTTCCGATATGATTCTTCGATTGGCTCTGATACCAGTTTTGTTGGCAGCGGAAGTTTAACAAACAAATTCAAAACACAATAATCTATGGAGAAATATATGAGTTCATTGATATTCAAAGATTGTACAAAGATTGTTCTTCTTCGGTTTGTTGGTTTGATGTTCAAACTTGATAACCGTACAAATGTTACATACGAGAACTATATATACATATGATATTTGATGATAACCGCCATAACTAATCCTAACCGTCGTGTCTTGATATGAAACGTTGTGTCTTGGTATGAACCGGCGGGACTATATATTAATATATATTTGCATAATAATATACATTAATAATAATACATATTATCTAGCTTATATTTATATCTAACTAGAAATGTGACCCGCCGCGCGTTGCGGCGGCGTCGAAAGGTATTATTATTCGACTTGTTAACAACATGGCCAACTTGAAATCGTATACTGAAGTAACTTAGCACGTGCGAGCAAGATGTGTTTCGAATTATCGTTCATTAAAATCGAGGGTTACATAATTACCGGTCTTCTTGTTGAGGTTGTAGACTAAAGTCGCTACCCCGCTTTTCGGTTTGGTTGTCACATGATTTTATGTTGTTCATTAGCAAATGAAATCTGAAATTGATTAATTTCATTACATGTAGATGTCATGTTAATGCTTAACTCTGTTTTTTAATAACCTTCATGCATTAAAAGTATAAAATTTGAGGCTAAAAAATAACATTACCTATTTACTTTCTTTCTAAATGAGGTGTTCGAAACATCTTATGTTATTATCTTATTATAGTCCGAAGTCTTTTGGCTTTCTCCAAAATATCATTAACCAAGAAAAGAAAATTAATACTTTTTAATCATAACATTAAGAAAGCTCTAAAAAGGTTGAATATGGTTGGGACCCACATGATGGCAAGAATACTTATTCAACTTTGAATATGGTTACCGAGTCGATCATTGTTTCTCTCTTTAGAAATCGATCTCTCTGTTTCTCTCTCTACAAAATGAGACCATGTTAGGTTCACCGTCGCCATAGATGATTGAAACAAAGCGGCCCATGGAACCACAGAAAACCGGTTGAAAGATGGAGATTTAGAGAGAGAGAAAAAAAAACCATTAGCGAGAGTGTGTGAACTATAGAAAAAGAAACAAATGTGGCTTATATATCAAGAAGAATAGCAAGACACGTGCTTTGAAAAAAAAGTATAATAATTTGGCAAGACACGTATCACTGAGGTGGAAACCCACCATTCATATTTAACATGAATATAATATTTTTGATTCATATAGTACAATCAATAATGCTTGGAACATTGCTAATGCATGTAGTACAACCAACCTATGCTCAGAAAGGTTGCTAATTAGAATATATTAAATAATCAAGAATCTGGTGGGGTCGTTTCCATCATAGGCGAAAGAGATGTTAAATCATTGGTCAAAGAAATATCAATGAGCTATTTACACATGTACATACACCAAGGAATAATCGGGGCCGTCCCTTAAGGGGTGCGGGGAGGACTCTCGACCCGGGCTCAATTTCTCGGAGGCATATTGACCCTCCGACAATCCAAGTTTTCTTAACATTGATGTCCTTAATTCGATGGAGTTTTGTATGTGTGAGCCCCAAAATTGTTAATCAAGTATTAATTAAATTGAAGTGTAGTTTATATAGAACAGAAAGTAAAGAAATGTTGAGAGAGATTAAGAATTAAAGAAGAAAATAAAATGGTTTGAGAAAAAAATTTTGCAGATTTATTAATGAGTGTAGGACTAGAGAGGATGAAGAAGATGAAATGAAGATGACTCGTACTTATTTGTTTTTGCTTTTTACTGGTTGGTTTTGACTTCCTTTTTAACTTTTATTTTTGTTATGAAACAATTTTTTTTTTTTTAATTTCCAAACTTACACCAATCTATATTTCATACTTTGTGGGATTCAAATTCCCAACCTCTCCCAAGAGAGTTTGTTCTCTTATACCGTTAGACTACAACCTAAGTGGAAAATAAAATTTGATCCATCAATTTGATATCACTTTAATCGTTGCTTAAAAAATAGTTTACGTTATTTAGCTCGTTAAGGTACAAAGCTAAGGATAAGGGGCACAATTTTTACAGCTCGACCAGGGCACCTGAATTTTTAAGACCGGCCCAGCAAGGATAAACATAACACTGAAAATCGATATTATATCGACGATATACACAAGACCTGTGCCTAACCCATACCACCTCAACGTTTTGACTTGTGTTGAAATTTTAGCCTTCATAAAAAAATAAAAAAATAAATAAAGAATTGCTGGCCAAATATTTCTCATTTTTCTATGAGGTTCATTAACTGTGGTTTCAGACCATCTTATTTCAACTCTTTTTCTAGTACGATTAACCGGTTATTGGCCTGCTTCACTTAGATCATATGTGGATAAGAATGTTAAGGGGTCGTGCATATATAACTCTATAACTCCAAGTCTCCAAACAATAATAATATTTTCTTTTACCTTTTTTAATATTCTTTTATTTTCGTTATTGGAATCGGGAAATGCTTCCTTGATACCCACCCTATGTGAAATATGCGAATGGCCGCATCCCAACGCAATAATACTTGTTTGATTAACATTCTAGTTTAAGCTTCAATGATGTGTTTCATTGGGTTTAACTCATTACCAACATAAATAAAGATACAAACTATTTTGCAGTTTCATGCTAAAATTAATACAAGCGGGCACACATGGTTACATTACATCATGACGATTTGATAGTTTTGAGTCTGAGTTTTACTTGTTCATTATGTTTTGCAACACGGTACTCCGTGAGGAAGATTGTAGCCTCTAATAGGACCTCCTGGATGGCGTGTTTCATATCCATCGGAGTTGCTGCTACCTTTGAGGTGTCTACGAACATCATGATCATCTTTGGCTACTTCTACCTTACCTGAATCATCTCATGAAGATAAATCTTAATGGCATCTTATAAACAATTGAAAACATATGAAAAGCTTACAAAACTAAACAATAAAGAAAACTTATATTGGTTTCTACATCTTAGTTACTTTTTCATGTAGCTAGTTATTCCCTAAACAAGATGATATTGTACTCACTCTCATGGTGGGATGCCAATTCGCTAGCAGTAGTTATTTCCGAAGTGATGAGAAGAACGACAAACACAAGAAGTAATCTCTTTGAAAACATTTTGACTATTGATTCTATGGAAAGGATGAAGAAGTAAGTGTTCTACACTTCTATATTTATATAAGAATCAACATGTTTGTACGTAACAGTGTGCTTAATGTTGATTTTTTAAATTATAGAATATATATATATATATATACACACACACATACATATATAGTTAGATCAAATACACAGTGAAAGAAAAATAGAAAGTCGTAGAAAGGGTATCAAACGGACTCCGTTTGAACTAATTCAAGTGTCATTTTACCCGTTAAGTCTGTGTTCTGCGATTTTGGACGATCGGCTCCACCGATCGGTACACGTTGAGTCTGTGTTCTGCGATTTTGCGGAGAACACCAACCATGTCTGATGGCTGCCAGGCAAAGATGTCCATGTTCTTGATGACTAGTTTCAGATGGTTGCGGATAGTGTCTGAGATTACATGGCAAATAACCACCGTTTGCTTCGGAAATTTAAGGTTGAGAACCCATTTTTCCGGCTCGGTGCGGGCGTTAGTCTTGACCATTTTCGGAGGTTTGGCATTCTCAGCTGTGTGAAAATCCTTGTTCCCTCGGATGAATGCGACGCCAGTTTGGGTTGGGAAACCAACCATTCCGTGTGGTTTAGAGGCGTTCGCGTTAAAGCGTGCAATGAACTCGCGCCAAAGCAAAATGTCATGATGGGATGTGGCTGGCAAAACCATGAAGTCACAAACTTTCGTGTGCTCATGTCTACCATCTGACATCGTGACCGGCATGGAGATCATGCCACGGGGCATGATAGTTTCATGGATGAAGTCGCAAATTAGCTCGTTGACTGGTACGAGCTTGGCTTTATCTTCGTCATCCAACTGTTGAAAACACTGATGATACATGATGTCAGTGCTGCTTCCGCCATGTAGGAACATATATCGAGTACAATAATGTCCGATGACTGCGGTGATGACTAGTGGGGCGGTGGATGAAGCTCCGCCGCGGACTTTCAGGAGAAGAACGTATGCCTCCTTCCAGGAGTCATCATGCAGCGGCACCCGTGATCGTTTCCCTTGGTGGTTGTTCCTTACTGGCCTGGTCATATTGCATAGGTGCCGCGGGATATATGTAACCAAGTGAGTATTGAGGTCGCGTATTTTCTTTCGCGAACCTTCGGCATGATTGTCATCGCCGTTGTTTCCTCGCGCACCTATGTGCACGTTTTTGACCAAGTGTCAGAGCTGACCAGACTTTAGCACGGACGAATTTCCATCTTCAGACTGTAAATGTTGTCTGTAAGATGCTTGGAATCATTTTGGTACTCGCAGAATTTGCTCGTATCCACATTCTTTCTCTTTCCAAGGTGCTTGGGTTCCTTAAGAGTAAACTTCTCCGTCTTGAGGACTTGAGATGGTGTTTTTGTCAGTGGGTTCCAATCATGGTTTTTCTTAGAGTTGTCATGCTGGCCCCGTGTTTACTTATTGGAGATTAGCTGGCGGGCGTCGTTAGAGGAGGGATATTTTCCTTCGTCTGTGGACCCCGAAATGCGTGTCCATACGAACTTCCCTTTGTTTTTGTGATTATTATTATGATGGAGCTAGGAGCTGCGCATTTGGCGGAAAGATCTTTTAGAAGACACGAAGATCTTTGTTGCGCGAATAACATCATCCCAGGATTTTGGGATGCCGTCTTTTCCTGTGAGGCACTTCATTAGCTCTTCACTTCGCACACCCTAGATGAAGGCGGCGCAGGTGAGTTCTTCTGCGCACCCTAATTTTAGGGCTTCTATATATGTTATATCAGACAATGAAGTCTTTGATAGACTCATTATTGTTGCACTGTCACACGAGAGTGTGAGCCTTATCTTTTTTATGCTTCCGCAAGTGGGAGAAGTGATTGATGAATTTGGCGGTTAAATCGTTGAAGTCCGTAATGCTCCCTGTGGGAAGATTATCGAACCAGACTCTGGTGGCCCCGGTCAGCGTCTGGGCAAACATGTGGCACCAGACTTGAACTGGCCAGTGTACCGAACTCCCTGCACATTCATAATCATGAATGTGATCATTAGGGTCACGCAGGCCATCGTACTTGCAAATGCTGCTAGGGAGTTTAGCTTGTTTTGGAATACTGGTCGTCGCGAAGCGAGGCACAAACTTTGACTTTTCATCGAAAGACTTCGGCATGTATGGTTTGAGTAGGTCATCGTCTACGTTCATGTGAGTTTTAAACGTGGCTGTAACAGAATGCGAGTTTCGCGGGTTGTTTGGTACTTTGTAGTCTCCATCGTTGGAGGACTGATAGCCATCTGATGCGTCGGGCGATCTTGCGTAGCCCTAAACGTAAGTGTCTCCACCACGTTTCCCGCTACGACCATTGCGACGGCCGTTGGGTTCCATATTCTTATGACTCCTCCGCGGAGGTGAGTCATAAGTCAGATTTTTCGCCTTCTTTTTTTGTGTGTTTCATCAACATGCGCTGATACTTGGCAGTGTTCTTCGCATTCTGGCGAAGAGCCACTTGTTGGGGTGAACATCTGAGTTGGCACTATCGTCACTGTCACTACTGGCGTCGTGCACCTTGAAGAAAGGCTTTGGAGGACGTGACGTAGCTTGTTTGGTGAAGGTGGCAAGTGTTTCATTGTTTCCTCCGAGTTAGATCTGTGGATTCTTCTCAGACGGGTGAGTAGAAGTGTTAGGGTTGGGTTCAGCCATGTGGGTGGACTAAAACATGGAATGAAAAAAGTTCTAGCCGGTAGGGATGGCGCCAATGAAGAAACAACGTGTATAACTTACCCGAAAAGTGGATAAGTTTGGTTTGATACTCGTGTTCGCTTAGGTTATTATCCTTCGCTCACTCTGGTAACCAAAACCAAACACCTAAAAGACAAGAAAGAGTGTAATGTGTGTGTTGAAAGTAAAGATACGAAAATGTAAGTGGTTCGGTCTAGATTGACCTACGTCCACTGTAAAGAGAGATATGTTATTACTCAGAATGTTACAAAGATGATTATAAGTATTTTCTCTCTATGCTATTTCTTGCTTGAAGTATTCGATCCTTTGCAAAGGAGAGCTGGTCTCCTTTTTATAGGGAAAGGCATGGGACAATCTTTATGGCCCGATAATGGAGTAATTGATATGGGCCTGAGTTCAGGTCCAGATGTCTTCGGCGCAGGAAATAGGCGGGAAACAGGTGGCAATTAATGCTGATGTGAGAGAAAGTATGACTTGGTCTGCAGAAAATCCACGTGGCACTATGTGATTGGGCGCAGACGGCGCTTCCCTCTGACACAACATGGTTTACCAACTGGTGGCGTATAACGTGACGTCTTGCAGCAGGAAGACATGCTTGTACAGTACTCTGACGAGTACTGTTCACAACAGCATGGTGGAAGCATGGGAGCAGTCACGTTACTATTCCATGGCAGTGGTTGTTGGACCACTCCTGTTACCTGTTGCTTTCTAATTTGCGCAGGATGTGTTCAGGAGCTGACAAAATCTTCTTAACTCTTGATCGTCCATACGTCCTCATACCAAAAGCTGATGTTAGTCGAATATTCCGCGCGTAGGCGTATGCGCGGAGATTCCATTGTGTTGATGACGTCATACATCTGACGTAACCTTGCGCCTGAGTTTGCTATTACGTGCAGGTTTGGTTCCCTAGACTTCAGGGGTGTTGATGTTTCTGTTGGTCTAAAGCTCCTTTCCGCGGAGTGGAGTTTCGCGGATTCCTTGTAGCTGGTGCATTTTATAGGATAGGGTTGCTATCCGCGCTAGAATTAGGTACCCTATCCCTTCATCACGCAACACACAAGTGTCAAACGCTTTTACCCCCTTGCAATTAGTTCATCATTACCCTTCAAAGCCCACAACCTGAAAAGAAAATTACTCAACAAATTTAAAAATTAAAACAAAGCTAATAACAGGTACCAACCAATGAACAACTACCAAATCTAACACCAAATTAGCTACTACTTTATTTTCCTTTTCTTTGAACAACCTAGTAAAAAAATTCGAACTAGAAAAATACACTACGTAACACCAAATCAAACAAATGTAGAAAAACACGAAAAAGACGAACCAAATTGTTCGATTGCTCGCGAACCAAAAGCGTGGGCGGTGGCTGACAAGTAGATTCTAGGGCAACGTGGGTATGTGGTTGCGTGTGTGTCAATTATCTATTGCCAAATAAAAGCCTTGCTTGCACTTAGTTATTTGAATAAATTTGAATTGGGTGATGTAAAGATTGTAATGCACCAAAGAGAATTAGGATTCAGGAAAAACACAAATTAGAATTTGCAGTTGTGGTATATGTTCATCAATAAAAGCTAAAAGATCTGGTAAGTTATAGTGACCAAATTCAACAGGCTTATTTGGCATTGCAAATATCATAGAAGCTCCTTCCATCCTAATCTTGCGTAGCCCTAAACGTAAGTGTCTCCACCACGTTTCCCGCTACGACCATTGCGACGGCCGTTGGGTTCCATATTCTTATGACTCCTCCGCGGAGGTGAGTCATAAGTCAGATTTTTCGCCTTCTTTTTTTGTGTGTTTCATCAACATGCGCTGATACTTGGCAGTGTTCTTCGCATTCTGGCGAAGAGCCACTTGTTGGGGTGAACATCTGAGTTGGCACTATCGTCACTGTCACTACTGGCGTCGTGCACCTTGAAGAAAGGCTTTGGAGGACGTGACGTAGCTTGTTTGGTGAAGGTGGCAAGTGTTTCATTGTTTCCTCCGAGTTAGATCTGTGGATTCTTCTCAGACGGGTGAGTAGAAGTGT
Organism: Ambrosia artemisiifolia; assembly: GCA_032199755.1. Classification (NCBI taxonomy): domain Eukaryota; kingdom Viridiplantae; phylum Streptophyta; class Magnoliopsida; order Asterales; family Asteraceae; genus Ambrosia; species Ambrosia artemisiifolia. The sequence goes on along the minus strand of CM063515.1, from coordinate 48,796,261 downwards.
TAGGGTTGGGTTCAGCCATGTGGGTGGACTAAAACATGGAATGAAAAAAGTTCTAGCCGGTAGGGATGGCGCCAATGAAGAAACAACGTGTATAACTTACCCGAAAAGTGGATAAGTTTGGTTTGATACTCGTGTTCGCTTAGGTTATTATCCTTCGCTCACTCTGGTAACCAAAACCAAACACCTAAAAGACAAGAAAGAGTGTAATGTGTGTGTTGAAAGTAAAGATACGAAAATGTAAGTGGTTCGGTCTAGATTGACCTACGTCCACTGTAAAGAGAGATATGTTATTACTCAGAATGTTACAAAGATGATTATAAGTATTTTCTCTCTATGCTATTTCTTGCTTGAAGTATTCGATCCTTTGCAAAGGAGAGCTGGTCTCCTTTTTATAGGGAAAGGCATGGGACAATCTTTATGGCCCGATAATGGAGTAATTGATATGGGCCTGAGTTCAGGTCCAGATGTCTTCGGCGCAGGAAATAGGCGGGAAACAGGTGGCAATTAATGCTGATGTGAGAGAAAGTATGACTTGGTCTGCAGAAAATCCACGTGGCACTATGTGATTGGGCGCAGACGGCGCTTCCCTCTGACACAACATGGTTTACCAACTGGTGGCGTATAACGTGACGTCTTGCAGCAGGAAGACATGCTTGTACAGTACTCTGACGAGTACTGTTCACAACAGCATGGTGGAAGCATGGGAGCAGTCACGTTACTATTCCATGGCAGTGGTTGTTGGACCACTCCTGTTACCTGTTGCTTTCTAATTTGCGCAGGATGTGTTCAGGAGCTGACAAAATCTTCTTAACTCTTGATCGTCCATACGTCCTCATACCAAAAGCTGATGTTAGTCGAATATTCCGCGCGTAGGCGTATGCGCGGAGATTCCATTGTGTTGATGACGTCATACATCTGACGTAACCTTGCGCCTGAGTTTGCTATTACGTGCAGGTTTGGTTCCCTAGACTTCAGGGGTGTTGATGTTTCTGTTGGTCTAAAGCTCCTTTCCGCGGAGTGGAGTTTCGCGGATTCCTTGTAGATGGTGCATTTTATAGGATAGGGTTGCTATCCGCGCTAGAATTAGGTACCCTATCCCTTCATCACGCAACACACAAGTGTCAAACGCTTTTACCCCCTTGCAATTAGTTCATCATTACCCTTCAAAGCCCACAACCTGAAAAGAAAATTACTCAACAAATTTAAAAATTAAAACAAAGCTAATAACAGGTACCAACCAATGAACAACTACCAAATCTAACACCAAATTAGCTACTACTTTATTTTCCTTTTCTTTGAACAACCTAGTAAAAAAATTCGAACTAGAAAAATACACTACGTAACACCAAATCAAACAAATGTAGAAAAACACGAAAAAGACGAACCAAATTGTTCGATTGCTCGCGAACCAAAAGCGTGGGCGGTGGCTGACAAGTAGATTCTAGGGCAACGTGGGTATGTGGTTGCGTGTGTGTCAATTATCTATTGCCAAATAAAAGCCTTGCTTGCACTTAGTTATTTGAATAAATTTGAATTGGGTGATGTAAAGATTGTAATGCACCAAAGAGAATTAGGATTCAGGAAAAACACAAATTAGAATTTGCAGTTGTGGTATATGTTCATCAATAAAAGCTAAAAGATCTGGTAAGTTATAGTGACCAAATTCAACAGGCTTATTTGGCATTGCAAATATCATAGAAGCTCCTTCCATCCTAATCTATCATTAATCCCTAGCTCTTCAAGATCAACATGTAACCGCATTAGCCAAATACATTAGTTAATATAGAAGCTTGTCCATTGGAAATTTCTACAGTTTTTCTCAAGATTCTAAAGTTCTTAGCAAAATTTTCATCCCTTCAACTATAGATGTTGCAATGAATAACATGTGAGAGACAAATAATCAATTCATTCATACAGAAATATATTAAGAAGAAATAGGGAATAAAACACAATGAAAAACATACTAAAACACAATAGACAACAAATTAATAACACATTAAACAATTTACTAAAAACGCTATGGACTGTAGACTAAACAACAATTAACATAAGACTAAAATACAATGTACACACGAACACAAAAATCCAATTGTGCAAAACATAACAAACACCGTAAAGCACAATGGAAAGCCTGCTAAAAACACAATGGACAAAGAAAAATTATTTGTAGACTAAAAACCACAATGATATATTTATAACATATGTGCATGTTGGTTACACAATGGATGAACAGAAGACACAATGAAGAAAAAAAAAACCTAGTTAACACCTATTTTCTTTTAAATTTGTATGTAGAAATATTATATACATGCTAAAGATAAAAAAAACGCTTGTTAATATGTTGCATTTTTTTAAAACAAATATGGTATGATAAGTTATAGACGTATAAAATGATGAAGGAATTTGGTATATGCGTTGGATGCGAAGAGAGAAACTCCAGAAATGTGGGTTTTCTTTTTATACGCCGTTCCCCTAAATTGATATTTAATTTTTTGCTCAAATTAATCTCAACCCTTTACATCTAAGAACAAGGGACTAGAATCCTTCTCATCCTTTCTAGAAAAAACAGTTCTTTTTATTTGATCCTAACCCTATTGGTTAATAGTAGTTGTTTATTTGTTTTCTCATAAATTTGTGTTTCTCTTTTGAATCACACCCCGTGTGTGTGTGCATATGTGTGTAGTGGAGAGTTCAAATGAAAATAAATTTTCTTGCGAGAAGAAAAGGAACTAGTTTAAATCAACACGTAGTTTAAGGGGGTGTTTGGGATTGATTATTCAAAACAGTTATGCGTTTTGAAAAAGCAGGAGAGGAGCTGCTTATAGATTATTACATTCTGATAGCCTAAAAAGTAATTATCTGCATTTTCAAAACGCAATCTCAAACACTAAAAACTGATTATCTGCGTTTTCAAAATGCAATAATCTAAAAATCAGGCTCAAAAAGCAATCCTAAACACCCTCTAAATCAATAACTGTATTTAATGTTAAATAAATTAATAATTTATTTGTAACTCCCCTAGACTAGTTAAATAAATGAAACTCATAATTCATTTTAAAAAATATTATTTCAAAGCAAAGTTAATTACATTGAAGGATAATTTTGTTATGTTTCAGATATATGTAGAATAAATTTATATATGTTTATGATTAATGTATGATAATCTTGATATGTGTAGGATATACGTATGATAATTTCGATATATGTAGGATGAATTTTGATACGTGAAGGACAACTTTTGATAATGTATAGAATAAAGTGTTAATGACTAATTAATAAGAGATAATAATTAATATAAGAGAAAATTGCAGTTTTAGTCCCTGTGGTTTGCCTAAACTAACAGGTTCAACCCAGGCTTAACACCCTGAGTACCTGAGGTTTCATTTTCTAACACTTTACGTCCCTGACACTAACGTCGTTAGTTGTTCCGTTATTTTTTGGGTAAATTGACTAATATACCCTTAATTTTTTGGGTGAAATGACTCTTATACCCTCCCATCTTCTTCTCCAACCCACCCACCCACCCACCCACCACCACCATCACCACCACCTGCAACACAATCTCCACCACCACTACCACCACCTGCAACACCACCACCACCATCTCCACCGCCACCATCCCTCTCCTCTCTCCTCCACCATCTCCACTCCACCTGCAACACCCAATCCATCAAACCCTCCACCATCTTCACTTCACCTGCAACACCCAAAACATCAATGTTTAATCAGTCGTGAATATTCAACGAATATAGTAACCATTGGTCAATTGTCAACACTCAAAACCATTTTTGACAAGAAAGAAATTGATTCCGAACAAGAAAATGAAATATTCTGAAATTACGTACACTAGCATCCTAAATACAACCCTTATGTCATTATGTGGCGCAGGTCCACTGGTCCACCTTCTTGTCCCTACACCACACATATACAAATATTATATAAGTAGTTTTTTCTTTAATACTATTTCATTATATTATACTATGTATTAAAACAAATTAAAACAAAGTTAAGATGAGCAGTAATTTTGCCACTTTTGTGAATTGTAAATCTTCTAAGGATGTTTTGGTCATTAAAACAAAGTTAAGATGAGCAGTAATTTTGCCACTTTTGTGAATTGTAAATCTTCTAAGGATGTTTTGGTCATTAGTGTTCTGGGCGGTGGTTGTGTTATGGGTTGCCACGTTTCAGTCACCACCTTCACACCTTAGTACCACGCGTCTCCCAGCTGAGAGTTTTCATTATGCAACATCACGCCAGTACTCCACCTCTCTTTCTGACACCACCTTACCGATCATTGTAACCATATTTCCCTGTTGCACCTCTCTTGCCCTCCAATGCCCTAAATCCCTTTAACCAGCCGATGTGGTTTAAGGGGGTGTTTGGGATTGATTATTCAAAACAGATTATGCGTTTTGAAAAAGCAGGGGTGGAGCTGCTTATAGATTATTGCGTTTTGGTAGCCTAAAAAACTGATTATCTGCGTTTTCAAAACGCAATCCAAACACTAAAAACTGATTATCTGCGTTTTCAAAACACAATAATCTAAAAATCATATTCAAAACGCAATCCCAAACACCCTCTAAGTCATCACAACGTTTGAAGATTTTGGAAGAAATTGTGACTTTCCTATATGACCAATGACATCAGCCCCTAAATCCAAATTCTAGACGGTCGTCCAGAGCATCACCGGACGCCGTCACCTTCCAGAATCAAGCGACGATAGTGTTTCCATCAAGCGACAGAATCAACATGTTTGTCTTCTACCGGTGATTTGAGGCCAAGTTGGGAACCGATTTGGGGTGATAGTCTTCGAGGCAGCGATGGTGATGAACTCGAACCATTTTTCAATAGCCTCATTCTTATAAGGGGCTTGATAGGGAAATGGTAATTAATTAGTTATAATTTTGGAATGATATATGATACTTTGTTGTACACATTATGTTTCCATTTTTCTTCAATAATTTGACTATCAAGGTTTACAGACTGCACAATAATGACAACGTGATATCTTCACTTTATGCAAGCATTTGAACATTTATTTTGTTGATTCCATATGATATATTATGATATTATAATTTAAGCTTTGTATTGCTTTATCTATGTAAATTGATATGTTTGTGAGCTCTGTTTCTTTTGAAGTTTCAATCTTATAAAACTTATTGATCCAATTAAAGGTCATCATGGGAAATGATTACAATCAACACACTGATAGCGCAGTTTCATACTTTTTCTTCCAGGTATATTTACTAAACATTTTCGCCTATTTAAGATAGGTATACACATAATGTATCGCTGTGGCGATTTTAGGAATAACGAGCACAAGTTTTTTTTTTTAACTTCAAACTAAATTTTCATATCCACGAAACAAATTACATAAGGATAGCAGGTAGGCGGGCAACAAGCTGCGCCGAATTGATGTTTGACTTCTAAAGTTTTAGTTTCATGTTATTTTTCTCAACACGTTTCAAGAGTAGACTGAAAACTATATGGAAATGTTTCCAATTTTGAAACTTTATATAAGTAGGTCATCATACAAACTCAGATCATGACAAAATCTAATATACATGGATTGAAATTCTTTAACGTGCTAATAAAATGACATGTGTAAATTTGAAATTGAATCTCGAACATTGCAAGACTACACACGGCCAATGGCAAGAAGAAAACAAGATGTTGTATATTCACAAATCTGCCCAAAATGTAAGCCCGTGTATTCGTATGTTTTAGTATACAATTTGCACTCACATTTTGTTAATATATATGAATTTACAGCATGCCAACATCCATGAATAGTGATTATGTTTTTCTTAATTTATTGTTTTATTATTTGATATCAATGGTTCGTGATTGCATTTCCACAAGAGGCTTTTTAATTTTCTTTTGTTATCATTAAACACATTTGCAACAATCTTGCACTAACATATTGGTGGTGCAGTTTATTTAATTTTGAATTACAAAGATTTCCAGAATCACACTCTTGAGTTCATATAATTTCATGTAATTATATCCTATTTCTATCAATGAGTTCATATAATTTCATGTAATTATATCCTATTTCTATCAATGCAGGTGGAGACAATCTTAGTTGCTGAGCAAATCATTTTACCAAGGTAATATTCATTATCTTTGGTTTTTTCCTTTAGTTTTCATTCACACTAAATGCCTTTTGCAGCCCTTTTTTGTTGTTTAGTTTTTTTCTATATGTAAGACAATATGCATAGACAAATTAATTTTTTATTGATTTATAGTCTTTTGCTTACTCAAGTTAACCCACATCAATATAAATTATACGTTGTTTTTCATTGTATAGCAATTACCAAAGGAATACTTTCTTCAGAACCACCACTATTAGCATTACCGGCCGAAAGCCCGATGGTGGACGGATGGGGTTTAGGTTTTCAAACGTTGATGGTTTTATTTTTGCTATTATGAATAGGGTACTGTGATGATCTGCATAGTAGTGTGTATAAACCTGGTATACAAGTATACATGATTCGATTGCTGGGTTAGAATCTTTGTTTATTATATCGTTAAAAGACGCTTATCGGTATCCTTTATTGGTTGAGTTAGAAAGGCTTCAAGTATAAATTACACTGCCTTTGCTCTCTTCGTGTAAATCCGCAAATACGTCCAAGGGATGATCTTAATGGTATAAAAAATGTGGAAGTTTTTTCTTTAAGCTGTTATATTCTTTATGAATTGTAAACTTTAGATATTGAACAGGTACTCAGCCAACTGGAATGCTCTACTGCAGCGGAATGACTTATGTTCCATGTGATTACTCACATGACAACTTAATAAATACTTTTATGTTGTTTCGTAATGGAGTTGACAAAAAAGCTGGCTCATGCGAGTTGGGTAACCGATCAATATGGTTCCTATGGAACTGAGTAAGTTTTATGTACAACTTAAGTGGGTCAGACCAAACCACCACATTATTTGTCCATTTTTCATGTTTCTTGACCTGTTTTTTACTTAATATATCTTAGCATGTGTGTGTGTGAGAGATTATTTATTATTTAAATTTGAATTTGGATAATGCAATATGTGTTATTAATTCGGAACAGCCGATGTAAATGTCTTTATCAGGAGGTGTCATCAGGGATTCTAAACTATGTAAATTATGTAGTGGAACAACTGATGCATTCGTTTTATAATCCAGTAGTGTATGGAGAATCTACACGGGGTCCTACCTAGCGTATGGTAGCCCTGTCCTTCGGAATCCAGGCATTAGATGGTAAGCTTGATTTGATTGTAATGTATAAAATAAATTTCCAAGTGCTACCATTATTATAATTTTTTCATCTAATGATGAAATTAATGTTTGGGAGGATCATTGGGAGGATCAGACCACATCTTTTGATGCTCTAAGCAATGATATCACCTTTAACCAGAAAAAAGAACCGTTTGTGAAGTTCAAAAGGTGTCAAACCAAAGCACAAACGTCCATGTTATCTAATCGAAAATGATTTGGTTGAGCGCGCCGCAACGCACGCGGATATGAACCTAGTTAATCATTAAATTTGATTTTATAGAAATGGCAGTGGTTACGAAAGATTGATGGATTTGATGGATTGGGTGTTGCAGGTGGAGTGGAGATGGTGGAGGAAAGAGGAGATGGTGAGGAGAGGGAGGGTGGCGGTGGTGTTGCAGGTGGTGGTGGTGGTACAGGTGGTGGTGAAAGTGGTGGTGGGTGGGTTAGAGAAGAAGATGGGATGGTATAAGAGTCATTTCACCCAAAAAATTAAGGGTATATTAGTCAGTTTACCCAAAAACTAACGGAACAACTAACGACGTTAGTCTCAGGGACGTAAAGTGTTAGGAAAAGAAACCACAGGTACTCAGGGTGTTAAGGCTGGGCTGAACCTGTTAGTTTAGGCAACCCACAAGGACGAAAACTGCAATTTTCTCTTAATATAAAAAAGAGTTTAAGTATTTAATGTTTGAGAAAACTGCAGTTTTCGTCCCTGTGGTTTCGATACTTTTTTCTTGGGGTAGTTGACTTTTTAATACTACTTTGACCACCACCCTTTGTTGGCTTTTTCCTAGGGGCCGGTTTCTTTTTCTTGGGGGGACCACCATGTGTTTGAGAAGATTCCCCCACTTGTGAACACTGGATTATGCCCCTTGCACACAACTCTAAACCTTAGATGCTCATTCTTGACAATATGAAGTTGTCTCCTTGACTCCACAACATGTTCTTTAATAATAAGTTGCCCTATCTTCAAACAAATCACCAACACTAAATGGATGAAAACTTTTATCTCCTCCTTTCTTGTCCTTCCTTAGTTGTTTAAATTTCCTTGGTTCATTTTCATCTTCTTCATCTTCACTTAGACTATCAAAGTCATCAAGGTCTACATGTAAGTCATCTGCATCAATGTCCAAATTATGATGTAACTCCTCATCATCTTCTACATCATCAACAGCAGACCTAAAATGTTTCATATCAACTTCTGGGTCCTCTACCATATTGTCAGGATCAACAATATAATCAGAGTCCTGACTATCATCCTGTTCAGAACCAGTTTCATCTCCTTTTTCATCACTATCAACTTCTGTGACACCCGGCAAATTCAGGTTGACAACATTGTCTAGGTTAAAGTCTACCTTAGCGAGTCACGTGTATATTATACTTAACTGGGTCAGTGGAGTCGTGTTATGGTTCGGGAACCGTTATTACAGTCTAGAGGATCATTAGATGTCAGTCCTTAACCAAGTGTACAAGGGGTGACGATTCGGAGAATCGTCAAAGTATAGGGAACATACAAGTCTCGAGTCCCGGGAATTGGTGAACGAGTGTGAATGTGTTTGTTTTCATGTATTATGTGTTTACAATCATTATGTGACTTGTCGGTATGTGAAAATGTGTTAACATATGTTAAAACGGGGTTTAACGCGCAAAACACACGGAACCAAACCCTGAGGGCGATTAGGAGGCCCTAATCGCCTTCCCCAGGGCGATTAGCAAGACATATCAGGCGACTGGGCTTTGATTATAGGCGATTGGGGGCTAATCGCCTATAGTGAAGGCGATTAGCAGCCCTAATCGCCTGATAAAGCTGCATAATCGCCTGTAACGTACCTGGCGACTAGAAACGACTATAAATACAACACTTGACCTCCAAAACTTCATTATAACAACCCTAGCCGTCCCACAACTCGTTCCAACTCGCAAACACCCTCTGGAACACGATTTTGGATCAAACTACACGTTTTCAAGCCTATTACATCAATCTATCATAAACCTAAGGTGTGGTTTTCATTCATACAACCTTTATTAACGTTATTTTGAATCCCTAATGGTCCAGACCTGTTTATAAACGTTTGTGTCTTCGAAAATTCGTTAATAATCATTGTTAATTGGGTTCTAACTATTATGCATGTTGTATGTGTTAATTATAATTAAAAGATAGGATTTTTATGATTCAAAAAGGATTGTTAGCATAATATTAAGGTGTTTACAGATTGATTATGATAGAATGTTGATGAAATCTGAGTAATTGTTCATTAGGGTTACGGTTATCCATGTTAATGTGATGTTTCATGCTACGTGTATTATTTTGGGGAAACATGGTTGTATTCAGGGCTGGTAGAACGATGTTAAACTAGGGATTTTGATTGAAACATGTTTACTATTGTTGTATGATTGATCTTTGGTATTTCCACACGTTCTGGATTTGATTTGGAGGGTTAAACGCGCGAAAAACCGGAACAGACTTGCTGAAGGCGATTAGGGACCCTAATCGCCTATGCTATAGGCGATTGGGAGCCCAATCGCCTGTTAAGGGAGCCTAATCGCCTATAGTATAGGCGATTGGGAGCCTAATTGCCTTCATTTCATGCGATTATGATCCTAATTGCTAGTTAAGTCCTGAATTGCATGTCTTACGACCTAATCGCCTGATAAACTCCTGAAATGCATACCACATGACCTAATCGCCTATATTAAGGGCGATTAGCCCTCATAATCGCCTGTACTGCTGCTGTAAGTGTATTTTGGCATCCCGAGACCCGATTTGACACATAGGAACATGCTAGGAACCCTGTATCATACCTGATAACTTGGTAACACGTGCTCGGGCTTATTTATATACTGTTTGAACTATGTGTTAGACTTGTTGAACTTTAACGTATGTTAAGTGTGATTGCATGATTGTATGATTTAGAGAACAAGTATAACACGGGGAGTCTCGGGTCACCAATGGGATGTCGAGTCTTGTACATTTGGTCAGTTTGACGGTCAACGTGTTTTCAAACGAACTTGGTTATGGTCTGGACATCTAGGGACTAACTAACCTACGGGTTATTAGTCTAAGTACTTGTAACTGTCATATGTTAGGTCGCCGCTTTACGGGGCTAGCATAGCTTGCTGATTTTATTCATTTATCGAAGTAACGCAACCTAAGGTGAGTTCACGGCCCCACTTTTAACTGGTTTCACTTTTTGGGGGAGAAAACATGTGTTAAACTTATGTTTTGGTAACAACTGTCATACTATGGGTTTCTATGGTTTACTATACGATCTTTGGAAGTCCCGGGGGAAACCATGAATGTGCGGGTTAGCACAACGGGGAAATGTGAATAGATCTATTGGGAGTGACCAACCCCACTCGTCGGCTTGGAGGGCCGGGCGGGTGCATATTGTCTCAAACAGGAACAGGTTTACTATTCGGGCATAACATCTGGTTTGCGAGTTAGTAATGGTTTTCCAATCGTAGTAGTGACAAAACATACGCCTAGCTAGCATACGTTGGTTTACAATTTTATATAGTATGGACAGGATGAACTTGGTACTTTATTTTACAAACCTGTGAACTCACCGGCATTTTGTGCTGACGTAACTCTTACATGTTTTCTCAGGTCGCTAAGGTAGCATCACAGGACTAGGGCGCACGCGTCTGCACGGCGTCTAGTTAGGATTTCATGGTTTTCAAACGTTGAACAATTTGGATTACTTTTGGTTTATGTTTTGAAAACAAGCTTCCGCTGTTATTTGGGAATTTTAAACTATGTTTTTGAAATTGCATATGTTCATTTAGACTTGTTTATTGTGATCGTTGACTTGGATCCTGGTTTGTCATGCACCTCGCGGTAAAACTCCGCAAGTGGATTTTGAGGGTGTGACATCTTCTTTTTCATCACAATCATTTTCTTTTTCATCACTATCATGTTCTTTTTCATCACTATCATCCTGTTGTTCCTCTACCATATTGTCATCCTGTTTTGTATCAACTAATTCTTCCCTTTCCCTCTCAAGTTTAACTTTAACCAAAGTAATAGATTCATTGGCATCAATGTCATCAATGGTTGTTTTCCCCTTAACCTTATCTTGTATACCTTCTAACAACTGATCAATTTATTCTTCAAATTCAGAATCAGTTTCTAACTCAGGTTTGCCTACAGGATCATTACATTCAACCACTACTGGTTGTTGTTGCAGCTACCTTTCTTGATATTCTCTCTGCCTTTCTTCATGCTCAACCATAAAAGTATTAATCTTTGGCCACCAATGTTGCACATATACCTCTATAACCTTATAGTGTGTAGCCAACGAACAAAATCTTTCAATAGAGGCACTTGTAGCCAATGACCTTAAACCTGTGTCTAAATCCCCAGCAGGTAACCTAAAATGATGGTAAAACACCATGTCACAGGGATACCCTACTGATTTAGTCATCTCAACTAAGATGTCTACTCCAAAATCTTCAGTACAACAACAGTCTATATAGCAAGACTTGCCATTCATATACTTTCTACTAGGACTATTTATAAACTCACCACCATGAATCAACTTAATTGTAAACAATGTATTATCCTCGGCTACAAATAAAAAAACGAAATCAGTTTAACAACATCAATCATCCATAACGATCGATTACAGCTAAATTACAATTGTAAAAGAATTAGGGTTTCAAAATACTTACAGTAAATTTCGAATGAGTCGTAATCAACGCCTGGTTCACGAATCATCCATAACGATGCCCACATTGCAACTAATTATTGTCTGATTGTTGATTGAATGATGATTGAAGAAGTTTATGGTTTATGGTTGGGAGGGAATCTGATGAAATGAGATGGAAAATTAAAACAATTTTTTTTGTTATAAAACATAATAAACGAGTTGAAATGACGATAATACCTTCACGTGAGGTGCACGTGAGGGTCAAGTAATGACAGACGTGACAGACGTTAGCTAGAGGGACGTAAAGTGTTAGGAAAACAAACCACAGGGACTCAGGGTGTTAAGCTTAGGTTGAACCTGTTAGTTTAAGCAAACCACAGGGACGAAAACTGCAATTTTCTCTTAATGTTTTATTATTATGTCATTGCTTCTTTTTATTTCCAGATTAATTTTCTTCTCACTTGATCATCCTCTGTGTGTATTAATATATATGTATGTGGATAATAATAATAATAATAATAATAATAATAATACAAGAAGATAAAAATATATAACTTGAAAAAGCCATTAATTTGAAGTATTAAAGAAAATTTTATTAAGTGAAAATGTTGTAGTAGATGTACTTCAAATATAAAATATTCAAATGAAATATTTTATATATGAAAGCACTAAGAAATATTGCAAGCAATATGAGTTTGGTGGATTATTTTACAATCACTTTTCAATTCCACTTAGTAGATATTATACACTACCGATTCTAAAATTAATAAGGTTGATGTCAAACGTTTATTGGGTGGGCAATATGTGCCCATTTTAATTTTTTTCTATTTTATTTGAGAAGATGGAGGTGGAATTACTTATTGGAGACATGAAGTTAGACTATTTGTTCTGACGTGCGAGCGATCAGCCGCGAGCCACAATTTGATCCACGTGGATCGTTTACACCACAACACCCTCACGTGGGTCGTCACGTTAGCCAGCTGAAGCTACCACACTCGTATGTGGTAGCGGGTGGAAAATGACCGTTGGAGGGTCAACATGACTGTTGTTGGCGGCCGATGGTTATTTTTGGCAAGCTTTAAAATTTCAAATCCCACCACACAAACAATCAAAAAAAAAATTTCTTCACTCTCTACAAAATGACTTTGGAATGGAATGATTTTTCTTCGTCCGAATAAGACGACTTGTTTATGGAAGTGGAAAGGATAACGATTGAATACTTGATGGCCCGGTCTCGAAGACAAAGAACTCCCGTGCTAACCAGACAACCAGTGCTTGACCGTGATAGAGAGGGAGAAAACGAAACTTTGATATGATACTACTTTAACCCGGATCCCGTCTATACTTAAGATCATTTTAGGCGACGCTTTCAAATGGCCAGACAATTATCATGCGCCTATCAAATGATTTGTCGGAGCGTTATCCTTTTTTTCAACAAAGAGAAGACGCAAGGGCCGACTAGGGTTCACCTTCGTACAAAAATGTATCCTTTTATTTTTATACACAACCAACACAAATTTATTCAATATTTTCTTTCAAACCAAACCTAAAAAATACTTAATGGGTGAAGAAAATGAAATATCAAAAGATAACCAAAGTTTGTTGACTTTAGCTTTCAAAGTCAATAATTTGATGGAATCAACAGTAAACCTATTGCTAGCCCTTCGGTTAGTCTCACCCTTGAATATCCCCCTCCTCGGTATACCTAATATGCTCAGTACGATCAACAACACTCTCTGAACTGTCAGTGACATCCTTAGCAACAAACTCAACATTGTTAACATCGTCCAACAACAAGAAGTCCAAAGCACTCATATTCTATGCAACACATAACATAAAGTTAGAAAAGAAAAATGAGTTTTTAACACATACCGTGCCCATAATCAATCGTAATAAATGGCTCAGATCCAGGAACCCCCCCCCCCCCCATTCGACACTAAGACCATGTAAGACCAAAAAATCTTCGAAAAAAGTTCGAAGACGAGTAGGAGTTGATCTAAGTTTGGTAAGGAGGTTAGTGTCAAGATCACTCGGATTAGGCTCCTTCTCGTTCAAGGGAGTCTCAGGCTTCCTCGAGACAGAAGGAAAGGGTAACAAAGATTCGTCGACATAGAAATCCGATTCTTCCACGGGGAAGTAAAAGCAACAGTGGATAAAATAAGAGGAGGCTCACATTGGGTCTTTTCTATGGTAAACTAATTACCATTTTTAGATAAACGATAAAACTGCCGAAACATCAACAATAATGGTTCATGGCCCAAACAACGGCATAAAACCTCAAGGTGAACGATCCGGGCAATGCAAACTAAGGACAAATGACCCAGAGAAACAAATATAAATCGCTAACACCAAGAAAGAACTTCGAAAAAGGATACGAAAGATTGAAAAGATCAAAATGACGGGGATACAAAGCAACCTTACCAGAAGGAACCTTGCTAACAAGAGATTTATCCTTATGAACAAAAGGTTTGAAGAACAAAGGAATACCTTCATCGACACAAAACCGTTGGGCCTCCGACAAAGCAAGTCAGTTGAACTGAGCAAGCATGTCTGTTTTCAAACCCATAACAAATTGATTACAGAAAGAAAACAAGTGCTTACCTTTTAAAGGGGAAAAGAAACTCACTAAGATGGTGAAAAATTTAGATCGTCAGCAAAGATGAACGAAACCAAGACCGTTAAAAAGGAAAAGGAGAAATTGGAGAGGAAAGGTTATAAACACAGGGTAATAGGAGGTTATATATAGGATAAATTTGAAATTCAAAAGGAGAAGTTATGGGTAACATTAATAACCGCTGGACAGCTATCCTGAGGAATGATGGCTGCCACATCAACCCCATCAGACAGCTACCAGCGGCCTGTAGGAAGCGCAAGGGTCAAGGTAATAATTACAACCAAGCACCTTGAAAGAGGAAAATAAAAAAGGAAATCTTCAGTAACATGCAAACTGTCAAAATTTTTGAAGGACAAAACAAACTCATATACGAGGTATGTCGGGGAAGGAAGAAGCAGAAACATTTATAAACAAGAGGCATCACACCTCAGTCGAGTGTTTATAAATTGAATAACTAAGCTATGATTGAGTCACAAGCACCTATAACTTCGTCATAGCTACTTATGACTGGGGGACTGATGACATCGGTACCTGAATAACCTCACTGAACAATAATTAAGAATGATACAGCTTACTCAAAAAAGTTGTGAACAAAAAAGCTAGCAACTCCATCCGAGAAGCTACGCATTATAGCTTCTCTGACTAAACAAGCTTCTTCTACAGTACTGCTACAGTGTCCCGAGTCAAAAAGTCAACACGATTTGTCCTCAATACACTTATCTATAAAGCTCCTTTCAATGTCACTATTTGGCATAAAAAGTAGGAAAAAGGTACTTACACCAAAAGGGCAAGGTCTACCTGCACAAGCAAGATAAAGAGAAAAGCAGCTAACATGTATAGAATGGGAGCTTACTTAGATAAGCTCGTATGTGGGAAATCTATTCCTATCAATAGCAACCCTGATTAGCTCATTCTTCATCTGTCATTCTAAGTCTCACACTCATACTTCACACTTGCACTCTCTCTTTGCATTCTTATCACCTTCAAGAGAAAATCATACTTATTCTCACGCAAGAGGTTGATTGTAGGAGACCACCTCTTGCGGTGAGACTAACGGTGTTCTTCTTATTAGTAGAATGCAGGAAGCACTCAGCTGGGACGTTTCTCCTTAACATAAACCGACCATAACCCTTATTGTTTTAACTGGTCATATCCTTTTAGACAGAAGTTCTTGATCTCTCCACATCTACATAACCTCCTCACCTTAAAAACTTGGCTATTGCATCATGCTTTCGGTCTTTTTACCAATTTTGGATTGCCGCATTACTGTCAGCCTTCTTCTCCAAAGCTAAAAAATCCCATTCAACCGCATCCAAATTTAAGTTTGCCTAAGAATAAATAAATTAAGATAGTCACACAAGCAACTAGAAAAAGGACCTTTCTTGATGCACATTGTGTGTTAAATAAGGGGTCTGATGACACAAAAGAGAGTGTCGATAATGGCGGTGTCATAAATTTAACATGACACTTTTTGGCGTGTCATCTGTTTATTACATACATTTATGACAATATTTGTTGACACACGTTATGACACTTTTTATTGACACACATTTTTATGACAGTTTTTATTGATACTTTTAAGGACATATCTTATGACACAAATTTATGACCAAATTTTACGACATTTATTTTACGTGTCCTAATTTATTAATCTAAAAAAATTCCCATAAAATTATAGATTTACCCTCTTGGATATATACCCATTTTCTTATATGCAAAATCATTAGCAAGCTAATAACACAATCATCATTTCACTATGTAATACATATTTATCAAATTACAAACCAATCCAAGACAATTTAACGTTTACAAAAATATTGTACCGACAATACACTACCTTAAAACCAGTTTCGATCACTTGAATATAAATGTCGCGGCATAGCTTGACCATTCTTCGCGAATGACATCCATATCCTCATCCGTGTTATAATCCACTCCTCCCCCAACCTGAGACAACAATAAAATTAATACGTTAGTCGAGGCTGGCTAACTATTTTACATAATTTATAGCGCATCGCTACGTTTATTTTGCCTTAACTTACATTGCCCAATAATTCGCCTCATCCATGAACTATCTCTTTCATGAATTTCATGACATAAAAACCATATTCTGTAATTCTCAGTTGGCATGGACACTACAAATTAAAGAAAATAAGAAAAACATTAAACCCAAAATATTAAACTCAAATAGAATTGACACTGTAATTTCCTGCTATTAAAAAGAATTGACACATCAAACACTAACATATACAGAACTTGCAGCCTTATGCAGACACTGTAAGTTTGACAAAGAAAACTAAAAAAATTCCAAATGAACTAGACAAAAACTAAAAACACAGGGGCTGTATAAATTTGATATGAAATTATGTAGATATTAACACCTTTTAAAGAAACTAAATTAATCCATATGCAGTTTCCAATATATTCAATTTAATAGAAAATAAAAAAAGTGAGTGCTGCATAATGGCATGCATTCATCAAAATAAAGCTCTTGATCAATAAGCCAAACAACATAAAAACAATAACCATAATATTAATCTAACTTTTTGCAATCAAAAGTGATTTCCAACAACAAGCCATATAAATTTCAAATTAAAAAGAATCCAAACAACAAAAAGATCACCTAAATATTGTAAGATAGTCCCCCAAACTAACCTAAGTCTAGAACAGAAGAAGCAACCAACAAACTTATGTGTTTGATCCCTTAAAAACCTATGTAGTCAAAGAGGTTGCCTAGGCAAGGCGAGGCGAGGCTTAGCAAAAGCACCATGAGTGCAGCAAGGCCCAAAAAACATATGAACCGACAAAAAAATCTTTCAAAACTAGTTTCAAATGGTTTATATCAGACAAAAACAAGTCCAAACCAGCTAAAAATAAACCAAACATAGCTAAAAGCAGAGCTTTTTGTGCGCCTCAGCCTCGAACCTAGACGTCAGGCACAACTTTGAGTGCGCCTTTGGCATTTAAACTACCAAGCTAAAACATGTTTCAAGTGCCGCAAACTAGACATGAAACCATCAATCACACCTAACACCCTATAAATCTAAGGCAAACATATATCCACCACAAAATTAACATCAAATCATCAAAATCACACCACTTTATAACAAAAACAACTCACAAATTCACCAAAATGCAGGCACCCACAACTCGGTGACAAAAGTTTTCAACTATAAAAATTCCCTTAACCCAAAACAAAAACAATACTAAAGCTCTTGATCAAGAAAATAATGCTCTTGATCAAGAAAATAACTATAATATTAATCACTAGAACCAATACACTCAAACCACAAGAAAATAAAGCCCTTGATCAAGGAAATAAACCTAAATAACCATAAAAACAATTAGAACAAGCTCTTGATCAACAGCTCCAAAGCTGTAGCAGCTTGCATCAGGTTTTACATATTCGGACATTTTAGCATTTTAAGTTATAAACAAACTAGGGATGAACTCCTTGATTATTGGTCCAAATGTTACATTCATACCACAAACAAGATAGAGCTTTGCAAGATTAGACATTTAATGATTGTTAATACACATGATGACTGTTGGGAAAAGACGAAAATTTTGATGAATAAACCGTATACAAAGCTATGAGCATTTGCTTGTCTCACACCATCACAAAAGAGATGTTATTATGTTATGTAAACTACTTTTCAGATGTGATTAAATGCGTGTTCTTCAATTCTACATTAGCCTATTTTTGCATCCTAGAACAGACTTAGGTGTAAACAAGCCAAGCTGCTTGTGAACCACTTGAGACCGCTTAAAGAAAGGTCGAATTGACCCAAGCTTAAACGAACCTAAGCTTCATTTATCAAGCTCAAGTAGCATCGTGAGCCTAAGCAATATATAATTTTTATTTAGTAAATATAATATATATCTATATATTTGCATAGCAATTACAGTTATATATATATTTTAACCTTTCCCTATATATATATATATATTATGTTTTTATGTTAAAAGTAACTCAAAAATATATAT
Source organism: Ambrosia artemisiifolia (assembly GCA_032199755.1). Lineage (NCBI taxonomy): Eukaryota > Viridiplantae > Streptophyta > Magnoliopsida > Asterales > Asteraceae > Ambrosia > Ambrosia artemisiifolia. The sequence continues at coordinate 48,777,756 of CM063515.1, read as the reverse complement.
TAGGCTATACATAAAGTTTATAAGTATAAATATAAATAAATAAAACTAATAAAACAATTAATTAAATAATAAACCAAGCTTGATCTTGAAAAACTATTCCCAAGTCGAGCTCGTGCTTCAGAAAAAGGATTTAAAACGAGCAGAGCACGAGCTCCTGTAAGTTCAATGAGCCAAACTTTAGGCCCCAACCCTTAAGAGACAATGTTTCCTAACTAATAATTACACATAAAACCTCCATAACATCAGTTCCACCCCGATCCATAATAAACCCTCGGACAAACACAGTCACAAACATAAAACCCTAACATGAGACAACTTCAATTTCAATCAAATAATCTTAACAATAACTTCACACTAACTTTGTCCAGATTCACAATCCGACAAAGACAAACACAGTCACAAACATAAACCATAACAAATCAAGTTCTATATTAGATAGACCAGATCAAAGTCAAAATTCATCATTGTATCACATGATCTGCATACATGAAATGAAGTGTATCCTAAAAGTATGAAAATCAAGGTAGGTCAAAATCGAAAACGATGAAAATATAATCAAACATAATACATAGTAAATCATAGTAGAAATCATGAGACTAGATGATCGTATATAGAAATTAGGAAGGAATCAAGGAACGGTATTAAGAGATTGTTTGAGTTTACCTCAGAACACCCCTGCAATTGCACTACTGGAGATGATGTGTAAATGTGATTGAGCAGTTGATTGATAGAGGACAGTGATTAATATTATTATTCTACCTTCATTCTTCACTCCACAGTTATTAACATCACACATGTGTGTTCATTCTTCACTCCATGGTTCACATCTTGACCTATAAACACAGAAAAACCAAATCAAAATCCGGTAATTAAAGTTGAAATTCGACAAAATGTAGGGATGTAGAAGGGTTATGAACAGATCATCAAACTTCAAACATTGGTTGTCTGTTATAAATGTGACGATTAGGGTTAGGGCAAAATGGGGAGGCGATGTTTGTTTGTTATGAGAGAGGGATGAAGAAGAAGGGTTATGAGCAGATCATCAATGTATGTTTAATTTGTTATGAGAGGGGGGGGGGGGGGTTATGGGCGCGCAGGGGAGAGAGGGAATCAAGATTTGGGTGACACAAAACCTTGACACGCAGATTACTTGACCGTCATGTTTTTTTAATTAATGACGGAAAATTATTGTCACTCAGTAAAAAACGTCAAGAATTTATTGGTTTATTACATTTTTTTTATGACATACACTTTTGCATGTCATTAAATAGGTGCATGTCATAAAATGAATATCAAGAAAGGGTATTTTTCTAATAGTGTCAAGTAAAAATACAAATCAACAAATAACATGTAAAATATACTTATGAATCATTTACCCTCAGATGCTCATATAAAGCATTCTTGTCTTCCTTGTCAACCATCTCTATCGAATGCTATGTTGCTCCATATATAGATACCCAATTATCGAGACAAAATAACTACCAAGCTGGCAAAAAGATTGCCTCGGTGTCGAATACAAGCTCTAATGGGTCACCTGCTTTCGTAACCTCTTTGTGGAGTTTGAGGTTTTTGGCCTTGCCCCTTGTCTTTTTTCAAGGAACTGCAATTAGTATTAAAATCTATTAGTCACATTATTTATAATAAGTGAAGTAAAAAATAGTAAAAACTGATTTACTATAAGACTAACGGTCCTTCTGATGACCTCGCAAAAAAACATCACCACCGGGAGGTGGTGGCTCCTCGGCTACGTCCTCGCCATGGCCATGTCCATAGCCTCGCCAAAACCATCTCTTCTACTATGTCATAAAATTTCTCACCATTCTCTCCTTCTGCTAGAACCATTGTTTGCGTGCTTCCCGCTTTTTAGGGTTGTTATAAATATGCGATCTACATGTTATAATTATAGTAGTTTTTTTATGTGTGCTTCCCGATTTTTAAGTTACTCGCTTGGTTGGTTGAATGAAAAACTTAGAAAAAAATATAAATTAGTCAACGATTATCATTCCACACCTAAGTCGAGTCATTGCGGTGGTAAAATTTGAACATACAGTGTGCTGAATTATAAACATCTACAATTAATAATATTTCTCAAAAGGATGTTTTATTTTTATTTCTTTGCATCACTTATTCACTCATTATTTGATGTTCACAACTACAAAACCGCACATTATACAAAAGCAAAAACGATAATTAGGAAAGCATCATTCATGACACTAAGCACATACACCCGACCGCAACTTCAAAGCCTCATGGTCAACAGCTTTCTTTAAGAAGCTGTTTTCATCTAAAATCATTTGAACAGGCAAGAAACCAAAATCATTTGCCATAGCTAGCAGCATCCGCTTTGTCTCCGCCTTAAACTCTTCTAAATCCACTGTTCCATTCGAATCACGATCAAACTGCACAAACAAGGAATCATAGACGCGAGACAACTCCTCAGGGTCGGGTTTCACATCAATCCCGAAATGGGTTTCAATCATTCTTAAAGACTGTAGCTCTTTCAGCATCTCTGAATAAGAGAGGATACCATCATGGTTGGTATCCAAGTAAGCAAAACGGTCTTGAACCGAACCATTGAATGCTTCATCGTCTTCGATAAAGCCGAAAATGGTTGCACCGTCTAACAATCCTACACTCATTTTTCAGTATATTTTTATAATTTTGTTGGTGTTTGAGTTGTGATTTGGGTTATGTAATATATATAGATAGCATAAAAGGTATATTCTATTTGCATTGGTTTCATGGTTTTAAACAACGCGTGGCCGGTCTTATGGTTTTTGACTTTTTTAAGTGTTTTTTCCCATCCATTGACTTGCAAAAGTGGTTTTAAAATAGGAATCAAAACCGGAACCTGTTTGATGTTGAATTCACTGTTTGGTTAATAAAGTCTGATCATGGAAGACCAGAATGTTTAAAAGAATACTTAATAAATGTATTGGTGAAAAAGATAATTATATAAAAAACCAATAGGTTACGATCCTAGATCCTATGTATTACACAAATTGATAAATGTTATTTTATATAATTAATAAAAAGTTATGTTTTATAAAAACATATGCATTTCATAGTTGAAAAAATGGTTGTATTTTAAAAAAATGAACATTAATGTGAAAATTGTAAATTTTGTTAAGTTAGTTTTTGAAACCCTTTTTTCATATGGGAATTAAAGGTGATTTTTTTTAATACCATCTATTTTTTTTATTATTTAATATAATTTATTTTTTACTATTATTTATCATCCGACCACATCAACTAATTTAAAATTTCTATATATCACTGGTACACACAATTATCTTCATTATTTTTTTCTTTTTTAGCATGACATAACTTTGAATTTGGTGAAGTTTTTAAGTAAAAAATATAAGTTTATTTAAAGTACTAATAATTAATTTTATACTAAATTTATTTGGTTAATAAATATAATAACTATCTTTAACTAAAAACACAATTATTTATATTTAAGTAAGATAGAAAGAAGGAAAAATTACAAAAATCATCCTTTATGTTTATAGCTTTTTTCAGTGGTTGTCCTTTAAAAATTGATGAGAGTCGTCCTTTATGTTGTAAAATCTTGCAGCCTTCTTCCTTTATGGCTAAACTAGTTTGTTTTCATAGTTAAGTTACTAAGTCGTGATTTCGGGTTAAGCAATATATATATATATAGAGAGAGAGAGAGGGCATAAAAGGTATATTATATTCGCATTTTTTTATGGTGCTAAAGTTGACGTGCGCATTCAAACAACGTAAACGGTCTTGTGGTTTTTGACACACAGTGTTTTGTTGGATTGAATATACTTGTCTCTTGGTATTGATGGGTTTTTAATCACTCAGCTAATTAATAATATTCTCTCCGAACAAAGAATAGAAGGCATATTATATTCATATATTGTATACTTTTAGACTTTAGTACCGGTCTAGTGGTTTTTGAATTTAAGATACTGTTTCGATCCGTTGAATTTAAGGTACTGTTTTGATACGATTTTAAAGTTGGTATCAAAACCGGAACTCGTTTGAAGTTAATTATCTTTGCTTAATAATCAAGAATGATAATTTATCGATGAACAGAATGTTTAGAAGATTATTTAATACAGGTTTTGTTATAGAAAGATAAGAGAAAAGTGTTTGAATAGTTTTGTGGTTTCCATAAATTTCACCTATTTTCAAAATCACGTATGGTCTTCACGTTTTGACATCGTTTAATTAGGATAGTCCTTAGAGTTGATAGATGTTAGATTATCCAGTTAAGTTGGTGCAAAATAACAAAACTATCCTTAGTATTAAAAAAATATAATATTTAAAAATGTAAGTGGGCCCACCAATTCATCTTCCCCATTATTGCTACAACAAATATAGGTTTAACATTAGTTAAGAGTCCAAGGAAGGGTAAAAGAGTTAAAGGATTCCGTTTTACCTAACGCAGGTCGTGGTGTTCCTCTACGTTGCAAAACTTAGAAGGAGGTTCAAGATTTTTATGATTTGAGTGTTATGATTCTGGTTTGAGTGATACTCTAAGCCATAAGTGTAGTTATGAACTCAAGTGAAGTGTTAGTGTGATAGAAGGAATTTTCACACGTGTGTGATCAAAGAGAATAGAAGATGTGTAAGTGAGAATATTGAAAAAGGTGTGTTCAGATCTGAATGGGCGATCTGATTTATAGAAGAAGCATCTTATTCTTTGAGTAGGAGTATCATCTTGATCAATGATGCAACTTGGGGACATACCACTTTTAGCCGATGATGGCTTTGGACCTGCGGTCCGAGTATTGCAGCATCTCCACGGGTGAGATATGGACAGCTGCTTGCTTTGACTGAGTAATGTGATGACAAGACAGGTCATCTTTTGATCAGTGCTTTATCGACCCTGGAACCTTTGTATCCTTCAACCTTTTAAGCAGAATTACGAGATGTTATTAACTTATTTTGCTTTAGGCTACCCACGTCATCAGCCCCCCAAGTCAGGAGTTTTTTGTGGCGTAGCTCAAAGAGCTTCTGACTTTTTGCTAAGTTTATGGATGTTTAGAAGGTTCAAGGGTTGAAAGCTTGCTTTGTTTCAGGCGGTTTGTTTCTCTGGATTTGAATTTCAAAATGACAACTGATGTGGCAAGTGTCAGTCTTCCCAGGCGGCAGTTTTAATGCAAAGCATCATTGCTTTTTATTATATTATATTTATAACTTCTTTCTTTTATTTTAATCTTCACACTTTTCACTTTACCATTTCAATTCGACGGTTTCACCTTCTCTTTCTAGGGCTTCTTTCCTTGCCATTACCAGGTTAGTCTTCTTTTCATCTCTTTCATCTGATCATCCTTCAAGGCAAAAATGGGCGCCAAGAAGGACATGGCGATCAACTTTTTTTCCCTTACATAGGAAGAGGTTGAATCGTTCTGTGCAGAATGGGACATTGATCTATCATTTAACCCAGTTGCTCCTGGGCTTACTGACCCGATCAATCGATGTTTGAGTGGTTCTATTGCACATGGGTTGGCTCGTGTTTTGCATTTTGAAATTTTGTGTCGAACACTTGGTTATGATCATACCCTTCTAATGTTTAGACGTTTCTTCTAATTGGCCAAGAATGGCGATTAGTATACGTTTGAAACGTCTCAAGTTGATGTTCCCTTGATTTCTTCCTACGTGACTAAGGTTGGTGTGCGGAAGACAAGGTTTTTCTGGGTTTCTGACTCTATCCTTCCTTTTAAACCTGCTTGGAGGCATCTTGATGCTATTCTAAACGAAAGACCATCTGAAACTGAGTTAGATGAAAACTTTCTCAAGGCCCTTCGAGCATGTCCTTTAAGGCTTCGCCCTTTTGATGAGCCTTTCTTGGTTTTATCAGGGATTAGTACTCGGTGGGATAAAGAGGGTAGAGATCCAGTTTTCATGAAGGGTGATCAGGGTATGCTTATTGTTTATTATTTATTTTACTGTTTTTTCTTTGATTGTTGCTTATGCTGTTTAATGTTTTCCTGTTTTTGTAGTGATGTCTGCACTAGATTTCATTAAGGGGGATGATGCATCAGAGGTTGTATTTAAGGATGCTGAGGCTATGAAAGGTGAGGAGGCGTTAGTGAAATATGAGAGGGGAGGTATGACGGGATGAACTATGTGCCTGTTTCGAATGTTAAGAGCTTTTCAAAGCCTACTTCTTCCAAGGCTTCAACCAGGAGGTCAAGACGTCGTTTGTTGAAGGCTGCCAAGCTAGCTGATGCGTCGAAGACTGTAACTGTGAGTGATGAGATTTAAGATTCAGAGAATGACAAAGATGACGGTGTTGAAACTGGGGTTCCTGCGAAAGTGCCAGTGGTTGTGGCGAAGAAGGGTAAGGGCAAGAAGACTGTTGCGAAGGTTGCCGTGCTGAAGACTATTGAAGGTTCAACGAGTGTAGAAGGTGAAGGGGTTTATACCCCTGGTTGGAGTGTGAAGGTTGGTAATACTTTCAAATCCTCTGCAGTTTGTGAGGATGTTTTGTCTCATCTTGCCCCACCTAGCGTGAAAGATACTTTGGAGGGTATGGATGATGGTATTTTGTTGACTAAGATGATGATGGGAACCTGCAATCTTGCTGCTATGCTTCCCGAGGGTGTAAGCAGATTTAGAAAGAGGATGGCTAAATATCAGGACTTTGCCAAGAATAAGAAGGAAATGAAACAATCCCTTGCTACTATGAAAAAGGATGCTCTTGAATATGCTGAGAAGGAGAAGACTTTGATTAGTCTTATTGATGAACTTAAGAGGGGTCATGAAGCAGAGACTGCAAAGCATGAAGCTGCAAGGGTTCAGGTTGAGGCAGATAGGGCAGCACTGGATGTGGAGAAGAAAGCCTATGAGGCAGAGAAAGGAAGATTGGAGGCTTCCCTTGCCTATGCTTTGGATGACAATAAATGGTTGATTGAATATGGGTTCCAGCAGGTGGCCACATATCTTGTTCATTCAGCTGAGTTCGATTCTGCTTTAAGGGAAGTCTACACCAAGCTAATTGTTCATGGCAAGCATGCAGGTTTTGTTGCTGGGTTTAAAGCTCATGAAGCTGGTCAGGATCTGAAGTAGTATCCTTTCTATCAACCCAACTATATGGAAGTGTTTAAAGAGTCGGTTGTGAAGATGGAGCATTCAACCTATCCTTTTGTTACCCAGGTTTCTTCTTTTTATGGAAAACCATTGCAGGAACTGAAGCAATTGAAGCCTCCTGGTCTGAATGAGGCAGTGTGTGCTGAAATCCTTGACGAATTTTCCAAGAAGAGAGCCTACTCTGGTGATAGTGAAGAGACTCATGATGTGAATGAGGGTGCTCAAAAGGATGCAAGCTTGGATGCTTCAGGAATTGGTGGTGATGGTGCTAAGAAGAAACCCAAGAAAGCGAAGAAAGTAAAGAAAGCAAAGGTTGGGGAGACTGTTGTAGAGGATGAAGCCTCAAAGCCTTCTGCTTCAGGTGGTGTTGCTTGAATATCTTATGCCTTCTAATTCGTAGCTTTCTTAGCAATGTGTTTGTGAACAACTAATTATCTCCTGTGTTTGTCTTTAAACAATGTTTCTTTTGTGGAGCCTGGTAAGGTTCCAAATGTGCTGGTAGGCTTTAGTGAAGCCTTTTGAATAATGTTTTAAGTTTATGGCTTGTTAAAGCCTTTTATGTTAATATGCAGCCCTTAAGGCTTTTTAGGTATGTTTGCGTTTGCTTTGCATATTTGTCAATTTTATGATTGTGTTTGTGTTGTTTGTCTTTGTACTTGTTTGGGAAATGCCTTACCAGTAGCACCTTAAAAGGTTGGATGCTGCAGTCATCCTTCCTTAAGGTAGTTTAGGCAGAAAAGTCACTGTCTAACCTATATACACTACTTAGTGTTTCTAAATTTTCGTAAGTTTGTTCTAAAAACTTAAGGAACAATTGGTGAAGGCTGCTCAGACCTGTCTATGAGATATGTAAATAAGAACTTTGTTTATCTCATGGAGTTGGATTGATTTAGGAACTCACCCCTCATATAGGTTCATTCAACCCTTAAACCTATTGAGCGAAATGGCCTGGGAGCTCATCCCTATTACATGGCCCATGCCATGGAGTTTTTTGCAAGGTCCTCAACCTGATAATGGGATAGCAAGACAAATATAAAAGGGGATCCTCTGATCCTTTCATTTATACATAACTTAGTAGTTACATCAGATAACTTAGGTTTGACAACATTTTCTGAAAGCTAAACAAAGAACCTTTTAAGGTTTTCACCATTCCAATGGCGGGGAAGCTTATTGCCTTCCATGTTGGCAAGCTTGTTGGATCCTCCTTTGTGGGTTTCAAGGATGGTGTAAGGACCTTCCCACTTTGGTCCATGTTTTCCTTGGTTTTCTTTCTTGCTTGTTTCATTGTTCCTTAAGACCAAATCCCCTGGCTTGAAGTGTTCATGTTTGACTCGGGCATTGTAGTAAGCCACCATTTTTTGCTTGTATCAAGCTTCTCTGATGAGTACGGAGTCTCTGGCTTCTTCAAGGAGGTTTAAGTTGAGTAAGGCTTCATCGTCATTAGCCTTGATGTCTATATGAAGCGTTCGAGGTATTGTAACTCCTATTTCAGCAGGAATTACAGCTTCGAAACCAAAGACGAGGTTGTAAGGTGTTTTCCCGTGGCTTGTTTTTTCAGTGGTTCTGATGGCCCATAGGACACTTGGAAGCTCATCAAGCCATTTACCACCCTGTCTGCCAAGTCTGGTCTTGATCCCTTCAACGATGCTGCGATTCATTCTTTCTACTTGCCCATTCGATTGAGGGTAGGATACCGAGCTAAACACCTGAGTAATTCGGTATTCATTACACCAGGAGCTAAAAGGCTTCTCAGAAAACTGCTTGCCGTTGTCCACGACTAGCACCCCAGGAAGGCCAAACCGACATATGATGTTTTACCACACAAAATCGATGATTTTCTTTCCAGATATCTTTCCCAATGGTTTTACCTCGGGCCATTTTGTAAAGTAATCGACTGCCACAAGCAGGAATTTGACTCCTCCCTTGGCCGGAGGGAAAGGACCTACTATGTCCATTCCCCATTTGTGAAATGGCCAAGCTGAATTCATAGGAATCATGTCATGTTTTGGGTTTTTTGGATCAGGAGCATGAATTTGGCAAACTTCACATTTCTTCAATTGCTCGGTTGCATCCCGGTGCATTGTTGGCCAAAAGTAGCCAAGGTTCATGAGTTTTGCAACCACCATCCTTGGACCACAATGAGCTCCACATATTCCTTCATGAACCTCTTTGATCAGATACTGACTTTGTTCAGGGCCTACACATCGAAGCAACGGAGCCAAATAGCCTTTCTAGTGGAGGATATCTTCTTGAAGCACCTATTGCTTTTACTTGCTTCGAACCCTTTCAGCCTCCACAAGATCTTGAGGCAATTCACCATTCTTTAAGAATGCTATGAGGGGATTCATCCAATTTGATCCAGATTCAGTGATCACGTCTTGAACTTCAAGTTCCACAATGGAAGGAGTTTTAAGCACTTCGACTAATACTTTTTTGGTGAGGTGTGCAAAGTTTAATGAAGCAAGCTTGCTAAGAGCATTGGCATTCTTGTTTTGTGAGCAAGGAACCTGTTTGATCTTGCAAGACCGGAATGTGTTCATGATCTCCTTTGCCTTTTCTCTGTATGTCTTCATGTTGGGTTCCTTGGCGATGTAGCTGTCGGTCACTTGGTTTGAAACCTGCAGTGAATCAGTTAAGACTTGAAGCCTTTGAACAACCATTTTCCTTGCAAGCTTTAGCCCAGCTATTAAATTACGGCTTCATACTCTGCCTTGTTGTTAGTTGTCTGAAAATTAAGTCGAAGAGCATAGGTAAATTCTAACCGTTCAGGGTTGATTAGAACGAGGCCTGCCCCTGAACCTTCAATGCTGGAAGCCCCATCGGTAAAAAGCTTCCAGGCTTCAGGGTCAGGGGGTTCATCCATGGTGATGTTAATTTCAACCACGTTTTCCTTTGGAATTTCAACAATGAAATCAGCAAGCATTTGTGCTTTAATTGCTTTCCTCGGGACATAGGTGATTTTGTGTTCACCTAACTCGACAGCCCATTTGGCTAGGCATTTCGAGGTTTCAGGTCTTTTAAGCACACTTTTTATGGGTTGATAAGTGACCACTTGTATTGGGTGTGCCTGAAAATACCTTCAAAGCCTTCTGGCTGTTTGTACAAGAGCCAGGGCTAGTTTTTCCAAAGGAGGGTACTTGACCTCTGCAAACTTTAAAGATTTACTGACGAAGTAAACATGTACCTGAGCATTATTTCGTTCGATTGTGAGGACAGCGCTCAGGGCTTCTTCAGTAACGGATAGATAGACAAAGAACGTTTCCCCTGTTTCAGGAGGAATGATGGTAGGAAGAGAAGCAAGATGTTGTTTCCTTTGGTTGAAAGCTTCCTCGGCTACCTCAGTCCATTTGAAATCTTTCTTATGAGCACATCCTTTGAGGGTCTTGTAGAAGGTCAGGGACCTTTCAGCCAACTTGGACGTGAAGCGCTTTAAGGCTGCAAGATTCCCATTCAGGCTTTCCACTTCCTTCTTTGACTGAGGAGACTTCATGTTTAGGACAGCTCGAACCTTGTTATGGTTGGCTTTGATGCTTCTCTTTCCCACAATATGTCCCAAGAACTTGCCTTCTTCAAATCCCAACGAACATTTGACAGGGTTAAGCTTCATGTTGATATGTTTAAGGTTGTCGAACGTTTCTTGTATGTCTTTGAGCATTTGTTCTTCACTTTTACATTTGATCACCAGGTCATCAACATAAGCTTCCATTTTTTTTGCCAATTTGGTTAGCGAAGGCTTTATCCAGCAGCCTTTGGTAGGTTACACCTGCATTTTTTAAACCAAAAGGCATCATTCGATAGCAAAAAATACCTTTTTCAATGTGGAAAGCAGTCTTTTCTTCGTCATCTTCCTTCATTTGTATCTGATGGTAACCTTTGTAAGCGTCCAGAAAACACTTGAAGGGAAACCTGTAAGCGAGCCGACTTTGAGGTCAACCTCAGGCAAAGGATAGCAGTCTTTCGGGCATGCCTGGTTGAGGTCTTTGAAGTCTCACATTCCCGTGTTTCCGCCTAGGCAGGGTGTGACAGATTGGTATCAGAGCCAATGGTTATAGCGAACTAAGATTCTTGTTTAGCCAAACTATAACTTAAATAGAAACTTTTTCGAAACGTTTTCATGAAAGACAACCTTTCATCGCCGTGCACTTCTCAGGTCCTAAGACATCCCATGACTGCATACTGGTATAGTGTATCATTTTCTAATGTTCATATACATATGTGTACATATGCAATTGACCGGATCATGACCATACTTATCGATCACTTCTTTCCATCTCCGAGGAGGAGGACATTTTCGCTTATGACTCACCGGGAGGCAACGAGGCAGACCCTCTTTTGGATGCTCCTATCCTCGAGCATATCAAGCCGTTTGAGGCTCCCGATGACATGCACAGTGATGCGGGGTTTGTCGTGGTTGACACCGACACTGAGGTGGAGGTGCAACCTATGGATCATCCTGTCTCCGACGACAATGATGATGCCCCACCAACAGACGACGACCATGACCTTCCCGATGCTATTCCTGTAGAGGATCCTATCCCTGCCGAGGTTCCGCATGCTGCCAAGGCACCGCCTGCCGACGAGCGTGTGCCCATATTCCACTCGTTTAGGTACTTTCCAGGAGGTGTGCTTCACGCATACACCCCTAGGAAGCACGTGTGACAGCCTACTGACCCTGTTGTCCCAGCTGCCCCTGCCATTCCGACTATTCCTGATATCTGTTCCGCTGTTCCGCTGCACCCACATCAGTCGAGCCGTCGATCCTGTGATTCTTGACGAGTCCGATGTCCCTGCAGACCTTCTCCCTGTGGAGCCAGCTGTCGAGGCTCGTGTTTCCGACGACGAGCCACCTTGGAAGATGCGCCGGAGGTCCCAGGCTTGTAAGAGGGTGTACTTACCTTCCCTTGCTGGTGATTTGGCTTATCGCGATAAGGAGTCGGATGAGGAGGCTATGACGCAGGGTGGTTCTTCCTGCCACCCACTTTTCACTACGAGAGCTGCTACTATCTCTCATGATTCCTTGCTAGTAAGTCTTAGAGTTTAAGTTCGTGAGCTCAAGGATATAAGAGGACAGTGGTGCGCCCGTAGGGAATCCTCCCAGTGCCAAGAAAGTCATTCAACTACTAAATAAAATCCATGATAAAGGTGCAACATAATCCTAAAGGCGTATGATACATAAAGATCACTGGTGCGCCCGTAGGGAATCCTCCCTTTACCAAGAAGATTACTCAGTCATCTGGTATGTACCAGAAATGTGTCACTCAGATCTGGTCCACTTCAGAAGCCGTTGCTTAGAACCCGGTTTGGATATCAGAAGCCCGAAGGATCTGTCTCACTACCTGTTTCCTCGCCTTCGATCTAGCTTGGGGCTACCAGAAGCTGATTATACCTCTAGTTTATTTTAATTAAGTTAAAGTTTGTTAACTAATTAAGTTAGTCATCAATCAAACCTGCCACAAAGATAAACAAATAAGAATTAGAAGAAGATAACAACACGAATAGCTAAAAATAAACTACTAGTAATAATAATAAAAGTCTACAAATCGAAATAGGTTTGTGATAACAGAAAGATACAACCATAAGACATGATCAACACAAGAACATGGCTGCTCCTATAGACAAGCTATCCACCTCCAACTGATATGTAACTCTCTTGATCCTCATGACCCTCGATATTTATTACATAACTACTCTACGATCCCCTTCTTGGCCAAGCCGATCAAGGTAGGACGAGGCCTAACCATTGAGGGATGTTAGGAGGGCCAGAAGGCCTCCCACAAGACCCCAAGATCTTTGGAAGAAGCTTGGAGTTCAGCCCCAAGAGAGCACAGGAAAGGATGAACAAATTGTGGGGGTTAGCTTGCTATTTATAGGCCTCTAGAGGCTGCATGGCCATGCCAAAGAGTGTCGAGGGTGTGCTTGCTGTTACACGTACGTTCTGTTGTTGCAGGTCTGATCTTTTCTGTACTTTGTGTCTGGCACACCCGTGCCAAATTCATGAGCATGGTTGTGCTCAGCCTTGTTCCCCAAGTTTCCTTGCCCTCCAAGTTTGCTGCGTCGTCTTCTGGCGTGCAGGGCCTTCGTGCAAGTGAGCGTGGGCGTTCAGGGTCACTTCGGGACTGATTTTTGCGTTGTTTAAGTCCCAGGATTGTCTTCCAAACATATAAGGAACAGGCTTCAAGTCTGGTATCTTTAGGAATCTCCAGTTTTTGCTTGTTTTCACCCGAAAATCCTTTGTTTCTGTCTTGGAGCTCCCATTTCCTGAGAAATACAAATAGGAACGAATTAAGCACCCAGTATCAATAATATAATCCTAATTCTACCCTATTATGAGACTGTTTATGCCTGTTTTATATGTTAATTATGTGAGTCATCACAATACCCCACACTTAGACTATTGCTTGTCCTTAAGCAATCATACATAAGTACATTAAGGCAGACTGTAATTAACAAACCCTCAACCCATTTATTTATTTTATGAGAAAAATAAAGAGTGCATGACACGCCTACTTAACCCGTACGATTATGCCCAACCCTATACCTGCTCACAATGTTCACTCATCACTCGGGTTTATCATTTAAGTGAGTTTTGGGGGTGAACACTGAAGTTCTACCCAAGGCATGCACAGACCATAGGCTTGTACACAAATCGAATCTCCACCGCTATAAAATGGTGAAAAAATGCAAATCACAAGGTCTTTTGAGGGGTGAAGATGATATAGGGATAAATGGGTAGGAAGGTCTCAGTCGTAAAATTTTTGGTCTAAATATTGGACATATCCTCATCGGGATGTTTCTAAAATGTCTTTTATCGTATAGTACATATATGCAAAACTACTAAATTTAAATTTCATTATTTTATTCTTACATCATTTTATTATGTCCGCACATTATCTTATTTATGATTATTCTCGCATTATTCTTTTATCAGTGGTTATTCTTACGCGTTATTTGCAGTTATTCCCGCACTATTTATTAGCAATTATTCTTACATCATTGATTTAGAACTTTGTTTCAACTCATTTACCCTTATTTTGCGTAATCATGATTTACTCGATTTATGTTATATCATTCTTTCAATCAAAATTTTATGCTATACTTATATAATTACATGAACGCATATTTGGTATGCATATTTTTTCCTGTTTTGAGCAAAACCCTGTTATACTTTACATTATTTTGTTCATCATCATGGCAAATGAACATACTAGTTGATAACTCGTATGAGATCTAAGCCAGTGCCCATGTACGACTCGAGTTAGAATACTCCAACCCGAGGGGAACGGTGAAATTCTTGGAGTTTATCAATATGGGTGTTTATAGCCCAACGATGTGAACAGAAATTTACCAGTTAAAGGTGAACCCAAAAGGGAAGAACCTCTAACCAGGTCTTATTCTTACTGCTATTCTTATTATGGTTAAAGGGAAAACCTGGAAGGGAGGACCTCTAACCATGACATGATTGAACATTATTTCATTACAGTAGCTACTACATATTGGTTGCACGCATTTGTTTATGGTATTTTTAGGTTAGGGTTATGGGAAAGCATAACACCCGAGTGTAAGGTAAATCGATGATTACGGTCCGGAACGCAATCATGGGTTTTCAGGTACATGAGGGTGGTGTGTAATTCTAATTAGGCTGTTGGTAGACAATCAGTACGAGTCCAAAGTATCGGGAGTGTGGTGTGTTAGCTGCGGTACACCCTATATATAAGCATAAACAATACTGCGGGAACGGACTAGGAGTCTGACCAAGAACCTACCCATTACTTTATAATTACCTCGTCATTAGATCGTTAACTAATAGCTAGCATTTTCGATAAGAACGTTCTTACGTGAGCTTCAATTCGTTTTCCTAGAGTCTTTCTCTTAACCACCCACACAGAAAACACAAACCTTGTATACTCTTACACTCTCGATTAAATGGATTCTTGTTGCATACTCTATTAACGTCCAGTCAGAAAACTTTCTAAAATAGGGGAGACTGCTTCATTAGTACCTCTGCCCCTCACCAGTTACGCGTTCCCAAAACCTTTCTCATTTAAACTCTCAACTTCCTAATCTCGGGCAACTCTTAAAGATTTTGAAACTTTTATTTTGGATATTAGACAACTACTTTAAAATTTATCAAAATATGAATGATGTGATATTTTTTAAAAACCTACTTGACATTTACTACGCCTTGGTTTCATAGAAACCTCCACTTGAAAGAAATTTCGAGACGAAATTGTCTAAGGTAGGGGAGACTGTGACATCTGTCACCTCCATCTTTAAATCGATTGACAAATTTAGTCCCTATACTTTTCAACGTTTTCAAATCTATTAAAACGTGAGTTACTTTTAAATCTTGAATTTAAACGTGAAAATTTAACAAAAGTTTTGGGAAATATCAATTTTTTTATTTATTCAATTTGTTTTTAAATAAAAACATAAGTTTAAGTTTATAAAGTTTTCAAAGCATTTTGGTTAAGTTATCTTAACTTGGTTAGTGTTTTATTAAAGAAACTTAACTAAAAATCACAATAAACTTAACCAAACTAACAGAGGGACCATTTTTGCCAGACACTAAAACTTTTAAAAACAAAATCTGTTTCCCCTCCTTGTTTTCGGTTTTCCGGCGGGCAAGGTGGCCGGATCCGGCCACCGGAGTTTTTTTTTCGGCGAACATGAAAACTCATTTTTAAAGCCTCTTTTCCGTTTCTTTTAGGCACCATTAAGTTATCTCCATCATAACCGACTTGACCCTTTAGTTTATTTACGTTTTTAATCATGTTTTATTGAGTTTAATTATTGTAACCGATCGGACCTTTAATGGCACAAAACAAGAACGTTTTTCTTAACACTATAAATAGTTGGTACCATTCTATTTCTGCACTTATACTTATTCAAAACCCACAAACAAACCACTCAAAACACGTCCAAGAAGCTTCTTAATTTGCAAATAGATGTTCGGACCTGCATCCCTCTTATTCGAACCCCATAACATCGTGTAAATCTTTCTTTTTGATGTTTTGTTGTTCGATTTCAGTGTAGGATCAAAAGCCATATACTTTTAGTTGCTATCAGTAGTCATTGAGGTTCAATTGAATTGGGTTAGGTTTAGGGTTCTTATGTTAATCAATTTGGGGAAGATGATGCATTGGAAACAAAGTTTATATTATTTATTTTCTAACTAAAATCAACAAACTAATACTTTGGTCTAGTGGTTTGTATGTTTGTTGGCTAAATGAGGACCTGAGTTCGATCCCTGGCACCAGCAGCCATTTTCATTCCTTTTTCTTTCTTGTTTTTGTTAATTGTTATTTATTTATATTTATATAATAATATAGCTTATAATATTCATAGTAAATCCAATTTTTACCCAAAAATTATGAAAATTTAGGTGTAGCTTCTTGACACCGTAAAGAAAATTACCACACATTTATTTTCTGAAAAATGTCTTGTTTTTATATTTTATTGATTTAATTTTTTTAATCATATTTAATTGAGTAAAAATTCATTTTTAATGATTTTAATCTCAAACTTTTTGGGTAATTATTTCTCATCACCATGAACTGAAATAAAATTTATTGGTTTAGAAAACACTCATTGTTATTGATTTTCCTATTTTTAATCATTTAAACATGATTTAATCTCATTAAATCAGTTTTAAATATAAATAAGTTTATAAAAATTATGGGAAAATTATTTTCATTGATTTACATCACAAAGCATCCATTTTCTATAAAAATAGCATTTTTGGATCATGTCTTGTATTATTAGTCGTATTTATGTTTAATTAGAAATAATTAATCATTTATTTATTTATATTATATAACATCTGTTTTATAAAAACTTTTAATTATAAAACAAAAATATTCTTATGTTTGAAAGTCTTAATCCTCATTTGTTTAACTCATTGTGTAACTTATATTTATTTGTTCAATTATTTTAATAATTGTAATTATCTATATTACATTATAAAGAGG
The DNA here is from genome assembly GCA_032199755.1 of Ambrosia artemisiifolia. Classification (NCBI taxonomy): domain Eukaryota; kingdom Viridiplantae; phylum Streptophyta; class Magnoliopsida; order Asterales; family Asteraceae; genus Ambrosia; species Ambrosia artemisiifolia. The sequence goes on along the minus strand of CM063515.1, from coordinate 48,760,720 downwards.
GAGAGATGGGTAAAAAGGTCCAAAATGTCAAAGTTAAGGTGGTAACTTAAAAGTCACAAGTATAATTCTCTAAATTTTACCACATTTTTTCCTTTTATGCCCCTTATATGCATTAAGATGTTTGTACTTGTCAATGCATTAAGATGTTTGTACCATGCCTTGTCAATGCATTAAGATGCTTGTAGATGTAAATAAGTTACTCCCTCTTTGTATTTTTCTATCTAGGTCACACGAACCATCTTCTTCATTCAATTACAATTTGAATGAAACTTTAGGCTTTCTTCTGCTCATAATCATCACCATCAAGTCATCATTGAAACCCTATTAAAAACAATTGAAATTGCCATTCAATTCCCCAACTCAATGTTTGTAATCACCTCTCCGTTTCTGCTCCCCATCCCCTTTATAATCGCCAATGGTTAATCTGAAGCTGAAATATCAGAGACGGTCTTAGGGTTTGGGTTTATTCTTAATCATAATCATAATTCTGTGTTTCTTATCCCGTTAATTTCTTCTCTGTTTGTGTTTTAGGGTTTTGTGTTGCTGAGCCTATTGGTATGAATTAATGGTAATTTATGGTTATTTTATCTCAAGGTTCAATGTGGTAGGTTTTGCAGGTCTCTTAATCTGCGTTTTATACCTTTTTAGGCTTTTGTTTATCGAAATTCTTGAATTAGTAATTTTATATGTGATGTGAAATGAATCGATGTTCTTTATAGTAGTACTCCTTGAACTCCTTCGGTGCTGACTCTTATCTTCCGAACATGACAGGAACACCAAAACCATTACCAGCTGTCTTCATTCTCCGGTTTGTCTGTGAACTGTATGTATCTTAAATCAGTGTTATACTTCACTTTTGTTAGTATGGTCAGTTCCTATGGTTTATGAATGCCCCTACTGATATTCCCACATTATCGGTTCAATTTCTCTAATCCCTGAAATACTCATTGTATAACTTGCAGCAAGATTACATGTTTAGACATTCTTTGTTGTTTGATCATTGAACATACATCTATTTGTGGGGACATAGGATATTAAAGTATATTTTGCAGTGTTTATGTGTTGGTTGACCAGAAAACTCAAATGGTACCACTTACTGATCAAAAGAGTTGAATGAATCGGGGTTGTTTTTTTAATTACTCTTAAACATATTAAACATCCTTTGAAAATATATGTGTGCATAACACTATATCCCATGTTGATTAGTAACTGTCAATTTTCATATGTATCACCATTATAACAAAGCCAAAAAACAGTTGGTTAACTTTTGGTCTGCTACCTTTTTAGCTTGTGTCGAGAGTTCAATTTCTTAATTTAGTTATACTCTCTTCCTTCTAATATAACCAAACTAATCTTCTTTTGTCCTAAATGAAACTCTAAATCATTGTTCAGGGATGGTCAAAACAAGGTTTTAATTTTCATCTAACTGCATAACAAGTCATTCAATGCAAAAAATTAGTCTAATTTTTATGTTCAAGTTTAGGAATTTCTTAAAAATGCACTATAAATATTTTTTTTAAATGTTGATTTACCCCCATGAAATGTAAAGTAACGCAAAACAATGGCCTTGTAAGTTGTAGTGAAGGCAAACAATTTAAAGAAATTATAACAGAGGTATTTACATTCAACAGGTGTAGTTACATATATATAAATTCAATGACTAAATGTAGAGTGTTATAATATTGGTTATATTATTTTGGAGGATGCAATATGTAGCAACTCTTCTAACAATTGGAATCTGTTTGGATGCATCAGGTTTTATCTTAGAGAAGTGTGATGAATTCCAAAATACTTGGTTATATTCAGAGTTCTTGGAGTACAGGATAATTGCAACATCTTTAAAAATGTGAGTTGGAAATATTGTTAAGTTGAAATTGAATCTCAATTGTCTTTGTCCCCTATCCCTCTATTTAAACTTTGGCATGATCATTTATATGGGTTGTGTTTTATCCCAAACGGACTACACTTCTTTTTTAACGCATCCAACCATTTGAATTATTTGTGTTAAAAATGTTAAATTATTTTTATTTTTTTAGGAAAGTCCATTTTTTTAATATTAATTTGGTTGTCCTATAAGTTTTTTTTAACTGTTTTAGGCTCTTTAGTTGTTTGTTATTTTGTATCACTATAAAGTACACGCTTCACACTAAGATTAAAGTAGACATTTTTTATGCAGATATAAATTAAGAAATATATACTACCGTCCAACAACTTCCATGTTAAATCTCTGGAAGTTGAAAGAGTTTTATGCATTTCATATTACACATGGGTTAAATTTGATCCATGTATAATTTTGCCGGAGAACTACATGTGACAAAATGTGTGGGTCAAAATGGGTTGGGTTAACTCGAAACTCTTTTTTTTTTTTTAAAGAGTCAAGTTTTTTTTTTTTAACTTTTTAGGAATTCAAAACACAATTAGAAACATTATATTATTTACCTTTTAAAAAAAACACTACATTACTTCTTCAGTTATTTGGTTTTCTTTCAAGACATTTAGGGGCAAGAACAAATGGATTTATTCAATATGTACTAATATATTTTGTGGAGAGTATAGGCAACTGAGCGGCCCTAGAGAAATTAAAAACCAAAGTACAGTTCTGGAGTTAAAGCTATGAGGGATATTAAAAAAGTTTAATGTTCTTCAAAATTGGTGTGCATACTGTATATGTATATGTAGAAACTTAATGAATCATAACCGCAAGGTTCTTTTGGTGTTCACATTGATTTACTTTTATTTAAAGGTTGCAGTGCATCAAAGGCGAGAATGGGTCACAACAATGGAGTACAACTCAAGAATACTTGCTCAGCTTACACAAGAACAATGTTGCATTTGCGGAGGAAATAGTTAGGTATTTTCTAAAAGTAATGTTATATCTCTATGAGTAGGTCACGAGTAGAGTTGGGGATACCATTTCAACCCATTAATAAGATAACGGATCAATTCAGATCATGTATTGTTTGATATATATCATCAAAGTATATGTTGTGTACAAGTTTCTGCTCACGTATAAACTAATACATTTCGTCTTATATCATTATTGTTAACAAGGTTGTAGATAAATCTACTTTTGATGTTTTTTATGAAAATTTCGTATGGTAGTAAATTTTGGCTCTTCATGCGGGAACTGTATAGACTTTCTTTGCAAGTTTGTGACCTTATAGGCTCTATGGCTATTTTTGTTGATGAAACTAAACGTTAGAATCCTGAAATGGGTGTGGTTTGTAATAAACATCATAATTGATTCAAATATAAGTCGGTACACCCGCTGCAACGCGCGGGCATTCCCACTAGTTTACAATTATAACTTAAAGCAATTAATTTAATTCTTTTATCCAATTATTTGGAACTACTTTTTATCTAAATATTAAATTGGTAATAATTACATTACCTAAACCACATTTACAAACCTTGATATACAACTTTTACATTAATTCGATTTATCATAAAAACTCTAATTCCCCAAATCGACTTAGCAAACCCTAATGCCTTAGACCCTAGATATTTTAGACTCTTAGACATTTCCTTATTAGTATTCATATACATTATAGGTTGAATTCCTCAGAATTCCCATTACTTAGCTCACGACCGCTTAAGTTGGATTTTGATCGCTTTCGCAAACAGTGAGTATATCTTTCCCCTTTTTCATGTTTTACTCTTTTGGGGCTATTCATGTACACTATTATCAAATGTTATTCTTATTCTTAATGCAATTCTCATGTGTGTTTGCTTTATGTTAATTTGTGTGTCTATGACTTGTCAAAATCATTAACCTTTGAGGGCCTAACATTTCAACGAATAGTACTATGGTATATACCCCTTGTGACTCTGTTGAGAGACCTTGGTCATTGTCTTGTGGTTCATTATACTCAAAAATGGTTTGATTCTTGATTCTTGATACTTGATTCTTAGGGTTGATTTTGAACGGATATTACATAAATTACATAATTGCAAACGGTATACAACACATGAATTGTGAAACTCTTTTTCTACTATATGTATTTAAAACAGGGTATGCTCACCAATACAATTTTTGTATTGAAAAAATTATTTTGTATATGTTTCAGGTTATTTTGAGATGCATTCTTTAAGCTTTCGGATTTATATTTAGATTTAGATTTTGATTCATTATATTTCAGTTTAGTTGGCATTTAGAATCGTTGTATTTCATTTCAATGTAATAACTATTTAATCAATGTATCAATATTTACACTTTTAGTCCATGAGTTATTGAACAATCATCACTACGTGACTTCTCGATGTTTCCGCCATCGGTTGGGGTGTTACAGAAGGGTATCTACTGTCGTGTCTGGTTCGGGCAGCGGCTGTGATGTAATGGGCAAATGTCAAACTCTAAATGATGGGCTTCATGAAACTCCTCCCGAAGACTTACTGCTTTGACGTCCCTACTTTGCGAATTTTTTGGTCTTTACACCTAACAACCTCCGCTAGGAATGTCCTAGAAATAAACCTTCAAACAGAATTGTTTCTTTCGGCCCGTTTATTTTCAAGCTTTATGATTTATTTCTCAAACATTTTTTTTTACTAAAAATACAAGCACTGCTTCCTGTGAAGCTTATTCTTTGGTATGTTAACTCTGGGTGGCTGTGTTTTTTCACTTGCCATGCAACCTATTTTTCTACTTTATTTTATTTATTTTAAACGGATCTATTGGGTTTTATTATATTCATCTTGTTTTGACTGCCTTTAACGTGAACCGTTCGGCATAAATGCCTAATAGTGTCCACTCAGACAAGCCTAATAGACTATACAAACCTGCCAAAATGACCGTGAATGACGCTACGGGTATCAAGTTGCTAAGAGGGCACTGGACAACGCACACTCAATGACAAAATAACCCGCAAGATAAAGCACTCAATGACAAAACGACCCGCAAGATAAAATAAAACAAGCAGCAATAAGGGTCCACCCCACACTTAAAATTTTTGTATAAATTTTAAGTGCAGAACTGGAGAAAAAGGCAAGAGAAACAAACACTCCGTGATAAACGACGAATCCACTCGATGTGAGCGAAGCCTGCATCCTCTAAAAAAAGACGTCGAAAAGGCGGCTCCAAAATATCAAGTTGTCCCCAACCTATCCTAAAAACTTAAATGAATGTAAACTAAATAGATAAAATACTAATACTAGGGATAGAATACTAGTGCCGAAACATTAGCAGGGTGGAACATGTCTAATCATAGATTAAACACGTTCCAAACATTCACTCGCGTGCAAGAAAGGTAATCAAAAAGAAAAGAAAAAGAAAGTTGTTTAGAAAAGTTTTATACATAGCTAAAAGTGAAGACGAGAGCTCAAAATAGACAAATGACGGAAAATGGCGGGCGGGGATCAGATTTTAAAAATTTTTAAACGGTTGTCCAAAATATGGTTTTAAAATTCTTGAAAAATCTTTTTAAACTTTAAAACCCAACTTTAAGCTCCGAAAACATTTTAAGTTTAAAAATGTTCGAAAAATCTTACCCAGCTCAGTTTCCGCATCTAACTAAACTTACCTGCCAATCTTCGCGGTATGACAAACCTCTTCTAAACGAAAAGAAAGCAGAAATAAAAACCCTCCAAAATGAAAGTTGATGAAATTGGTGGTTCCGGTTTCCTCCACAGGAATTCTCCAAGGTAGCAAATCTTGAAGGACACTAGCAAATAAAAACTAAAACAACCGCAATCATCGAAAATAAAGCAGAAATAAAATAAAAAGGAAAAATAAAGAAGACCAAAAACAAAAGATAAATAAAGTGAAAATAAAAATGAAAAATAAACCGATCAGTTAAGTGACTTGGGTTTTTCTTTGGAAATAATTGTGTTCCCCGGCAACGGCACCAAAAACTTGATGTGTGTGGTTTTAGCAAAATAAAAAGATATCATTTTCCCGTTACCAAAAACTTTGATGTTTTAAATTCAGAACTTTGGTTAGGGATAAATGACTTATTTTTACTAAACAAGTTTTTACCAAGTTTTTAATTTATAAAGTAAACAATATTTACTTTCAAAACTAAAACCAACGCATAGGCAGATAACCTGATGTGCATAGTATAGCTTCTAGGGTAATTATTGAGTATCGTATTCCAAGACTCACACTTTCCCCTACTCAACCTTTCATCAATTTACTGATCGGGTTTTAAAAAGAAAAATAAAACGGAGGGGTTCTTTGATAAAAATAGTTTTTGAAAAAGGTTTTGGGTTTTGTAAAAGATAAAAATAGTAGAGTAGTATAATATGCATATCTCGGGGTCCTTTGATTTAATAGTTAAGTTTATTATTAGAATTAATAATTTAAGTTAATTAATTGTGAGGAAGACGAGAATGATCTTGAAGTGTTGACTCTTTGATAAAGAAGCGGAGGCTACTACTGCGTAGAATGCTAAACCTCTCCAGCGTGCGTCCACCTGGGGACTCCGCCAGGGCCTCACGTATATCGGGCTCCTCAAACCGCGGTCAAGTATCTGGTCTTCGAACTCATCTTTTTTCTTAAAATGGAGGCTTCACTTCCGACCTGGAACAACATACACCTCGCCTTAGCTCTCGCGTTTCGTACCGAAGGATCTCGCCTTAGGGTCATTCCCGAGTGGATCAACAACGAATCCCATAAGAAGGTTAACGATACTAAGACTGAAGGATCTCTCTTACAGTTGACTCAGGAGACTCCTATCCCCATTGGTTAACGGCGTTGTACTAACGAGAACTAGATAGAGAATCCGTTATTTATTTATCTTTTATGTGGCACTTTAATATTTATTGATCAGTTAAATATATAGTTGTTTAAATGGATGACAGTTAAATAACCCAACCCATAACCTCCCGAGCTGAATGAAGTCGTTGACAAAGGTGGAACATAATCCTAAAGGCGTATGATACAAGAGATAACTCGTGCGCCCGTAGGGAATCCTCCCAGTTCCAAGAAAGTCATTCAACTACTGAATAAAATCCTTGATAAAGGTGGAACATAATCCTAAAGGCGTATGATACAAAAAGGTCACTGGTGCGCCCGTAGGGAATCCTCCCTTTACCAAGAAGATTACTCAGTCATCTGGTATGTACTAGAAATGTGTCACTCAGATCTGGTCCACTTCTGAAGTCGTTGCTTAGAACCCGGTTTGGATATCAGAAGCCCGAAGGATCTGTCTCACTACCGTTTTCCTCGCCTTGGATCTAGCTGGGGGCTTCCAGAAGCTGATTATACCTCTAGTTTATTTTAATTAAGTTAAAGTTTATTAGGTTATTAAGTTAGTCATCATTCAAACCTGCCACAAAGATAAACAAATAAGGATAAGAAGAAGATAACAACACAAATAACTAAAATTAAACTACTAGTAATAATAATAAAAGTCTACAAATCGAAATAGGTTCGTGGTAATATAAAGATACAGCCATAAGACATGATCAACACAAGAACATGGCTGCTCATAGACAAGCTATCCACCTCCAAGTGATATGTAACTCTCTTGATCCTCATGACCCTCGATATTTATTGCATAACTACTCTACGATCCTCTTCTTGGCCAAGACGATCAAGGTAGGACGAGGCCTAACCATTGAGGGATGTTAGGAGGGCCAGAAGGCCTCCCACAAGACCCCAGGATCTCTGGAAGAAGCTTGGAGTTCAGCCCCAAGAGAGCACAAGAAGAGATGAACAAGTGGTGGGGGTTAGCTTGCTATTTATAGGCCTCCAGAGGTTGCACGGCCATGCCAAAGGGTGTCGAGGGCGTGCTTGCTGTTACACGTACGTTCTGTTGCTGCAGGTCTAATCTTGTCTGTACTTTGTGTCTGGCACGCTTGTGCCAACTGCATGAGCATGGGCGTGCTCAGCCTTGTTCCCCAAGTTTCCTTGCCCTCCAAGTTTGCTGCGTTGTCTTCTTGCGTGCAGGGCCTTCGTGAGCGTGGGCGTGCAGGGTCACTTCGGGACTGATTTTTGCGTTGTTTAAGTCCCGGGATTGTCTTCAAAACATATAGGGAACAGACTTCAGGTCTGGTATCTTCAGGAATCTCAAGTTTTTGCATGTTTTCACCCGGAAATCCTTTGTTTCCGTCTTGGAGCTCCCATTTCCTGAGAAATACAAATAGGAACGAATTAAGCACCCAATATCAATAATATAAGCCTAATTCTACCCTATTATGAGACTGTTTATGCCTGTTTTATATGTTAATTATGTGAGTCATTAATTGCGCAGGATGAGGCCACACGAGCCGATTCCAGCGGCGATTCCGGAGGTACCGGGCGCCGTAGGGCACACGACACATAGAATGGTAATGGTCATGTTTTGATTCTCTACTTAATGGCTCTAGGGCAATTATTGTGTTAATAATGTCTTATTGTTGCCTATATAGAAGTTTAGAACATAGTCCAGGGTTGTCATACAAGACATTCATGGCATGTAAGCCTTGGACTTTCTGAGGTACCGAAGGAGCTATTGGTATTGTGCGATGGATTGAAAAGATGAAGTCAGTGTTAGATATCAATGGTTTCACTGAGGACCAGTGGGTAAAGTACCCCACTTGTACTTTCCAGGACGAATCCCTAACCTAGTGGAACCTACAAGTCCAAACCTTGGGCAGAGATGCGGACTACAACCTCACTTGGGCCAAACTGAAAACTTTGTTGATGGAAAAGTACGGTCCGAGGAGTGAACTGCAGATGCTTGAAGCTAAATTATGGAATTTGTCAATGGTGGACGCCAACATCACTGCTTATACCACCCGTTTTCAAGAACTTTCTCGACTTATACCTCACATGGTGACGCTTGAATACAAGAGTGTTGAAGGGTATATTTTGGGTTTCAAATCACAACTCACATACATACACTCATATGTATATACGCGATATATTCATTCATGGGTGTAAGTTGTTTGAAAGCTACATATGCATGCACTCCATAAACCACTCCAATCTAGGCTTTCACTAAAAATGCTACACATCCAAGCCATCTTCTCCACCAACACTAGTTGACTAACAAAAAATAATCTCCACATTTCCTAAAAATCGGCTCACCAAGACCAAGAAAAGGCATGCTTAACACAAGTCAACTTCTTTGATGGTTTTGGTAACTACCTTTTTGAGCAACAAGTCCCATGAGTTTGACCCTTCCATAACTAACAACCACCTCCTACCTCACTCCCTCTCCCTCGGCTTATATAAAGGCCGACGGCTAATGTTTTCTTCACACTCCAACCTTACAAAACACTTAAACATACAAACACACACTCACTTTCTCTAGCTCTCGACCGATAACAAATAACCACCACCTGAGTTCTTTTGATCACTAAACACTGAAACCCAGCCATCCTCGATCGTTATTCAAGAGATAGGAAGCTACATTGTGGAAGAATCGACTAGGAACTTATCTTATTTCTTTGTTTCCTTCGACTCCTAGCCGTGGTAAGATAAACCAACCATACTCGCCTTTTCGTTCATTAACTCGGTCCATATAATGGTCACCCGACTACATGACTCTATAACCTACATTAAAACACGAGAACAACATGTTATAATCGGCTAATACTTTCGAAAACTTGAACTAATATACCATATATATGTACGTAATTACATGTATATATATGATGCATACGAACGTGTTTATGTGTATATACACACATACACACTCACAAATATACTTGTAAGTGTATGCGTATAAGGTCGAACAAGACATATAAAAGTGACATTTGAACTCAAACATACACATATACGATTTTTTAGACTTTAAGGAACAAATGTTAAAAACAGCCGAACATGTGTTAACTACGTTTTTAACACAAGAGTTCTAGAATGTTGGTTCCAAAAGTATCAGCCTTACTTTGAATCAAATGGCAATAAGATTTCAACAATATATAATCAATGTGTTGAATGATAAATCAAACTTTCAGAAACAACAGAGCACACATGTTTTTAAGAAGTTTTGAGTTTTATATATAGTGACAACCTTTTAATAAGGATCACCTTTAGACTTTACAAAAGAATGACTCAAAAGAATTCTTAGGGTTGTTGTGAATGTGGTGTGGAGTATGTATAAAAGATATATCTAAGAAGAGTAGATGTTTCTATGTATATCACATACTTTCACATTCACACTTGGCAATCTTCTCCTTCGTATGATGTCTTCTATATATAGAGAAGTGTTAAACCCAATTTGATGAATAAATAATTGTTTATTTATCAACTTGTTGTTTTGCATCTTGAAAATGGAGAGAAAGTCTTTGCATGAATTATTGAGATCAAGGTGCATGCATTTAACATTCCCACTTGTCAAGATTCCAGATTTCATCTGAAGTCTTTATCTGGAATTGGTCAAATAGTCAATCTCAGAGTTTTGTCCCAGAAATCTGGTTCCTTTGTCCCAGATTTCAGTTTTCTTTCACAAATTTCATCAGATAGGAGTTGTGTATGTCTTTCATTGTCTATGTCTTCAAAGAGATCTTGTTCTTGAATCTTTCTTGATCTTTATCTCTTTATTTGGAACTTTTTCTGGATGTCCTTCACTCTGTTCAGTCTTGGTACTTAGCTTTAGTTTTCTACAACATAAGGTATCATATGGTAACTTGTGAACCCGATTTTGATAAGATCTACAAGTTAAAACCGTACATCTTTTCAAAAGCACAAACAATGATACATAATAATAGTCACATGTATGGACTATAACACCACGTACAAATGGTCCAAAAATCTACAAATCAGGTGAACAACTTGCATGGTAAATAACCAAGTACAAAAGACTTAAGTTGTCCTTAACATTCTAGGGAACTTTTGTTCGGACTATAGCCATTTGGGCTTTTTCATTTGCTAGGCCACTCGCACAGACACCAGGTGAGTTTCACGGGCCCTATTTACTGTTTTCATACTTTTGGGGGGGAAAACATGCTCTATACTTCAAGTTACATTTCGTTTAGAGTGAATTCTATCATAACTACCATGTGAAACATGAGACACACGGTTCATGAGCTCAACAGTCCTTGTACATACATTACACTATAACCATTAGCTAAACAGTTAGCCATGGAACACTTAAATAGATCTATTGGGTTGACACCCCCACTCTTAGTTAGTCGCTCCAACCTATCACATACAAAAGAGTGCTAGTATTCTACGATTCATACATTGTCTTTATTGTAGAATGTACGTATAATAACCCAAAATTTTAAAACATATTTTTTTAAATAAATTAATTACAAGATATGTAAAATTTACGTTTATAAATATAGATAGTATAAGCTTCAAAATATTATAAAATTCTAACCAAGTGTGTGAACAAAAGTATCTAAAAAAAAAAAAAAAAAAAAAAAAGAAATCGGTTTTATAATTGTTGATTATCTAACTTCAAATACACTATTCAGACAAAAATTGAACTATGAAACTATTCTAAGACCCTTTGCATGAAACTTTTCTAAGATATATAATAACAAGATAAGCATTGACCATGAATGCACACAACACAGTCCACACATGATACAACACACGCGACACTTGCCGACTATCAACCGTACACATGCCATCGTCAAACAGTCCCAAGCCACCACGAGTAGAACACACGCCGCACACTACCGAACACACGCCAGCGACGGACAACCATAAGCCACCTCAAGGAAGACACACGCGGCACACCTTCGAAAGCACGTCACGCACGCGGTTGAAGACGCCAACCTGTGGCTTGCAACCTTTTTCCCTCAGCCACGAACCGCCAACCACACAGCACCTGAGGAAGAACACAAGTCACCGGTGATCAATACACACGCCGCATAGACATTACACACACAAATCGCAGGCCCTGATCAGACGTCCACAAGCCACCAGTGTTGATAAGCTTGAAGCCCCTACTATAAATAGAGATCGGGTCTCATTGTAACTCTCATCCCATTCACCTTTTCTCCTCTATCATTACACTTTGTGAATAAAGGTTCTTCGGAAAAGATAAAACGACACCTGAGAGACCTTAAAACAACAACTCTTTTTACCATCTTCCCTTCTCATCGCCACCCCTACACATTTTCCGGCAAACCGTTGGTCTCAAGACGTATTCAGGTATATACGTAAACCATATATGTATATATGAACCTGGGTTTTTGTTTCCTTTTCTATTCTTTGTATGAAGAAGATAAAGGAAAGGAATATTTTATGACACTAGTTTTAGTCAAGACAGTGACACTCAAAAATTTATTATACTCACTCAATATTACTAGTTGATAGGTATATTCATTATGAAGGGAGTTTTAAACACAAGACAATCATAATATTATTATTTTTTTTTAAACGTATTGTTACTTATCCAATATATAATATTATATATTATATAATATACATGAGTTTTTTTTAAGTAGTAAAATGTTTCGAAAATACTTACAAAAATTAGTAATTGAAAGTTACACTTCAAACCAACAAATTAATAACCATAAATCTAAGGGAAAATATCATTTCTGTGTAGATAATTACAAAAGGTTGCTAACAAGTTAACATTGCTTTGAAAGTTCTAAGGTACGGATCCTTACCCCCCACTCTTTGTTGCTTTCATATTCAGTTGTTATATAAACCGATTGATTATATATATCTTTGGAAATCCTCACGTCTTTGAAGCATCAATTCATTTGGCTGTCCGTTCGTTTCATGTTCTTATTATAATATTTGAATTAGCCTTGATATCATGCGATAGAATTAAGTTGTTGTACTCATTATCGCATGTTCCTGATATAAGTTTCATGTTGATAAGATATATATGTTGCTATGGTTATGGAATTCTTTGAATAAGACCCTTTGTGCTCTGAAACCATGAGTTCCGCTTCTCGTGGAGTGTCCCACGGGCATGTTGTTGCGGCATCGACAACATGTGCTCCAACCGTGACGGAGAGATCAGTTCACGGCGTCTCTTAAGTACAAGTGTGGTACATATGGCTATTAGGAGGCGTATGGATCGATCCTAGGATTTATGTTATGGAGGTGGATAACGGGTATGCCAACTCGCCATCTCATGTGATAATTATACAGGAGTAGCTACCTGTGTATTGTCACGTTTTATGTTTAGCTCATGGGTTCATCCGTATGGTACGATATTGTTCATTAAATTAAGTTGCTTCGCATCGTATCATTCTATACGTCATATCTTGATCATGTTTCGGTAAATATTTAATTGTTGCTATTTTAAGCCTATTACTCCGTACTGAGCATTCGGCTCATTCCGTAAATTCTTTTTGTTCCACAGGTTCACAGGTTACCTTGGGTGGGATCAAGAGAGAAGAATAAACTTAGGGAAAAATCTGAAGATGCCAGCCTAAGCTAGTAAACCGTATTAGTTGTATTTGAATCCTAAGTTAGTATGTAAGATAAATAATGTACTGCTAACCGTTATATAAATAAAAGTAAATATTTTAATTATAAGCCATTGCTATTGTGACACGTCAGCCCATCCGGGTTGGGGTGTTACAGCTATGGTATCAGAGCTAAGGCTCTGTCCTGTAGAAAACTTAAACATAGTAATTAGGCCTGTGAGGATGGGGTAGATATTTAAGATAGGACTTAACAAGGTTATTATCTATATATTCTAACTCTCGCGTCTATTTTATAGATGCCTCCTCGTCGTCAGCCCCGTAGGACCACTCGCACCAACCATAACACCTCTTCAAACGAAAACCCAGTCGATCCAAATGTTGTTTCAGCTATCAACCAAGCTGTTGCTGGTTTGCTTCCAAACCTTATTGCTCAAACTGTTGAAGCTGTTATTCAGCAAACTCGTTCCCCAGAACCTAATCCAAACTCTGGTACTGAAACTAGTGAGAACACTACGAACCATAATGCCAACGGTATCCACATGTGGATCGAAAGATTCCAAAAGCAAAAGCCACGATCTTTCAGTCATGCAACTAACCCAGTCGAAGCAAGAAACTGGATAGCCCACATTGAAAAGATCTTTGGAGTTCTTGGAGTTGCAGATCACTTTAAAGTTAGGCTAGCTACCTACAAACTAGAAGATGATGCACAAACTTGGTGGGAAGGTTACAAGCAAGTCAAAGGAGGAGATACTTACGCCGCCACTCTTCCATGGGCTGATTTTCGTACCATCTTCTACGACAAGTATTTCTCCACAGCTGATAAGGAAGCCTATATCAGGGAGTACGCTGTTATTCGTCAAGGTAATGATGAACCTGCTTCAGAGTTCATTAATCGATTTTCAAGGTTGGCTAGTATTGCGGGAGACGCCGCAGGATCAGCAGAAGCCCAAGCCGAAAAATGCAAATGGGCTGTTAGTGATCGAATTCGTAAGTCAATAATGTATATGAAATTCCACGATCTCACTGAAGTTGCTGATGCAATCAAAACTTTCGAGTTCGAAAGAAAAGAATTTTTATCTCGGACAGGGGAGAATAAGAAGAGAGACAGGAACGGACAACCAAAGCAATCTACTGGTCAACCATCTACTACACCACATCAGCCAGACCATAAGGTGCAAGCAAATCGAAATTCTGGAAATCAAGCACGTCCCTCGCAGCCTAGACCTCAAAATCAGAAGCCCGTTCAGAACCAGATTCAACTATATGCAGAACCTATTAGAGCCCAACCACTAAATCAGTATGCAAACCCGAATCTAACCACATATCCTCTATGCAACACTTGTGGTAAGAAACATCAGGGAGTTTGTCGCCAAGCTACAGGAGCATGCTTTAAATGTGGAGAGACTGGACATATGATGAAAGATTGTACTAAGAAGGACACTAAGAAGAATACCGGAGGAAAAACCGTACCACCCAGTGCTGGAGGAAGAGTTTTCACACTTTCTGCTGCGGACGCTGCTAATACCCCAGGTATCGTATCCGGAACTCTTCAGCTTGGCAAACATACTATCTATGTCCTATTCGATACAGGAGCAACCCATTCCGTAGTATCGTACTTGTTTACTAAGCACCTTATGATTAGACCGACTCCGTTAGATCATACTCTGACCATTTCCACTCCGATGGAAAATTCTGTCGTAATCACTCACGTATATAGAGAATGTCCAATACGTATTGAATCCGTTGCGTATAACGCGGATCTTTTTCCGATACATATGTGTGACTTTGATATTATTCTCGGGATGGATTGGTTGTCACGACATCATGTAACAATAGATTGTCATTCTCGACGTGTTCTATTTGGCAATCTTCATCATCCTGATTTTGTATATCAGGGGATTCAGCCTCATAAGTCCCTTAAGATTATTTCCGTGTTAAAAGCCCGAAAGTTAATATCGAACGGTTGTGCTGGATATTTAGCATCAGTTAAAGATATTTCTGCTAGTCTTAGTAATATTGATAGGCATCCAGTTGTCCACGAATATCCTGACGTCTTTCCGGATGAATTACCGGGACTACCACCTGACCGTAAGGTAGAATTCACCATCGATTTAATTCCTGGCGCCGAACCTATCTCTAAAGCACCGTATCGTATGGCCCCGATGGAACTAAAGGAGTTGAAGGAACAATTGCAAGAGTTGTTAAATCTAGGATTTATAAGACCTAGCGTTTCACCCTGGGGTGCACCAGTCTTATTCGTAAAGAAGAAGGACGGTAGTATGCGTCTTTGTATTGACTACCGAGAGTTAAACAAGATCACTATTCGAAATCGTTATCCACTACCTCGTATTGATGATCTCTTTGACCAACTTCAAGGCGCTCGGTTCTTTTCGAAGATCGACCTGAGGTCTGGGTATCACCAGGTGAAGATCAAGAAAGAAGATGTTCCTAAGACCGCTTTTCGTACTCGCTATGGTCACTACGAGTTCTTGGTTATGCCCTTTGGACTAACCAATGCGCCTGCAGTCTTCATGGACTTGATGAATCGCGTATTTCATAAATTCTTAGATAAATTCGTCATTGTCTTTATTGATGACATCCTGGTGTATTCTACGAGTCGCGAAGACCATGAAGCGCATCTACATGTGGTGCTTGGAATGTTACGACAGAAGAAGTTGTACGCAAAGTTTTCAAAATGTGACTTTTGGCTTAGCCAAGTGGCATTCCTAGGTCATGTTATTTCAGCAGATGGAATCATGGTGGATCCAGCGAAGGTTGAAGCTATTACTAAATGGCCAAGACCCACGTCTGTTACCGAAGTACGGAGTTTCTTAGGACTTGCTGGCTACTATCGAAGATTCGTTAAAGGATTTTCTGTCATTGCTCTTCCCCTCACGAAACTCTTGAGAAAAGGAGTAAAGTACTCATGGAATGAGGAACAAGAAAAGAGCTTTGAAGAATTGAAGACACGACTCGTATCCGCTCCAGTACTCACCCTCCCTAATGGTTCAGGAGGTTACCAAGTTTACAGCGATGCTTCAAAGAAAGGGCTAGGTTGTGTGTTAATGCAACATGGGAAGGTTATCGCTTATGCCTCCCGACAGTTGAAGCCTTATGAAGTCAACTACCCAACGCATGACTTGGAATTAGCCGCAGTCGTCTTTGCCCTGAAGATCTGGCGACACTATCTGTATGGCGAGACCTGCGACATCTTTACCGACCACAAGAGCCTCAAGTACATATTTACTCAGAAGGAGCTAAATATGAGGCAAAGAAGATGGTTAGAACTTTTGAAGGACTACGATGCAAATATTCAATATCATCCAGGCAAAGCCAATGTTGTAGCTGATGCCTTGAGCAGAAAGAATGTCGGGACCGTATCTTGCCTTCAGATTCACCCTCGAATAATTCAGGATCTCGAAAGGATGGACATTTGGTTTCATAATGGTGAATCTGATGGATACCTAGCTAGAATGCAGATAGAACCCGACCTCATATCACGGATTAAAGATGCACAAAAGCAAGATGGAGAACTTTGGGCAATTGTGCAAAATCTGGAAGTAGGCAAACAATCCGAATTTCATATAGACGAACATGGAGTGATTTGGTGTGGCAAAAGGCTTTGTGTACCCGATGACTCGGCCCTTCGTGAGTCATTATTAGCCGAAGCTCATAGCTCACCATTTTCCATTCACCCAGGATCTACGAAGATGTATCGTGATTTACGTCAAAACTTTTGGTGGAATGGCATGAAGGAAGACGTTGCACGGTACGTAAGTAGGTGTCTCACCTGCCAACAAGTGAAGATTGAGCATAAACAAGCAAGTGGACTGTTGCAGCCATTGGATATCCCAGTTTGGAAATGGGATGAGATCACAATGGATTTCGTTACCGGTTTGCCTAAGACTTTTAAGAAGAACGATGCCATTTGGGTTGTAGTCGATAGATTGTCTAAATCGGCTCATTTTCTACCGATTCAGCAAGGATTTTCGGTTAGTAAGTTATCCGAAATATTTCTTCAGGAGATTATTCGACTCCATGGCACGCCTTCTTCGATTGTTTCGGATAGAGACCCACGCTTCACGTCACGATTTTGGAAGGGCTTCCAAAATGCGTGGAGTACGCGTCTAAAGTTCAGTACTGCTTTCCACCCTCAGACAGATGGGCAATCCGAACGAACCATCCAAACATTAGAAGATATGCTTCGAGCATGCGCCTTAGATTGGAGTGGTAATTGGGATGAATACTTGTGCCTTGTTGAATTCGCTTACAACAATAGTTGGCAAGCAAGTATTGGGATGGCACCTTTTGAGCTTTTGTACGATCGTAAATGTCGAGCCCCTATCTATTGGGAAGAAGTTGGGAAAAAGATTATAGAAGGACCAGAGATAGTTCAAATCACAAATGAAAAAGTCGCTACAGCTCGGGGGCGATTAAAAGAGGCTCAGAGCAGGCAAAAGAGTTATGCAAATCAACATAGGCGAACACTCGAATTCAAAGTAGGTGACCACGTATTCTTAAAAGTATCGCCTTGGCGTGGCGTTCGTAGATTTGGCATCAAGGGAAAGCTTAGTCCTCGTTTTATCGGCCCGTTTGAAATTCTTGAAAGAATTGGGGAAGTATCGTATCGACTAGCGTTACCTCCTCAACTCTCACATGTTCATAACGTCTTTCACGTATCCTCGTTAAGAGGATATAATTATCATCCGCTCCACGTTATTAGTTATCCATCACTTACGATTCAGGAGGATTTATCATACGAAGAAGAACCCGAAGCCATCTTAGATCGACAAGAAAGGATCATGCGTAAGAAAGTAATTCCCTTCGTTAAAGTTCTTTGGAAGAATCACTCTGAACGCGAAGCCACATGGGAAACTGAAGAGTCAATTCATTCTGTCTATCCTAGTCTATTTGAACAATAGAACTTTTAGTCCAGGTAACTGTGAACCTTAATCTATGTTATAAAAGTTCCGTTTATGTATGTTCTGACCTATAAATTTCGAGGTCGAAATTTCTTTTAAGGGGGTAATAGTTATAATAACCCAAAATTTTAAAACATATTTTTTTAAATAAATTAATTACAAGATATGTAAAATTTACGTTTATAAATATAGATAGTATAAGCTTCAAAATATTATAAAATTCTAACCAAGTGTGTGAACAAAAGTATCTAAAAAAAAAAAAAAAAAAAAAAAAGAAATCGGTTTTATAATTGTTGATTATCTAACTTCAAATACACTATTCAGACAAAAATTGAACTATGAAACTATTCTAAGACCCTTTGCATGAAACTTTTCTAAGATATATAATAACAAGATAAGCATTGACCATGAATGCACACAACACAGTCCACACATGATACAACACACGCGACACTTGCCGACTATCAACCGTACACATGCCATCGTCAAACAGTCCCAAGCCACCACGAGTAGAACACACGCCCGAACACACGCCAGCGACGGACAACCATAAGCCACCTCAAGGAAGACACACGCGGCACACCTTCGAAAGCACGTCACGCACGCGGTTGAAGACGCCAACCTGTGGCTTGCAACCTTTTTCCCTCAGCCACGAACCGCCAACCACACAGCACCTGAGGAAGAACACAAGTCACCGGTGATCAATACACACGCCGCATAGACATTACACACACAAATCGCAGGCCCTGATCAGACGTCCACAAGCCACCAGTGTTGATAAGCTTGAAGCCCCTACTATAAATAGAGATCGGGTCTCATTGTAACTCTCATCCCATTCACCTTTTCTCCTCTATCATTACACTTTGTGAATAAAGGTTCTTCGGAAAAGATAAAACGACACCTGAGAGACCTTAAAACAACAACTCTTTTTACCATCTTCCCTTCTCATCGCCACCCCTACACATTTTCCGGCAAACCGTTGGTCTCAAGACGTATTCAGGTATATACGTAAACCATATATGTATATATGAACCTGGGTTTTTGTTTCCTTTTCTATTCTTTGTATGAAGAAGATAAAGGAAAGGAATATTTTATGACACTAGTTTTAGTCAAGACAGTGACACTCAAAAATTTATTATACTCACTCAATATTACTAGTTGATAGGTATATTCATTATGAAGGGAGTTTTAAACACAAGACAATCATAATATTATTATTTTTTTTTAAACGTATTGTTACTTATCCAATATATAATATTATATATTATATAATATACATGAGTTTTTTTTAAGTAGTAAAATGTTTCGAAAATACTTACAAAAATTAGTAATTGAAAGTTACACTTCAAACCAACAAATTAATAACCATAAATCTAAGGGAAAATATCATTTCTGTGTAGATAATTACAAAAGGTTGCTAACAAGTTAACATTGCTTTGAAAGTTCTAAGGTACGGATCCTTACCCCCCACTCTTTGTTGCTTTCATATTCAGTTGTTATATAAACCGATTGATTATATATATCTTTGGAAATCCTCACGTCTTTGAAGCATCAATTCATTTGGCTGTCCGTTCGTTTCATGTTCTTATTATAATATTTGAATTAGCCTTGATATCATGCGATAGAATTAAGTTGTTGTACTCATTATCGCATGTTCCTGATATAAGTTTCATGTTGATAAGATATATATGTTGCTATGGTTATGGAATTCTTTGAATAAGACCCTTTGTGCTCTGAAACCATGAGTTCCGCTTCTCGTGGAGTGTCCCACGGGCATGTTGTTGCGGCATCGACAACATGTGCTCCAACCGTGACGGAGAGATCAGTTCACGGCGTCTCTTAAGTACAAGTGTGGTACATATGGCTATTAGGAGGCGTATGGATCGATCCTAGGATTTATGTTATGGAGGTGGATAACGGGTATGCCAACTCGCCATCTCATGTGATAATTATACAGGAGTAGCTACCTGTGTATTGTCACGTTTTATGTTTAGCTCATGGGTTCATCCGTATGGTACGATATTGTTCATTAAATTAAGTTGCTTCGCATCGTATCATTCTATACGTCATATCTTGATCATGTTTCGGTAAATATTTAATTGTTGCTATTTTAAGCCTATTACTCCGTACTGAGCATTCGGCTCATTCCGTAAATTCTTTTTGTTCCACAGGTTCACAGGTTACCTTGGGTGGGATCAAGAGAGAAGAATAAACTTAGGGAAAAATCTGAAGATGCCAGCCTAAGCTAGTAAACCGTATTAGTTGTATTTGAATCCTAAGTTAGTATGTAAGATAAATAATGTACTGCTAACCGTTATATAAATAAAAGTAAATATTTTAATTATAAGCCATTGCTATTGTGACACGTCAGCCCATCCGGGTTGGGGTGTTACAGTACGAGGCACAACAATCAAGAGGTTTGGTTAAGGACTCATGTGTGGCACATAAATCACTGGCTTAGCTAGCTTTGATTGGTTACACACGAATTTCACTAACTTTACATTGCGTACATTTAAACCTGTGAACTCACCAAAATTATGTTGAAAAATCTTTTATGCATGTTTTCAGGTAATTAATTTTGTAGAAAACTAAGAATCAAAATCTTTCAATACAACCAAACCAAACATAAACAACAATACACAAGATCTAGCGACAAAACGGTGACAAAATCTTATTATTAACCAGCCCAAAAATTATCCCAACAAAATACCCAGAGAACTCTTCAAATAGAAGAGTTCATGAAATACAAAGTTTATCAACTGTTAAATCAGTTGATGAAATAAGAAAATACAAAGACAAGAATGGAACGATCTTACAACACAATATAAGAAGAACAAAAAACAATACAATCAGCTCATGATGATCAAATCTTCAACACTTGCTAAAGATTCTAGAAACCCTAATAGCCAAAGAGCAAAGACCAAAGACCAGAGAGAGAAAGGCTGTGTGAGATAAAAATACTCCGAGATGTGAAGCGAAATTATATAACAATGCCCAAGTTAAGCCCAAAAGTTTCGTGTCCAAAGTCGGCCCAAGTCCAAGCATTCATTAGCCCACTTCTCCTTTAGCCCATATCAACGTAAGCTCCCTTGAACTTTTAACCAGTATACACACAACGCCCTTGACTTTACTCGAAACACCTTGTACAAAAGAATGAGTTCACAAAAGACTTGAAATATATTTTATCTATGAATTGACGAAGTTATGTGGGTAATTTTAACAAATTTCATGGACTATCGGGACTTAAGAAACCGGTTTGAGCGAGCACCGTGTGCGTACCAGCTTTTGTGGGTCTTATCTTAAAACATTTAAACAATTTATGTGTTTTAATGATGGCTTGGCCGTTAAGATAATTTATTTCTTGTTTTTGTGCAACAATTTGAAATGCGTTGGCATCAATTCTATTTTATCTTACGTGTTCCTCAAACCTTGTGCTGGAAAACCTTTCAAAGTCGCATTCCCATGTTTCTGCCTAGGCGGAATGTGACACGTCATCATTTTTTTTGTGTAGACCCTAACCTGTCCAGTACTATTTAATATGGGTTAAGTTTTCCTTTTCTTAAGTATGGTTCAAGCATGTTAGGTTCGATTGAGCCGTGAACTTTTTTTTTATCATAATTTCTAAATAAAAAAAAGTGGGGTTGTTGAGATGAGATGCCAACTTGTTCTATTAGACCGCTAAACATGAAAACGCCTGCCTGGAAAACCAACATGTATTCGTACCCTTCGCTTTTGATACCTTTGATACCTGGTAAATGTGTTGGTGTTTCAAAGGGAATGTTGAGAGTTTAAGCCTCATAAGAAGAAAAAAATAAAAGGTGTATTTAAAAGGGGGTAAAATAAGCGGGGCAAAAAAAAGGAACTACATCTATAAACATACTAATTTCATAATCACATGTGGTTGTGGAGCCTTAATGAAATAGGCGTGTTAAGAACCAGTTATTTTTTAGACTTTGAGTGCTTTTATCTGATAAAGTGTCATAGCTATAAATGAAGGATAGAGATCACATTTCATAGAGAATGTCATAGAAAGCTACCACATAACATAACTAATCACTGTGACTTTTGTCCTTCACTAGGATATTATGGTTATGATGATAATGTAGTATTATACCAAAAATGTTAGTCGTATAAACTTGCGAATGAGAAAACCAAGATGTATTGCGCAATATATCACGAGAAAATTAATAACCTAATGGAAAACCAGTACTACTATGTAACATGGCCGGCTATGGCTCAAGCCGGATGGTCTATTTTATCGGGGGCATAATTTTTTTTATAAAATTCCTATATGTGTGTGTGTGTTTTAATAGAAAAGGCATTTAACACTTAAAAGTTTGGCCCAATAACGAATTTAAAACTTATAAATTATTAACCCAAGGCCCATAACATTTATAAGCCCAATAACTATTTAACCTACTAAATTAAAAAAAATGCTATTCTTTCTATATAGTGGCACCTGCAAAATAATATCGAGATTCCAATTTACAATTGTGAGTTTAATGTTTATCATCCTCTATAGCTACCACATGTCCACATCTCCACCATCTAAATTGTAATTTTAAGTTCAATCTTTAAGATTTCAATTATTAAAATTATTTTTATGTTTGTTTTTAACTATCAATTGAGCGTGCTTATTGTAATGAGTACCTTGGTTTTGTGTATTTTTTATGTTTGTCGGTGGACTGATGAACTATTATTGCAATTAGAAGTTTTGTTGTACTCTAAAATTGGGTATAATAACTTTATTAGGTAATTTTTACAAATCTAGAATTGGGGATTTTGTTGAAGCCTGAGGGGCATATTTTTTAACGGCTTGGATAGGGCACGTAAATCTTAAAAGACGCCTCTGCTATGTAATACATTTTTTTAAACGACAAATGTTACACCCACCTATAATTCTTTATTATATCTTAGAAGCTAAAAAATGTTAATTCTCCAAAACTGTTAAATTTAAGGGGGTTGCAACTTACAATGCTTGAGGTACAACCATTGTTGCAAAACTAAATAAAAGGCTCTAAATGCTTCAGCTGGCATCAAAGTATGTATCGTACAACCAAATATCCACTGTTTCATATGACTCTGTTAGGAAGAGAAGCCCTCTGTTGTAAAGAGATTTGCCTTAGATTTGGCCTAAATGGTTCAGCATCACTTTAGAGAACATGCATACGAAAGAAGAAGGTCTTCCCTTCTTCCTTTCTTCCCTTATGAAAGTTGAATCACTAAGTAGGAAGAAGTGTCCTTTAGTCCAGCAAGAAATCCCCAGAACACGATAAAATGGTCAGGCAATTCAAATGGGCAGGAAATTCGTATCTCAAAACGAGTTTGAATCACAAAATGGAGTTTTAGAACTCAAAATGAAAATTTCGTTTTTTTTATGAAAATGCCAACTAAGGCTATTTTAGACTTGAGGTGCTATATTATGTTTTTTTAATGTCTAAATGGCTAATGTAAAACCCAATGATTTAGGCATGAACTATGTTTTTATGATATTTAACAAAGGGTCAATTGAATTGTTATTCTAAAGATGTATCGTTGTTGGGGATACATGAAGCTTTTACAATGTTTAGTGTCAGACATTTAACAATAAGAATTTGTTTAACAATAAGAATTGGTTGTAGTTTTCAAGGGTTATTTGAAAATGCAAAAGGTGTTTGGTTTAAAAAGTTAAAGGTTAGAAAACCGAAAACATGCAGGATTTTGAAAGGTTATGGTTGAAGATTTAGGATTTTAGATCTATGAGCGGACAATGATGATGTATATTGTTGATGCTAAATGTAGTCATATTGTGTTGGACATCTATATCAAATTATGTTCAAAGACAACCTAGATATAGGTTTCTGGATTAAATTGTGTTTGCTTACTAAAACAATTTGATATGCAATCTTACATACCATATACCTAAATACAATATAGCATTGTTCATAGAAAATGTTATTATTGTTTTAAAACAGTTTGCATATTAATGTTCCCAAAACTGATGCAACAATAGTGATTACATGATCTCCCCTGTTGCAAATAAATGTAATTAATGGTCATGAATGTTATATACCGTACTACATCGTCACTAAAGTGAAGTTTGCGATTCCTGGGAAAATTAAAAGACGTACTATACGAGATAGAAGTTAAATGTAGAATGAGTCCGGTTCGGTTTTTATGGTAAACCATAACTGTAATCGACGTGTTCGGTTTTTGGTTTTCGAAAACTGTTCGATTTTGGTTTTCGAAAACCATTTGGTTTTAGTTTTTTCGGTTTTAATAACGGTTAGGTTCGGTCTTTCGATCTTTTCAGTTTTTGGAACATAAGTTCATAAAATTTATAAATCAACTTATAATCCAAGATTTAAGAATCTTTCTTAGATGTTTATATTTATTTTAATATATTTTAACTTTTAAATTAATATTTTTCATATCAATCGAACATTCTAAACGATTTTCATGTTTTACCAATGTTTTTATTAAGATATTTTTTTTTTGTAATAATTTGAAATTTAATAATTTTCAAGAATAAACTAATAATTCCTAAATCAATGTATAATACATAAAAAAATGATTTTTTGGGTTACTCGGTTCGGTTAATTTTTTTCGGTTTTTGTAAAATGCAAAACTAAAACCGAACCGCTAATTTCAATTCAGTTAGTTTTTTTTTTGGTTTTGGGTTTTTTGATTTTTTGGACGGTTCGGTTATTTTTGATTCGGTTAAATCGTTTTTTCAATTTCAATTTGGGTTTTTCGGTTTTCTTTTCACCCCTTTGAGAATGATAACAAATGAATGAATCTAATTAGAAATGAACAAGTTAAAAATGAAATAATAATAGTACACGTGATATTAACTGCAATTGTTTGCGAGATAGGAGTCAAATGTAGAATGAAAATGATAACAAATTAGTAAACCTATCCCTTGCGTTGCGTTGGAATTCAGACAGTTCCAACTTGATCCATGTCAGTATCCGATACGATTACTTGCGCTTAGTAACGGAACACATGATATTTTTAAAGTTAATAATTATCGTTCTTGATTGAAATGAATATTTAATTTAATAGTTTAACATTTTCCTAACTATATAAAAATAATTAGATTGGGTGGCTATGGAGAAGGCAAAATTGGATGGCTTGTACAATCATAAGTTGAAGGAGATGAATCGCCTGCAACTGTTGGCTGAATCCAGAGATTTAGACTCCAATGAACTTAATTTGGGCAGTGAATGTAAGGCGTTCGTACTTGAATTGGATTGGCAGAAACACATGGACCTAAGGCAAAAGGCTCGTGTAAGGTGGGCGGTCGAAGGTGATGAAAACTCCAGTTTCTTTCACGGGATTATGAATGCCAACACGTCCTCTAATCGGATTAATGGCCTTTGGGTGGATGGTGAGTGCGTGACTTGTCCGACGGTTATCAAGGACTGGGCCTTCCAGTTTTTCGAAAACAAGTTTCTTGAGCCGGTTGGGTCTAGACCGTCTCTGTCGTGTTTTAATCTATCCAAACTTTCTGATGGGGAAGTTGTCGATCTTATCATGCCATTCTCTTTATTGGAAATAAAAACGCGGTTTGGGCTTGTGATAGTGACAAGGCCCCGGGCCCCAATGGGTTCGAGGATGATTTTCTGAGGTTGTTCAATGATTTCTATTCCAGGGCTGATTTGGGCTCTTGTTATGCATCCTCATCCATCGCATTGATCCCTAAAAAGGATGATCCGTTGGGTTTCCAAGACTATAGGCCGATAAGCCTTATCGGGTGTATTAACAAGGTGATTTCCAAGGTGCTCGTGGCTCGACTTAAGCAGGTTATTGACAAGCTGATTTCTCCCGAACAATCCGCGTTTCTCGCAGGTAGGAATATCACGGACGGGCCTTTAATGCTAAACGAAATGGTCGCTTGGTTGAGGAAGCAAAAAAGGCAAGGTTTGGTCTTTAAAATTGATATTGAGAAAGCCTATGATACGCTGAATTGGGGTTTCTTGGAGTCGATCATGAGTCAAATGAACTTCCCGTCTTTATGGTGCAAATGGATTATGGCGATCATATCTTCGGCTAGGGCCTCGGTCCTTATCAATGGCTCCCCCACGAACGAGTTTGTGTGTTCGCATGGGCTTAGACAAGGGGACCCAATTTCTCCTTTCCTTTTCGTTATCGCCATGGAAGCTTTATCTAGTATTATGAAGGGGTGTGTGCGGTGGGCCTTTTCCATGGGCTGAAATGCGGTGGTGGGGAGCTTTCTTTATCCCATTTTATCTATGCAGACGAAATTGTATTCCTCGGGGATTGGTCGGTTTCAAATGCTTTGAATCTTGGAAGAATTCTTAAGTGCTTTCATCTCGTTTTTGGGCTGAAAGTTAACCTTAGAAAGAGCTGCGTTTTTTGTATTGGGATTGATGTTTCGGAGGTGAATAATATGGCCAGTATTCTCAACTGTAATGCGGGCAGCTTCCCTTTTTCTTATTTGGGTTTGAAAGTAGGTGCCAACATAGGCCTGTGTAAACATTGGAAACCTATTCTGGATGCGTTTCGGAACCGACTTTCTATTTGGAAAGCCCGAAATTTGTCTTTTGGGGGCCGTGTTGTCCTTATTAGATCGGTGCTCAACTCCTTACCGTCCTATTTTTTCTCACTTTATAAGGCTCCAGTGCAGGTTTTGGAGGAATTTGACAGGTTGCGGAGGGTTTTTTTCCTGGGGCGGGTCGGAGGAAAAAGCAAGGATGAACTGGGTCGCGTGCAAAACGTGATGGCTCCGGCTGAAAGTGGTGGTCTCGGTTTTGGATCTCTTCGAGACGCTAATTTGGCGATGCTCGCAAAGTGGTGGTGGCGTTTCAAATGTGAACCGGATAGTTTATGGCGCAAGGTTATTTGGGCGATTCATCACTCTTCAAGGGCTTGGAATCCTATTCCCGCGAAACTTTCTATTCCCGGTCCTTGGAAGCACATCGCAAGTTCTATTTCTGCATTAAACGCCGTGGGTGTGGATGTTGGAAAGGCTATCGCTGGGAAGGTGGGGGATGGGTCAAATATTGCATTTTGGTTGGATTCTTGGATTACGAACAGCCCGTTTGCGTCCCGTTTTCCTATTCTGTTTGGCTTTGAAAAGGATAAGAGGGTCACTGTGGCGAACCGAGAATCACAAAATGGGGTTCGGTGGGCGTGGGACTGGAGAGGGCTGCTGTCTGCAGCTGCGTGTGATGAGTTATCTGGGCTGATTGATGTACATGGTGGGCCGATGTTGACTGCTGAAAAAGATCGCTGGTCATGGGAGTTAGGGGATTCGGTTGGTTTCTCGGTGGCTAGTGTCAAAACGGCTATTCACAAGACGAGATTTGGGCCTCATCCTTTTTTGGTTAAACGGAACTCTTGGGTTCCGCGGAAAGTGTTCGTGTTGGTGTGGAGAGCGGATCTTAGAAGACTACCTATAAAGACCACATTGCTTAGGAGGAATATTAATATCGGCTCCTGTATTTGTCCGATTTGTGGTGAATTCCCCGAAGATGTCGAGCACCTATTTGTTTCGTGCGCATTCGCTCAGTCTGTGTGGTAATTAATTTCTCAATGGTGTAAGCTAGGATCGATTTATGCGTCAGTTTCAGGGATCTACTAGGCTGCACAAGTTTGTTGGTGGATCGGAGGATTCTAGGAAGGCCTTCGAGGTGGTATGTTTGACCGCTATTTGGTGCATCTTGCAGAGTCGTAACGCGGTGGTATTTGAGCAGAAGTCTGCTGTATTACACAAGGTGGTAGGGGACATCAAGGCTCTTAGTTTCTTGTGGGTGAAAGCTCGTGCAAGGGTCGTGGGTCTTGATTGGGAAAAATGTCGAGGTTTTAATTTAGCTTGTATCGGGTAAAAATGTAATGTTTTTCGTTTTTTTCCTGTGTAATTGATGTTTGCTAGCATCCCACTAGCTTTTGGTGGAATTAATAAAAGGGCGTTTTTGTTGGCCGTTCAAAAAAATATAAAAATAAAAAGTAATACTAACTATTCAAAATTTAAATCCAATACTCCTTATCTATATTATCTATATCTATATTATCTTATTAAGGAAGAGTGACGGTTAGGATAGTAATTTTCAATTTCGTACAACTTAAGAAGCAACATGCACAAGTGATTTATGCTTACATAATGAGGGTATAATTGGAACTTTGTGGAACATTAAGACACTTAGAAGGGTATATTAGTAAATTTGTATTCACATTTTAGTTAAAACTAAAAAAATGTTTCCCTTAATGCCCTATAATCATACACCTTCTACTTCAGTCATAACCCCCAACCAATTTAATGTTTATAGTTCATCTTTAATTCGTCATCATGGGGTAAATGAAACGAACAGATGCAATGAAGAAGGCGATTACTTGTAAGCCATGAACATAAATGATATTCCAAAGCTTTAAGAACTTACAGCAATCATTTTGAAGAAATTGAAACACGATATTGGTTCAGGTATGTCAATTTTCTCTTCTTAATTTTATTTGTTGCTTTTGGTTGATGCTTTTCAAGTTGAATTTTATGGTGGGTTCAACTTCTTTGAGTTGAATCGTCATCTTTTTCTTTCAAATAAATGTGGGCATCTTGTTTATTATATGTGTGATTTTGTTCGCAACATATGGTATGTAGATTTTATGTGTATAACATGTTCTTAACATCCTATTGTTAATCAAATCGCAGGCCTCAATTGCTAAAGAAAAAGAAATGATGTGCTATCAGCATGTACAGTTGAATTAAGCTAATCACAAATTCTGATGTTTTGCTTAACAATCCATTGTGGACTGTTCTAATTTGATCTGTTTTTCCTGATTTCTCTTTTCAGACATGGATAGCAAGTTAAGTGTCTACATCTCTTGAATTCACCTAAGCGCCATTTAATTGGGCTTCCATTCTTTAAACCCAGGTGTGCCATTTTGTGATTTATTGTAATATATGTATTTTTTTTTATTTTGGGGCTGAAGTGGAATACACTTTGTATTTTTTTCATTGTGTTTAAATTATGCCTAGAAGGTGCTCGATGCAATGTCTGGTTTGAAAACTGTAAGGGTAAAGTCATTTAGTACTCTATGTAATTTAGTATGCAAAATGATTGAAACTACATGTTTTATCTAGATACATTTGTGGTTATATTCAAAATTCAGATACGAGTAAAATGTATTTTAGTATTGTAGTGTTTAGGATAGTGGATACCTGCATTTACGCCTTCCCAATTATAAGGAATCAATGTTCTTTCTATTAAATTGCTTTTCACGTCTGTTTGGTTATGCAGTTTAACATGCTCTATGAGTGGTGCACAATTATGCAGTCAGCAGTCCCATATTTCTTCTTTCATTTCAACTTTTGAATTTGTGATTTATAGCTCAAATTTGGCTATATGTACCTAATTTCTAACTTGAATTTGCAAATACTAAAAAAAAAGACTTTTGGCTTTATATTGGTGCAGGGACGACCATCTACTAAAATAGGCTCATAAAAAGTTTGCATGTTTCCCCTATTCAAGTTTTTCAATTGTAGCTTACGTGTGCGTTGCGGAGGTTCTCTGCTTCTTTGTTTCCCGGTAATAATTTATTCATGATGTCAAACAATTTTAATGATTAATGTCAAACACATGAATCATGAGAAACTATGAAGATATAGTTACTTTTACGAATTGTTTAAAGCCAATGGTCTTTTATATAACCTTTTTTCATTGTATAAATAAATCAACGGAAAATCAATATTACTCTCATTTCATGAAATTAAGTATAAAGATTACTAGATTTCTTTGCTCTATATATGACTAACAATGGGTTGATAAGTTCACTAATTAAAAGTGTTGGCGTGTCGGCCCCAAAGGAATGACCTGTATTAAAGATGTACCCATTTTGACCCATTACTCACTCGACATGTTTTTTATATTTATTCAGGTAGTTATTTCCTATACTTTTTTTTATTCTAGGTGGGCAATTATGGGAAAAGTCTTTTGAAAAAAAAAAATTACTTTGCTAAAATTTTATTATTTGACCACCTTATACGTAATTTCGTACATACACAACCTGCACAATGTAACATGCGTTTTATTTTTTACCAACTACTTTTTTATATACGGATTTGGATCCTTTTGGTTATGGGAAAATTGTTCAAGATGGCCATAGGTTTTGCGAAAACTTCTCTATAAGGTCATACGAAGTAGATGCAGATAGAAATGCATCACTAGAAACTATAACGAATCATTTGCAGGTATTTTATTTTCTTGATAATCTATTTTGATAGTAATTGGTGTCGTAGGTTTTATATCAGAAACTTAAATATTTAACTGATTCCCAGGAAACCGCCCTTAATCATGCAAAGTCTGTTGGACTCATGGGTGATGGGTTTGGTTCGACACCCGAGATGTTTAAGAGGAATCTGTTTTGGGCAGTGACAAAGATGCTTGTGATAGTTGAACGTTATCCAACTTGGTAAGAACCCATTTTGCTTAGTTACAAGTTTGACATTTTGTATGTTTTGATATTCTAAAATTTAATGTAGGGGTGATGTTGTTCAAGTAAGTACTTGGGTAGCCCGAAATAGGAAAAATAGTATGCGACGTGATTGGTTGCTTCATGATTACAAAACAGGCGAGACGTTAATAAGAGCTTCAAGGTTATATAATCTATAAATCAGTTTCAATAAATCTTGTTTAATTTTCTGTATCCTGATTGTTGTTTGTTCTAATTTGCAGCAATTGGGTTCTGATGAATATAGTGACGAGGAGGTTATTGAAAATCCCAGATGAAGTTCGAGGTGAAATCGAACGTCATTTTGTAGATGCACCTCCGGTTGTGGATGATGATTGCAGAAAATTACCTAAACTTGAAGAGACCACTGCTGACTATGTTCGCAATGGTTTGACTGTGAGTCAACCTTAATCTCTTCTAAATGATTTATATCATTTTCGCTATCAATTGTTCGATCGGTATTTAGTATTTGTATCATTTTTCATGCAGCCAAGGTGGAGTGATTTCGATGTCAACCAACATGTTAACAATGTGAAGTATATGGGTTGGATCCTTGAGCCTTGAGGTAACCATGTTAACTAGATTTTCAACTATAAACTTTAAAAGGCTGTAATCATGTTTTTATGTCTAATATTATTATTGTAACATGGTTCATATCACAGAGTGCTCCACAAGTTGTGGAGAAGTATGAACTTGCTAGCATAACTCTCGAGTATCGTAGAGAATGTAGGAAGAATAGTGTGGTAAAATCACTCACCTCGGTATTGGGTGGTGGTGGTGGTGACGACGGTCACAATGGTGGAATAGATGATTCTAACCATGTCGACTGCCAACATGTGCTCTTATATGAAGGCGGCGGTGACAGTGCTCTTGGTGGCGAGATTGTGAAGGCGTAGACCAAGTGGCGGCCGAAATATACTCGATGAATGCGTGTATAAAGAAATAAAGAAACATCATCATATCTACGCTTCGGGAAATAACTTGCTATGTCTATATATGTTTCTAATTTGTATGTTTTCCTCACTTTTTAATAAAAAAAAAGAAAGAAAAAAAATCTTAGAAATTGTAACAGGGATTATGGATTATTGATACATATGAAGAAAAGGAAGTCCTACCACTACAAATAAAATGTCATTTAGCGGCATACATTTTTAGTGGCATTAAACTTTTGTGTCACTAATTTAGGTTTTTAATGGCACTTACATATGTGATATTTGCTTGAAAAACACTTTTAGTGGCATTTAGGTTTTGTGTCACTAATTCATATTTTTAATGGCACTTTGTGTATGCCATAATTGCATAACACATACTTTTAGTAGCATTTAGTTTTTTTATGCCATTGATTCACTTTCGTTTTCAACCTAAATTTTTCCCCTTTATACAACTAACCTTGTAGGTAATGTTTTCATAACAACAACTAGCGGCCTTATTGGTCCACTAGTCAGACCGGTTTGATTAGTCGTACTAGATTTAATAACCACACAATAAAATTTAATAAGTAAATATATAAAAAAATTATTTGTTTTTTTTTTCTTAAATTTCTCTAAACATAATACTACTAAAATTTTATATATTTTTTTTATTAAGTTTCCTGTAGGATTTACTTAGTTACTGCAAAATCCAAAATCCAAAATCCAAGTACCAATATTCTATCTTATTTAGGTTTTTTTACTTTTAAAGGAGGCCATCATAGTTCTTCTAACCTATTTGTATGCAGGTAATCAAAACTAACGAAAATAATATTTATATCTATCTCCAAAACTTTCCTAAATAAAGATTTCCTCATCAAATCCTTCCCTCGTTCTTTTCTCTGGCGCCAAAACCCTATTGTTTTTGTCTTCTCTCTGGCGTGACAAACTGCCTCTTTTCATCTCCATCAATTTCGCACGTATTTAGGTTTTATAAGGTAAGAGTTTCAATTCCCCACTTGTATCGGTCATTGATTATTACAATTATGATGTTTGTGAAAGTGATTTATGGTTTAAATGGGTGTTCTTTCCCAATTTCTTTTTGTTCTTGACCCTCTCTGATATATAAATTGAATGTTAAAATGAAGTTTTGTTACTACT
The DNA here is from genome assembly GCA_032199755.1 of Ambrosia artemisiifolia. Classification (NCBI taxonomy): domain Eukaryota; kingdom Viridiplantae; phylum Streptophyta; class Magnoliopsida; order Asterales; family Asteraceae; genus Ambrosia; species Ambrosia artemisiifolia. Next base: position 48,728,016 of record CM063515.1, on the reverse strand, counting down.
TTACAAATTGTTATGGTGTATGGTTGATCACATGAACAAAAGTTTATTTGCAATTGGCTGATAAGTATTAAACTCAATATTGACATGTTTTTAAAAATTTAAATTGAGTTCATGTATTCAGCTAGGTAGTATTATGTGTAATAATTGCTTATAAAAATCTAGGATTATGTAGAGATTAAGTTGTCATTCATATTTCATAGTTAACTAGATAATGGTATAATTATACTATGCATGTAGGATTGTAGGATAGCAATTAGTATGTGGATACAGTAAGTAGAAACACTAAAGGTGTTTGACTTATTTGAGTCAAACCAAATAATCAAGCCAAAACTAATACTTCAAATTCGACTTGTTTTAGCTTGATTAGAAATTAATGACGAATCTAGATGTATGCAGTTCTGAAACTATACCAGCTAGTGTTAGTTGATTTGCTAAAGTTTTGGTATTTATTTTGTTGTTTTTGTGCTGATTTTGAAGTTTCTTAATACCCTCCACATGTTATTATCATCTAAGATTTGCTGTCCTAAATCATCATAATTATTACATATGTTTTGAATATTGTACCTCTAAATTTGTATTTAAAACATAGTATTATCAAACATGGAAGTTGATATGAATGTTGTGTCTTTATACGTACAACTTGCTATTTAGTAATATATTTTTAACAATCACGAAATCTGGATTAAATATTGTCATGAATAATAGTTACGAAATTTGTTATTTTTCATTATGAATAGTGATGGACAAATCGTGGATGTATCTTGCACCAAGATCAAGTCAAACTTTTCTTAATGGGGTGCAAACCTTCTTGAATTTTGCATTCGAGAGAGCTTGTGTCGATGGAAGGATGATAGCGTGTCCGTGTACTAATTGTCTAAATATGAAATATCAAAGTAGACAAACTGTTTGGGATCACCTCATATGTTCAGGATTCCGGCCTGAGTACTTTAATTGGGTATATCACGGGGAAGGCACAACAGTTGCATCATTGAGCACTATCCATAACAAGGATGAAAGGATATTTCGCCATGAAATGCATGAAATGCTGAATGATATATTTGAAACAGAAGGTGGAAGTGGAATGGATATACATGAAAATTCTTTGAATAGTAGCCAAGAGACGAACAAAAGAAGAAGCAAATTTGATGACCTTATCAAGGAAGCTGAAGAAAAGGTGTACCCGAATTGCAAATATAGCAAGTTATCTTGTGTGGTGCATTTGTACCATTTAAAATGTCTTAGTGGATGGAGTAACAAATCATTCTCTATGTTGTTAGAGTTTTTAAAGGATTTGTTACCGGAAGGAAATTCGATACCTATAACATCGCAACAAGTGAAAAAATTCATGGCCAACATGGGATTAGGATATGAAAAAATACATTCATGTCCTAATGGTTGCATGTTGTTTTGGGATGACAAGGAGAAAGATGAAGTGTGTTCTTTTTGTGGATCTTCTAGATGGAAAGTTCATGAAGCTAATCTAGAAAATGAAGTAATTCCTCCCAAGAAGAAGGCTTTAAAAATATTACGGTGGTTTCCTTTAAAGCCTAGACTTCAAAGATTGTTTACGTCATCAAAGACGTCTAACCTTATGAAGTGGCATCATCTAGAGCGTGTGAAAGATGGAAAATTACGACATCCAGCAGATGCTTTAGCCTGGAAAGATTTTGATGAAAAGTTTCCTGAATTTGCTAGCGATCCTCGTAATGTTCGTCTGGCTCTGGCAAGTGACGGCTTCAACCCGTTTAGGACAATGAATGTGGCACACAGTATCTGGCCAGTTATTCTTATTCCATACAACTTACCACCGTGGTTGGTTATGAAGCAACCAAATTTTATTCTTTCTTTAATCATCCCAGGTCCTAAAAGTCCCGGAAACAAGATAGACGTGTATATGCAACCTTTAATAAAAGAATTGAAGGAGTTATGGGAGGATGGAGTTAATACATTTGATGCCTCAACCAAACAATACTTTCAGTTAAAGGCTTCTATTATTGCTACCATATCAGACTTTCCAGGTTATGCCAATTTGTCTGGTTGGAGCACTAAAGGAGAACTTGCATGTCCCGTTTGTGGGTTTGGTACTGATTCCAAATGGTTAACTCATGGAAGAAAGTGGTGTTACATGTGTCATAGGAGGTGGCTTCCATCTGGCCATCCTTGGCGCTCAGACACTCGATCCTTTGTTGAACGCCACGAATTTAGAGTTGCTCCTATTCCTCCTTCTGGAGAGGAGGTTCTACAACAACTAAGCGACATGGAATTTCTTGTAGACAATGATGTTCCTAGTCCATGGAAAAAGAAAAGTATCTTTTTTATGTTGCCGTATTGGGAACATTTGTTGTTGCGTCACAATCTTGATGTGATGCACATTGAAAAGAATGTATGTGACAACATAGTTGGTACTTTATTGGGACAAGAAGGAAAGTCAAAAGATAACTATAAAACAAGACTCGACTTAAAGGAAATGGGTATAAGGAAGGAATTGCATCCAAAGAAGCGACCTAGAAGTAATATCACTTTCATGCCAAAAGCTTGTTATCAAATGACTCGGGGTGAAAAGAGTGAATTTTTAAAAATCCTTAAGTCAATCAAACCTCCAGATGAATTTTCATCTAATATCTCTCGATGTGTACATCTAAATGAGCGTAAACTAATTGGGATGAAAAGTTATGATTGTCACATGTTGATGCAAGAGTATTTGCCGATTGCCTTACGTGGAACTTTGCCAGACCATGTAAGCTCTGTTATAATCGAGTTATGCGATTTTTTTAAGGCCATTTGCTACAAGGATTTATCTGAAGTTGATCTACAATTTCTAGAGTCTAAAGTTGCTCTCACTTTATGCAAACTAGAGAAGATATTTCCTCCATCATTCTTTACTGTAATGGTACATTTGGTGATCCATTTAACAAGAGAGGTTAAGCTTGGAGGTCCTGTTGCGTTTCGGTGGATGTACCCTATTGAAAGGTAAATACTTCTTCTATAAATGCTATCCATTGTTTACTACATTTTTAAGTTTGTAAATGATCAGTGACTTGTAACTATAACACGTACAGGGACCTTCTAAAACTTAAGTCATACGTTCATAATAGAGCTCATCCTGAAGGATCAATTGCTGAAGGTTATTTAGCTGAGGAAAGTGTAACTTTTTGCTCAAGATATCTATCAAAAGTAGAAACCGTATTTACTAGAGCAATTAGGAATGATGATGATGGTCACCAGAATCACATTGAAGAATCCAACAATCTCTGCCCTGGTCGTCCCTTAGCTCGTAAATTGCATTCAGGAGGATCTATTCCGAAAAGAAGGAAAACATCAAATTCAGACATTGATGACAAGTCTCTTACTCAAGCACATCGTTATGTATTATTCAATGTTGAGTCGGTTACACCTTTTCGGGAGTAAGATAATTTATGTTTTTTATCAGATACTCTTGCTCTTCGTTCATATATTACAAAACTATAGTAATTTGAATTTTCTTTAAAGGGAACACAAACGGATAGTCAAGGGACAATATAACCGTTCTCGTCGAATACCAGATTATGAAATGAACAAGATTCATGGCCAACAATTTGCTGATTGGTTTAAGAAAAGGGTATTTTAAATTAAATATTGAATATGTTATTATTCGTTATTTGGGTTTATAGTGTAATGACTATTAACTACTATGTTGTAGGTTGCACGTATGGAAGAGCAAGGTGATGAAGTAACTGAAGATCTAAAATGGCTTGCTCGTGGTCCACTTGGAAGTGTGAAACGATACTCTGGATACATTGTTAAAGGTTATCGTTTTCATACAATAAAGCGAGAGAAATCACTAAGCACCCAAAACAGTGGTGTTGTTGTTACTGTAGAAGGAGAAAATTACGCTAGCAGTCGAGATACTCTGGATACCTTGTTAAAGGTTATCGTTTTCATACAATAAAGCGAGAGAAATCACTATAGAGTACTTGTGATGTTAAAAGATTAAGTCGCTCAAAGATGAAGGAGCCTCATGTTAGTGGGACTAAGTCATTTGCTAGACTTGCTCATGAAATGGTATTATTCTAGCTATTTTGACATTAGTTATTTTATTTTATTGTTTTATTTAACTTACTAACCATCAACATAAACTGTAGGCAACGAAAAATAATGGTGTATATCCAACACGAGGAGAGATGTATGTAAGAACTCGCACTCGTAAAGATGGAAGTATTGTTGATGATCAAGCTGCTCAAGTTGTGGTAATGTATTTTAGTGTTCCTATATATCATGGGTGCATTTAATTTTTTTAACCTATTTATTATGTGTTTAGTCTTCATTAAAAAAAAATGCAAATGACTCTACAATCACACCTGGGGATCCAAATGATTTTACAAATGATGACTACTCAAAAGTTAAAGGCCCGGAGAAAAGAGGATACGTTCGATTAGTTGGAAGGATGCCAACGACAAATAGTAGCGGTGCTTCTTCGACAAACTCACAAACTAATGATCAACTAATTAGTGTCGTCAATGCTATGGCTCTCATCATCCAAGAACATATCCCCAATGCAAACTTATCTTCGGTCTTTAGCAAAATGAACATACAGGTAATTACATGCATAAACCATTATTTGTTCTTTTATGATCACGGATTTATGTACTAGCATTTGTTTCATTTATATGTTTTAGGTCCCCGGTATTGGGTCTTTGGTCAATAATAACTCTTTACCAGTTAACGGAAACTCTTCAAGAAGTCATAATGGTGATGGTAATTACTTATAACTTGTTACTTTTTAACTATTTCACAATATTAAATGGGGTTATGTTGTTTGTGATCTTGGTATGAAATTGATAAGTTAAATTCCATTTTACAGGGCAAGAAAGATGTTTGGACAATTGATCTTTAAACTTTTGTTGACATTGCAGCTATTAGGTAATATGTTTTGTCTAACTAATATGTTTGTCTTTAAACTGTTGTTTTTTTTTTCTTCTAAATGTTAGTTGTTTGGGCCATTATTATATAGTTGTTTTTTCTTTTGAATCATGAACAATGAGTTTCTTAAATTAAAGATCTTTCAGATTTCTATTAATCAATGCTTATTTATATGGTTGATGGTGGCAGGGTGAATATCACGAGACGCTCTGGAGCCAAGTTTTATGCTAGTGAAATTCTCACTCAAAAGAATATTTAGACTACTCGTGTAAACACTTGAAATTTGGAATGTTACTTTTTACATAATGTTTTGCTTACATTTGGAATATGTTTCGGATCGAACTTATTATTGAAGTTATAATATTATGATTTCTACATTTGCAATTTTGTCGAAATTTTATTAATGTTTAACATTGTAAACAATGCGGTTTTTGTAGCAAAATTATGTGCCATTTAAAATAGTACAAATATTTAATTGGAAACGTTTTTACCGACACAAAATTTGTGCCACAAAAGGTTTTTTTAATATTGTGGTAAAAAAGAAGTGCCACTAAAACTAGTAAGAGTATGAATAATGATGAATTTTTAAAGGCACAAAAATTGTGCCACAAAAGTCTTTTTTTATATTGTGGCAAAAAAAATGTGTCACTAAAAGTCCAAAAGCTTTGTGCGGCAAATCAAATAAGTGCCACTAAAATGCTTTAGCATCAGCACTTCTAGTGGCACTTTTTTCGTGTGCCGCACATTCTTATAGGGGTATTTAGTGGCATTTTTTTGTTTTTTTGTGACACTTTTTGTATGTCGCTAAATGGTATTTTTTTTGTAGTGTACACAGTTTTATTAGCCCAAATACAGTAGAATGCAAAGGAGAAATACAAAATTCAACAACTCAAATTCAGACAACATTAATCATCAAACCGGCTTACAAGTAGCTTGGAATCTAAGAAAACCATAAACATGCAGAATCAAAGATGGTTTCCATAGGCCGAGGGAGAAATACTTAGGTCCCGCAGAAGAAAGACGAGGCTTCCATACCCGACGAGCAATGATTTGGACATACAGAGAGTAATCTTGAAGATCATGAACCGTGTACCAGAACACATTCTTGACTAATGTCATCGAAACATCTTTCGTTAAGTTACCTTCTATTATATGGTGCAAGAAATCAATAAGAATGCACCTGCAGACAAAATAACACAAGTAGGCACCCAAGCAAACCAGAAAGGAGCTTCTTTTCGCTTGGAGTTCGCTCACCTTGTTCATGAAGTACTTTTCGAGCCTTTAACATCATATGTGCAATCCTAGCCATGAGTAACATGGAAACCACAACAAGAAATCTTGCAAAATAATCAAGATTGTTCAAATATTTGTAGGTTTGAAGATCATAAGGTTTAGATCCTAATGATGGTATCAGAACCTTTTCACTATAAATCAAGGCAATTCCATAACCGATGATCCATAAGCCTAACGTGACAAGCGATATGTAACCAGCTGACTCATGGGATTTCTTCATTTTCTTCATTTGGTTCAATATGTGTGCAATGAAATACCCTTCAAAGATTTCGCGAAAGATTACTATTTTACCATTATTTTTGTCAATAGGCAAGAAGGTACGCAAGCTTATTGTCTTGAATTGGTAGACGTCATCTTCATTTCTTAGGCTTCTAATGGTGATCTTTTCAGTTGGATTAAACAACAATCTTGTGTTTAAAGATGAGTACTCAATTGTGACTTGAACCAAACAATCCAAACCTCTTTCAAGATCCACATGATCAAAGTTTACTTTCCTGCAGCCTATCAGATATAACTTCCCTGCATGCTGATCATACACACCCTCAAGATATAACTTTGAAACATGACGGTAGGATTCTTCGTAGACTTTATTTGTTTTTTCGATCAATAAAAGATTCAGTGATATGTTGAAGACATCAGGGTCAAACTCATGACATGATATGTTGAAGATTCAGTGATATCATTCTAACCGTCGATCTCCCCATTTTTGGTAACATCAACATTCCGGTGAATAGTAAGGGTGAGGTCAAACTCCCAACGCTATCCACTTTATTCAGATCTTAATTAAGACGTGCTTCAAGAATGAATGATCCGAAGGAGTTTCGTGATAGTATGATACTCGTTCTATACGTAACTACTTTGTTAGAATCAATAAGTCGAACTTTACGTAAAAAAAAAATTGTGATTCCTTTTTCTTAAAAAAATATTGCACATGAATTTGTTTAGGAACCCAAACCAAACTGAATCAAACCGAAACCGGACTCTAAAACCGATCTTTCAAATCGGCAAAACCGGGGCTGAACCGAACCGAAACCAGTTCGGACACGAACCGGTTTGGAACCGGTTCGGTTCCTAGAAAAAAAACAATCTGTGCACGTCTATAGTTCTCGGGTTGGGATGTCTTATATGGAATATTTTCAACTAACCTAACTTCCATTTCACTTCCGATGCCACTGATAGAAATTTATGGTGTACTTAATTAGCAGTTGTATTGCGTTGCTTTTATCATGTGGAAAAACTTATGGGAATACTTCTTTGCAGGTTGATTATGTATGAGCCGTTCCAACCTCCTCTTAATGTGGATCTTATAAAGGTCCCTATGATTTCTTCTCCTCGGCAATATCTCCAGATTTGGTACTTTCAACATATTGAGTAGCACTATTAGTATAATAATAGTTACTAATGAGTCAAACTGCTACTTCCATTTTTTTTACTAGCATGTATGTCAAATTGCATATGGTATATGGAACGTAGCATACTATCATGTCTCCTTGTAGCCTTTAAAAAATTACCCCACTGCGAAGCACATGTGCTTACACACACAAACATACACCTTACATATTGATTCTTTTAATCGTTTTAAGGATTGAATTACGTTTCTGCCATGTATTGTCAACTCCGCCGCAACGCGCGGGTTCGCTGCTAGTTAAATTAAAGGAGAAAGTGTCACGTGTGATTAACTAAAATCGTTTAGATATTGAATAACAAAAAAGAGTGACGTTCCTATACAAATGTCATATTTTGTGAGTGGTGTGAGAAGAATTAAGATTTGATATGTAAACATCGTTTTTTGACTTATTAATAATGTTTTGGATTGTTTATGTTAAAATAATACCAAACATAACAATTAAAAACGCAAATCAATTTATTTTAGGCTCAAAAGTTAAAACTTCATGTCAAAAATATGTGTTTTAAGTTATTGTGGTTTAGCTATGTTTTAAATTTCATTGCTATAATACATTGCATTGTGTTATAAATTATTGTGTTTCGTGTTTTTCTTGCAAAATAACCCAAAACACTATGTTAAAATCCAAAACATGATGTCTATATCAATTTTTAATTTTCTCGCAAGTTTTCATAAAATATGGTCTTTGAAATATTAATAAATATCATTAAATTTTTCGGTATACTATGTGATGAAAAATAAATAAAAGTAGCAACTCACGAAAGAAAAAAAATGAGGAAAAGAAAGAATTATTTGGGTTTGGGCTTTGACAAAAACAACAAAAGCAGTTAGAGATGGGCCTTGTTCGAGATGTTTGGACCATGGGCTGAATGAGCACTTTATTGCTGCACTTTGCACTTCGCTCTAAGGAAGCACGTAACACAAGCTAATTGTCACACAAGCATTCAAATTTTATTTGAAAACCAACTATCAAACCAATTATGTTGTTATTAAATACGTTTTATACAATTTAATTATTCTTTTCAAAATGTTTTTTTAAAGGTGTGGATCATTAGTAATATTTATGGCTGCAAATATCCGATCCTTTCACATCCATAGTTGCAAAAGTCGTCCGAGTTGACCGATTAATCGTCGAGTACTCGTTACAGGGTGGGTCACCGAGTATAGCTGAGTTGGCCGAATATTACGAGTACTCCCCGGATAGGCCAATTCAACCCCCGAGTACTCGTCCGACTTAGCCGAATACTCGCAACTCCCTATTCGGCCGAGTTAGTAGCGCCTAGTGAGTTCTACAACCATGTTCCCATCCTAAGTTCAAATCCTACACAACATGTCAATCACAAAGGGTAGTAACACTTTAAGGTGTCACCTGTCTCATGGCGAGGATCGAACCGGGTACAACAGGCAGAATACCCTAAATGAGAAAACCTTCCTACCTATCCCCAACCATTTGAGTCAGAGTTCATTGGCAAAAAAACCGAATGGTGTATGTGTGGCTTGAACCCAGGTCTAAGTCGCCCCTTTGTACAAAATGATAAATGACGTTAGCTTTTGTTGTGCAACGTGACAGTAAAACTTAGGTGCTAGGATTCAGACTTTGAAAAATCAAATTATTATTATATATATTAAAAGACAAGATGTAGCTACAGCAAGGCGTTGTTTGTTTTTCAAAAAAGGTCTGCGCAGGCTTTTCTATTTGCACCGCACAGATATTGACATCTGCAGACTGTTTGTTTTTTTAAGACGTTTCACTAAAAAACGTTTGTGCGAGCTCTTTTTGGTGCAGACTTAGCTAGCCATTTCAAGTTTTATTTTTTTGGGGAAATGGAATCTAATAATCCCAACTTTGAGGGGTTGGAAGGCAACAGTCCCAACTTGAAACTTGTACCACAGCAGTCCCAACTTGTCAACCATTTTATTTGGTTGGTCCCAGACTAACTGAGGTTAGTTTTTCCAGTTAAGTGCCACGTAGGCATCCCACGTGGCAGTCCTACGTGGCAAGAATGGTGCATCTGTCAAAAAACGAGGCGGGCCCACATGTTTTAATCAAATATAATTATTTTTCTTAAAAAAAAGTGGGACCCACAAATTTAATAATAATAATAATGAATTCTATATATATAATATATATATACATATATATATATATATATACATATATATATACATATATATATATATATAGGGGATGGTTAAAATGGAAACCACAAAAAGTTGAGAAAACCTTGCAAACTCCATGTGAGCCATTGATCAAACAAGATGGAGGGTGTGGATTGAATCTAAATATTATAATACAATAAAGGACATTAAAGTAGGAGAGAGGTATCAGGAAGGGTAGTTGAGTAATTTGGCATGGGGTATGTGTTGGTTACTGCATGAAACTTCAGAACACGTCTAATCATTCCCCCTCTCTATCAATAACATCTCCCTCTCTCTTCTTGCTTATACAAACATCCCAAATTCAAATTATCGAGCCCTGTTCTCTCTTGTAAAGCATCCTACAAACAGTGTATTTTCATTACAAAGCAACATTCTTTGAAGAAACAACGAACAATCGTCAGTGATTACACATCAACGAAAGGATGAGATCGTTCATGTGGAGCATATCTTCGTTTAAACGACGGTTTGGTTCGAAGAAAAATTCAAAAAGGTAGGTGTTTAATGTTTTTATTTAGCATTACAACCATTAGCCACAACCATTATTATTTTCTATAAAACATTTGGGGGTTCTCGAGTTGGGTGTAATAAATCTTTGAGTTTGGAGGTTTTTGAATTTGGAACAGTAGATATGTCCTGAATTGGGGGTTTTGGGATTTGTTTTTTATTCTCTGTAAAATGACATGGTATGTTGTGAATGTGAAACACTAATCGGAAATTAAAATTTGAATACGTATATACTTTGTTTGAAACAGGAGGAAAAGAAAAGTTGTCATTTTGTCTGATGATACCACATCAAAAAGGCATGTTAAGCACAAGAGCAGATCAACTAGTGGCCATGAAGAAGCAAAACGTCAACTAGGTAGGTGTTACATACATTATGGATATTAATTAGGATATTTTGCTTTATAAATTATAGGACTGTAATTATAGTGTGATGTGGTTGTATTTTTAGTTTTATTAATGAGGATGTTTTATATATAAATGTTGTGATGGTAGATTATGATTCAGACACACCGCTTGTCAATTTAAAGAGGCTGTGTAAAAGAGTCGTGAAAGATTGTCAGGATGCTGATCCCGGGCCATCTAGAGCGAAACCTTCAGATGATGACGAGGAAGGAGAAACATCCATTCAAGCATCGGCTGATAGTGATGCGGACTTTTCTGGTGCAGAAAAGAGTGATGATGATGAGTCGAGCGTGAAGGCGCATAAGGGTAAGGGTCGATATTAAGAATACATTGTCACAATATGTTATGTATAATGCTATGGTTTACTTGGGTAATTGGTGTCTTATGTGTGCAGCCGAGAGGCCTTCCTTCTTTTGTAACTGACGTCTTCGACAAGCGGCTAAAAATAAAGGTTTGTATTAAATGTTTTTTGGATACTTTTCCTGTTACGTGTGTAAATGAGTTTTAGATGTTCTTGTTTAGCAATATGGTGTTCCTGTATCCTGAATTATATGTTTTGCAAAAGCAGAAAAAAAGCTAGCATGTGAAGCAGTTCAAACCAGAGCAAAGAAAGGTTGGTTTTACAGTACATAATAAAAATGTTATTTACAATGCTATTTGTAGTAAATATGTAGGAACTTTTAATAGTTACATGTGTAACAGGTAAACAAGCCGTACCTGTGTATGATGTGTCATCAAGCTCGCCGGTTAGGATAACCCGATCAAAAGCACGAGCGATAGAGATATCATTTGAAAAACCAAGGGGCAGAAAAGTCGAACCAACAAAGCCAAATAAACGTAAGAGGGCGGAGAAAATGTTGAACGCTGGACTAGAGTCTCGTAAGAAGCGCAAAAGATCAAAGTTGAACGAGTGGCTGGGAATACGTACTAGATCATCACCAACACAGTTTACAAGGTGCATACAAATACTAAGTGACGAACAACGCCTAGCAGTGAAGGAAATGGGGTTCGGCCGCCTGCTTAGTCTGAAAATGGATGGGATACCAACGAAGTTAGGGCATTATGTTGTTGATAACGTTGACCCGGATAGTTTGGAGTTGACCTTGCCGTCTGTGACAATTGCCATTGATGCTGAGGTCGTGCACAAGATACTCGGTATTCCAATTGGAGGGGTGTCTTTCAATGCGCTGGAGTGTAGGGACGCGCATGATGAAGGGATATCTAACTGGAAGAAGAGGTACCCGCCGAGCAGATTTATATCTCCAAAGCAAATGGTTGATATGATTGAGAAAGAGTCCAATGGTGAGGATGATTTTAATTTTCGTATGGATTTTATGATGTGCTTCTATACGATCATGGTTGACTGCCACAAACAAGGGAGTTTGAAGGACAATATACTGGACTATCTGACGGATGACTTGGATTTTGGCGGGCTGGACTGGTGTGAGTTAGTAGTGGAGGTTCTAAGGAGTTGTAAAAATGGTTGGAGACGAGACAGTTTGGATCCACCTTTTACAGGCCCACTGACCTTTTTGACGGTAAATTATTTTTAACGTATGTTACATACTGACATAGTGTAGTATTAACAGTGTTTCTTTACTTGTATACAACATTTATTTTGCAGCTTTTATACGTGGATAGTTTTAAATGCAAAGGTATAGATATTGATTCATCAATGCTTCCTATGAGTTTCTGGACATTCCAAAGGTTAAGAGAATGAGAAAGGATTGAAATAAAAGGAGGCGGTTTCGGAAGGGGTACTAAGAAACCGTTGACTTCGTACGAGGGTTTGAAGGTTGGATTAGATGAACCAAGTATCAAGGTTTGTAACATGTTGTGTATTAGCTATGTACATTTCGTGTATTACATATAAATATTATACTAACAGGTAACGAATATCAAAAACAGGAAAGGGTAGCAAGTGTCGGGGATCTAGTAGATGTTTTGATTAGAACGAAAAAGAGGGTTGAATCGGTCATCTGCAAATTAGATGAGGAGTATCCAGGTAGAGAAGAAGTTGTGGCTGTCAAGTCTAGGTATGATGCTTTCATTAAAGACATGGTGAAGGCGAATGAGGCCGAAGCTGTTGCGTGTGTAAAAGCAGATGGAGAAATCTCCTCTGTTTTAGCAGCATTAAGTAAATGCAGCACCTTGGATGCAGGTAAGTTTGATGTTTATGACGAATATATAATTTGGTAAAGTTTAAATACATTGAATCCCAACATTGAATATATGTATGTTACATCAGCAGAGAAGGCTGGACCAAGCAACCAGAAACAACTAGATGAGGATGATGGTGTTAGTTTGGGTGAATCGCCGCTGAACAAGTCGCCAGTTACATGCTCAAAAAAGAAAAACGGTGATGCCGCGGTGGACGAGGGGGGGGGGCATTTGAAAGCCCAATAGTAAGCCAATACAGAAAGATTCTGCATGACAGTGAAAAGCAAAAAAATGACGGACAAACAACAGGTGTGGTAGAAACGGAAGGGCAGGAGATTTTCAAAAGTCAAGGTAAAAAAACACTATGCACATTCCAATCATTAATAACATTGTGTTTGACTAGTTATGTCTTTAACATCTGTTAACAGGAAATGAAGATCTGGCCAAGAACTTAACCAGCAAATTTGCTGAGGTTAGTGAAGAGGGGAAACATGAGCAGCATGTAGCAGGACATTCAGGGGACCTACAACAAGAAGGTAAGCAGAGTAGCAACGGTATGTTCTGTTACATACGCATAGTATTCAGATAAGTCAAGGTGTTGATTGTAATGTTATGTGGTTATGCAGATGTCGAGGCCAGCCGACAAGTTGTTGCGAATGTGTCAGACAATGTGGTACCAAATGACAATGAAGAGGAATTGCTGAGCACACAAACGTTAGCAGCAACACAAAGCAAACAATTAGGTAAAAACTGGATTCTTGTTAATAAACATGTAAATCACGTAACCAAAATTCTCAAAATTGATTACATATGAAATGTGAATTAACTTTATACACGGGATAATATTGTTGTTTCAGAGCGGATGCGCCAACAAGTGAGATATTACACGAAGTGGTGAGCACACAAACATTGGCTTCAACGCAAAGCGAACCAACAGGTATGCCGTGGAATAGTATAAAATTGCTAATATATAGAATTGCGTTAAGATTGTTGTATGGTGACGTATGTTACGATATCTTAAGGCGGCGCTGTAAGGCCAGAAGAAGCTGCAGACGAGAGGAAAGTTGAATCAAGTGTGAACATTGGAGACACAAAAGCAGACGAACAAATGCAAGAGGATAAAACAGGTGAAGCAGAGGTGACCACGCTCAGCAATAATGAGTCAGGTATGATATCGTAAAATTTATAGGTACATGTATTGCTCATATGATATGATTGTGTTATAAGTTATGTTGATAATGTGAAGCACGGTACGTAACAAACGCAAACGCTACAACAAATACAGTTCAGTCAGAGGGAAATGATGAACAGGGGCAACAACCTGAAACAGGTATTGTAAAGTCATTTGATTGTGTCGATAGTAAAGCAATTATGTAATGTGGGCGGATGTGGAATTGTCGTACAGGAGTACAGGTGCATACGGCAGAATCGAGTGATAGGGGCAAGCAGGTTGGTGAAGCAGGGAAACAAAAAGAAGCAGGTACGATGAAAAACAAAAACTATATATGTTTAGAATACACAACAGGGTCGATAAATTATATTTGGTTAAACATTTGTAGGAATGACCTGGATATTTCTATATATGTCAACACCAGATGGCAACGATGCGCCAACGTTTAGCTTTGGCCTTACACAACCAGAACCAACAGATCCGGGAGAGTCGGGTTTGAATACAGTTCTTAAAATGCCAATACAAAAATGTTAGATAATTGTCTGCGTTTTAAACAGTTTTTAATGTCTATCTTACAGAAGGTGTCACAATGACTCAAAAAATGGAATGTGGTTTGACAGACAAAGCAGGTGAATCAGGTATCAACTCTACATGTTACCAATGTTGAATCGATGGAACATATTACTCAGCTAACAAAAGTTGTGACATACGTTACAGGTTCTGGCGGTGCAGAAGTCAATGAAATAGTTGATGAGAAGGAGGTTGTTGGCTCAACAGGTTAGATTTATGCTGTTTTTCAAAGTATAAAATTATTAACATGTGTAATGATACTACTGTTTTTAATGTCTATCTTACAGAAGCTGTCACAATGGGTCAAAAAATGGAAGGTGTTCTGGAGGACCAACAAGGTGAAACAGGTATCAACTTTCCATGTTAACAATGTTGAACCGCTGGAACCGATTACTCACTTAACCATAGTTGTGACATACGTAACAGATTGTGCCGGAGTGGCTCCGAAGGCAAAACTTGATAAGAAGGAGGATGTCGGATCAACAAGTTAGATTTAGGCTATTTTTGAAATGTTGAAATGTGTAGTCATACAACTGTTACATGTGTAACATTATTTTTATTTATATTAGGCGACACAGCCGTGGATGTGAGCAAGGCGCGTGGAAAGGCGAAAGCTGATGATGTTATAGGTTAGTTCATAACTAAAATTGTAATGTAATTTTAGTTTTCATACATATCTGCTGATAATACTTATTTTGGATATTTAGAAGCGGGTTGGGTTGGTGGATCACTATGTAATACAACACCGGTGTATCCGTTGGTGCCGCCCGTCAGTTCATATGACGCACAGACTCAAGTTTACAATGAGTATGGGGTTGGTGTTAGCCTGGAGGTAGATGAGGACAACATGACATTGGCAATGCGTCAATCAATGATTGCAAAGATGGATGCAACCAAGCGAAACCCCCTACGTGAAAGGAATTTCACCTATGTTCATAAGTCACCTTTTCACATAAGGGGGGTAGATTTGGGAGAGGGGGTCACAAAGGATGATGATGCGGTGTGGAACTTTGTTTACAGGGACGAGGATCCGTTGAATATGTTGTGTGGTTCTGAGGAAAGAAGGAGGGTAGCCATAAAAACCCGGTAATTAATTTGAAGATTGTATGTGTTAATAAGATGTTGACATGCTGTAACATGTGTAACAATTGTTGTTTGGTTTTATGATTTTTTGCAGTCTAGAGCGTGGGGAAGAGGTAAAAAATATAGACATACCTGCTGAGGAGATAGACAATGCCCTTGCCAAGTAAGACAATGTTTTTTTTGGGAACTTATAAGACTGCTTCCTAAATCTTTCTTGGTTAAATGACAACAGTGAGGTGTTATTTAGAAGTTTATGTGACGTGGAAGCCACACGTAGCATGTTCAAAACGTTGAAGCCGGGGGAGCAGGTGATGGATGTGATTGTTGACTGTTGGGTGGATGTTTTAAACTACGAGGAGAGGTTGAAATCGGATGGCGCACCTCTACGTTTGTTTGTAGGGACAAACGCAGTGGTACGTTATTTAAAATGCAAACATTGGGTTACATATGTTATGTAAGTGACAATGACAACTTCTTTTTATTTTGTTGACCAAAAAATTAGGTTCCATGGATGCTTAATGACAGAAAGTGTGATCCGGAAAGACGAACTTCACGGTTTTCAGCAGCGATGTTGGCTGCAGTGCCTCGGTATGAGAGCAACCGTGACTTCAAACGATATGATATCGTCTTTTTCCCGATCCTTGAAAGGGCCCACTTCTACTTATTGGTGTTTGAGCTGAAGAATATTGCCATAATGCTGATTGATAATGACAAAAAGCGAGGGAGACGAACATGCAAGGATCATCCTGACTTTCACAAAAAGGATACTGTAAACAAATATGTAAGTTTGTATAGATAATTTGAAAGGCTATATAATAAAACCTTGTTGATTTAAAACAATGTTTTTTACAGAAACACATGTTTGTGGAGTTCCTTAAAAGCATCAAGCATCCGAAGGCTGGAAAGATCGGAGGGGCAGATGTACATAGGCTGGATGTAGAGTGGGGCACATCTGGTAATGGGACGGATTGTGGTGTATACCTAATGAGACACATGGAGAGATTCATGGGCCTGCATGTACCGTTTGACTGCAAATTCAGTAAGCACTGGCGCGCTAAAGAAGGGGAGATCAATAAGCTGCAGTCCAAGTACACCGCACATATTCTGCGTTCACCGGTTAACACAAAGAAGGGTGAGGTGGAAGCAGGGGCACGCTTGAAGACACAACCTCCGATGTTGGTGTAGGTGTTTGATGAAAACTCTGTATGATGATTGTGTAGGGTTGGAACAGTTTTTTGGGTGAAGATACACTTATGGGGTCTGTAATATAACTTAACCTAACTTAACTAATATGGTCAATTGTCAAACGCCTAACTGTTTTAAGCAGGTAGTATGTTTTAAGCACATGTATTATGTTGCATATGTTAAACTGTTTTAAGCGGATAGTATATAAGAATCTTGCATACGATAATAGCTAGCAAAATTGTAAGGTAGTACATAAGAGATGGTTTATATGGTACTGAGGTGGCAAAACAACCTGTTACATACATAACATAGATCCACACGGTCAGACTGACATACCCTACACGTCTTAAACAAACACATGAAAATAAAAACCTACATAAACTGTCTTCCACACGAAACGTACATAGACGAAAACACAAAAAAAACACAGAACGACGAACCATGAGAATAAGTTGCCAACTCATGGCGAGAATGATCCATACTGCGCTTCCAGGCTCAGCTCTGACTCTTCGCTATCCTCGCCTTCCCAGGGGTTATAGCTTGCCCACCTAGCGAGGGTATTTGGTGAGTTTGGGCACAATGGACAACCGCAATACTCATGGTCGTACTCAACACCTGGACACTCAAAGTCTGATATTGGTACATCCGTTTTTGTTACCGAGTACGCAGTTCCAACTGACGTCCCTCCATCAACATCCATCTTTGCATCGCCCGATGGTGTGTGAGTACTAGAACCATCTTCCATCATTGTCGTGTCACCGCCTTTGTTCGCTAGTGTTTGATCATTGGTCGCAGTAACATGTTTCGAACCATCAATGGCTTGACGTTCGGTACGCTCCAATAAAGCCCAAAAATCAGTTACTTTTGAAGTGATCTCCTGATCGACGTCGATCTTCTGTCGCTTGGCTGCATGAGGGTTTGAAGGAGTATCCATTTGGAAAAAGTGTTTCTTTTGGTAAGTTGGGAACACTATTATTATGGAACTTCAATCTACTTAGAAAATGGGTTATAAAAATGAAGTTAAATGATGGGTGGTTGAGGTAATTTAATTTGAGTTTAATGGTATACTTTGCTTTATGTCAAATCAATATTGAGTTGTTGGGTGATAAAGTTGAATTTATATTTTATTCTCTTCATGTGGTATATAATGTCTATCATTATTTTATTACATTTTGGTACTTCTCTTCCCTACAAAATCTACTACACATGGTCAAACAGTTCCTGTCCATGGGCCCACACAAAGGGATGTGTAATATAATAATAACCATGTCAGTGGAGATTCTGTGTTGCATATGTTACCAATACTGGGTAACGTAAAACACATAACCTAATAAAAACAACGCACCACATCGTAGGCCCACATTGTATATTACAAAACCAAAAACATCATGTCTGGTGGGTGAGCATCATACATAAACAAGTCAAATACCAAAAAAACATAGAAGTAGCTGGGGAACAACAAAACATGAACATGTGGCAACCATGTTACACACGTAACAAACAAAAGGGACATCAGATGTTTCTAACTGTTACCGGAGTCCAACATGCTTCAAAAAGCAGAGATTAGTAATGCTGCCCCATCAACTGCCATCCACTTGTTTTACGCTTTCCCGGCCTTTGCCGCCGCCTCCTTGGCCCTCTTCATCGCAGCAACCTTCTCACAATTCCTTGCATCATGATCTGTGACATATTGGTGGCAGTTGTTGCATAAGCGTGGGGCCTTAGGCATTTTGGGACGCTTTGTGCTGGCCTTCTCACCAGCTCCCGATAGTCTGCGAGTTTTACGACAACCCTTGTTGCGTGCCACATCAGGATTCTCAACCATGATTTCAGTATCAGCCGATTGCCCGATAATGTCTTCCACATCAGATTGAGACTGTTGATTCGGAGCGACAGAAATAGGTTCCCTGGATAACAAGTTCAGTTTCATAGATTTCAGCTGCTCAACCAAGTCCGCAAGTGCGCTTTGATCTGTTCGGGCAACATCAACACATTCACTTACAAGTTCAAGTATCTCATTCCTCAACAGAGAACCTGGATGAGTGTCAACACCATAACGGCCGGTGATGGCATACACATGTTTGGGTAGTGTGTCACGTAACCACCTGTCGACAACATATTGCTGGGGGATGCGGTCAACCTTATTAATCATGTAAACAGCAAAGACATGGCGGCAAAGGTAGCCAAGACGCATAAAACCTCGACATGAGCATTCAGCCGTTGAATCAGTGCTGTCAAAACGCACCTGCATCATTGTACCAAATGGTAAGACCTATGGAGTGCAACAAATATTAAGAATATGAACACTATAGGTGGTATATAAAAGCCAGATTAGTTTCAGCAGATTGTCACATGTTTTTGAACTAACTTGTTACACATGTAGCAACTAACTGGTTACACATGTAGCATAAATTATAGAAGCAACCTAATTCACAAGAACATTAAAGTTTTGACATCTGAAAACCTAACTCACAAAAAGTACAGAAAATCCAAAAACATGCAATATACTGCTTGGTACAAGTAAGTTGTTACTTATGTAGCATGAGATAGAACTAACAATAATATTTTAAGATTGGGCAGAAAACTTAAATGACAGGGAGTAATAATCAAAAAGACCTTCTTACAGAGTGGAACAACACATGTTACACATGTAGCAGCCTTTTTTAAAGCAGCTGTTGTTAAGATTATTAGCTGTTTTAACATTAAATACAAAAAACACAGGAAGTTGGAAAAATTAGTACCTGGTAAACGTTGGTAACATCACGACGCTTGTCGAGTTGTGTGACTGAAAAGACGGCCGGCATGTTCTCCTGTTCATCAACATTCGATATGTAGCACGAAAACTTGCCCTTCAAAATCTCCTTCTTAACTTCCTCGAATATAGTATTCGTGTACAGCGTAAACGCATGCTGCTCAATGTCTAAATCTGTAGACCCGAAAAAAACAGTTGATGAAGTTTTGAACTCGGCAACACGCTGACGGTAACGTTGGCTATCAAGGCGGGACTCAAAACATAACATGAACTGAACTAGTGTGTGTGCACTAGTGGAATTGACTTTGAAGGCACTGTTGGAACTCTCGCTTCTGGATGTAGTCTTCATCAAGCATGACATTGGAATCTCCCTGAAGTACGCCGGCACCCACAATTCCTTGATTGCAAACATATCGCTCAACCACTGGTTTTCTACAAGACCAAATGTCTCTAGCAGCGCATTCCATCGAGATTCAAAGGTTGAAGGTTTTATGAAAATGTTCCACACCAATTTATGAATGCACGACCGAAATTCAGTGTTGGCTAAAACATCTCCAGCAACCTAGGTACAAAGCATAAATAAAGGTAGGACATTATAAACATATGCGTGAGGAAGTTAATATAAGTTAAACACAGAACATGGGTGCCTACATAACATTACCTTGTTGGGTAGTTTTTTCATTATATGCCACATACATAGTCTGTGGCGAGCCTCACTGAAAATTTGTGGTACAGCCTGCATCATGGACGGGTCTTGGTCAGTCAACACAAGCCTGGGCTGTGAACCATGAGCTTTTAAAAAACTTTCAAGCAACCACACGTAGGAATCAATGGTTTCATTAACTATTAAGCCTGCACCAAAGGTCACACACTGCTTGTGGTGGTCCACACCAGTGAAAGGGACAAATATAATGTTGTACCTGGAAATTATAATAATGAGTAGATTGTTATTTACGTATGTTAAGTAGTGAAAAATGCAAAACAGATAATCTGTAACGCACGTTAAGGTAACTTACTTGTTTGTGTTGTATGTTGCATCAAACGACACAACGTCACCGAAGGCCTTATAATTCAATTTTGAAATTTCATCAGCCCAAAAAACAGAGTGCAGCTTACCATCGCGTACCACAAAGTCATAAAAAAAGTCTGGCAAATTTTCAAGCCGATCACGCAAGCGGTCAAGGAATAAAGACGAGTCCCTCTCGCCAATAAAAATCCGAAGGTCCTTACTAAAGTTCTTGAAATCAGAAGCAGTTCCATGGACATTATGGTGGTCGCCTTTAAGAGACACTAAGTACCGATGAGCTTTCAAAGGTCCAACTCGGTTTAGAGACATGTTATGAATAAACTGCTTGGTCGAGAAAGAAAGTTTACGAGAAATCTTAGTAAGGTCAATGTTATTTTTATCCCATAGCTGATGGTTATGAACATCATTGAAACGAATCACTTTAAACAACGAACCCCCACAAGTGATTGACAATAACACATGGGCTTGGCAGTTTGAAAGGCTGAACGTCGATTTACGGGGTTTAACAGAAGATTCATCTAAAGTGTCAAAGGTTTTGTTAAACTGAGGTTTACCGTATTTGCAACAACGGATATACTTGTGAGTGGGTTCCCCCATCCAATTCTTGGTTTGTCCCTTCTTAGGTGAAAAACCGGCCTGCTCTGCATATTCTTCATACATTGACATTGCAGCCTCAAACGTCGGGAAAGTCTGACCAATAGCAGGCAAATACCGGGGACTGACATTGGGGATCCAGAATTGGGTGCCATTGGGGGTTGAAATAACATAGTACGGCTCCCTGTCTTCATTTGCATCTGTTAAGTAAAAACATATTAGATTTCTATATTTACGTTTGATCATGTTAACTTTAGCCATCTTTGCAAGGCTGTGTTACACACGTTAGAATTATATATGTTCTTTTATTATGTTGTACTTAAAATATATTAGACACGAAAACAGTTACCAAAAATATATTTTTTTATCAAAATCTTGCTACAAAAAAGGTCTACAAAAACAACAGATATGTAACACATGTAACATATATAATGTAGATTCTTTCCCAAAATGGCTATCACCATGTACATAATCATGCTCTGTTCCTTATAACTAAAGTGAATCTTTGGAAAAAGTTGCTTACCAAACTCAACCCCTGCATGTACATTTTCATTTGGTCCTCTTTGATTCACATCAACAGGCTCCACTCCATCAACATTCCCAAACAAAGATGAGGACCCAGATGAGGAGCCAGCAGTAAAGCATGTAAACAACAAAAAAAATAAAAAACCTTATAAACCACAATAAAAAAAATAACTTTGATGATGGTAGTATGAAACCGAATATAAAACATACTAACACTATGTAACCATGTTAAAGAAAAAATATAATCATCAACAGACAATAAGTAATGATCACTATAATGCTCTGTTTCTGATCATCGGTTTTTATGAATATAAAACCCTATGATCATAAACACACAATAACTAATGATCAGTAAACATACAACCACAGTACTACAACATACTAAGCTAGCCTACTAGATCATCGGCGTTAAAAAAAACAGGTACAAACCTTCGGAACCAGAATCATGCTCTGTTTCTGATACAGGAGAGGAACTTGAAACATAATCAGGCGCTGCATGGTTATTGAGAGAATCAACGAACATTAAATGTGGATTCAATGGAGGATTCGATTCCATCGCATGAATCACTTAATGAGGCAAGAAGAAGATTCAAACGAAGTTAATGAGAGAGTGAGAGAGTAGATTATTAATGGTGAAAAGGGGGTAAGTAATAATAATCAGGAGAGAGAGAGAGTACTTGACTTTTGAACCATCTAGTACTAATTATGTCAGTAAATGGCTAATCAAAGGAGAAGCAAAATGACTAAATTAACCTTTCCCTCCTAAACAAAGATTAGTGATGTGGATTAATGAGAACCACTAGTTGGGTTTCCGGGAGTTTTCTCGTTTTAGAGGGTTTTCTCTATACATTTAGCCTATATATATATATATATATATATATATATAATATTACATCTTCATCATCTTCATCATCATCTCTTCATCATCATCTTCACCACAACCACAACCACCTGCCACCACCGTCAACCACCGCTATCTCCGACGACACCCATCACCACCACCACAAACACCTCAAAACCCATTACCCAAAGCCACCCACTATCTATCAACACCATCTACCATAAACACAGAGAGAGAGAGAGAGAAAGCCCAAAAAACTACCAGATCATCATCAACCACCTCCACCGCCTTCGTCACCATCAACCACCGCCACCGCCGCCATCTGCAACCACCTCCACCGCCTTCGTCACCATCAACCGAATCCACCACCATCTCAACCAAAACCCAAAAAACTACCAGATATGAACCAAAACTCCCATCAATCGTCACCACCTGAACCCACCATTCTTCTCAAAACCCAAATCAGTACATACATACAACCAAAACCCTTAATTAAAACCCTAATCTGGACAATCGTCACCGGCGTCATACGTCATACGTCACCACCAAAACCCTTAATTAAAACCCTAATCTGGATAATTAAAACCCTAATCTGGCTCCCCTCCTTCGATCTCCTCCTTCTTCCTCTAGTTCCCCCTTTACAATTGTTTCTCTCTCTCTCTCTCTCTCTCTCTCTCCCTCCTCCACTGCTTCTCGTCTCTAGATAAACGGGGTGTGGGGTCGGTTGTCGTCGGACGCCACCGTAGATGGTGGTTGCCCGAGACCCTACTCCGCCGGTCCCTCTCTCCTCTGTTACTCTCTCTCTCTCTCTCTCTCTCTTTTTATATGTGTGTATTGGTATAATTTATAGATTGATATATTAAATAAAAAAGACAAAGACACATGTTCATTGTAGGGCCCACGTTTTTTTGCCAAGTGGGACAGATTTTGCCACGTGGACTGCCACGTGGGATGCCTACGTGGCACTTAACAGAGAAAACTAACCTCAGTTAGTCTGGGACCAACCAAATAAAATGGTTGACAAGTTGGGACTGCTGTGGTACAAGTTTCAAGTTGGGACTGCTGCCTTCCAACCCCTCAAAGTTGGGATTATTAGATTCCATTTCCCCTATTTTTTTCTATACATGTCGATATAACTTTAGGTTGGTTTACGTTTTGACAGATTTTTTTTTTATTTTTTGGAAATGAGCCAGGTCAGATATAATATGTTTTCGTTCTTATTTTTATGAACCTTTTCATTCAGTTTATGTTTGATGTAAATTTTTAGATCGCTTTGGTTGTACTATTCTCTTTCGGTTGCTAATGATACTATATTTAGGTATCCACTCCCTGTTACTATGTCGAATTTCGGTGTAATCGAAGCACCGACAACATATTATCAAACCAAGAACGTTTTAGTTTAGCGTGTCGCAACGAGCTCAAGTTAAATCCTAGTTTACATTAAAAAAACATAAAAAGCTTTCGATTGATCGTTTCTTTCCTAACTACTAGGTTTAGGTACAATTCCAGGTGTACTAATCTTCAGGATAGTACATACTGCTTCCTTATATTAATATTATACACCGGACACACTAACATGTTCTCCAAAAAATAAAACACAATTTGTTTTAAAGGTCCCATGTTAAATACACACCCTCGCACCTCCATGTTTTTCTTTTGTTCTTGTATTTTGTTTATTTTAGTTGTAAGAATGTATTCATTATTTTGTTTATTTTAGTTGTAACAATGCACAGGGCCTCGAAAGGCTAAATAACTATCTCTCAGGTTTCGATATTGGCGGTTTTTCTACCAAGAACACCCCCCAAAGACTCGGAAAACTTTGGCGAATGCTCTTTTTCGTAAAGTTGCACAAAGCCTGGGTGAATCTTTTGATATGTCCTCCGCCAAAAGCCAGTTTTTGAATGCTTGCAAGGCCCAATGCGCAAGATTTCCTGAAGGTTTGCCCAAAGCTCGTCCACGATTGAATACAGGGTCATTCTTAAATATTGTTTGATGATCCCATGTACCATGAAGATGAAGTCTGCCCGATTTGCCGTAAGGCCTGCTTGGACAAATATGGGGAATATGCGGTGCACCATAAGGAGTTGCCCGGTTTCAAATATCGGCATGATTGGGTCCGGGACGTTCCTTGGGACATTTTAAGAAGGTCTGGGATCTCATACAAGAAGGAGGCCCCTACGAATTTGCTCTCAGACCCCGCAGAAGGGAGATCAACCCTGCGTCTAGCAGATTTGCTTGTCTTTGGGTGGGCCGGGGGGAAACACGCTTGTGTTGACTTAACAGGCACATCTCCCCTAGTTGGTTTGAGGGATGGTGGGTTCGTAGCGGGGCAAGCGGTGCGGAAGGTAGAGGCGAAGAAGGTTGAAATTCATGCTAAAGCTTACGAGGAGAACCAACACTTTTTCGTACCCCTAACGTTTGATACCTTTGGTTCCCTTGTACCGGAAGCTACCCGTTTCTTAACCAGGGTCCAACAGGTTATTCATAGTAGTGTCTCGACCCCGAGGGTCCTGTTCAATAGGCTAGGGTTTATCATTCAGAAATAAGTGACCGCGCAACTTGTTGCCCGCCTGCCCGCTATCGTAATGTAATTTTCGCAGAAACAAACATTACTTTTATAATATTACTAGTTTTTAAGTTTGAGTAAAAAAACTATAATTAATAATATAAGTGTATTTTTTTTCATTGCGTATTGTAATTTCACTTTTAAAGTGCTTTTATATTGAATGACATACGATTTTCTTACATAAACCAATACATTACATAATATGGGTGAGGCTAACGTAAAAAGCTTGTTATTGTAAAAAGTGTAAGAAACAATATGGAGCGTATGAATAAATTTGATAATCAGGGGCACGATGGTAATTTTTTAGCGTCATTAAAGTTTCACCCCCATTTTTAAAATGGTTATAACTTTTTCATACGACATTACTTTTAAAAAAAACCTATACCATAAAAACAAGCTTTTCCTCCTCTTTCATTTCCATACCATATTGCTATACTTTAAAAAAATTTTGCTGGGTTGATAACTTGCGTTTTATTGAAGGTATACTTGCATTTTAGAAACGCAAGTTATACCTGATAAGACGACTTGATAAAATGACCTGATCAAACGCAAGTTATACATGCTAAAAACGCAATTATACATGCTAAAACGCAAGTTATACCTGATAAAAAAGATGCAAGTTATATTTGATAAAACGCAAGTTATACATGCTAAAACGCAAGTTATACCTGATAAAAAAAATGCAAGTTATATCTGATAAAAACGTAAATTGTATCATGATAAAACTTCTATCTAAAACACGAATGTGGGCAAGAACAGGACCCCAATCATTCCTCGAATTATCACTCCTTAGCAACGTTCCCGATCAAAATAGACTCGTAACCAACACATTCACTAAAAATACCCACCCATTACCTTTGGAACTACTGCTACTAAACCTTTCTTTATACCCATCTGTTTATTCATCATATCCAAATGCACAAAAAGAGAACAATAACAATAACCTCACAAAATACATGTGAAAAGTAGCATACCACACAAGGAAAATGATGAATACGATAGTGTCCTTGAGAGCAATAATAGCAGCTATCAAGTTGTAACTTGCGTTTCTAAAACGCAAGTACATCCTCAATAAAACGCAAGTTATCAACCTAGCAATTTTTTTTAAAGTATAGCAATAGGGTATGCAAATAAAAGAGGATAAAAAGCTTGTTTTTATGGCATATTTTTTTAAAAAATAATGTCGTATGAAAAAGTTATGAACGTTAAAAAAATGGTGGTGGAACTCAACCATTGTGGGTTATACCTATTTTGTCCTTCTCCTCCTATTTTAGAAACTCAACGTATATTTTTCCATTTTTAATCTCATCCATTGATTTATTTTGATCAAAAGCCCAAAATACTTTTTATACTTTTTACGTTAAACTACTTGTTACAGTAACTTTCTCATACAATATTTGAGCCACTCTATTGAGAACGTACCGTAAAAGACATTAATAGTGACTTTTAGATGTAACGTAAGAACAACGAAAAAATCAATTATTATCAATGTTTTCAGAACCAGACCAGATGTTGAACCGGCCTGCTTACTAATCCACTGGTCGGACCGGTTAGACCAGATTTAAGAACTGAAAAACGTTTTAAATATTATAATATATATATATATATATATAATTTCATACAAAATTAAAAAAACACATAATCTCTTTATATTTTGTGTGTACTTTTAATTAAAAAAACTTAACATTATTACTCCACCAACCCAATATCATTCTCCCCACCTTCTCCATTCTTCTTTTTCTCTTTACTTTCGAAGAACCAGTAGCAGTAGCAGGTAACCTGTAGCCGCTGCTTTCCTTTAACGCTTTCTCCGATAATGTTATTTTCACCACTTTTTTCATTAAAACTTCTCTAATGGTGACACTTTCCGGAAAGAAACTCGAAAAAAACTTCTCTAATGGCTCTGATCTTCATTAATCGTCATCATTCATCTTCATCATTCATCATCGTTCATCTCCATTGCCGGTTTACTTCTATCTTCTCATAATCATCATCATCATCATCATCGATTGTATATTTTTATAATAAATAAAATAATAATAAAAAACAAGCCGGTCCAATCCAAAACAAGCCGGTTCCGGGAGGGACCACTTACATTCCTAGGAGGAATCTACTTTACTTAGAGTACCTTATTTTAAATTCATGTATGTAGTTTAACTAAACGACTTCTATTCGTAAGTCCTTACCTTTATTCCGAATCAGTTGTGGGGGAAAATGGGGCATTAGTTGATAGGGCTATTAGATTGTGACAAACCTCACACCGTGCTGGGAGCCGAGAATGAACTGTTGACGTTTTCCTATCACCATTGTTGATAGATAATAGTGGAAGGCACAAACATAACTTAGTTAGTTTGCGGTACCGATTTTGTTGCTTAGTTGTGGGTTAGCTACCCATGACATGTGTTTATATTTGTTGTAAGCTACTTTACACTTTTTGGTTACTTAAACTTGTGAACTCACCAACTTTATGTTGGTACACTTTAGCATGCTTTTGCAAGTCGCTAGGTATGACACGTCGTAGGACATGCATTCATCGAGTCTTTTGCTTTAGAACATTACTAGACAATAATCCGTTTATGTTTCTTTTACATTTTTCTGGTTTTCGAGCGTGGTTGTTTACACAAAACATTAGACTCTACTTGTGACAACCGGGAAAAATCTATGTACTATCCGTACGAATATAATGACTTTAAATATGATTGCATGTGATGTGTTAGATTTGTTTTGGCAATAATTGAAGGGATGTTATTGGGAATTAATATTGTTGGAAATATTATTGGGATTTTAGTGATCCTGTATCACATAGTGATAAATTACCGTATTAAGCCTTCTTGACGACCCGACTAATGGTAGAAAGTCTAGTTAAATCATAATACGTGATCTGACATGACAAGATATTTTATGGATGGATGTGATTATTATTATTATTGGATTAAGGGGTGAAAACCTTAGATAATTAAGGTTTGTAATTTTTATAAAAGGTAGGATTGTGTATATTATGTCAAGGTTTTTATAAAAATAATAATAATATACCCAACCCCCCTCCCCTTACGGTCCGCCCCCCTCTCTATATAATAATATTAAGATTAAGATTATTATTATTATTATTATTATTATTATTATTATTATTATTATTATTAGTATTAGTATTAATCATTGGCTATTAAAAGGAGGTGTGCCACCCCAAGACACTCCATCCCTTTTACACTCTTCATCTCTCTCTCTCTTTCTCTCTCTCTCTCCCTCTCTTATAAAAACCATCCATCTCCCCTCTTCTTTCCCCTCCTTCAACCGAAAACACCCCCATCACCATCCATTTCCCTAGTTTAAATCATGTTATCATCTTGAACATTTGAAGATTTAGACAGCATTGGTGATTAAGAGGTTAAAGATTCAAGAACTAGAAGTTTAGAAGGAAAACCCACAAGTTTGATACAAAGGTGAGTACAAAACTAAAACTATTTCATTATTTCTAGTATTTATATAAGTATTCACCAAATAAACTATGGTTTTTCAAACTAAAACTAAAGGGGAAATGAAAGGAGAATGTGTATGTATGTATTGTATGTATGCGTGAGTATGTATGTGTGTTTGTGAGACCGTGTGTGTGTGCGTGTGTGTGTTCGTGTGTGTGTGTGTGTTCAGGGTAATTGTTTTGATGGTTAATATGTTAAGATCCTTCATATTTAGACACATGCAAGAGGATTAAAAGGGTGATAAGGAATCTGAATAATAACCAAACATTAGAGAAATTACTAACTTTGATAAATGAGTTTTTGGATGAACTAAGTGAAAGATGACTTATGGACCATTATGGACTTGAAATGGACATTGTTAAGATGTAAGTTTGGGATGATTATAGGTATAAACTCAGGTCTGATTATAATAAAATTATAATGGATTTTATAAACATAAATTAGTGAAAAACAAGCTTTCATGGAATCTACATGATGGGGAAACCTTGCACCTACGATCGGAACCCATTTTTCGGCTTAAAATGCCAAAAACTAAGCTTTGAATGATGATTTTCTAAAACTGATTTAGAACAGGTTTTTATAACTTATTTTGGTGATAAATAAGGTATTATAAGGTTAACATGAAAGACTTAAGGCAAAAACTTAAGAGTAATGGCAAAGGACGCGTAAAAATGCATAATATTGATAAATTTGCGCACTTGAAACGCATGCATGTAGATCTGATGTAAAATGATTATGTAGGTGAAAATGTAGTATAATAATCACTAATCAAGTTATATTAGATGTTTACCTTGATAAGGGACGCTTACAGTGCGAAACTATGCCCTGAAAGTGGCCGGAAACATGGTTATATGGCATAAAATATTAACGTAATATTAGAGCAGCAAATATAACGTTGTTACATGGACTATATACTTGTTTTATGACCTAAATAGAAGCTATATAAGAATAATAAGATGATATGAAATATGAGTAAGCATGTAATACGAAATACGTATAAGTAAGCTTTAGTATGCAATCAGTGCTTAGGATTGAATTGCATGTTGAGGATTAGTTGTTAAAATACAATATGTGAAGCTTAAAATGTTAGATAAACCATATGATGGTTGGACTTGGCCTCTTGTCACGTGTCACCAGTGGGGTTAATAGGGTAAGGGATAACTAGAATCCGGGATTATTGGTTTGCTAAGTCGGAAAAATTTGGTGAATAACTTAATTAGACTTAGTGTGGTTACTAAATCGACCTACGATATGGGAGGTGATTTAGGTGAAGGATTGTAACCGGGATTGGAAATTTCACAGGATTGTTGCACTAAGGTGAGTTCACAGCCCCTTTTCTTTTAATTGTTTTTGTACGATTTATAAAGCGGGGGATTATCATGCTTGTATGATGCGATAGACTATAAATATAGAATACTAGGTTAGAGCCCCGCGTTAACACGCGGCAAGTACCCCGAGTAAAATGAAAATGAATAAAAGATGATATTAAGTGACTAATTATAAAATACATACATGCATGTGTTGTATAATAGTAGTTAAATCTCTAACATGACAAACAAACGTATAAGATTTATTAGTTTTAATGTGTAAAGTATATTTATATATATTGTTTTGCAAACACTAAAAATTATTATAATATAATCACATATGAACGTTTCTTGTAACTGTTTAAAATATGCATATATTCAATAATTGTATGTATACATATAAAATCGTTGGGTCTAAAAAAATTTAAGTAAAAAAACTTTTTTTGGTAGTCAACTTTCATAGATATAAAGATAATAGCTTGGGAAAAACCTTATGTATATATACGTAATACTATACATATTCATATGTGATGATTAACGACCTTCATTTAAACAATAATACACATACACATCACACAATATCCATGTATATATTTGTTCACATATCTATTACTAAAAAGAACACATATATTATGTAATTACTAACAAAATTAGGTCAAACTTATATGTGTTAGAGACAACCCAACCAATTTTCAAACATATACAAATATATATATATATATATATATATATATATGTATATATATATATATATATATATGTATATATATATATATATATACTGGCAAATATACATTTGTGTAATTTTATTATGACATTAGATACAATCTATACACACAAACATATCATACGATTACATAGACAGAATCATACAACAAATATTATAATCAAAGCATTTCTAAAGAAAGTTATACACGATTTAGACCATGCATTAAAGTTCAACATTCACTAATCCACTACGCAATTAGGCTACAATTCATTAGGTAAGCAAAAATTTTATTTTAATTTTATATCAAATTACACATACATATGTTTATGTCTTTTAGTTCGTTGGCTAAATATTTAGTTTATGTATCATAAGATTTAGAAAATCAACACACTAATGTATGTATGAAACTTAATTAACATAAGTATAAATGAGTTATTTGTTTCTTTAAAAAAAACATACATATACAACTACAACCCAATAACACATTATTGCCTGTTACACATGG
Organism: Ambrosia artemisiifolia; assembly: GCA_032199755.1. Lineage (NCBI taxonomy): Eukaryota > Viridiplantae > Streptophyta > Magnoliopsida > Asterales > Asteraceae > Ambrosia > Ambrosia artemisiifolia. Next base: position 48,696,882 of record CM063515.1, on the reverse strand, counting down.
ACACCTAAAAGTCTTGCTAAATCTGAATTGGGCTTGGGCTAGTAAAATAATCTATGTAAAAAATCGTAAAACTTTACATTGTTAGTTTATAATTAATAGTATAAATATTAAAATAAAAAATAAGAACCGTCACTTTGTAAACTGCATGAAAGAACAGGACTTTTCATGTGATCAAGCAATTAATAGGCAGACCGAATATTAATGATTATTAGCCTTGAAAAATGATTTTGTCACTTCAGATCTAAATACGCGGTAATTTTACATACAAATCAGTATTGTACCTGTCCAACCAAGAGCCTTTTCTTAACCTCGGAAATTATTGTTGGATTATCAGTAACTTTAGTTACTCCATAAACATCATACTTATTGTCTAAATTGTATTTCGAGACATAGATCATAAATGCAAACTCTTTTTCCAGCAAAAAGCTTAACTCATCAGGATAATTCACAGTTTCAGACACCTACATTTATAAGGTATTTAATTATTTAAGGCTTGTTTAATACTGAATATAGTAACGTTTTATCGATACATGAGCACTTACAGTATTTTTCTCAATCAATTGAGATAGTGTCTTCTAATGAGTTTCGCCGCATCGCGATGAAATAAGGTTAGAGAAATTGAACCATTGATGTCCTGCACACGTACTTGGATCTTATACCTGTGTAAGAAAGCTCCTAACTTTTAGCAATACAACTGTATTAAACAGATACAATAAATTAGATAAGAGTTTATATAAAGTACTAACCTTGGTGATGGTGTAACTACCTTTGATGCACATTTAGTATTAGCACATTCATAAACTCTCTTCCTCAAACTGATCCTTACCTTCACCAACCTCATGAATGATGTATTCAGTATTAACTGTTTTGGTACACTTTGGACATGCAAGGTAAAACCAGCCAACTTCCTTACACAAATCCTTGACAGTACCCAATATAATCACAAATTGATCCTACAAATAAAAAATCAAATGATTTAATACTAAATATGTAAGTAGTTTATTATTTATAAAGATAATAGAATATTGTTATAAATGTAAAGTTATTCAGAAATTGTTAACCTCCTCAATGGCAGAAATATCACCAATGTTAGTTGCTCCCTGAAATTATCAAACAGAAACTTGTTAGAATATTGTTATAAATGTAAAGTTATTCAGAAATTGTTAACCTCCTCAATCACACCATTTCTGTCGTCATTTTCTATCGTATCATGTATCTTTTCAACACCCTATTCTTGACCATTTTGCCCATCCACTGTTGTGGAGCCATGACAGGAGTCACAACCACTACTGGTGGTTCCTGTGTCAATGCTGTGCCGCTTGCAATACAAAATCGACCTACGATATGGGAGGTGATTTAGGTGAAGGATTATAACCGGGATTGGAAATTTCACAGGATTGTTGCACTAAGGTGAGTTCACGGCCCCTTTTCTTTTAATTGTTTTTGTACGATTTATAAAGCGGGGGATTAACATGCTTGTATGATGCGATAGACTATAAATATAGAATATTTGATGCCCTTAGGTTTGTGCACCGGTGGGTACGTTTTATTTCGTGACACCAGTGTCAACCGGCGGGTTGTCACTCACACTCCCAGCACTTCTTAATCATTAGCCCTTGGCTAGGGCCGTTGTTTATGTTGTAGATCTATTGGGTTGATGCCCCCGTTTTCATGATTTGAAATTTGTTTGAAATCTGCTTGAAAAACAAACATAACCTCCAAAATGCTCCTCTCACGGAGAGGTCACCACGGGAACAAAGTTATGGTTTGATTAGGAGTTTTAGGATACATCATAATTGTAGATTTTCGCGAGTCTACTTGATTCTATATAGCACTAATCGATCATATGTTATTATTAAACTTGAAAGTTTATTATTTCTCATAAACCTGTGAACTCGCCAACATATTGTTGATGTTTTTAAGCATGTTTTTCAGATACCGATGCGTAGGTTAATAGAGAGTGGTTTGGCTGGGCACTACGGTGGACATGATGTTGGGACCTAATAATACTATCTAAAACTATGTTTTTATTCGTGTTTTGTAATACAATATTAACTTTAAATTTTCGCTTCATCTTGGTAAAACTTGTTTTCTTGTTTTTAATAACGTTCGTTTACTACGAAAATAAAACAACGTTTCACTAGAGGGTGTTAGCAAGATGTCCATACGTAACTTTATGTGATCCGCTAAACCTTGTGGTAACAACTTCCGTTACCTCACGATTTGCTTTCCGCTGTGCGCTGTCGGGGTGTGACAGAAGTTGGTATCAGAGCGGTGGTTATTGAAAAGTAGAAATTTCTAATCTACTCTATAACCATAAAAGCTCTCGAGTATTATAATTAATGTCAAGACCTAGTATGCATCGCTTAAAGTACCTTAGACTAATGAGACTTGGAAATGATTATGTGATAATATGTTATTATTTGTGACTAAGTCATTTAGTTATAATATAAAGTTAAATACTTATCTAGTACGGATATACTTGTCACAGATAATGGTTACTTCACACGTCAGCTGTACTTGTGGCACCAGCTGCATTGGGACAAGAGGTAGATGCCCAAGCAGTAGTTGAGTTTGTGATTGCACTAGCTGAGGGCACGGAGCATGTGGTTTTAGCACCTTTTACTGGACAGGCTATACTGAATTTCATGTTGCCATCCGAGCCTAGAAATGATGGTCTTTTTGCTATGTTCAGGACGAATGTGCCACAGCCCAGAGTTACTAAGGTTACTACCCCAGCGGTTATTGCGTTGCCCATATGCAAGCGACCAGTGGATTCTTAGGGACAGTCGTCTACCAGTGCTAAGATCAGAAAGGTTGAGTTGGTTGGTTGGGAATTGTTGCCTAAGAAGCTAAAGGATTGGGCAGAGATCCATACCTCGCACATATGAGTTGGGTGAGTCTTCATCGGCAGCAGATATTCCAGTGGTGACGGGTGAGCCCGTGGCACGTACTGTAGCTACGCTAGTAGCTAGAGGAGCTCTCACAGAGCACAGGATATCTCAGCTTCAGGATAGACATGCATCCTTGGACAGCAAGACTGATACGCTTCAGCATGGGGTTGTTAGGTCTGAACAGCATAGGGAAGGCATAGGTAGTAGGATGGACTCGTTGGATGAGCAGATTGCGTCTCTGGATGACCGGATTAGAGGCATGGATAGTAGGATTGATGGTATGGAGGATAGGATGTCATCGGTAGGGAGTATTCGATCACTGTTAGCCAGGCTCGAGACAGACAGTTGGCTAGGATTGAAAAGTTGGAGTCTAGTTTTCAAGCGGTTCAGGAAGAAATGGGGGATGCTCAGAAGAAGCTGGTGGAATATGAAGCCAAAGTAGAGGAAACCGAGGCTAGCATGGTGGGTTTAGAGCAGTGGTTAGTGGTGGCAGAAGAAGGACACAGTGCTACGGTGGCTTTGGCACTGATGGTTTTGTTGGTGAGAGCGTATGCCCTTCGTGGGGGCAAGGCTCCTTGATTGTGATTCCGATATTGGTCATGGGCATGTTAGGCCCTATCTTTTGGTTGTATCCGTATTTGCTTGTCAGTATGGTGGTTGATCTACCATGTTGTTTAGTACGATCTCCTAAAAAATTTTGATGTTTAGTTGTATGATCCATGTAAACAGTGAATAAGCAATCTAATGGTTTATTTTGGTTTATCGTGATAACATTGTAACCATGATTTATGGATATTATCTTTCCTTTATTGTTGATTGAATGTTACCTTTACTATGCTTTGATTGTTTAGGGTGAATGATGATTTTATTATGAATTACCTTGATTGTGTATAGATCATGAAGAGTGATCTATGATATGTTCAAGGATGGTTCTTAAATCATTAGCATGTTTCTCATGTATATTTATTTCCTAAATATATAGAAAAAGGATCATGGCACCCGTTACTAGAGCAGGCGCAGATGCAGGAGGGTCATCGCTCCCGGTTTCAAATGAGCAGCTAGCTAGGATGACAGCACAGCAGGTGAATTTTGTATTCGACCAGCGAGAGGCCCGAGGCAGAGGTGGTGGCGCACCTGGTGGAGGCACACTCGGTGGAGGCGTTCCAGGAGGAAGTACGCCTGGTGGTGCAGTCGCAGGAGGACCTAGAGAGCGGATCAATACCGGGAATCCATCAGGTAAAAACCCTTGGGATAGGATTGATGTTTCATGAAGTTATTGTTTTGATTGCATATCAAATAATAACTAAGCCCTACTTGAATGAAACAGGAAACGCCGAGGTAGGTTGCACTTATAAGACATTTCAGTCTTGCCATCCTCGAACGTTCTCCGGAGCTGAAGGTCCACTGGATATCATTAGATGGATCGAGAAGATGGAATCAGTCATGATGATCAGTGACTGTTCGGCTACTTAAAAGGTTAAGTACGTTGTTTGCTCTTTCCTTGATGATGCTCTCACATGGTGGAATACGCAAGTGCAAGCTTTAGGAGAAGAAGCCGCATATGGTCTTTCGTGGGACGAACTTAAGGATATGTTGTTGAGAGAATATTGTCCATGTAGTGAAATGCAGAAGATTGAGACTGAATTATGGACTCTCTCCATGAAGGGAGCAGAGGTTAAAGCTTACACTACTAGGTTGAATGAGTTAGCCAGATTGGTTCCACGATTGGTTACACCAGATTATGTTCGTATTGAAAGATACATTTGGGGTTTAGCACCACAGATCAGAGGTATGGTATCATCTTCTAGACCAACTACGATACAGAGCGCTATATCTCTAGCGAACTCCTTGACTGACAATGCGATCAGGATGGGAATGTTGGTTAAGAAAGGTGAAAGTGGTAAGAAAGCATCAGATGTGGTGGAAAAGATTCCTGAGTCGGAAGCATTACCATCTGGAAAGTAAAGGAAAGGGTCTGAAAGGTTTAAGAAGGCGTCCGGGAATAAAAACGGTAGGAGTTGTGATTCGGAAAAACTCTATGCGACCACCACCAGTGAAGGTAAGAAGGTCGAAGAGTCAACACCTATGTGCCAGAAATGCAACACTAAGCATACTAGTAATTGCAAGGTAGTTATTTGTGAAAGATGTGGTCGGTTAGGGCATTCAGCCCCGAGGTGTAGAGCGAATTTTTCTACTGCTACAGAAAAAGGCAAGGGCGGCTAGGGATGTTATGAATGTGGCGTGGTCGGACATTTCAAGAGAGAGTGCCCAAAACTGCGAGGAACGAATGCAAGGGGCAGAGCCTTTGAAATGAACACGGAAGCAGCCCGCCAAGATCCTTCAGTGGTTACCGGTACGTTCCTTGTCAATAATCAACTTGCATCTATTTTATTTGATACCGGAGCCGATATGAGTTTTGTTTCGAAGAAATTTGAACCGTTACTAGGTTCGAAATCAAATGAATTAGATAAAATTTATCCTATAGAGCTGGAAAATGGTAAGTTAATTGAAGCCCGTAAGATGATTAAAGGTTGAACCTTACAACTCGAAAGTCATGTGTTTAGCATAGACCTCTTGCCAGTAGAATTAGGGAGTTTCGACATCGTCATAGGAATGGATTGGCTATCCAAGAATCGAGCGGAAGTAATTTGCCGCGAGAAGTTAGTCCGCATTCTGGTTTCGGATAGTGAGATTTTAATCGTACGAGGTGAGACCGAGAAGAAATCTCTAAGATTGATTAATGTAATGAAGGCACGGAAGTTTCCACGAAAGGGTTACCCAACATTTTTAGCAAGTGTTGTTAACACCAAAGTTGAGGAAAAGAAGCTTGAAGACATTCCGGTAGTTAGGGAATATCCTGAAGTTTTTCCAGAGGATTTGCCCGGATTACCACCTACGAGGCAATTAGAGTTCAGAATAGATCTTGTACCAGGTGCCGCGCCAGTCGCTAAGTCCCCTTATCGACTAGCACCTTCCGAGATGCAAGAGCTTTCAAACCAATTGCAGGAATTGTTGGATAAAGATTTCATCAGACCAAGTTATTCTCCTTGGGGAGCACCGGTGTTGTTCGTCAAGAAGAAAGACGGAACCTTTAGAATGTGTATTGACTATAGGGAGTTGAACAAGCTCACTATAAAGAATCGATATCCATTACCCAGACTCGATGATTTGTTTGATCAATTGAAAGGATCGAGTTTTTACTCAAAGATCGATCTTAGACCTGGTTATCATCAGCTGAGAATTGTAGAAGAAGATATTCCAAAGACCGCTTTCAGGACACGATATGGTCATTATGAGTTTCTTGTCATGCCATTTGGTCTAACTAACGCTCCAGCAGTTTTTATGGATCTAATGAATAGAGTTTGTAAACCTTACCTAGATAAATTTGTTATAGTGTCCATTGATGACATACTTATCTATTCGCAAACAAAAGAGGAACATGAACAACATTTGAGACTCATTTTGGAGTTGTTAAAGAGTGAGAAGTTATTCGCGATGCGAGTTTTGGATTAGAGAGGTTCATTTCTTAGGTCATATTATTAACGAGAAAGGCATTCAGGTGGATCCAACGAAAATCGAGGTAATTAAGGATTGGAGTACACCAAAATCTCCTACGGAGATTCGTCAATTCGTGGGTTTGGCAGGATATTACCAACGGTTCATTGGTAATTTCTACAAGATAGCGCAGCCTTTGACGCTATTAACCCAAAAAGACCGCAAGTTTGAATGGACAGGAAAGCAAGAGGAAGCCTTTCGGCTTCTCAAGCAGAAGTTGTGTAGCGCGCCAATATTATCTCTTCCAGATGGAAATGATGGGTTCGTTGTATATTGTGATGCTTCGCATCAAGGGTTGGGATGCGCACTAATGCAGAATGGTAAAGTCATAGCATATGCATCGAGACAACTCAAGGTGCATGAGAAGAACTATACAACACACGACTTGGAGTTAGGAGCAGTAATCTTTGCGCTCAAGATATGGAGACACTACCGATATGGTACCAAATGCACAGTCTTTACTGACCATAAAAGTCTTCAACATATCTTTGACCAAAAGGAGCTCAATATGAGGCATCGTAGATGGGTCGAGTTACTCAATGATTACGATTGTGAGATTCGTTATCATCCTGGAAAAGCCAATATTGTGGCAGGTGCTTTAAGCAGAAAAGAGAGAGTTAAACCATTGCGTGTTCGCGCGCTGGGTTTGACAATCCATTCGAGTCTCATGGCTCAAATTAAAGAAGCACAACAAGAAGCATTAAAGGAAGAGAATTTAAAGAAAGAATGTATTTTCAAGATGATAAAGGATGTGAATCCGAAGGCCGACGGAGTAATGTATTTCATGGATCGTGTTTGGGTGCTAGTTAAGGGTGGTATGCGTGAGTTATTTATGGATGAAGCCCATAAGTCTAAGTACTCAATACACCCTGGTTCCGACAAGATGTATAAAGACTTGAAAGGACTTTACTGGTGGCCGAGCATGAAAGGAGAGATAGCAGCTTACGTTAGCAGGTGTTTAACGTGTGCCAAGGTTAAATCTGAATATCAGAAGCCTTCTGGATTGCTTCAACAACGGGAGATTCCTCAATGGAAATGGGAATGTATTTCAATGGACTTTATCATGAAATTACCCCGGACATCAAGTGGTCATGATGCCATTTGGGTAATTGTTGATCGACTAACTAAGTCCGCACATTTCCTACCGATTAGAGGAACCTATTCTATTGAGAAGTTAACTCGGATTTACATTAAGGAGGTAGTTTCTAGACATGGTGTTCCAATATCGATTATTTCCGATCGAGATGGTCAATTTGTGTCAAGGTTTTGGCAGTCATTGCATGACGCACTAGGAACACGACTGGATATGAGTACGGCTTACCATCCCCAGACAGATGGTCAAAGCGAGAGGACGATTCAAACACTCGAAGATTTGTTGCGAGCATGTGCGATTGATTTTGGAGGAAATTGGAACACTCACCTTCCTTTAGTTGAGTTTTCCTACAATTATAGTTATCACTGCAGTATCAACGCCGCACCCTTTGAAGCCCTATACGATAGAAAGTGTCGTTCACCTCTTTGTTGGGCAGAAGTGGGAGACAAATGTTTGACAGGCCCAGAGATAATCTAGGAGACTATAGACAAGATTTTCTAGATAAGAGATAGATTAAAAGCTGCAAGAGATAGACAGAAGAGTTATGCAGATAACAGAAGAAAACCATTGGAATTCCAAGTGGGAGACAGAGTCATGTTAAAAGTCTCGCCTTGGAAAGGAGTTATAAGATTTGGCAAGCAAGGTAAGCTTAGCCCTCGCTACATTGGACCCTTTAGGATCGTAGCAAGGGTAGGTCCCGTTGCATACCGAATAAAGCTACCGCAAAAACTATCAGGCGTTCATGATGTTTTTCATGTTTGCAACTCCAAGAAATGTCTGACAGATGAAACGTTAGTCATTCCTTCGAAGGAAGTGAAGGTTGATAATAGGTTGCGTTTTGTTGAAGAACCTGTTGAAGTCACGGATTGGAAAATCCAAAAGTTGAGAAGGAGTAGCATCAAGTTGGTCAAAGTTAGATGGAACTCTAAGTGTGACCCGAGTTCACATGGGAAAAATAAGACCAAATGAAGCTGAAGTACCCTCACTTGTTTCCGACGAAATCGAGATCAGTAGTGACTAAACGAAAATTTTGAGGACGAAATTTCTGAAACAAGTGGAGACTATGACAACCGGTAAAAATCCAGGTACTATCCGTACGAATATAATGACTGTAAATATGATTGCATGTGATGTGTTAGATTTGTTTTGGCAATAATTGAAGGGATGTTATTGGGAATTAAAATTGTTGGAAATATTATGGGGATTTTAGTGATCCTGTATCACATAGTGATAAATTACCGTATTAAGCCTTGGTGACGACCCGACTAATGGTAGAAAGTCTAGTTAAATTATAATACGTGATCTGACATGACAAGATATTTTATGGATGGATGTGATTATTATTATTGGATTAAGGGTGAGAACCTTAGATAATTAAGGTTTGTAGGTTTTATAAAAGGTAGGATTGTGTATATTATGTGAAGGTTTTTATAAAAAATATAATATACCCAACCCCCCTCCCCTTACGGTCCGCCCCCCTCTCTATATAATAATATTAAGATTATTATTATTATTATTATTATTATTATTATTATTATTATTATTATTATTATTATTATTAATCATTGGCTATTAAAAGGAGGTGTGCCATCCCAAGACACTCCATCCCTTTTATACTCTTCATCTCTCTCTCTCTTATAAAAACCATCAATCTCCCCTCTTCTTTCCCCTCCTTCAACCGAAAACACCCCCATCACCATCCATTTCCCTAGTTTATATCATGTTATCATCTTGAGAAGCATGAACATTTGAAGATTTAGACACCATTGGTGATTAAGAGGTTAAAGATTCAAGAACTAGAAGTTTAGAAGGAAAACCCACAAGTTTGATACAAAAGTGAGTACAAAACTAAAACTATTTCATTATTTCTACTATTTATATAAGTATTCACCAAATAAACTATGGTTTTTTAAACTAAAACTAAAGGGGAAATGAAAGGAGAATGTGTATGTATGTATTGTATGTATGTGTGAGTATGTATGTGTGTGTGAGACCGTGTGTGTGTGCGTGTGTGTGTTCGTGTGTGTGTGTGTTCAGGGTAATTGTTTTGATGGTTAATATGTTAAGATCCTTCATATTTAGACGCATGCAAGAGGATTAAAAGGGTGATAAGAAATCTGAATAATAACCAAACATTAGAGAAATTACTAACTTAGATAAATGAGTTTTCGGATGAACTAGGTGAAAGATGACTTATGGACCATTATGGACTTGAAATGGACATTTTTAAGATGTAAGTTTGGGATGATTATAGGTATAAACTCAGGTCTGATTATAATAAAGTTATAATGGATTTTATAAACCTAATTTATTGCAAAACAAGCTTTGATGGGATCTACATGATTGGGAAACCGTGCATGTACGATCGGAACCCATTTTTCGACTTAAAATGCCAAAAACTAAGCTTTGAATGATGATTTTCTAAAACTAATTTAGAACAGGTTTTTATAAATTATTTTGGTGATAAATAAGGTATTATAAGGTTAACATGAAACACTTAAGGCAAAAACTTAAGAGTAATGCCAAAGGACGCGTAAAAATGCATAATATTGATAAATTTGTGCACTTGAAACGCATGCATGTAGATCTGATGTAAAATGATTATGTAGGTGAAAATGTTTACCTTGATAAGGGACGCTTGCAGTGCGAAACTATGCTCTGAAAGTGGCCGGAAACATGGTTATAAGGCATAAAATATTAACGTAATATTAGAGCAGCAAATATAATGTTGTTACATGGACTATATACTTGTTTTATGACCTAAATAGAAGCTATAGCAGAATAATAAGATGATATGAAATATGAGTAAGCAAGTAACGAAATACGTATAAGTAAGCTCTAGTATGCAATCAGTGCTTAGGATTGAATTGCATGTTGAGGATTAGTTGTTTAAATACAATATGTGAAGCTTAAAATGTTAGATAAACCATATGATGGTTGGACTTGGCCTCTCGTCACGTGTCACTAATGGGGTTAATAGGGTAAGGGATAACTAAAATCCGGGATTATTGGTTTGCTAAGTCGGAATAATTTGGTGAATAACTTAATTAGACTTAGTGTGGTTACTAAATCGACCTACGATATGGGAGGTGATTTAGGTGAAGGATTGTAACCGAGATTGGAAATTTCACAGGATTGATGCACTAAGGTGAGTTCACGGCCCCTTTTATTTTAAATGTTTTTGTACGATTTATAAAGCGGGGGATTAATATGCTTGTATGATGCGATAGACTATAAATATAGAATATTTTATGCCCTTAGGTTTGTGCACCGGTGGGTACGTTTTAGTTGGTGACACTAGTGTCAACCGGTAGGTTGTCACTCACACTCCCAGCACTTCTTAATCATTAGCCCTTGGCTAGGGCCGTTGTTTATGTTGTAGATCTATTGGGTTGACGCCCCCGTTTTCATGATTTGAAATTTGTCTGAAATCTGCTTGAAAAATGAACATAACATCCAAAATGCTCCTCTCACGGAGAGGTCACCACGGGAACAAAGTTATGGTTTGATTAGGAGCCTTAGGATACATCATACTTGTAGATTTTCGCGAGTCTACCTGATTCTATATAGTACTAATCGATCATATGTTATTATTAAACTTGAAAGTTTATTATTTCTCATAAACCTGTGAACTCGCCAACATATTGTTGATGTTTTTAAGCATGTTTTTCAGGTACCGATGCGTAGGTTAATAGAGAGTGGTTTGGCTGGGCACTACGGTGGACATGGTGTTAGGACCTAATAATACTATCTAAAACTATGTTTTTATTCGTGTTTTGTAATACAATATTAACTTTAAATTTTTGCTTCATCTTGGTAAAACTTGTTTTCTTGTTTTTAATAACGTTCGTTTACTACGAAAATAAAACAACGTTTCACTAGAGGGTGTTAGCAAGATGTCCACACGTAACTTTATGTGATCCGCTAAACCTTGTGGTAACAACTTCCGTTACCTCACGACTTGCTTTCCGCTGTGCGCTGTCGGGGTGTGACACTACTTTTGATATTGCTTCCACAACACTTTGATAATTTTTTGAAGGCAATGTTTTGTTTATAAATGAACTAAATCATTTTCATCATTTAGATTCATTTCATTCAACTAATGGCAAGAAAATATGGGTTTGTCATGCGCCTTGCGGTAAAGCCCTGTAGTGGATTTTGAGGGTGTGACAGATTGGTATAAGGATCACTGGTTATAGTGAACTAGGAGTGCATTTTATTATCAAAAGTTTGATCCATACGTGTTTTGTTGGGTAAAATCGTCGGAAACCAAGATGAACAAACTGGGTTGCTAACTTCGCTATAGGGACGATGGGATTGGTTCTTTTTTTCTTTTGTGAAAAAGTGAAGGGTTTTGACCCTTTGACCTTATAAGTACCCTCTGAATAGCGAAGATGCCAAAGAAGCGAATATGAGGAAACCTTAACCCCATATTCGTTGTTTTATTAAATTCGCTAAGGGCCTTAATTCGTTTATGGATACGCGTTAGCCCATTTCACTTTGCCAAACCTTTTTAACTTGGCTTTGGAAAACTTGCTTGGTTTGAAAAACGAATTGTTTTTCCCGAACATTGCGAGTCTTTCCGGTGAATAATCATTTCTCGTGTATTAAGACCTGAAGTAAAAATAGAAAATCTTTTTGTTATGTTTGTGATTTTTATAAAAATAAATAAAATGAAAATAAATTAAATAAAACACAAAACAAACACTATATTTTCTATTGAGAGTCACAGATGAAAGGATCATATCAGTTAGAAAAAGAATGCACGCACATGTTAGAATAAATGAAGTTAAATTATTAAAAGTACAGTCACAATCCAAGGCGATTACCAGTATGATTGTCCATTTAAACAAAATTACACCCATGACTTCAAAGCATCACTTTTATGATACGAGTTAAGTGAATTATACTATGGATATTGCGTATCCCACAACATGGCATATCCCCACGATCAAGGTATGCACAAAGCTTCGTAGTAACAGGTGAGTATATTGTTATCATCCGATTTTACAAGTCACGGGAACAAAAGCTCTTGGTCAGGGTTAGGGCGAATACCGACTCAGACTTTTTTTTATTTTTATTTCATTATTATACTTAACTTACAGGACGTACCCAATCCAAGTCGCTATCCTAGTGGACAATCACCACAAGTGTCAGTATTATAATAATATGCTGCATTGTCTGATTTACATACGGTCTCATTGTGGCATGCTCAATCGAAGTCGCGATCCCAGTGAGTAGTCGCCTGAGCATGTATTATATATAGTATGCTACACATGCATTACTGATTCTCGGTACGTATAGCGGGAGGCTCTAAGTTTTAGAGTTGTTACCTTCAACAGCTAAGGGTTTGGCTTATATATTCTTTTAAGCTCCTTTAAATATGGCAAAAATCTAAAGACCCGAAACCTCAAATTTTGGCAATCTATCAACGCCAGATTTAAGACCATAAAATCATACACCAATGTTAGGTTTCCCACTTATACCAAAGTCCGTTATGTTTGTATCATATTATGGGCTGAGTACGTTGTGTAGTTTTGCCTACTGGTACATCACATGAGGGAGTTGTAGTCGCACTTAACAGTTTAAGTTCCCTGCTCAGTTTTAAGTGCGACAGACAAACAACTGATGTATTATCATATCCTCTCTTTTACACAAAGACAACTCGTTTTTCTAACTTAAAAATACGAAATTTTAAAGAAAATATTTACATCTTTAGTTACTTATGGGAAACATAAAATTATTGTGGATTCCTCATCTCGTTCAGTTGCACCAATAGTTCGAAACGAGCCATGTCGAATGTCGAATGCCTAGGTGTAAAGATCAGCTAAATTTTCTTTTGTATCAACTTTTTCTGAATGAATTATTTTCTTTTCAAAACAATCTCTTATGAAGTGATGTCTGACAAGAATATGTTTAGTTTAGAAAAGTTCTTGTATTTTTAGTGACTGAAATTGCAGCATTGTTACCAATCAGTGTAGGGTTATTTAGAAAATTCAAAATGTAATCCCGCATCTGTTGATGTATCCACAAAACCCGTGAACAACAACTACCCGTTGCGATATATTCTGCCTCGCATAAGGACATTGCTATAGAGTTTTGCTTCTTGAAGTGCTAGGATACTAATCTTCCCCCTAGTAATTGACATCCGCGTGTTTTTGATTTTCTATTCTGGTTGTATCCTGCATAGTTAGAATTAGTATACGAAATGAGATCCAATCCACCATTAGATGGATACTAGAAACCCATTTTGGGTTTCCCCTTGAGGTATCGCATGATCCGTTTCACTACAATCATATGTGACTACTTTGGATCAGCCTGAAATGCAATCATATGTGACTACTTTGGATCAGCCTGAAACCTGGCACAAAGATAAACTAGAAACATAATGTCAGGTCTAAAAGCAATTAAATACATAAGTGAACCCATCATAGCCCTGTACTCTGTTGGGTCCACATGCTTATCACTTTCATTATCTAGACTGAATCCATGATTCACTGATAGAGGAGTAGCATAAGTTGTACAACCATTCATCTTGAGACGAGTCAGGATGTCATGTACATACTTAGTTTGATGGATGAACGCCCCATGTTCCTTCTGATCAACCTATAAACTTAGAAAGAAGATAAACTCCTCCATTGCGTTCATCTCGAACTTCTTCTTCATGACCTTTTCAAATTCCTTGCACATGTCTTTGTTTGGAAACCCAAAGATGATATCATTAACGTACACTTGAACAAGTAGAAAATCATCATCTTTCCTTCTAATTAACAGTGTACTATCGATGTTTCTTCTCTCAAAGATATTTTCTAACAGATAGGTCGATAGTGTCTCGTACCACGCCTAGGTTCCTGGTGTAATCCATAAAGTGCCTCATCAAATTTGTAGACACGATCAGGAAACCCTGGAGGTTAAGAGACATACACAATTGTCATCCTTTTATTTCAGAAAACCCACTTAAGGCTAATTTCCTTGACACCCATAGGGAGATCGACCAACTCCCAAACTTTGAGTTTCTTAAATAAAGTGAGTTCCTCTTGCATTGCTTCAACCCATGCGTTGTCATGAAGAGCAATTTGATAAGTTTTCGGCTCAACCTGAGAGATGAAGCATTTTAAACACTTATTAATCAATCTCGAGCCTTTGATTCTTGATTACAAACATGTATCATTCGCAAATCTTCTTCATGTCGGAACACCAACATTAGGATCTCCTGGAATAAATTCAATTGGATGATCCTTATTTGAACGTGTTATGACAGTAGTGTCAACCAATAATTCATCCCCAAAATTGGAATTGAGTTACCTTGTAGCCTCATCATCTGAAGACATCTCTATTGCGAACGGATTCTTAAAAGTTTCATCTTTAGTTGATTTGGCTTTATCTTTGGAAGATGAACCGTCTTTTCCAGTTGTGCCTTCATTTGCATCTGAATTGTCCTTTGCTGCAGATATAGGAATAATTGATCTTGGTGAGACTGTGACGTCATCATCATCTTCAATTATTATTTCTTCATCAGCTAAGGGATCTGCATTAAAGGTATGAGGAACTTTAAAGTACTTAAAAACAATATCATAATCGAGGATCCAACTGAGTTCCTATGCACTTTCCATAGGTGTGTAACTAGTTATTTCAATATTAAAACAATTTCGGCAACACCATTTGATTTATTAAAAACACATTTATTTGGTGAACTGTGGACATAACCTAGGAAAAATCCCCCATCAGCCACCTCACCAAATTTAGGTTGGTTTTTAGTTTTTAGGATAGGGCATGGCATCCGAATGGTTCAAAATCTTTGACATTTGGTTTTTGACCGTTCAAGAGTCATAACACGTTTTATTTTGTTTCTTGATGGTTAAAACCCTATTCAAAACATAACAAGATGTATTCACGGCCTCCACCCAAAAGTGGCCGGGAAGCTTTGAATCATATAGTTTTTTCCGCGCTGCTTCTATTAAGGACCGATTCTTCCTCTCTACGAATCCATTCTGCTGTGGTTAATAAGGTGCACTGAATTGTTGTTTGATTCCTTTGTGAATGCAAAGATCAAAAAAGTTATATTCTTGAATTCCGAGCCATTGTCACCTTTGATTCTCTTGATTGTGGTGCTGAATAAATTCTCAGCTTGATTGATGAAATTGACCAAGGTTTCTCCTATTTCATCCTTTGTACCTAAGAAAAACACCCAAGAAAATCTAGAAAAATCTTCGGTAATTACTAGGCATTAGAATTTTCCACCAATGCTCCTCACGTTCACTGGACAAAGAGATCCATATGAATAAGTTCGAAATAAGTAGAGATAGAGTTAAGAGCTTTTGTCTTATGAGGCTTCTTGTGTTGCTTTCCCTTTTTACAAGGGACACATTTTTCCTCTAGACCGAAGCTATTTAATGGAACACCTATAACCAATCTGATTTTGATAATGTAATTCATCTTCCTAAAATGGATGTGTCCCATCCTTCTTTGCCATAGCATTGAATCGGACAGATGCTTTTGAAAGTAGACATGTAGACTCTCCTTAAGAACTTTCTTGAACACTCATGTCCATGATATACTTGTTGTTTATTTTGGGAGCCCTTATTAATATCAACTCAGCTAGAATAGCAACTCCTGGTTTCAACACTAATGCCTCATACTTTGTGAAGTGAACTGAATGTCCTTTATCATAGATTTCAGACACGCTCATGAGGTTATGCTTCAACTCCTAAACATAGTTAACTCCATATATGGTGATCTTGCCATTTGTGACCTTCCCCTTTCCAGAGATGCTCCCGCCTTTGGCGCCAACAAAATTCACATAAACTCCATCGCATTTAACAAACTCTATCAACAATCTCATTTCCCTATCATATGCCTAGAGCAGCCACTATCAACATACCACCAGTTGATAATCCTCCTAAGCAGCTCCTACATTCACGAAGAAAATTAGTTAGAGTAAGGGACCCAAGCTGTCAAACTCTTAGGTCTGCCCATTGATAGAAAAAAATTCTCTCCAGTATCCATCGCTCCTTTTGGGAGTCTGGACCTCTGAGGACTATTTCTTTGTGGTTGGTTATATTGATTGTTAGGCTTTTGATTCGGAGAGTTGTAGTAACCTCTCTGATTCACTAGCCTTGAAAATTGATTTTGAGGATCACCCCTTTTATTAGAGTATCCTTGATTATAATTTCTTGAACTTTTTATTTATTTGGATAATCTCTATCCCTATAATCGTTTTGTTTATTATTTCTATTTATTAGTGACGTTGTTGATTGTGTGGTGGTTGGTACTTGTTGGTAGGAGCAGGTGGAACCTATTTAGATATTGAAGTACCAGGTGTGCTTACCTTCCCAACACTTACCTATCAAGGGATGAACTTTGGTTTCTCAAATTCTGATTTTCAGTTCGTTTAAAAGGATTCCTAGACCCGCCATCATGAGCACTCTTTAACTATTTCTGCAAATTCTTTTTCGCGAGATGCTCATTTCCTTCCTTTTCTCAGACTTAAAAGGAAACTTCTCCCTCTTTGCATCGGTCGGTGAAGATGCTTCTCGCTTTTTGAGGGGACTTAAGCTTGCCATGTGACCCTTTTGGTGGCACTTGAAGTATGATTGCTTGTCCAGAGGCTTTTTATGTTGCCCCTTAGAGTTTGATCCTTCATCACTGACTGATTTAGGTGACGATGACCCAGAACACTCAACTCCAACATGGTTAATTTCTCTTATTTGTGTCTCTCCCTTTTTCTCAAACTTTGGATTTTTCAAAATCATTTTGGTGCTAGTGCAAGTTTGTGACCGTTGCTATGCAATTATGCATATAGGCGAACATGGCTAGCCATGCGAACATATCCATAGGCGAAGCTAGTCTAGGACGAATATGTTAGATGGTCTTATAGCGTTCTACAAGATTTTCGAGACGTAAAAACGATTGGGTTTGATGTGGTTTAGGGTTGGTTAGATGGTCTTATAGCGTTCTACAGGATTTTCGACCAAATCTGAAAGTTTTTGTTGATTTCGGTTGAAAATTTTCGAGCAGGGTTCATCAGGGTCGACAAGCGAAGTTAAGGAATTAGGGAAGTTAGGGTTTTAACTAAGGTAACTCATCTTCGTTCTTAGCCCATCTTCATTGTTGTGGATCTTCGATCAGAACAGAAATTTAGTGCATCTTCGTGGTTTGTACAAGTTCGTTGTTGAGGCATCTTCGCTTATTAAGCATATTTGCCCAATAAAACTCTTTTGGATAATAGAACGTTATCGGATTTGAACTAATCAAATTGGACTACACAGATGAATTCGTTTAACTAAAATAAGAAAAAAAGGTATAGAATCCGAAAATATTTTCTTACACGTAATTTTTTCTTGATGTTTAGAATAAGGAGATGTACTTGGCGGAAAAATTTATTGATAATAATTTTCTGAAAAATTTTAACTGATTTGTCACGTTTATCGGAGTATTACCATGCTTGCTACAAACGTTGTTCTTGCATGGAGTTTCACCTTTATCTCTAGGCCTTATGTGTGAACAACTATGGGTCAGTATTTCAATGTGTTTATAGACACGTTTGGATGAGTAACTAAAGTTGTGAGTGGAGGAAACAAAAAAATAAAGACGGAAATCTTCGGGTAATGCTTTAGGATCGAAGTCGAGTGTTTAGTGCACTTGATTGAAAGATTTCTTGTGAGATAATTAAGCATCGTTCTATTGTTTTCTGAAAAATTCGCAAATGCTCTAGTATTGAAGATCATGATGGATGGTTTACATCATTTGGTTCTTATGTTTTCTATTCAGTAATCCGAGTGACAAATGGTTAACCTAGTTTTGGATCATGGCGGGTGATTAGGGATTAGGTGTGTTGTATGAGGATTGAAGACATAGAGTGAATATTACTAAGCATGTGTGTGAGATTTTGTCGAAGTATCTTTGTAATGAAGCTTATCATTCGTTGCTGATTAGTTGAAGTTTGAACCTTATCATATGTCGTTTACTTTGGAGATTATTAGTCAGGCGTAATTCTTACCAAGAGGGGAAGTTGCAGATTAAGCTGGATCTAGAAGTAATTTGGATAGACTTACATTGAGGGGGAGATTCAATACGAAAGGTTTCAGGTTTTTGGTTGATTTGTGAAGATATCATACAAAGTCAGACGGAACTGGCTGAAGACGAGGGTCGAGAAAACAAATTATGGTGTTGTTCGTTCAAGTATCAGTCTAGGAGTGAATCTTGTAGGTGGATCGCTTGAGATTGAAACTATGAAGATTGAAGGTCAAAGTGCAATTCCAGAAGATCAAGTCTTACCAAAGAAGATCTAAAATCATTAGTCAAGGGGGAGTTTGTTAGTACATTATTTGTGACTGATGATCATCAGTATTTGTTAGAATTGATAGCAAAGGTCAAGTTGAAGGTTTTCAAGTCAAGTTTATGAACCATCCTATGCAATTCTGTACATAGGCGAACATGGACTAGTCTAGTGAACAAGTCCATAAATGAAGTTAGTCTAGAACGAATATATTTTAGGCGTAGTTGTGGTGACCTAGGCGAACATGTGTATGTTCGCCTGACGCCCACCCCACATGAATAAGTCTGGTGCGTGTCTTATATATATGTGTGTTAGATTTAGGGTTTCTAGCAGAAAGGTACCAACACGTCTAGATTGAGCTCATATTCGGCAGTCCATTCAACAACGTATGTATGTGTGTATGTCTGAAGAATCTGTACCGACAATTTCATCAATCAATAAAGAATGATTATGGATATTACATGCCTATTGTTTAGTTATTCATGTTTATGTTTGACATCTCAGAGAGATAATCAGGAGAGATTTGTATTGTAGTATCAGTCCAACACTAATTAACATTTGGGAGATGAGTTTTCATTGTTAGATTTAGAAACCTTTGGTTTATTATTTTCATTAAAAAATCAGACTCGATTTTATCAAGGTGAACATCTTCCATGGGAAATTCTGAATTAGCATACACTATATCAGATCTCTTCAACTTATTAGACTTTTCAGTTTCAAGTTTTTTACTCCTCGAACCCTTTATGTTCTCAGTCACCTCACTTGACTTCTCAACCTTAACCTCACAAGAAGAATCTACACTTTCTTCCTATTTAACCTCTTCAACTTTCTTAGCACTAGACTTAGTCACTTTTTCTACGGATCTAGGTTTGTACATCTCCTCAGTAACCTCCTTCTCAGTTGGTAAGAATGTGTAATTACCTTTTAAAGGAGATGGGACATCCTATAACCTATTCCAAAAGTTCCATGTTTTTCCTTTTGGGAATCTAGCATGACATTGTAAAGATACTTTGTGCTACGACACTGGTCAACCTTTCTATTGAGTTCGGTTATCTTAATCTTCTACTCATTTATCTCTCTTTTTTCTTAGCAATTACTGATTGTTTTTCAGGTATAGCTAGATGGGCTAGATCTAAGTAATCAAACTTTTCTTTAAGAACAAGGTTTAAAGCCTTAAGGTCTTTCTCAGAAGCCTTAAGCTTAGTTTTAAGAGCACCCTCTCTAAACTTATTGTTTTGATTTGTCTCTTTTTCCTGATCTAACAGGATTACTAAACTTGTATTGTTTTTAGTTAGCTACTCATTATCACTAACTAGCAAGTCTTGTCTCTAAACATAGTCTACAAATTTATTACTAGCATCAACATTTATTGAAAGAGGAAGTTGTACCTTTTTAGCCTATGAGTCCAAATCTGCCAGGTAAACGATGGACTCCTTTGTTAACATCCCTTCATTTGATGATCTTAGATCCAACACCTTTGTTGTAAACACCTATTCAGTCTCCTCTTTGAACTCAGCTTTCACAGTATCACTTTCAACTGTCATTCCTATTTCCTGTCCTTGCTCTTGATTGACCTTCTCTTCAGCTTTCTGATCTTCTGGTTTCGCCCATGACTGATCAGTAATTTCTTCCAGATGAGCTTGATTGCTAAAACCATGAGCACCAGCAAGCAAGTGACTCCAGTCATAAGTACCATCAGGCTTTTCCACTAGTAAAGCCATTGAGCTATTGTTGCTTTGTTAAGGTGCCATTAATGAGCTTTGCCTAACAGTGTTCCCTTGATTCCAACTCTTTAGGCGTGAACACTCTCTAGCAAAGTGTCCAAAGCTCTAACAGTTATAACACTTCACTTTTGACATATCGAAACTTGCTTTACCACCAACAAGTTTCCTACGAATTCGGTCCATTAACCACTTAGTCCTTTTTGAGATCATAACAAGATTCCACTGAAGATCTATCTCTTCCAAGTCATCTGGATCAATCTGATCATAATCCTAATCAAACACTGACAGATCATTTATCTTACTTTGAATGTAATTCTCATATGAAGCCACAAAGGAAGATAACACTACAAGTTGTTGTTCAGCAGACTGTACACTCATTGGAATAGACTTGCCGGACTTGTTATTTCAACCAAAATCATACTTGTTTTTACCACTACCCGAGTTGTCACCCGAGAAAAATGCAGTTGCACCTCCACTGTTGATAGATGAGCCCTTTGATGACGGTTATCCATAATAAACTCCCGGATCTTGAACCAGATTATAACCGACATCTTTTCCCTACATTTCAAGATTATAGGATTTTAGCTTTCCAATAACAGTATCCGGTGTGGAAGTAGCATAAGTAGAATTCTCTTTGATCATGAGAGTATAGATCTCCCACTTGAGAGGTTGGGAACCCGAAATCTTATTGATCAGCTCTAAATCTGTGTAAGTTATCTCATGATTCCCTATCTTAGTGACCATATGGTAAAACCTGGTAATTGTCACTTCAAGACTTTCACCTTTCATGTGTTTGAACGCAGTCTTTCTTTAGCAAATCAATCTTACCCTTCTTCACATCTAAATTCCATTCAAATATGTTCTCAAGAGCTTCCCACAAGTCTTTTCCAGTTTTGTACTTTCTGAGATTTTGTAGCATCTCTTGAGGCAAGCTCATAGTATTTGCAGTGTGAGCTTTGTTTTCAGCCTCGTACATGGCTTTCTATTCTTCATCCTTATCAGTAAAAGTGACTACCCTTAGTTTACCTTCTAGAGTTCTAGATGGTGTTACGTATTCATTCTAATTACATAGCCACATTCACACGTTGTAGAACCTCAACCACTCCTTGAAGCGGCCCTTCTACCAATAGTATTTATCAGTTGAAATCATTTTAGGTAGGGAGTTAGATTTTCCCACCTCATGGTCCATTTCTACTAGTTTATTAAGTAATGACACTTTTTATTGTTTAAATGGTTTTATGTTGATTAATAAAGTCCAAGTGATTGTCCAATATTAATTTCCAAAGTTAAGGTACTGAATGTCCAAGTTTTTGTTTGGATTCTGTGAGTAGCAAAGATATAATAATGAAGATTTACAAATAGCGAACTTGGCTTATAGCGAAGATCCACTAAAACCGAAGATACACCAAAACGAGTTTATAAATGACTTTGCAACTAGCAAAGTTATAAATCAAGCGAAGATGCTTGATAAGCGAAGATGGCTAGAAAGCAAAGATGAGTTATCTTCGCTAGAAACCTAAATTCGCTAATAATCCAACTTCGCTAGCCGAGCTGCTATGAACGATTGACGAAAATTCTTGATCAAAACACAACCGAAACACTTCGAATCTGTTGTGAACAATCTGATTAGTTAAACTACGAATGAATACGGTGGAAAACTAAAGAAATTGACGCATAAAGAGATTGTGAAAATCCGTAATTGCAAAAACCAATCTTGAACCGTACAATATTTTTAGCTGAAAGCTTTGATACCAATTGCAGGCCCTTGGAATGGATCGGTGACAAGATTATGCAGATCAATAAAGGTACAGAATCCCTTGATTGATGTTTATGCAACACACGAATCAATCACACGAATAAACATGAAGAATACTTTTAAACTCATTGATCTATTGATTAACTTTCAGAGAATACAATCAATTATCCCAACACAAATAATTGTTTGACCAACCAACCCTAGCCTACATCATATGCTTGTATTTGTAGTTATGTACAATCGTGGGCCGACTATTAGCAAAGAAGCCTGATTAGCGCAGATGAACATATCTTAGCTAATTATCTATGTTTGCTTCTATCTATATTAGCCAGGGTCCATATTTGCTTTTACAGAAACAAGCGAATATGCTACAAAAGACTAACACCTTATCAACCAAAATACTAACAATCTAGACTAGGATTTGTCACACGAAAATGCATAAAAAACCAATAAGAGCTTTAGGAGTACCAACCCGAGTAAATAACTTCTTCAAAAATTTCACCACCATTTAGGCATCATTGGTATGTAGAGCTTGTGCTTCCACCCACTTTGAATCATAGTCAATGGCCACGAGGATGTAGCGGTTCCCTCCAGATCAGGAACAGTCCAATGAAATCAATGCCCCAAACATCAAGAACCTAAATACCATTCTAACGCATCCCATCCTTGGATGAAGTATTCCCGGTGCGTTGACAAGGATCACAATGCTTCACGAAATCAAGGGCATCCTTCACCACTGAAGGTCAATAGAAACCACTATCAAACCATCTTTTGAGCGGTGGTGTGATAAGCATGATTCCCTTCGTAGAGACTCTCATGGCAATGCCTAATGATCTCTAGGCTTTCCTCTCTACTCTCATATCTCCTTAAAACTCTATCACCTCCTATCCTAAACACAAAAGGATCAACCCACAGATATTTGGTGGCATCTATCAGAACCTTCCTACGCTGTTGAGTATTCATACCCTCTACTAACATTCCATGAGCAAGGTAATTAACCAAATCAATGAACCATGGCATACCTTGCTTCTCAGCCTCAACAAAATCAATAGACTCGTGAGGGAATTTATCTCCAATCGCCTTCCCACGAATCTTCTATCTATTCGGATCCTCTAAACGGGAGAGATTATCCACAACTACATTCTCTACCCCCTTTTATCCCTTATCTTAATATCAAACTCAAAAAGCAAGAAGATCCACCGTACCAAACGAGGTTTGGCATCTTTCTTTGCAAACAATAAGCGCAAAGCTGGATTATCAGAAAAAATAGTGGTCTTAGAGAGCACGTGATAAGAACAAAATTTATCAAAAGCAAACACAACCACCAAGAGCTCTTTCTCGATAGTTGTGTAGTTCTCCTGAGCATTATTAAGGGTCTTACTGGCTTAATAGATAGGTTGAAAGTGTATGTCATGCCTCTACCCTAAGACTGCCTCGACTGTGTAGTCACTCGCATCACACATGAGTTCAAAAGGTAAGCTCAAGTCGGATAAAACTAGAATGGGAGCACTCACCAACCGCTCCTTCAAAAATCAAAGGCCTTAAGAAAATCCTCATCAAAGACAAATGGGACGTCTTTCCCAAGATGACGGGTCATGGGGTGGGTACTTTTTGAAATCCTTAATGAACCTCCTATAGAAACCCGCATAACCCATAAAACTACATATGGACTTGACATTAGTGGGAGGTGGAAGTCTACTAATGATATCAATCTTAGCCCTATCAACCTCTATACCATCCCTTGAAATCTTATGACCTAGAACAATCCATTTAGTCACCATAAAGTGACACTTCTCCCAATTCAACATTATCCTAGACTCTATGCATCTCTCTAACATATTATCTAAGTTAACCAAACAACTATCAAACGAGCTACCATAAATCCAAAAATCATCCATAAAAACCTCCATAGATGTCTGAATCATATCCTGAAAGATAGCTATCATGCAACGCTCAAATGTAGCTGGAGCGTTACATAACGCAAACAGAGGCGATACGCATAAGTGCTATATAGGCATGTGAAGGTGGTCTTTTCTTGATATACCGGTGCAATGGGGATCTGGAAATAATCTGAAAAACCATCAAGGAAATAGTAAAACTGCTTCCAAGACAGATGCTCAAACATCTGATCAATAAACGGGAGAGGAAAGTGGTCTTTCCGAGTGGCATCATTCAGTCTCCTGTAATCAATGCAAATGCGCCAACCAGTAACCGTACGAGTGGGAATGAGCTCATTTTTCTCATTAGTGATCACAATTACAACCCTTCTTTGGGACAACCGGATCCGGGCTCACCCATGGGGAATTAGAGATAGGATAGATCAAAACAACATCCATGAGCTTAATGTTGGAAATGGTGTCCAATTATTGATTACTTAATGTAACTATCAAGATACGACCTAAAGAGTTACACCTTGGAGTACGAACAAGAAATAATATTTATTGATTAAATATTATATAACAAAAGGCTTATTAATAGCGGTGAAGGAAATCGTACTTTAATTTTACACGACAAAGGAAATCGGCAAAGGAAATCATTCGTTCCTCCAGCCACAACCCTTTTAAGAAGTCGGCAAAGGAAATCATTCGCTCCGAGTTGCGCCTTCAATACCATATTAACACGTTAGCTTTTTCTTCCTCTCCTCTCCCAGTCCACACCGTTATTAGGGTTTAATTTTCTGTTTAATACTTTGATTTTATAGGTTTCTGCTGTGAATTAGGAGCATAAAACATCCCCATATTGGTACATTGTCAGGTGCGAATTCTACATCGTCTAAAAATACGTTGTATGGTACAAATTATTGCTCATTGACATCTATTTGGTTACTATGACTTGTTTAGTTACAGCTTCACATTTTAATTTTTTGCTGGTCAATTGTCTTGAAAACTTGTTAGGGCATAGTTCAATTACTGTTATACACATATCAATGTAGCAAAATTGATTATGCATAGTAGAAAAAGTTTATTTTAACTTTTAAACTTAATAGTCACTTACACAGCAAAAACTAATTTTGCTAAACAGATCAATCTTCAAATTTTGGAATAAAAAACCCAGTCCGTGTACTATTAAGTTTAGTTAGAATTGGCAGAGATATGACTCCAGTTGAAGACACACACAATGTGTTTATAATATGCTTACAACCTGCTCATTGAAATGTTTGTTAGAAGTTTTGGATATATCAATGTTTGTTACGCTAACCCTTTTGCAAAAAAAAAAAAAAAAAAGAAAAAAAAAAGTAAGAAGTTCGGATAAATGTTTGATTTTGTTTCTTTAAGTTTTTTAATGGCTAATTCCAAGTATCCTCAAATACCAAAGTTAAGAAGACTCACAATTATAGTTTTTGATCTTAGTATCTTACTTCATTTATGAGGTGTATGGGATTACCTGAGGTCTTTTGAGTGTATGTCATAGACATATTATGATTTTTTCTTAGGTTGAATGCTGCAAGAAAATTTGCTAATGAAATCATTCACACATATGCAATCAAGAGGGGTTAATAAAACCCTTATACAGAGCATAATAAAGATGAACCCAATTACTCTAAAGAATCATCAATTGGCTTTTATTGTGACGTGTTCAGAACAATATACTCAATAACATCATGACCAATATACCATTGCATCTCTTGATTTGGCACATTCTAACATTATTGTTTTTAAACAATTTATGTAGTATCTTTGTGAGCTCTAACATTGTTCAGTTTGTCGCAAGGTAGCATGGTTCAAAATATGAATTTCCTTCTTGCATGATTAAGTTTAACTTGGATTCTTATATACATACAAATTGGCTCTATAACTTATCCCAAATGGAACCTACTTGTGACCAATTGTGTTGTATATCATTAAGCATATTTTGTTTTATTATATTTTGGCTCCATTTGTCCCTAAAACAATCTAAAGAATAAAAATCTATTTTATGTACTCAATTATGTTCATAAGGATAATATTATTGGTCTTATGTGACAATTTGCCTCTATAAACGCTAATTTAAAAAAAAAAAAAAAAAAATTGGTTCATCAATATAAAGTTAAACCTACTTTTTAGTTCACCTCATTTTCCTTAGCTTATAATTTTAATATTGCCTTTTGATTCTGATAATTGGATTCTTTGTCATTGAAAAATGGTTTTTATCCAACAAATAATCTTTAACGTGAGAAGTGAATAAGGGTTTTTTTTTTTTTTTTGATTTTTTTTCCATATTGTTAAACATGTTTTTTAGTTCTGAAATGTAAAAAAAATAAATTAGTCTAGAGGAATTACGTAATTACGCTAAAAAATATTATTCATCTACAAAACATGTCAAAGCGGATGGAAACAAAATTCAAAAAAAAACAAAATTCCCCCTTCGCTTCTCTTGCTTAGTAGATTAAGCCTATTTGTATTTGATCTTCACTCCTAATAATTAGTTTCTTTGTCATTAACATGTTTTTTATAAATTTACTTTTTTCCCACCGTAACTATTTGTTTCCTAAAGACCAAGTTAGCCTTTTGACCTTTTTACTAATTGTCCACCAGCTGACTTTGCAAACACTTTCACTTTAGTTTAGCAGTAGACTTTCCCTTTCTTTATGTAACACCCCAATCAATGACGAAAACATTGGGATGTCACGTAATGACGATTGTTCAATAGCTCATGATCAACTATAAAAATTACATAATTTATTTATTCGAATTACAAAGTCATACAAGCATCGAATATTGTCAAACAACTTGATAGTCTTGCCTAATCTATGTCCAAAGCTCCTAAGTGATCCAAAGCTTGTAAAACTTCAAACAACAATATTCCCTAAAACATGTTAAGTTTGGAAAATAGGTGGGGTCAACTATAAAGTTGGTGAGAATACATAAGTTTTAATAAAAGCATAATATAGTATATAAAGTGTACAATTCAGTGTTAATATGTAACATCTAAGGCATACATGTGAAAACAAAACTACAACAAACTGAGGCATAATCAAACGTTTGCTGACACAGTTTAAAGGTCCATCCCATAGACATGATTCACCTAAGATTAAGTTTCAGTTCCAATCACCCACGCTCCCCATAGACATGGTCAACGAATCTAGGTGGGGTTGTCAATCCAATAGATCTATCATTGTTACTGTTGGCTTGTACGGAGTTAATGATTATGCAAGTCTTAGTTTAGTTTACTTAGCAAGTTTAAGACACGTAGCACAAAGAATCACAAAAGACACATAGCTGAATTGCATAAGTTTAAAGAATAAATTTTAACATGTTTCACCCCGAAAACATTTAAAAATAGTAAAAAAGTGGGGATATGTAAACTCACCTTAGGTGCTTAATGAGTTCGTGCGTTTTCCTGAGCGTACAAATGTTTAGTAATAATGACCTAAAGTAATAAGTGTTGTTTTAGGGCCATATGGATTCTAGAGTCCTTATACAGTTAGCATAATCGAAAGAATAATAGGTGGAGTGTTAGATAGGTTAGATTTGTTAAAATCATGTTTTTGGACAGATTGCAGCTATTGTTTTAAATTACGTTTTAAAAATATCAACTGACCTCCAAAAATTCTGAAAATTTACATTACGCTAAATCAAAGTATTTTAAACAACTTTCGTTTAGAAATTCGTTTCTTGACCAGGGTCCAACGGGTCGTCCACAGCAATGTGTCATCCCCAGGGGAGCAAGGATTTGTCTTTAGTAGACTAGGGTTTGCAATTCAAAAAGGGGTGGCGGCGCAGCTTGTTGCCCGTCTACCTTCTATTATGATGTAACTTTCGTATTTTGTTTTAATGAGAAGTATAACTTTTATTGGAGTAAAAAAAAAAGTTTAGAAATGTTTTTCTTTCGAGCCCTAGAAATAGGTCAAAAACGTGAAACAAAACAGCACGTCCAGATTTGAATCCCCTGTTTTTTTTGGGCTCGTTAAGGTTTAAAACGGATGAGTTTTTCGGCCTATAATATACCATTGAACCAAGAATTTGACGATCTTGATCGTGGTATCTGAGTTTCCTTTAAAAAGTGTTGTAAAAATTTAGTTATGTTGGTTTTAAGTTCGGTTTTATAAGCTGTCCAAATCAAGGGTTGCACTTTTGTGCACCTTTGAATATTTTAAAAAAAATTTATATTCAAATTAAGTTAAAATAGGTTTATAAACATTATATTACAGGTTTTAAAAGAATAATTAAAATAATTTTAATAGGGAATAAGTGATGAAAAAAAACGTTAAGGAGAAACGGCATAACATAACTTAAAGTACTTACTTAAAGCTTCGGTTCATTTTGAAAAAAAAAGAATGTGGTTGAAATTAATTTTTTTGTTTGTGTTTATTTGGGAGGGATTAGAGAGTTTTCAATGAGAGGTGTAAAGAATGAATAGGTAGGCCATTGTATTTATAGTGTAGAAATTGGAATTGTAATTTGTTTAGGAAGTAATAATAAACTAAAATAATAACATAAAAAAATAAAAGATATCCCAAAACTTTTGTTTGGCCGTGAGTTTGTTACTTAATTTGGAATTTTTTTAGTTAATTATAATACCTTAATAAAAAGAACGATTTGTAATCAAAATCTCTAGAAAACTTGATGAGATAACTTCAAATAATTGAAAAGGTATTAAGGATTTATCTAGGAAATTTTAAATAAAGACATATGATAGATAATATTTTTTATTAGTAAAGATTATGTTTGTTTTGAAAGATTGTATAAGATTTTTTTTAGAGATATATAATTGAATAACATAATATTAACAAATCAAACATGTATTAACGGATAACAAAATTTTATGTTTTTTTATATATAAAACAATTTTGTTATTTTATATATATACTCACACATATATGTATTCTATTCTATACATATAATAAACCAAAGCCATTTTAATGACATGGCACTCAAAGAGAAATTCTCATCCTTGAGTGTGCCATGTGTCATCCCATGTGGCATTGAGATATTTTAGGAAAAAAATAATTTAACCTAAAACTTTTAACTTTAATAAAGGTGTTAGGAGTTTGTCACTTTTGCCACTTCAGTCCAAATTAACGAACGTTTTATTATCTTTCCAACGAGTACCATAGTGTTATATAAAAAAAGGAGAAAAAACGACTATTTTTTTGTTTGGTTTCGTTCATACAGGAAAAAAACACAAAATGTTCGTGTAAATCATTAATCATGTATAGACAAGTCACTAATTATGCTCAAATCAGTAAATATGAATTCTATTTTCTACATGCGTTAGCATTGGGGTTATACATTGTTTTAGGTTAGATATTAATATTAGAGTTATACATTGTTTAAGGTTAGGCGTTAACATTGGAGATATATTTTTAATTGTTTTAGGTTAGGTGCTACCCGAAGCTTTCCTGCATGTAACTGTAAAGCGCATCATTCTATTTCATATGTAAAATTGATATGTCATATTAAATTTCTCAACCCCGGAACGTTCCCGGGGTATAATCTAGTATATATATATTTACAAAAATTCCCGAATATTTTCCCAAAATCAATTTGAAACTTTTAACTTTAATAAAGGTGTTAGGAGTTTGGGTATTGGCATTATAGGACCCTAAAGTTGTAATTAAATTATGAGTTAATAGCTAAAATCGTCCCTGAGGTTTGGTCACTTTTGACACTTTAGTCCAAAACACAAACCTTTTACATCTGGGTCCTCAGTTTTTTTTTTTTGCCAAATTCGTCCCAAAAAAGGTTTGGGTTTTGCTATATTCGTCTCTGAGGTTTGGTCACTTTTGCCACTTCAGTCCACAACTTAAACGTTGTCAGGGACGAATTTGGCAAGAAAAATAAAACTGAAGGACCAGGATGTAAAAGGTTTGGGTTTTGGACTGAAGTGGCAAAATGACCAAACCTCAGGGACGATTTTGGCTATTAACTCTTAAATTATTGTAAAAATCATGAACGTTACACTTTAAGGCTCCTCTTATTTGTACCTGGTTTGCTCTTATTTGCACATCCCTATACTGCCCGTATAGGCCTCTACTGGCCGTATATGTTTCCAAATGATTGGCAGTGATTGCCAATAATTGGTATGGGTACATAGAGTTTTTTGATCTCTTTATTATGGTATAAAAGAAAGGGGGACAATTAGTCACAAAATGCAACTTTTGGATTCTTATAGCCAAAGATCTTGGACTGAGATAAGAAAATGAAGATATGGTCAAAATCCTTTATGCGCAATATCTAGACGTCAACTACGAAGCAACAAAATAGGCGCATCCGCTGCAATGCGCAGGCATTCCCACTAGTTGTTTATTGATTTATATGAAAGGACTAAAAGTTAATCAGAAAAGTAAAATGTGTGGTGAATCTCTAATTAGGAGTAATTAGAGGATATATCTTGTTCTCTAAGATTTAAAGTTGAGGGACTGTTGGAACTTAAATGTGAAACATGAAGTGTTGAAGACAACTGATGCTAGGAACCAAAAGCTGAACTGAAAGAAGAACATCCACAACAAGTTTCAGCTGAAGAGATAAAGATTAGAAAAGATTCAAGAACAAGATCTATTTGAAGAATTAGACAATTGAAGACAAATCTGGGACAAAGGAACCAGATTTCTGGGACAGACTCTGAAACAGATCAAGTACACCAATCCTAGATGAAGACTTCAGATTTTTGGAAAGAAATCTAGAATCTTGACAAGTGGGGAAAGTTAAAATGCAAGCAACTTGACTCCAATCATTCATGCAAGTCTTTTTTCACCTCATTAACCTACAAAGAATAAAAGTTTATGATAAACCAATTGTTTATTCATCAACTTGGGTCAACTCTTCTCTATAAATAGAAAACATCATTCGTCGAAGAAGAGTGCCATGTGTGAATGTGAAAGTGTGTGATATACAAAGCAAACACAGTCGAGTCTTAGATATATCTTTTACACATACTCCACACCCCATTCACACCAGCCATAAGAATTCTTTCGAGTCATTCTTTTGTAAAGTTAAAACGTGATCCTTGTTAAAAGGTGGTCACTTGTGACACCCGACAAACTCAGGTTAGTAACTTTTGTCAAACTAGTAAGTCTACCTTAGCGAGTCATGCATACATTATACTTAACTGAGTCAGTTGAGTTGTTATGATGATTCAAGGAATCATCGGGAGTCGTTACAATGGTCCAAGGGATCATCGGGGGTCAGTCAATAACTATGTGTATAAGGATAGGTGATTTGTAGAATCGCCAGATTTAATGCACACACGCAACTCTTGAGTCTCGGGGATTGGTGAAAGGATGTGAACATGTTAGTTATCAAGTATTATGTGCTTATAATCATTATATAACTTGTTGGTATGTGAATATGTGCTTATATGTGTTAAAATAGTGTTTAACACGACAAAATGTAAGACCCTAACCCGTAATCACGCAATCAACGCCTAATCCTACGGGTTTTGACCTTACTTAAAACCACTCCCGATTAAAACTTAGATATTTAAGAAAAGCTTGAATTTATTGTGATCAAAACTTTTTTATTTCTACATTTTAACTATTACAACATATGATGAGATTTCACAATTTCACGGGAGACTCATGAATTCTATTGCGGAAGCTTGATGAGTGTTCGGGCGTGTTCGGTTCTTCTCGCGACTTGATCCTTGCTCCGGGTCGTCCATTAAATGTTTACCTAGCACCATCACACAAAGAATGGTTAGTGGATTGTCAATAATACATTTAAACTAGTATGAGAGTCGTTACACGTCGAAACGGAACGAACCAGGCCAAACGACCCGATCTTAGAAGTACAAACTGCTGCAACTTATGCGCAGCAGCTGTTCGGGTCACTTTTACCCCTTCTAACACCCAAAATCTGACTTCGACTTTCAAATAATAATTGTTCTACGCTCAGAGAGCCTTCCAGGCATATAAAGAACACCTCCTAACGATTTTTCTACGATTTTATATGCAATTTTAAAGATCATATTGTTAGGCTGTTCCCTGTGAGCGGCCGCGCGGTCTCTCTGAGCGGCCGCTCACAGCTTCTGATGTTAATTTGGCGATTTTTAAGCATGGGAATCATGTCGCATCCGCATTTGATGATTCCCGAAGCCTAAGTATTGACTTGCCGACTAAATAAACCTTTGTTTGACTGAAATTAAAGCCCGGTTTATATCGCCATGATCCGGTTCTTAGTTTTGAATGTTTATGGCGACTCTTACCCAAATCGACCCATTTAGACATTAAACTTAACCAAAACACCATTCGACCATGCGCAATGCGTGTAGTTTATGTTGTCAAGTCATTAGACACTTGATCAACTAAAGTGTTTATCCGATTTGTTCATTATGATTCCGATTATTAGATTTATCCTTTAGTAAATCTTTATAAATTCCCAAAATGCCCTTTTTAGCTAAATCTTTCAGTTTAGCCATCCATGGGGACACCTCTTGTTTTAAATCCAATGTTTTCGAGTCAATGACTTGTTTAAAAACTTCTAAGCCCTTACGGACTTAGTGTATCATCAATTTCATAATTTTATCCTTTTTAAGTCACATCTAGGCGCATTAACACGCATTTGACACATTATACAATTCGACTCACCATCTTAACTCCCACATTTCATGTGAGTGGTTTTCATCCGCATTTACTCGCCCCAGGCTCTACTTTACACTACGGACTTACCCGGTAGCGTTGACCCATTCCTATATCATTAGAACCACCTACATGTTCCATCGGCATCACATGTCCGTTTTGTTCCAATTCATTATCCTGTGAAAATTCTCAATTCACACATATTAATATCCGGGAATCCAAAACGCGTTCCACCACCAATCGGCCCGTCAACATTTATAATATCTAAATGCTTCGAATATCAAGCCTTTTGTTCAAGTGTTATTAACCTAACTTGACCCGTTTATGAAACACTCAAATTATAAAATTAAGCGTCCCAACCCAAGCTTAACAAGTTTCTTCCATTTAGGCGATTCCAACCTAATACAAGCTAGAATTCCATATCCCATAATCCATCTTTATGAATATGCATTTATTCTTCATTGACAATATCTTTTCCATGACTATCGAACAATTACACAATCCTTTAGTATCAAAGAGACTTATTTACGCTAAGTCACTAAGCTTGGCCACGACTCATGCGTTCCATGATCCATTTGCTTCGTTAGGTTCATCCCATCCAAGCTCCTACCTAGCTTGACAAGACCAAACCTTCACAATACTCACAAGATCGGTCAAGTTAGCCATCATATCCAATAACTAACACACCTCATGAGTCTATTCACACCATTATATCATATTCAAATCGCGGGTCAGTTTGACTTCTAAAAGTCAACTACCCTTAGCATGATCATGTACACTAGAATAGGGAAAAGTCTCTAGTTGGGGACTATCCTTTCATTTGTCACATAAAGGTCATCAAACATATAGCACATACAACTTCCTAATCATCATTAGGCTACTAGGCTACTATATATCATATGGTGTGATCTATCTTTCTAAGCATGTACTTCATATTTCATATGCAAGTATTTCCATGTTTTACCCAATTAAGTTGTCACCGTAGTTTACAAACACGGTCATTGTGGCGTTTCATCAAACACCTTGTAGGCATCATTTACAACTTAGTTTCTAAACCCCATAGGTCTTATGGATGCTCCCTCCTTCCACCCTATTCATGATGGTTGGGCACTTTCATAATCCAAAGCATAAATTTACCATGTTTCACATTATAATAACTCCAAAGAACCACCATGATTACTAGATGTATGTGGTTTCAACCTAGAGGGTGAATCCCAAATTTCACATATTAACATAATCATATGAGCATAATCAAATACAAAATTAAAATGAAATTCATAACCAAATTTGACTTGATTGAGGTTCCCTAAGGTTAGAAAAACCTCCATCAACATACACCTTCACGTTTTTGGTAAAAACCCTAGATTTTCACCATGATCAAGAATGAATCTCACATCAAATTTATCTAAATAAAAGGTACCTTAGTGTGATTGAACCTTAGATACTTCGTTTTTGTGTAATGCATAGGCTTCCCCTTTGATTTTCCTTGAGATCGACCAACACACACACAAGTGTGTGTTTTGATTTTATTAAATTTTATTAATAAAACTAGTTTTACCACATTGGCAACTATAGTCCCTCCAAATATCCCCGAATGTCATTTTCTTATGAAACTAGCTACTCAAGCTAGTTTTCTTATATTATTAGCCCGTTTATAAGATTACTAACATTAACTAGATTATTTCTATATTAGAGCATAATCCGTGTTCTTTCTTTGTTCAAGTCTTGTTTTAATAATTTTACTTATCACGCCTAATGGCGTAATTAGACGAATGGATGGTTTTTGGGGCGTTACACAAAAACTCACAACAACCTGCAGGGGGCGATTAGGATTCCTAATTGCCACATGCAGAAGCAATTAGGATCCTACTCGCCTGTAAAAGGGGCAATTAGGATCCTACTCGCCTGTAGAGGGGGCAATTAGGATTCCTAATTGCCACCTGCAGTTCTGACTCGCGTGTAACATCAGAAATGACTAGAAACTACTATAAATACCATACTTGACTTATAAAACATCATTTGTGAAACCCTAACTCGCCCCAAACCTCTCTCACACCATACTTAACCTCTGGAACTCGTTTTTGCCCTAAAACCTACCATTTCCAAGCTTTACACATCCTCTTTAGCAAAATCTAAGGTGTGTTATCCATCCTAAGCTTTTATCATGTTGTTATTTTGATCCATAAAGGTCCAGACCTAGTTTTGTGAAGTTTGTGTCTTTAAAAACCTTTGAAAAACAGTTTTAAAACAAGTCTAATTCTGTATATGAGTTATATGGGAAGTATTCATGCAAAGAACATATTTTTATGATTAAAACATGGGATTCATATGTGTTTGATGTTTTACTGATATGGATAAGTTGTTAGTGTGATTATCTAGGAGTTTCAAGGTTGTTTAATGTGTTTTGGTGATAATATGCGTCTTGACCCGTTTGAGTGATTTAGGATGATTTAGGATGTTATGAAGTGATTTGATGATTGTATGATGTTAGGGTTTATACTGGAATGGTGTAGTCACAGTAGGATGATGATTTGCAATGTGATTATGTGATGAAATATGATTATTTGCCATTTAGGATAAGTTATGCATGCTTTGATGTGATGTTTTCATAATATTATTCCATTTTGGAGAATGCTTGCATTTAGGGTGATAGACTGATGATAAATTAGGGGTTTTTCATTTAGGATATGTTGTTTGATGAATTTGGATTGATGTTGGGTGTTTTTACATGTTTTGGATCTGATTTGGAGTGTCAAACACGCAAAAAGTGGCTCCTGGTCTGCACGGGGCGAGTAGGATTCCTACTCGCCTGTAAATGGGGCAATTAGAATTCCTAGTCGCCTGTAAAAGGGGCAATTAGGATTCGTACTCGCCTGTAAAGGGGGCAATTAGGATTCCTACTCGCTTATAAAGGGGGCAATTAGGATTCCTACTCGCCTATAAAGGGGACAATTAGGATTCCTACTCACCTATAAAGAAAGGGGGCAATTAGGATTCCTAATTGCCAGTTTAATTCCTAGTCACCTGTTTTGATGCATAATCGTGTGTTTTGCTGCTGTAAGTGTATTTTAAGATCCCGAAGCGTGCTTTGACACCTAGGAACATATTTAGACCCACGTGGCATGTCTGGAAACCTGATAGCACGTGTTCGGACTCATATATGCAATATGTGAATTGTGTACTAGACTTGGTGAACTATTGTGTGTGTTAAGTGCATAGTTGCATATGATTGCTTGATTACTTGTATTTGGCTGACACGTGGGATGTCGGGTCACCAATGGGATGTCGGGTCTTGTCTTGTGTGGTCAGATTAACGTTCAAACAAGTTTTCAAACGTACACGGTTATGGTCTGGACATTCATGGACTAGTTGACCTGGGGGTTAATAGTCCAGATACTCATATGCATTTAATGATAGGTCGCCAATACTAAAGACTGTCATTTGCATTGACTATTGTCTATTAAGAAGAACGCAACCTAAGGTGAGTTTCACGGCCCCACTTTTACTAGTTTTACTTTTGGGGGAGAAATATGCTATGTAATTGTATTCTTATAACTTATGTCATACTATAGTTAGCTTTTGGGTTACTATACGGTTTGTTAAAGTCCCGGGGGAAACCATGAATGTGCGGGGTAGCACAACGGGGGAAATGTGGATAGATCTATTGGGCGTGACCTGCCCCACTCGACAGCTTGGAGCTGGGCGGGTGCATATTGTCTTGACCTATGTATTCATTATTCGGGCGGGAGTATTCTTGTATGCTTGTATTCATGTATTCGTGTTCAGTAATGGTTTTCCAATCGTAGTAGTAGTAGTAATAGTAGTAGAACTTACGCCTAGCTAGCGTACTTGTGACATAGTATTGACATGATTGAACTTGGTACACTTTTGGAAATGTTTTATAAAAACCTGTGAACTCACCAGCATTATATGTTGACGTCTTTTTTGCATGTTTTCTCAGGTCGGTAAGGTAGCAGCATATGGACTAGCCGCACGGGTCTTGAATGGCGTCTAGGGTCTTCTAGTTGCATGTTTTCGAATAAATGTTTCAAACTACGTTATTTGTTTTGGGTTGTAAACAAGATTAAGCTTCCGCTACGGTCTTATGTTATTAAAAACTTAATGTTTTGGTTTACGTATTTTATGGTTTTTGTATTTTACATTTAGCAGTCATTTATTGTGACCGTTGACTTGGATCATGGTGTGTCACGCGCCTCACGGTAATACCCCGCATGTGGAATTTGAGGGTGTGACATCACTTCATAAACTCAAAAACTTCTTAAAAACCACATGTTCTATTGTTTCTAAGAGTTTGATTTCTTATTTCACACATTGTTTACATATTGTTGAAATCACATTGCCATTTGATTAAAAGTGAGGCTGATACTTCTAGGACCAACAAAGAGTATATCTAAACTATGAATTCCATTTATGGAATATGGATTAGGTCATTATAGTGATTTATGTAGGAGATTATTTTATATTAAAAGGTGTTTTAATATATATATACATATAGGATTAGGGTAATTTGAGAACTCATGTGAGTTGTGAGAACTCTTTTGAGCCATTGATCTTGATGATCCAATGGTTGAGATCAAATGATGACATTTTTATTAAGTTTTTATTAGTATTTTTTAATATAATAAAGTCAATGAAGGGGTATTTTGGTAAAATACCATGGGAGAGAAAAAATTTATATAATATCATATTAATTTTTTGTTCCATTATTAAAAGAGTCATATTTTTTTAACTTTATTTTATTTTTTAATTCATTTACTTTTTTTAAAATAAAAAATAACATATATTCAAAAGATCAAATATGTGCATCCATTGCTCACTAAACCCATGTATGAAAATTATCTACACCAATGTAAAATTTCATAATTTTTACATCTGCTATTCTGTCATCTCTCCTCTCAAGTTTTATAGTTTTGTAAACTCTACCGTATACAACTTCTACAAAAATTAAGTTAGTTTAAAATACCACAAAAACGTCATAAAAAAACATGAACACGCAAACTTGCTCCCCAAAATGTTGATCATCATCATTCGCCTATCTTCGTTGTCCAACCTAACAAATTTAATAAAACCACGAAATCAAAAAGCTGTTTTTACGTTGGTGTAAACTAGTAAATAATAAGAACTAAATCACACAGTTGTAACAACTTACATTGGTGTAAAAAAAATAAAGAAGTTTTTAATAGACTGGTGGTGGTTTTTGTATAGAAAAGAAAACAATTAGTTATGTAATGTGGTGGTTTTATAATAATAATAATAATAATAATAATAATAATAATAATAATAATAATAATAATCTTTGTAATGTGAAATTACACCAGTGTAAATCTTCCTTCAACACTTCAAAACAAAAAAAAAAACCTTCAACACTTCAAATAAAAAAAAAACCTTAAAAAACAGAAATTACACCAACGTAAATCATCCTCACCATACACAACCTGAACATCATCAAACCCATCAATAAACAAAAAAACTCTTAAAAATCAATAATAACAATAATAACAATAATAATAATAATAATAATAATAATTTTTGTACTGTGAATCTTACCAAGCATATGGAAATCTTCAACACTTCAAACCATATGTAAAATATTCAAAACATTCATCTTACCATCATCATCATCAATAATTGAACCACACCCATCTATAAATCTTCAAAACATTCAAAGTAGTAGTAGTAATAATAATAATAATAATAATAATAATAATAATAATAATAATACTACTGTGAATCTTACCAATCGAGAAGCACTCCGGCTGTCTTAACCAATCGTTTACAGCTCTTTCAACAAGCGCTTGCACTCATCGAACGACCACCCATCGAATGACCACCACCACCCATCGAACCCCCTACGTGTTCATCCCCTTGTTCATCCCACCGCCGCTCACCATCACCATCATCTCCACCCCCCATCGCTCACCTGTAAACCAAACACATCCCCTTCTGTCTTCGTTCATCCCCTTCCTGGTCCCTACGTTTATCTTTAAACCAAAAACAAACTGATCTGAGATTTTTGTGTGTGTTTGAATGTGTGAGAGAGAGGGGGAAGAGAGAGAGAGGATGATGATGATGGCAGGAACGGAGAGAGAGATAGAGAGAGAGAGGATGATGATGGTAGGAACGGGCGACAGTGGGAACGACGAGGGTTTGAGGTAGTGTTGTTGTGTTGTGTTTGAATGTGTGTGTGAGAGAGAGAGATGAAGAGAGAGAGAGAGAGAGAAAGAGAAAGGAAGCATCAGGGATGTGAAGAGAGAGAGAGAGAAGAGAGTTATTAATAATATTATTAATATTATTATTTAATAGAGTAGTCATTTCATGTTTCAAATTTACTCAAATACCCACAGTTAAAAATGTACAATGACTTTGTTAACCCTCATTAAATAATACAAAAAATTACGAAGTTGGAGGTGTGTCACTTAGTGATTGGTGCAGATGAGTTCTCAAGTTCTCGCAACTCAGACGAGTTCTCAAATGATCCTGATCCTATATATATATATATATATATATATATATATATATATATATATATATATATATACACACACACATAGGGGAGGGTTAAAATAAAAACCCATGAAATTTGAAGAAACCCACTAAACCCTCTTAGAACCATTGATAAAACTAGATCAATGGTCCACATTTTATTCATGTTTTTTTTATTTAAATTTAATACCTTTAATAGACTAGATGACAAAAAAAAGGGCAAAAGGGTCAAATGACATTTTTCTGAAAAAGCATCTATGACAAGTTGACCTGACATGTCACACCCTCAAATTCCCACATGCGGAGTTTTACCGCGAGGCGAGTGACATACCAGGATCCAAGTCAACGGTCACAATAGACGACAACTGTATGTAAAAGATACGTAAAACAAACCATGCATAATTCAAAAACCACGATCCAAAATGTAGCGGAAGCATTTTAAGTTTACAAAATCCAAACAAAAGTAAAAACATGAGTTTAAAGTTTAACATTCCAATGTATGATCCTAGACGTGAGTGCGACTCCGTGCGCCTAGTCCGACTGCTGCTACCTTAGCGACCCGAGAAAACTTGCTAAAAAGTCAACATATAATGCTGGTGAGTTCACAGGTTTTTCTTTTTCAATAAACGTTTGTTAATCCTTTAAAAACCGTTACCGTTACTGTTACTGTTCATACTATACTTGTGTGTACGCTAGCTAGGCGTCGTGTGTGTTACTAGTACGGGTGAAACCATTGCTGACTTTGTTGTTACTGTGTGATACCCTTATATTCCGGACTACCGTCATCACCGGTAGGCCTTGTGTGTTCGAGAAAATATGCACCCGCCCGGCCTCCAGCCGTCGAGTGGGGTTTGTCAGGCCCAAAAGCGTTATCCACATTTCCCCGCTACATCCCCGTATTAGTGGTTTCTAAGGGAATTTTGATGAACCATATAGTAATGAATTGTGAGCCATAGTATAACATGAAAATGTGTGTTTCAAAATATGTAAGCATGTTTCTCCCCCGAAAACAAAACCGGTAAAGTGTGGGGCCGTGAACTCACCTTAGGTTGCGTCTTCTGTTTTAAAAGAGATCCGACACGTGTGTGATAGCCCCAACTAGTGGCGACCTATCAATGAATTTACATAAGTGTGATGACTACTAACCCGAAGGCTAACTAGTCCCCGATTGTCCAGATCTTGACTCTGTGTGTTTAAAAGTGTGTTTGAACGTTAACCGGACATCCCAGACAGACCCGACATCCCGTTGGCGACCCATTACATTAACTAATCAAGTACATAGTATTAACATACAAGTTTTAAGCATACAACAATTAGTTTGCATCAAAAATCGCACAGATGGAGTCGTCGGGTCGAATCAGCATGGAAGTGGGCCAGGTTCCACGTTCGCCCCCTCAGAAGCCACGTTCGCCCCCTCAGAAGCCACTTTCGCCCCCCAGAAGCCATGTTCGCCCCCAGAAGCCACGTTCGACCCCAGAAGCCACGTTCGACCCCTGCAGCCTTAAACATCCTAAAACGCACCAAATCGCATCAAAACTATCCGAAAACATCACGAAACATCACAAAATGTTGCATTCAAGTATGAATAACATATTCCTACAAAGCCCTACCAATTTTATCCCGAAATCCGTCCGTTTTACAAGTTACCCAAAATGGCAAAAATCATGAAAACGTCACATCACGCATGAAAACTTTACCTAATTAGGAAACTTTCTGAAATCATTCAATAATCAACTCAACATGTTCAGATCATCATGTGTAACAAAACCCCTAATCATTGTAAAAACCATCTTAAAACAGATCTGGACTCTTGGGGTTTCATAAAAACGAATTAAAATGCTTTTAAAAACGGTTTAGGATGAAGAACACACCTTAGATCATTGTTTAGAAGATGTTTATAGGTTAGGTTATGAAAAACAAGATCAAAAACTCCTTCCCCAGTGATTAATATTGATAGAGAGTGTTTAGAGGCGTTTTGGGTTTGTGAAATGATGAAAAATGACAAAGTGTGATATTTATACCCAGGCCAGGTTCGACCCCAGGCATGGGTCGAATGTGACCTGGTATGGTCGAATGAAGCTTTTAAGCTTCACATTGCCTGGTTCGACCCCCCCTTAAGGTCGAACCAAGGCTGGTCTCTTCCAGACTTTCTAGTTTGTCGTTTTAACGCATTTTATCACATCCTAACACATGAACATGCAATCCTAACACATGTTAATCATATAGTACCACGTATAATCACATAAACATCGTTAAAGCACGTATCTATATATCATATCACGTATTTAGATCGTTTCATGTTTGTTACTTAATCTAATTCATGTAATTCACCAACAACGGGACTCGTAACTTATGTGTTGTTTGTGATAACTCCAATGATTCTCCAAATCATTGATTTCTGGACAATACGTAATGTGACTCGACTCAACTGACTCCGTCAAGTATGTTTGTTAATGTTTTTCGCTAAGGTAGACTTATGTGTTTTTATAAAATGTTAACCTTAATGTGCCGGGTGTCACATCATCCCCCTGTTAAAAGAATTTTCGTCCCGAAAATTGCCCGAAACCGGAAAGGAAATGATGAAAGAAATTAAAATTTTCGGATTGTCACATTATCCCCCTGTTGAAAGAAATCTCGTCCAGAGATTCACTTTGCTTCAACAGTAACGAGTGTCGACCTATGTGTGTACCCAAGTAAGGTTTTCCCGAAATGCAAACGAAAAGAGATTCGTGAACGTAAAGTGATAACAAAAGATAGGACGTGTCGGGGAACTGCCTCTTCCTAGGTGAATGCAAAACAAAAGACTACACCTGATCGAAGGCCTGCTGGAGACTACTGTGATCGGTGTAAACGACGCTCTTGGTACCGTCCAAGTAGTGCCTCCAGGTCTCCGACATCAAACCGATGAACACGCGATAACTAAGTCTAACCCTCGTCAAAACTTAACGAATACGAAGCTTCTAACGGTGTAGACATCAAAATGAAACCCAAGCATAGCGATTTAGAAGAAGAAACGTACCGGTAACAGTGTCAGGATCCTCATGGTTCTCCCTCTCACCAATGACATAAGCACGCGCATTACGGCCACCACCTTCATTGTTTCCACCACCAGTAGTCCCTGCTTCAGCTTGATTCAACTTCAGGCAATCCCGCTTGAAGTGCCCTACCTCGCTGCAATGGTAACACTCCTGATTTTTCCGAGTATTAGCCCGCACCTGTCCTGGCCGAAGAGTGACCCTACAATCCTTAGCGACATGTCCCACCAACTTATATCTGTTGCAACGAAATCCATCACAACGACCACGATGATGAAACCCGCACTGGGTACACTTCGGAAGCTTCCCAGTATACCCTCCTTGCTTCTAACCAGACGACAACCCCGAAGCTTCAAACTTCCCTATCTGCTGATGCACCTGCGCTGCGGACATATCGTTCTCAACACTCCCCCGTTTCCTTTTGTTGTTCTCAGCCCCGTCAAAGATGTGGGGCTCACACTCCATGAACACCTTAAAAGTACGCACTTGTAGACCCAGAGGAGGTGGTGGAGGATGAACGACATTTCCACCGACGACTTGCTGAGCGGCCTGATAAGTAGTAAGAGCAGCAGTCACTTGTTGTTGGATTAGATTCTTCAGCTCTTCTGGGTTATGTTGATGCTGTCACGACTCCCGCCACCATTACGTTCACCACGACTTCCAGACATCTTCTGCCGAACAAGAACAAAACACCCAACCAATCACCAACGCTAAACCAACAGAAATCAAAAGGAGCCAAGAATTTGGGTACAAAAGTGACCATTGATCCCAACACGAGGTCCACCAAGTCTTCCATGCATTTCAACTTATGATTTCGTGTGCACCCGAAATGATAAATTGCTCTACATGGTCCTCTAGACGTGCCCCGAGCTTGAACCTCAAGCCACCCGATACCCACAACATAAAAGAAAGACCAACTCAAAAGAAATTCCAAGTGATCAACCACTTAGAGTTATACTGCAACGAGTACATGTTTAAGATAGTGTGTGTAAGCAAATGGTTCCATTGGAGCATAGAAGGGAGATGTCCGAATCCTGGACAGATCTCAAGGATGCGCTAAAGCTGCTCCAATGTACGTCGCCGCCTTGCAAGGTTTAACAAACAAATCCCTTCGACTTCAACCCGAAGAGGAAGATAGAGTAGAGATAGAAATAACCAAAGATAGGATAGATGATATAATACTGTGTGATGAGGATACTGACACCCCGACAAGGTTAGTATGTTTACCAAAAGACACGACTCATATGCAAGTGACCGTCTAGTGTGTGTGAGACTCGGCTATAGACTAGACTCTACATGCAATCCTAGTTCACTATAACCATTGGCTCTGATACCAATCTGTCACACCCTCAAATTCCCACATGCGGAGTTTAACCACGAGGCGAGTGACATACCGGGATCCAAGTAAACGGTCACAACAGACGACAACTGTATGTAAAAGATACGTAAAACAAACCATGCATAATTCAAAAACCACGATCCAAAATGTAGCGGAAGCATTTTAAGTTTAAAAAATCCAAACAAAAGTAAAAACATGAGTTTAAAGTTTAAGATTCCAAAATATGATCCTAGAAGCGAGTGCGACTCTGTGCGCCTAGTCCAACTGCTGCTACCTTAGCGACCTGAGAAAACATGCTAAAAAGTCAACATATAATGCTGGTGAGTTCACAGGTTTTTCTTTTTCAATAAACGTTTCGTTAATCCTTTAAAAACCGTTACCGTTACTGTTACTGTTCATACTATGCTTGTGTGTACGCTAGCTAGGCGTCATGTGTGTTACTCATACGGGTGAAACCATTGCTGAGTGTGTTGTTACTGTGTGATACCCTTATGTTCCGGACTACCGTCATCACCGGTAGGCCTTGTGTGTTCGAGACGATATGCACCCGCCCGGCCTCCAGCCGTCGAGTGGGGTTTGTCAG
Source organism: Ambrosia artemisiifolia (assembly GCA_032199755.1). Classification (NCBI taxonomy): domain Eukaryota; kingdom Viridiplantae; phylum Streptophyta; class Magnoliopsida; order Asterales; family Asteraceae; genus Ambrosia; species Ambrosia artemisiifolia. The sequence continues at coordinate 48,652,623 of CM063515.1, read as the reverse complement.
GCCCAATAGCGCTATCCACATTTCCCCGCTACATCCCCGTATTAGTGGTTTCTAAGGGACTTTTGATGAACCGTTTAGTAATGAAATGTGAGCCATAGTATAACATGAAAATATGTGTTTCAAAATATGTAAGCATGTTTCTCCCCCGAAAATAAAACCGGTAAAGTGTGGTGCCGTGAACTCACCTTAGGTTGCGTCTTATGTTTTAAAAGAGATCCGACACGTGTGTGATAGCCCCAACTAGTGGCGACCTATCAATGAATTTACATAAGTGTGATGACTACTAACCCGAAGGCTAACTAGTCCCCAATTGTCCAGATCTTGACTCTGTGTGTTTAAAAGTGTGTTTGAACGTTAACCGGACATCCCAGACAGACCCGACATCCCGTTGGCGACCCATTACATTAACTAATCAACTACATAGTATTAACATACAATTTTTAAGCATACAACACTTAGTTTGCATCAAAAATATCACATATGGAGTCGTAGGGTCGAATCAGCATGGAATTGGGCCAGGTTCCACGTTCGCCCCCTCAGAAGCCACGTTCACCCCCCTCAGAAGCCACGTTCGCCCCCCCCCCCCCCCCCTCTAGAAGCCACGTTCGTCCCCTCAAAAGCCACGTGTCCCCCCCAGAAGCCACGTTCTACCCTCAGAAGTCAGGTTCGACCCCACGTGGGTCGAATGAATTCCACGTTCGACCCCTGCTACCTTAAACATCCTAAAACGCACCAAATCGCATCAAAACTATCCGAAAACATCACGAAACATCACGAAATGCTGCAGTCAAGTATGAATAACATATTCCTACAAAACCCTACCAATTTTATCCCGAAATCCCTTTGTTTTACAAGTTACCCAAAATGGCAAAAATCATGAAAACGTCACATCACGCATGAAAACTTTACCCAATTAGGAAACTTTCTGAAATCATTCAATAATCAACTCAACATGTTCAGATCATCATGTTGTAACAAAACCCCTAATCATTTCATTCATATTATCATCTTGAATCAAACCCTAAATCTATCAAAAATCCCTAAAATGAGTAACATATCAACATCTAGCAAACAATACCCTAAAATAACCAAATCTAATCATCAATAGTAGCTCTAAAACATTCCTATAACATCTATACAGCATCAAATCACCCAGCAACACATAGTACAACATAAAACATCATCAATACCTCATAAAAACACCATTAACACATGTTAACTTGTATGAACCTTATGTTTTATGATTAGGTTTTGTTTAGAAAGATGTTAGAAAGGTTTTTAATTGTGAAAACCATCTTAAAACAGATCTGGACACTTGGGTTTTCATAAAAACGAATTAAAATGCTTTTAAAAAGGGTTTAGGATGAAGAACACACCTTAGATCTTTGTTTAGAAGATGTTTATAGGTTTGGTTATGAAAAACAAGATCAAAAACTCCTTCCCCAGTGATTAATATTGATAGAGAGTGTTTAGAGGCGTTTAGGGTTTGTGAAATGATGAAAAATGACAAAGTGTGATATTTATACCCAGGCCAGGTTCGACCCCAGGCATGGGTCGAATGTGACCTGGTATGGTCGAATGAAGCTTTTAAGCTTTCACATTGCCTGGTTCGACCCCCCCTTAAGGTCGAACCAAGGCTGGTCTCTTCCAGACTTTCCAGTTTTGTCGTTTTAACGCATTTTATCACATCCTAACACATGAACATGCAATCCTAACACATGTTAATCATATAGTACCACGTATAATCACATAAACATCGTTAAAGCACGTATCTATATATCATATCACGTATTTAGATCGTTTCATGTTTGTTACTTAATCTAATTCTTGTAATTCACCAACAACGGGACTCGTAACTTATGTGTTGTGTGTGATAACCCCAATGATCCTCCAAATCATTTATTTCTGGACAATACGTAATGTGACTCGACTCAACTGACTCCGTCAAGTATGTTTGTTAATGTTTTTCGCTAAGGTAGACTTATGTGTTTTTATAAATTGTTAACCTCAATGTGCCGGGTGTCACATGACACATGTCACATCATCTCTCTCATACTTTTGTGACCATTGTCCTAAATCTGTCAGGACGTCGTGTTACATATGTAACATATGTTGTGTTGCATACGTTAAAATTGCACAGACTTTAGTCTCATATGTTATTTCTTGTTGAATACGTTAAAACACATAGATTGTATAAAATTAATTAAAAACTTTACAGATCAAAAACATTCAAATGTACACAAGAATGTTTCTTACAAAGTGCTAAAAACAATCAAAACGGTCATTACAATCAACAAATGCTAAAAAACTATCATAAATAAAAAGATTGTCTACACTTCATTCTTGATAATCATCTTCATCTTTAATGCAAAAAATATGTTCACCTGCAAAAAGAAAACAAAATCATCAATTTACATGTAACCCCCCCCCCCCCCCCCCGCCGTTCTTAACATATGTTAACCATCTGGATTAAAAAAAAACATACGAAACACATACAAACATACATTTTTTTCTATCAATTTAGTTATCAAGATTATCAAACTTAACTTAGGAGGAATGTTATATAACTGCATAGATGTGTAACATACGCAACTTTGTTCTGCCCTTACATACGAAACAGGCGCAAACATAGATTTCATCCCATGATTAGTGACTTTTGTTTTAATTAATATATGCAACCGGTGTTAAAGTCAAAAAATCAAACCTTTGTATCTGGTAAAAAAAAATCAAACCTTTGTATCTAGTAAAAAAATCAAACCTTTTAACGTATGCTACCTACGTGTAAACATGATTAGTAACTTTTGTTTAATTAATATATAAAAAGAGTTAATTAATATGCAAACCTACGTGTTAACGTATGCTACATACATGTATTCCAACACCAATAATATCAAACTTTTTCAGGTGGATAATATTAGAACCAAAAACAACAAATACAAAAATATATAAAATAAAAAGGTATATTGTATTATTATAAATTTAATAATTGAAAGAAAAATCAAATTCCTCAATTTACATATTCAAAAAAATGTTTAGCGTATGCTACAGACGTGTGTTGCATGTGCTACAGACGTATTGTTGCATGTGTTAACATAAGAAAACCGGTTAGCGTACGCTACAGACGTGTTGTTGCGTGTGTTACAAACAATAATATATTATATGATTTGTGAAAATTAGATATAAAAATATTTAACAAAAAGAGATACCAATGTTACATATGAAACAACACCAGTTTGAGGTCTCAGATTATATAAACATATTATAACAAAAACATATGTTTTTTTTTTTCAAAAAAAAATCAAACTCTAATGTAAGTAGCCTATAAAAATCCCAAAAAATAAAATAAATTAAAAAAACCAAATCAAATTGAACCTTCAAAAAGTGAAATATACCACGAAACCTCAAGACAATTTTTTTAGGAGTAGCTATTACAGCAAATTTTCAATATCATGAATACTAGCAAGATGATAAATATCATATATCATATAAATTATTAAGAAAAAAACACAAAATTATCATATAAAAAACACATGTAACTAATATTCAGGTTGCACATTGCAAGATGATAAATATCATATAAATTATTAAGAAAAAAAAACACAAAATTAAATAACGTAAAAAATTTATAATAAATTTACTTTTAAAAGAGATTTAGGTATTCACTACCATAAAACAATAAGTAAAAAAGAAAAGATCAAAACAGGGTTTCCCCTTAAAATGCAATCATATGGATTTTATTGAAATCTACATAGGCCATTTAGAAAATAATATTGGGTTGGGCATAACTATATATATATAGGGTTAGGATACTTTGAGAACTCGACGAGTTGTGAGAACTCGTAGGAACTCGACGTAAAATGCGAAAAAAAAAATTTCTTTTCTTTACACTCGTGTAAAACACGTAAACCCCACTGTAAATTTTTTTAAAAAAAAAATACATTAATTTACGCCAAAATACACCGGTGTAAGGGATTTTTATCCTCGTGTAAGTATATTAATATTTTATTCATTATTTTATTGTTGATTAATTGTGGACCACATATTCATTTTTTATTAAAAAAAATATGTGGTTATAAAGTGAGTTCCTATGGTTCTCACAACTCACCTTGGTTCTCAAAATATCCGGATTATATATATATATATATTATTAGTTTTCAAACAGAATTAACAATTATAAAGCCACGTGTCATACAACTACTCGACCTATATTCAATTGATACGTGGAAGTGGTAGCTTTGTGTTCGGGCAACACCATAAAACCATAAACTGCCATAAAACCATTAAACCATAAACTGCATTACTGTAACAGCAACGAAGACCCATTACCTTGCTGAACTTTCTTATATCAGTGTGAATCTGCTGAACAAGCTCTCTTGTAGGTGTTGAGGATTTCTACAGGATCTAATCGTTGGAGTATTATTGTCATCAGTTCGTGAGGCATTTGTAGCCAGTTTGGAGGTTAGTCCGCCGTCGTCGACGGCGGCGCCGGTGGTTCTGAGGTAGAGGATGATGCCATATATGAAATATGAGGGAGAGAATAGAGAGAGAGAGAGAGAGAGAGAATAGAGAGAGTGAGAGTGTGTATATGTGAGAGAGGGACTTCTTTATATAGGAGGGAGAATAAAAAGATTCAAATTATTAAATGGGGGAAAGGGAAAATGACTAATATACCCCTCAAGACATAAAATAATATTTCTACTAATGGGTGATGTGGAACAATGAGAACCACTAGATAGGTTTTCAGGGGTTTCTTCAAATTTTTGGGTTTCTTCTAAATACTAAGCCTACACACACACACACACATATATATAAATATATATATATATATATATATATATATATATATATATATATATTCTCTACACACATAAACCACACATATAAGACTAAAAAGAGTTTTAATAATAAAAAAATAAACCCTACACCACCACCACCACATAGAGCCACTGCCACTATGAAGGTGGCGACCTTCCTCCCATTTGGCCACCATGAATCGCCGCCACCACCCTCTTCCACCATGGAATTCCAATCTTCCATCTTGCGGTGCATTCATTAATTTGGTGACTTGGTTTGTCCATTTCAAAGGAGTTGATTTGTTTGGTCCACCTCAAGGAGTTAACACGAGATTCGGGTGATTTTTTGATGAACCCAACTAGCGTGGCGTGCGTAATATCCTCGATGTTCTAGCTTGGTTTTTCTTTGAGGTATTCTCTAAAACACCCTATGGTTTGGTTTTAATAGCGCTTTCTCAATGAGAGATCCTGAATAGTTTGTAATAGGATCACTTGGATTGGGATATTGATTCGTATGATAATGTTATGACGCATCCATACTTTGATAATATATACAAATAATGGGTTATTTGATCTGGCTGCATATATATAGTGTAAGTATCCATGGAAAACCCTATATTAGGGTGAAAACCGTGGAAACTCTAACTTCCCGAGCTTTTTAGGGCCTGAAAATTTTAGGGTATGTAATATATATAATTCTAAGCACTTTGAGCCAAAAAAATCAAAAAAGCGCCGAGCGTTTTTTAAAAAAAAATAAAAACCGTTTTCTAGTAACACATGTTAGTGGAAAATAATATGTGTTATTTTCGTGTAACATGTGTTACCCGAAAACTTTATTTTTTTTTAAAAAAAAAAAAACCGCTCGGCACTTTTTTGATTTTTTTGGCTCAAAATGCTTAGAATTATTTACATGCCCTAAAATTTTCAGGCTCTAAAAAGCCCGGGAAGTTAGAGTTTCCACGGTTTTCACCCTAATATAGGGTTTTCCATTGATCCTTGCCCTATATATATATATATATATATATATATATATTACTCTTGGATTTTAACATTGATCCTTGCCCTATATATATATATATATATATATATATATATATATTACTCTTGGATTTTAACATATTTTTTGGAATATATATTTGTGTTTATAAAATATGATTTTATAAATGTCAAGACAATACGATGGATTCCCAATCCAAATGGCATTGGAATCCTTCTTACTCTATGGTATTGTCCACAAAGTTGTTGATATTTTATTTTGGATATATGCCAAAAAGGAAGTCAATATATGAAAAGCAAGATAACATTGTTCAAAAGAAGGATAAGGGCAAGTCTGATTTAGGAAGAGTCCTAAAGGTAGATTACTAAACTATGAGTTTGGACTATGAAATTACCCATAATAGAAAAAAGAAGGAATGTTGCAATTGACATTCGCTCCAGGTACTTTGCAATAGATAATATTAGACTTTATCTTTGAAGGTTCCAACCTTTTCATGCAAAAGGATGTTTGCTAGGATAAGGAAGTCTAAAGATGAAAAATAGAAATAAAAGATGTGAAAAATCACTTTGATATGAGAATCAAGTTCTCTTATTCAATCATAGTGATGATTACATAATTACTATTTATGAAATAGTTATATTCAGTTTTTGCATGAACAAATATTTATAATATTTGATACTTGTGGTGTTAAGTAATTTATTCATGGTTGATCTATTGTTTTTGAGTTATGAACTCTTGTATTAGATAATATGTAAATGAACAACATGAAATGCATACTTTCGAGATATATGAGATATGTGAATCATATAAGGTTCCATATTCATGGACGTCATGAAACATATGCTCTCAAGATAGGGAAGGTATGTAAATCATGTGAGGTTCATTGGATGAATCATAAGAACAAGTTATTTCTAATGAATGATATTATAAACACTATAGAATACATGCCTTGAGTAAGAAGTAATTGGTTTATTGAACTCAAATTAACTGATTAGTAAAATGGGTTTACTAAATGTTTCATGAATGTTTTCCAAGAACAAGTCAGTTGCTATTATCACGAAGTGCCTTGAAAAACAATGATTTCTAGTAGTAGGTACAAATTAAACTGATGAATGTTATCATAGAGATGATAAAGATTGTTCACCAATAATGAGGAGATCTTCTAGTGTAGCATCCCGTTTTGTTATATAAATAAAATTTTTTGGTTCATATTTATTTGTGAATGAGATGGGTCCTTGATCGTTAAAACAAACCTACAATATATGAGATGGTTACTTGAATATTTAAAATTAGCTAATGAGTAAGTGATGGATAGCATGATTATTTGAAATATGAGATCTAGGCAAGTAATTGGTATTATAGGAAACCGTTTAGTAATAACATAATATATTATGTTATATTTGACCGAAGTCCGTTTTTAACGAAACTTATGTCAAAACGACAGAGCCGGACCCGATGATTCAAGTGCCTTGTACGAGTTGAGAAAAAAAGGCCCTTAAGCTCTAACAAAATCAATCCCCCACGTTGCGGCGAGCGGGAACTCAGTTAGTTTTTTGTCTCGCTATATTAAACAGGAAAAAAAATAGAAAAAAATATAAGGGCAACATGCCCATAATTGAATTTATATAACAAAGATGAGGAGGTTTAAAGGCTCACGCTTGACGCAATGACAAATTAATATACATATTTTAATCTTTTTAAGAAAATATATTTTTTCCGCAAGGTTTATTAATTCTAAAATTGATGTTATTATCTTAAATTTAAATTTATTAAAATTAATTATAAACGTAGTAAAAACCTGATTTAAAAAGACAAATTAACTAAAAAATAAGAATGAAAAAACAAACTTAGTTACATACTTACATACCAGCCAAAACGGGACAAAGGAGAATCGAACCCGCATGTAGAATTAGAGAAACAATACTTAAGATTGTTGACCACTGGACCATATGATTCTTTTGTTTCAAACGCTATTCTATATGTTTATATATAAAATGTATAAATGAAAAAAATCAAAATTTAGGCCCTTGGGAAAAACGGGCCTCGGCCGGGGGTGCGGCTCGCCAACCCCTAGGGCCGGCCCTACAAAGCGAAGAGAAAACGAAGCTCATCTCAACAATATATTTGTAAATCATTATAACGTGATAATTTAAAAGTTATACGAGATAAACGAGTTAAGCGGTTGAACTAAATATAATAATAATAATAATAATAATAATAATAATAATAATAATAATAATAAATATGTATGTATGTATGTAAAGTGTACGTGTATATGTGGTAAGGAAGTAATCTTACGTTCATCCAGAAGCTTGATTGTGTATTTAAATAATATATATATATATATATATATATATATATATATATATATATATATATATATATATGATTAGGTTCTATTAGAAACCACCATTTCATGCAAGAACTAAAGAACCCCATCTAGCCAATAACATGGTGCCATGTGTCTTGCTTTTGTTTTATTAGGAGAGGGTATAATGGTAACTAAACATCCTAGATATTATTAATACCCCACCCCACCCCATTCCACCCCACACCCTCTCTCTCTCTCTTCTTTCTCTCTCGTATTCTCTCTCTCTATCTCGTTTATATATCCAAAATTTCCAGATCATTCATAGAGCTGTGAATAATAATAATAATAATAATAATAATAATAATAACAAAGATGAGGAAATAAATCATTCGATCTTTCCCGATGAGATGTTGATGAACATGAATAATAATAATAATAATAAAGAGCCAAGATCTGTTCGAAAACAAGATCCTTTCGAGAGCCAAGATCTGTTCGAAAGTGGCCAGATTCGTTTTTTTTTTGTTTAAACCCTTTGTGATGGTGGTGGTGGTGAACCCTAAGAAGGAAGAAGGAACAGGGATGGTGGTCGGGTCGATGATGGTGGTTCGATGGTAGGTCGAAGGTGGGGATGGTGGTAGTGGTAGGTGACGAAGATGGGGATGGTGGTAGGTGACGAAGATGGGGATGATGGTGGGTGTGGATCCAAATCCAGATCAGGTATTATTATTATTATTATTATTATTATTATTATTATTATTATTATTATTATTATTATTATTATTATTATTATTTCAAGAACAAAAATTGTGACACATTTTCTGGACTTTTTGGATCTAAAAAAATGAAAAGAAAAAAGATTGAATTGAAATGATGGGTTTTTTTTAAAGCTCAAAGCTGTAAATTTTTTGTACTGTTCTTATTATTATTATTTTGTTTTTGAAGGAGACACTAGTGTTACAGATCTGCTTGATGGTGGTCCGATGATGATGATGATGGGGGTTTGAAAATCAATGAATTTAGGGGTAAATCCAAGTCTGGTTTTGTTAAACTACAACTTCAAAGTATTTTAACTTTTTAACAATTCAAAAATTTTGTACTGTTCTTAAAATTAGTCACCTAAGTGTGCTTTTTTTACATTGGTGTAAGACCCCCTGTTAGTATAGTTGTTTAATAAGTTTTAGATCTGGTTTGTTTAATCTTTAAAAAATTATGGGAGTGTAAACTTAGGACACTGATGTAAACTGGAAAATAGTGTAGAAATGGTTTGTTTTTGTTGTAAAATAATAGGGGTTTTTATTCATATAAGAAGACGATGATGATGTTTTTTGATGTGGAATACTTGGAGTGTGTGAATTAAACTGGTTTTTTACATAGATGAAAATTTTTACATCGATGTGTGGGTATGTTTTGACAGTGTTATGTTTTGCACGTTTTGATGTAAACACTGATGTAAACATTGTAAACAGGTTGTTTTGGTATGCATGACGATCCACCTTCTAGGGTAGTGCATGATGTGCACAGCGGTGTTTCGCGCACGTACAGCTGGTGATAACGCAGGTACGAGAGTGTATGATGTGCACAGCGCTCTTTTTAATAAAAGTTGTTTTAAATTGTGTAGGCATTTTGTATGTTTGACAAATGCAGGCCTGATTAGGACTAAAAGTGTTTGAATTTTTTCAACAGTGGTGTTTCAATGTTTTTTGCGGGTGTTTACACCAATATAAACACCATGATTAATTCACGTTTTGGGTTTTTTCAATACAAACTTTGTAAAACAAATTGAGTGTGCGAATTTACATCAGTGTGGACAACCTACTGTATAGGATTAGGTCATTTTGTATGTGTTATGGGGGTGTTTTACACCAATGTAAACTTTTGTAAAACCAATTGGGTTGTTTTCCAGACTGGTGTAAGAGTAGCGCCTTAGATCTTTGCCAACATATATTGGGTTTGTTTAGGGGGGTCTTAGTCTGGTGTTTTTTATTTTCTTTACACTGGTGTTTTTTATGTCTTTTACACTGGTGTTTTTTATGTTCCTTACATTGATTATTATATCACAATTTGTTAGTCTGGTGTTTTTTATGTTCATTACATTGATTTTTTATTTTTCTTTACACTGGTGTTTTTTATGTCTTCTTACACTGGTGTTTTTTAATTTTTTCAGGAGCGAGGATAGCTGGTGCGCAATGTTTGTCTTTGGTGTTGACAAATGCGCAACGGGGGTGGCGTTGTGGCGTGCTAGGAAGGGTGGTTGAAAAGGGATGTATTCTTTTCAGGTTGGTGTAAGAGAAGCACCTCGGATCTTGCCAACAAAGAATATGGGATGTAATGGAGGACCAAAGCGCCTCGGACTTTTGCCTAGTAGGTATTATTACATTTTGTAATTTTAGTTGGTAGTGTAGAGTTTTCGTTTTCGACGAACAGAGACGTAATTTAGATTTCCATATGTAATTTTGTTTTTACATGTTGTAATTGTATTTTTTTTCATACACTGATGTAAATGTATCCCCATAAAAAATATGTGCATATTAATAATCTGCAATTGTTTTTGTATTATTAAATTTTGTAATTGTATTTTCTATAAAAAAAAAAATCTATGCATGGTAAATGAAAAAATAACTGTGCATTTAATTGAAAAAAAAAATCTGTTCATTTAATTGAAAAAAAATATCTGTGCATTTTAATTGAAAAAAAAAAAACTGTGCGTAAAAAAATCTGTGCATTTTTTTTTATTGTAAAAAAATATTATTATAAAAAGACAAGTGGGTTGGTTTTGGATGAGAGAGAATGTGAGTTTTAATATTATTATAAAAATACAAGTGGGATGGTTAAAGTAGGAGAGAGGGAGTGGTCAAGATTACAATAATACCCCCATTTGATTATTTATTATTTTTTTTGACAACCCACTTGCACAAGTGGCACTAAAGGACAAAAAAATGGTGGCACAATAACATCCATTGGATCACTAAGATCAATGGCCAAGAATGGTTCCCATAGTTCTTGCATGAAAGAGTAGTTCCTATTTTAACCTTTCCCTATATATATATATATATATATATATATATATATATATATATATATATATATATATATATATATATATATATATATATATATATATATATATATATATATAGGCTAAAGGTATAGAGAAAACCCAAAAATTTGAGAAAACTTCCGGAAACCTAACTAGTGGCCCTTATTGCTCCACATCACCCATTAATAGATATATTATTTTATGTCTTCAAGGGCATATTAGTCATTTTTGTTTTCCCCCCATTTAATAATTTGAATATTTTCATTCTCCCTCCTATATAAGCAACCCCCCTCTCTCTCTCTCTCACACACATATTCAACCACCTCGAGTTTTTCAGCAGTCAAAAGCCAGCTGCTTCTGGACATGAACCCGATTCACTTGAAGCCAGCTGCTGCTGCTCCTGCCATCGATCTGCTCCTGCCACCGATCTGCTCCTGACTCGAGGTGAGCTAGAGAGAGAAGGAGGAGCCAGGGGCTCTCGCCGCCGCTTATGGCGGAGCTCCGGTCGTCGGGCCGCCGCTTATGTTCCCACCGACGAAGCACTTTGATAACTACACCTCTGTTATTGTAAGTTTCATTAACCCCAAACCTTCGATCTGTTTTTTCAGTTCTCAAATGATTTTGTGTTTGAATTTGTGTAGCGATTGAAATCATTATTATTTTAATGATCGAGTGGATGAAAATGGAGAGAATAAAAAAGAGGAAGATGAAGTTTCCATGTCTTTTTGGAGGTCAATCGTAATTTTCCAGTCAATTTTTGGGTTTTTGCAGTCAAACTTTAATCCTTATTTTGTTGTTTATGCCATTGTTTTTGTTCCAGTCAATCTTCACTTTGATGGGTCCCCACCTCAATTCTCGTGTCACATATTCAGTCATCACACTGTATAATACAATATGAAAAATTACGATTAATTGTATTTTATTATTCTTTTATGCAGGATATAGAGAAACAAGTTAAAATGAAGCTGTTGAAGCCATGCTCATGCTAAGGTGACAAAGTTGTCAAAGGTATTGTTTTCTTTGAGACTTGAATGGGAGATGATTCATTTGGGCTTGACTTGCATCTAAGACTTTAGCCGAGGTACGTCGGGTTAGCTAAATTTTGAGTTTAGTTTCACCGGCTTGGATATTATTAATCTTGTTAATTAAAATATCGAGGGATTTGATTAGCATTAATATGAGTTCGATTTAATAAATAGCGGTATAAGCTTGATACTAATTTGTACATGTTTTGCTATTTATGTATGTACAAAAATTTGAGAAATTGGTTTTTAGGCATTTTAACTTCAATATATGTTTTGTATGCAACAACAGAACTAAGTTGGTATAAATTAGTTACCGATTTTTTTTACCAGATACAGGTTTGATTATTTGCATATTATAGAGGAAGAATTGGGATGAAATCTATGTTTGCGTCTGTTTCGTATGTAACAGCACCACTAAGTTGGTATAAATTAGTGTTTGATAAAAACAAGTTTTTTGAGCTATTAATTAACCTTTTTTATATGTTATTATTATTAATATGTTTTTTTAATCAAAATTGGTGAATTTTAATGTCTCTTAACATATGCAACAAAATGTCTGATTTGTTTTTTACCAGCATTTGTATGTTTGTATGAGTATTATAATGTGTGGAATGTATGTTTGCATCTGTTTCCTATATTGCGTCTGTTTCGTATGTAACAACAGAACTAAGTTGGTATAAATTAGTTACCGATTTTTTTTACCAGATACATGTTTGATTTTTTGCATATTATAGAGGAAGAATTGGGATGAAATCTATGTTTGCGTCTGTTTCGTATGTAACAGCACCACTAAGTTGGTATAAATTAGTTTCTGTTTTTTTTACTAGATACAAAGTTTTGATTTTTTAAGTTTGATAATCTTGATAACTAAATGTATAAAACAATGTTTTTTTGTATCAGTTTCGTATGTTTTTTTGTAATCCAGTTGGTTAACATACGTTAAGCGGGGGGGTGTCTTTACAAGTAAATTGATGATTTTTGTTTTATTTTTACAGGTGAGCATATTTTTTGCATTAAAGATGAAGATGATTATCAAGAATGAAGTGTAGACAATTTTTTTTTATTTATGATAGTTTTTTTAGCATTTGTTGAATTGCAATGACCGTTTTGTTTTTTTTTAGCACTTTGTAAGAAACAATTCTTGTGTACATTTGAATGTTTTTGGATCTATAAATTTTTTAGCACTTTGTAATGACCGTTTTGTTTGTTTTTAGCACTTTGTAAGTAGCATTTTAAGTAACAAAATGCCTATAACCATATCAATTCTTGTTACGTATGCAACAATTCTGGTGCTGGTACAATAAAACAAAAAAAAATATTGTCTAATAAAAAATAATAATAAATCAGCATTTTTTAAATAATATAAACTGGCAACTCAGTTTTAACCTACGTAACACAACACATGTTACATATGTAACACGGGCATCTGACAGCTTATATAACAATGTGAAAAAAGTAAGAGAGAGATGATGTGACATGTGTGGGGTCCACTTGTCATATGGGCTTTTCAGAAAAATGACAATTGACCATTGTGCCCTTTTTTTGTCATATAGCTTAATAAATCTATTAAAATAATCTAGATTCAATCCACACCATCCATCTAGTTTGATCAATGGCTCAAAGAGAGTTTACAAGGTTTTCTCAACTTTTTGTGGTTTTCATTTTAACCATCCCCTATATATATATATATATATATATATATATATATATATATATATATATATATATATATATATATAGGTGTTCTCAAATTAACTTTCCCCTATATATATATATATATATATATATATATATATATATATATATATATATAGGAATGGGATCATTTGAGAACTCCACTAACTTGAGAGAACTTGAAAACTCCTCTGAACCAATCATAAAAAGACACATCAGCAGCTTTATAATTTCTTGTATTTGTTTAATCAAGGGCATCAAAGTCTTTTACCTACACCCACTTGAGGGTATTTTAGTAATAATAATACCCACCCCACCCCACCCCCACCCCAAGTAACACTTAAAATAATATTAATAGTTACAAATATCTCTCACACTCACCCTCACCCTCTCTCTCACACAAACCGGTCACCCTCTCTCTCTCTCTCTAACTTTGTCTCTCTCTCTAACTCACTTCGTCTCTCTCTCTAACACACACACACACACACGATTCATAGTAATGAAAGCAGGCGGAGGACGGTGGTCTTGGTGGGGCAGGAGGCGGAGGACGGTGGTGGGTTCGAAACAGGGGTGAATGTGGAGGTAGGGGGTGGGGGTTCGATGTTTTTTGAGGGGTCCGATGGTGGTGGATCTGACGTGAAACAGGGGGGGGGGACGATGGTGGTGGTGGTTTTTGCAGAGGACGACGGTGACGGTAGAGGAGGCGGTGGAGATGATGCTATGAAGATGATGACGGTGGAGGACGACGGTCCGATAGTGTTTTTGCAGAGGTTCGAGGTTTCAGGTGGTGGTCCGGTGTTTTGTAGAGGTGTGACGGTGGAACTGATGGTGCTGGATCTGATGGTTTGAGGTGGTGGGGCTGTGGTGGTTGAAGGGTGGTTCGACGGAGGGAGGGGGTGGATCCAATGATGGTGACGGTGAGGAGGTGGTGGTGGTCCGGCGATGATGTTTGGGGGCTGTACAGGTAATTTTTTATTATTACTATTATTATTATTATTTCTGTTAGTATTATTATTATTATTTTGGTTATTGTTATTATTATTAGTATTATTTTTTTCTGTTTTTATTATTATTATTATTATTACTATTATTATTATTATTATTATTAATGATATTTTTTGTGAAAAAGATAGAATTTTTATGTTGAAATTTTGGTTTTGGTCAGGACATGATGCTGTGAAGATGATGATGTTAAACACAAATATAGGATTTTTATGTTGAAAATTTGTTTTTTTTTTGGTTTAAGAAGATGATGGTCTAGTATGTTTTGTAGGAAAACACTGGTGTAAATATCAGTTTACACCAGGGTAAATATGAATGTATTGACGTTTTGATGTAAGAAAACACTTGTATAAACTTTGCTTATGGCAGATTTACACTTGTGTAAATAATTATAGCAGCGTAAATAAAACAAATTTATGGATGGATGGTTTTTTTAGACGTAAATTAACACTGGTGTAAATAATTACACAGTGTAAAAACGAGGGGGGGGAGATGACGCTGGTGTAAATATGAATGTATAGTCATTTGGTGTAAAATTCGATTTTTTTTTACAATAGTGTAAAAAACACAGTGTAAAAACGAGGGGGGGAGATGACAGAATGTATATTTTTGATTTTTTGTTTTATAAAAATAAATTAATTTAAAAAATAAAATGAAGTTTTAAAAAATGAATATTTTTAATAATTGAATTAAAAATTAATATGATATTATATTAATTATTTCTTTCACATGGGTGTTTTACCTTAATGCCCCTTAATGTACTTTATTAGATTAAAAAATTAGTTATTAATCAAGTCAAGACAAAAAACTCCATCTTTTGATCTTAACCATTAGATCATCAAGATCAATGATCCACAAGAGTTCTCGAGTTCTCTCAACTCAATGGATTTCTCAACAGATCCATGCCCTATATATATATATATATATATATATATAGAATGCTCGTATAGAAATTGTATAATATGCAGGACCCAGATAAATCCTTTACCAGCCGACTAAGTAAAGCTGGCTATTACAAAATAAAACAAGACTAAAATTTTTATAACTAGTAAACCAAGCCACTCGTGAATCCATTTTATTACTCGTACCCATTCAAACGTTTTCAACAATAATAAGGTAAATCTCTTCCCTCTAGTTTTATTTATAAATCTAATATAAGTATAATATAAGGAGTTGTATAAAATTAAAGGCAGGATTAGGGTACTAGTCATGGTTGGTGTTAGATAATCTAACTCTAATTTAGCCATGTATTGATCACCCATGCTTAAACTAGATAGGGTTAGTCAAAGCCAATCAGGATAATTACTGGTTACTACCCACTTCTTATTTAACTAGTATTTAAGATTATCCTAGTCTTAATCACGGAATCAAGTTCGTATTGAGTAGACTAAACATCTATAAAGCCAAGGTGAGTTACTTAAACTTTATTCAAAACCTGATACTTGTTCATAAAAGTGTTTTGATGGTGATTGATCATGTATATATATCGAACCATAGGTGTGTGGCATCCAGGGTGTTATATATATATATATATATATATATATATATATATATATATATATATATATATATATATATATAGGGGATGGTTAAAATGGAAACCACAAAAAGTTGAGAAAACCTTGTAAACTCTATTTGAGCCATTGATCAAACAAGATGGATGGTGTGGATTGAATCTAAATATTATAATACAAGAAAGGACATTAAAGTAGGAGAGAGGTATGAGGAAGGGTAGTTGAGTAATTTGGCATGGGGTATGTGTTGGTTACTGCATGAAACTTCAGAGCACGTCATATCATTCCCTCTCTCTATCAATAACATCTCCCTCTCTCTTCTTGCTTATACAAACATCCCAAATTCAAATTATCGACCCCTGTTCTCTCTTGTAAAGCATCCTACAAACAGTGCATGTTCATTACAAAGCAACATTCTTTGAAGAAACAACGAACAATCCTCAGTGATTACACATCAACGAAAGGATGAGATCGTTCATGTGGAGCCTATCTTCGTTTAAACGGCGGTTTGGTTCGAAGAAAAATTCAAAAAGGTAGGTGTTTAATGTTTTTATTTAGCATTACAACCATTATTATTTTCTATAAAACATTTGGGGGTTCTCGAGTTGGGTGTAGTAAATCTTTGAGTTTGGAGGTTTTTGAATTTGGAACAGTAGATATGGCTTGAATTGGGGGTTTTGGGATTTGTTTTTTATTCTCTGTAAAATGACATGGTATGTTGTGAATGTGACACACTAATCGGAAATTAAAAGTTGAATACGTATATACTTTGTTTGAAACAGGAGGAAAAGAAAAGTTGTCATTTTGTCTGATGATACCACATCAAAAAGGCATGTTAAGCACAAGAGCAAATCAACTAGTGGCCATGAAGAAGCAAAACGTCAACTAGGTAGGTGTTACATACATTATGGATATTAATTAGGATATTTTGCTTTATAAATTATAGGACTGTAATTATAGTGTGATGTGGTTGTATTTATAGTTTTATTAATGAGGATGTTTTATATATAAATGTTGTGATGGTAGATTATGATTCAGACACACCGCTTGTCAATTTAAAGAGGCTGTGTAAAAGAGTCGTGAAAGATTGTCAGGATGCTGATCCCGGGCCATCTAGAGCGAAACCTTCAGATGATGACGAGGGAGGAGAAACATCCATTCAAGCGTCTGCTGATAGTGATGCGGACTTTTCTGGTGCAGAAAAGAGTGATGATGATGAGTCGAGCGTGAAGGCGCATAAGGGTAAGGGTCGATATTAAGAATACATTTTCACAATATGTTATGTATAATGCTATGGTTTACTTGGGTAATTGGTGTCTTATGTGTGCAGCCGAGAGGCCTTCCTTCTTTTGTAACAGACGTCTTCGACAAGCGGCTAAAAATAAAGGTTTGTATTAAATGTTTTTTGGATACTTTTCCTGTTACGTGTGTAAATGAGTTTTATATGTTCTTGTTTAGCAATATGGTGTTCCTGTATCCTGAATTATATGTTTTGCAAAAGCAGAAAAAAAGCTAGCATGTGGAGGAGTTCAAACCAGAGCAAAGAAAGGTTGGTTTTACAGTACATAATAAAAATGTTATTTACAATGCTATTTCTAGTAAATATGTAGGAACTTTTAATAGTTACATGTGTAACAGGTAAACAAGCCGTACCTGTGTATGATGTGTCATCAAGCTCGCCAGTTAGGATAACCCGATCAAAAGCACGAGCGATAGAGATATCATCTGAAAAACCAAGGGCCAGAAAAGTCGAACCAACAAAGCCAAATAAACGTAAGAAGGCGGAGAAAATGTTGAACGATGGACTAGAGCCTCGTAAGAAGCACAAAAGATCAAAGTTGAACGAGTGGCTGGGAATACGTACTAGATCATCACCAACACAGTTTACAAGGTGCATACAAATACTAAGTGACGAACAACGCCTAGCAGTGAAGGAAATGGGGTTCGGCCGCCTGCTTAGTTTGAAAATGGATGGGATACCAGCGAAGTTAGGGCATTATGTTGTTGATAACTTTGACCCGGATAGTTTGGAGTTGACCTTGCCGTCTGTGACAATTGCCATTGATGCTGAGGTCGTGCACAAGATACTCGGTATTCCAATTGGAGGGGTGTCTTTCAATGCGCTGGAGTGTAGGGACGCGCATGATGAAGGGATATCTAAATGGAAGAAGAGGTACCCGCCGAGCAGATTTATATCTCCAAAGCAAATGGTTGATATGATTGAGAAAGAGTCCAATGGTGAGGATGATTTTAATTTTCGTATGGATTTTATGATGTGCTTCTATACGATCATGGTTGACTGCCACAAACAAGGGAGTTTGAAGGACAATATACTGGACTATCTGACGGATGACTTGGATTTTGCCGGGCTGGACTTGTGTGAGTTAGTAGTGGAGGTTCTAAGGAGTTGTAAAAATGGTTGGAGACGAGACAGTTTGGATCCACCTTTTACAGGCCCACCTTTTTTACGGTAAATTATTTTTAACGTATGTTACATACTGACATAGGGTACAATTAACAGTATTTCTTTACTTGTATACAACATTTATTTTGCAGCTTTTATACGTGGATAGTTTTAAATGCAAAGGTATAGATATTGATTCGTCAATGCTTCCTATGAGTTTCTGGACATTCCAAAGGTTAAGAGACCGAGAAAGGATTGAAATAAAAGGAGACGGTTTCGGAAGGGGTACTATGAAACCGTTGACTTCGTACGAGGGTTTGAAGGTTGGATTAGATGAACCAAGTATCAAGGTTTGTAACATGTTGTGTATTAGCTATGTACATTTCGTGTATTACATATAAATATTATACTAACAGGTAACGAATATCAAAAACAGGAAAGGGTAGCAAGTGTCGGGGATCTAGTAGATGTTTTGATTAGAACGAAAAAGAGGGTTGAATCGGCCATCTGCAAATTAGATGAGGAGTATCCAGGTAGAGAAGAAGTTGTGGCTGTCAAGTCTAGGTATGATGCTTTCATTAAAGACATGGTGAAGGCGAATGAGGCCGAAGCTGTTGCGTGTGTAAAAGCAGATGGAGAAATCTCCTCTGTTTTAGCAGCAATAAGTAAATGCAGCACAATTGCTGCAGGTAAGTTTGATGTTTATGACGAATATATAATTTTATAAATACATTGAATCCCAACATTGAATATATGTATCTTACTTCAGCAGAGAAGGCTGGACCAAGCAACCAGAAACAACTAGATGAGGATGATGGTTTTAGTTTGGGTGAATCGCCGCTGAACAAATCGCCAGTTACATGCTCAAAAGAGAAAAACGGTGATGGCGCGGTGGACGAGGGGGGGCATTTGAAAGTCCAATAGTAAGCCAATACAGAAAGAATCTGCATGACAGTGAAAAGCAAAAAATGACGGTCAAACAACAGGTGTGGAAGAAACGGAAGGGCAGGAGATTTTCAAAAGTGAAGGTAAAAGAACACTATGCACATTCCAATCATTAGTAACATTGTGTTTGACTGGTTATGTCTTTAACATCTGTTAACAGGAAATGAAGATCTGGCCAAGAATTTAACCAGCAAATTTGCTGAGGTTAGTGAAGAGGGGAAACATGAGCAGCATGTAGCAGGACATTCAGGGGACCTACAACAAAAAGGTAAGCAGAGTAGCAACGGTATGTTCGGTTACATACGCATAGTATTCACATAAGTCAAGGTGTTGATTGTAATGTTATGTGGTTATGCAGA
Source organism: Ambrosia artemisiifolia (assembly GCA_032199755.1). Classification (NCBI taxonomy): domain Eukaryota; kingdom Viridiplantae; phylum Streptophyta; class Magnoliopsida; order Asterales; family Asteraceae; genus Ambrosia; species Ambrosia artemisiifolia. The sequence continues at coordinate 48,632,562 of CM063515.1, read as the reverse complement.
TGTCGATGCCATCCGACAAGTTGTTGAGAATGTGTCAGATAATGTGGTACCAAATGACAATGAAGAGGAATTGCTGAGCACACAACCGTTGGCAGCAACACAAAACGAACAATTAGGTAAAAACTGGATTGTTGTTAATAAACATGTAAATCACATAACCAAAATTCTGAAAATTGATTACATATGAAATGTGAATTAACTTTATACACGGGATAATATTGTTGTTTCAGAACCGAATGCGCCAACAAGTGAGATTGAACACGAATTGGTGAGCACACAACCATTGGCTTCAATGCAAAGCGAACCAACAGGTATGCCGTGGAATAGTATAAAATTGTTAATATATAGAATTGCGTTAAGATTGTTGTATGGTGACGTATGTTACGATATCTTAAGGCGGCGCTGTAAGGCCAGAAGAAGCTGCAGACGACAGCAAAGTTGAATCAACTGTGAACATTAGAGACACAAAAGCAGACGAACAAATGCAAGAGGACAAAACAGGTGAAGCAGAGGTGACCACGCTCAGCAATAATGAGTCAGGTATGATATTGTAAAATTTATAAGTACATGTATAGCTCATATGATATGATTGTGTTATAAGTTATGTTGATAATGTGAAGCAGGGTACGTAACAAACGCAAACGCTACAACAAATACAGTTCAGTCAGGGAAAAATGATGAACAGGGGCAACAACCTGAAACAGGTATTGTAAAGTCATTTCATTGTGTCGATAGTAAAGCAATTATGTAATGTGGGCGGGTGCGGAATTGTCGTACAGGAGTACAGGTGCATACGGCAGAATCGAGTGATAGGGGCAAGCAGGTTGGTGAAGCGGGGAAAGAAAAAGAAGCAGGTACGATGAAAAAGAAAAACTAAATATGTTTAGAATACACAACAGGGTCGATAAATTATATTTGGTTATACATTTGCAGGAATGACCTGGATATTTCCATATATGTCAACACCAGATGGCAACGATGCGCCAACGTTTAGCTTTGGCCTTACACAACCAGAACCAACAGATCCGGGAGAGTCGGGTTTGAATTCAGTTCTTAAAATGCCAATACAAAAATGTTAGATAATTGTCTGTGTTTTAAACAGTTTTTAATGTCTATCTTACAGAAGGTGTCACAATGACTCAAAAAATGGAATGTGGTTTGACGGACAAAGCAGGTGAATCAGGTATCAACTCTACATGTTACCAATGTTGAATCGCTGGAACATATTACTCAGCTAACAAAAGTTGTGACATACGTTACAGGTTCTGGCGGTGCGGATGTCAATGAAAAAGTTGATGAGAAGGAGGTTGTTGGCTCAACAGGTTAGATTTAGGCTGTTTTTGAACGTATAAAATTATTAACATGTGTAATCATACAACTGTTTTTAATGTCTATCTTACAGAAGCTGTCACAATGGGTCAAAAAATGGAAGGTGTTTTGAAGGACCAACAAGGTGAATCAGGTATCAACTTTCCATGTTAACAATGTTGAACCGCTGGAACCGATTACTCACCTAACCATAGTTGTGACATATGTAACAGATTCTGCCGGTGTGGCTCCGAAGGCAAAAGTTGATAAGAAGGAGGATGTCGGATCAACAGGTTAGATTTAGGCTATTTTTGGAGTGTTAAAAATGTTGAAATGTGTAATCATACAACTGTTACATGTGTAACATGATTTTCATGTATATTAGGCGGCACAGCCCTGGATGTGAGCAAGGCGCGTGGAAAGGCGAAAGCTGATGATGTTATAGGTTAGTCCATAACTAAAATTGTAATGTAATTTTAGTTTTCATACATATCTGCTGATAATACTTATTTTGGATATTTAGAAGCGGGTTGGGTTGGTGGATCATTATGTAATACAACACCGGTGTATCCGTTGGTGCCGCCCGTCAGTTCATATGACGCACAGACTCAGGTTTACAATGAGTATGGGGTTGGTGATAGCCTGGAGGTAGATGAGGACAACATGACATTGGCAATGCGCCAATCAATGATTGCAAAGATGGATGCAACCAAGCGAAACCCCCTACGTGAAAGGAATGTCACCTATGTTCATAAGTCACCGTTTCACATAAGGGGGGTAGATTTGGGAGAGGGGGTCACAAAGGATGATGATGCGGTATGGAACTTTGTTTACAGGGACGAGGATCCGTTGAATATGTTGTGTGGTTCTGAGGAAAGAAGGAGGGTAGCCATAAAAACCCGGTAATTAATTTGAAGATTGTATGTGTTAATAAGTTGTTGACCTGCTGTAACATGTGTAACATTTGTTGTTTTTGGTTTTATGATTTTTTGCAGTCTAGAGCGTGGGGAAGAGGTAAAAAATATAGACATACCAGCTGAGGAGATAGATAATGCGCTTGCCAAGTAAGACAATGTTTTTTTTGGGAACTTATAAGACTGCTTCCTAAATCTTTCTTGGTTAAATGACAACAGTGAGGTGTTATTTAGAAGTTTATGTGACGTGGAAGCCACACGTAGCATGTTCAAAACGTTGAAGCCGGGGGAGCAGGTGATGGATGTGATTGTTGACTGTTGGGTGGATGTTTTAAACTACGAGGAGAGGTTGAAATCGGACGGGGCACCTCTACGTTTGTTTGTAGGGACAAACGCAGTGGTACGTTATTTAAAAAGCAAACATCGGGTTACATATGTTATGTAATTGACAATGACAGCTTCTTTTTATTTTGTTGACCAAAAAATTAGGTTCCATGGATGCTTAATGACACCAAGTGTGATCCGAAAAGACGAACTTCACGGTTTTCAGCAGCGATGTTGGCTGCAGTGCCTCGGTATGAGAGCAACCGTGACTTCAAACGATATGATATCGTCTTTTTCCCGATCCTTGAAAGGGCCCACTTCTACTTATTGGTGTTTGAGCTGAAGAATATTGCCATAATGCTGATTGATAATGACAAAAAGCGAGGGAGACGAACATGCAAGGATCATCCTGACTTTCACAAAAAGGATACTGTAAACAAATATGTAAGTTTTTATAGATAATTTGAAAGGCTATATAATAAAACCTTGTTGATTTAAAACAATGTTTTTTACAGAAGCACATGTTTGTGGAGTTCCTTAAAAGCATCAAGCATCCGAAGGCTGGAAAGATCGGAGGGGCAGAAGTACATAGGTTGGATGTAGAGTGGGGCACATCCAGTAATGAGACGGATTGTGGTGTATACCTAATGAGACACATGGAGAGATTCATGGGCCTGCATGTACCGTTTGACTGCAAATTCAGTAAGCACTGGCGCGCTAAAGAAGGGGAGATCAATAAGCTGCGGTCCAAGTACACCGCACATATTCTGCGTTCACCGGTTAACACAAAGAAGGGTGAGGTGGAAGCAGGGGCACGCTTGAAGACACAATCAGCGTTGGTGTAGGTGTTGGATGAAAACTCTGTATGATTACTGTGTAGTGTTGGAACTGTTTTTTGGGTGAAGATACACTAATGGGGTCTGTAATATAACTTAACCTAACTTAACTAATATGGTCAATTGTCAAACGCCTAACTGTTTTAAGCAGGTAGTATGTTTTAAGCACATGTATTCTGTTGCATATGTTAAACTGTTTTAAGCGGATAGTATGTAAGAATCTTGCATACGATAATAGCTAGCAAAATTGTAAGGTAGTACATAAGAGATGGTTTATATGGTAGTGAGGTGGCAAAACAACCTGTTACATACATAACATAGATCCACACGGTCAGACTGACATAGCCTACACGTCTTAAACAAACACATGAAAATAAAAACCTACATAAACTGTCTTCCACACGAAACGTACATAGACGAAAACACAAAAAAAACAGAACGACGAACCCTGAGAATAAGTTGCCAAGTCATGGCGAGAATGATCCATACTGCGCTTCCAGGCTCAGCTCTGACTCTTCGCTGTCCTCGCCTTCCCAGGGGTTATAGCTTGCCCACCTAGCGAGGGTATTTGGTGAGTTTGGGCACAATGGACAACCGCAATACTCATGGTCGTACTCAACACCTGGACACTCCAAGTCTGATATTGGTACGTCCGTTTTTGTTACCGAGTACGCAGTGCCAACTGACGTCCCTCCATCAACATCCATCTTTGCATCGCCCGATGTTGCGTGAGTACTAGAACCATCTTCCATCATTGTCGTGTCACCGCCTTTGTTCGGTAGTGTTCTATCATTGGTTGCAGTAACATGTTTCGAACCGTCAATGGCTTGACGTTTGGTACGCTCCAGTAAAGCCCAAAAATCAGTTACTTTTGAAGTGACCTCCTGATCGACGTCGATCTTCTGTCGCTTGGCTGCATGAGGGTTTGAAGGAGTTTCCATTTGCAAAAAGTGTTTCTTTTGGTAAGTTGGGAACACTATTATTATGGAACTTCAATCTACTTAGAGAATGGGGTATAAAAATGAAGTTAAATGATGGGTGGTTGGGGTAATTTAATTTGAGTTTAATGGTATACTTTGCTTTATGTCAAATCAATAATGAGTTGTTGGGTGATAAAGTTGAATTTATATTTTATTCTCTTCATGTGGTATATAATGTCTATCATTATTTTATTACATTTTGGTACTTCTCTTCCCTACAAAATCTACTACACATGCTCAAACAGTTCCTGTCCATGGGCCCACACAAAGGGATGTGTAATATAATAATAAGCAATGCAGTGGAGATTCTGTGTTGCATATGTCACCAATACTGGGTAAAGTAAAACACATAACCTAATAAAAACAACGCACCACATTGTAGCCCCACATTGTATATTACAAAACAAAAAACATCATGTCTGGTGGGTGAGAATCATACATAAACTAGTCAAATACCAAAAAAAACATAGAAGTAGCTGGGGAACAACAAAACATGAAACTGTGGCAACCATGTTACACACGTAACAAACAAAAGGGACATCAGATGTTTCTAACTGTTACCGGAGTCCAACATGGTTCAAAAAGCAGAGATTAGTAATGCTGCCCCATCAACTGCCATCCACTTGTTTTACGCTTTCCCGGCCTTTGCCGCCGCCTCCTTGGCCCTCTTCATCGCAGCAACCTTCTCACAATTCCTTGCATCATGATCTGTGACATATTGGTGGCAGTTGTTGCATAAGCGTGGGGCCTTAGGCATTTTGGGACGCTTTGTGCTGGCCTTCTCACCAGCTCCCGATATTCTGCGAGTTTTACCACAACCCTTGTTGCGTGCCACATCAGGATTGTCAACCATGATTTCAGTATCAGCCGATTGCCCGATAATGTCTTCCACATCAGAGTGAGACTGTTGATTCGGAGCGACAGAAATAGGTTCCCTGGATAACAAGTTCAGTTTCATAGATTTCAGCTGCTCAACCAAGTCCGCAAGCGCGCTTTGATCTGTTCTGGCAACATCAACACATTCACTTACAAGTTCAAGTATCTCATTCCTCAACAGAGAACCTGGATGAGTGTCAACACCATAACGGCCGGTGATGGCATACACATGCTTGGGTAGTGTGTCACGTAACCACCTGTCGACAACATATTGTTGGGGGATGCGGTCAACCTTATTAATCATGTAAACTGCAAAGACATGGCGGCAAAGGTAGCCAAGACGCATAAAACCTCGACACGAGCATTCAGCCGTTGAATCAGTGCTGTCAAAACGCACCTGCATCATTGTACCAAATGGTAAGACCTATGGAGTGCAACAAATATTAAGAATATGAACATTATAGGTGGTATATAAAGCCAAGTCAGTTTCAGCAGATTGTCCCATGTTTTGGAACTAACTTGTTACACATGTAGCAACTAACTGGTTACACATGTAGCATAAATTATAGAAGCAACCCAAGAACATTAAAGTTTTGACATCTGAAAACCTAACTCACAAGAAGTACAGAAAATCCAAATACATGCAATATAGTGCTTGGTACAAGTAAGTTGTTACTTATGTAGCATGAGCTAGAACTAACAATAATATTTTAAGATTGGGCAGAAAACTTAAATGACAGGGAGTAATAATCAAAAAGACCTTCTTAGGGAGTGGAACAACACATGTTACACATGTAGCAGCCTTTTTTTAAGCAGCTGTTGTTAAGATTATTAGCTGTTTTAACATTAAATACAAAAACACAGGAAGTTGGAAAAATTAGTACCTGGTAAACGTTGGTAACATCACGACGCTTGTCGAGTTGTGTGACTGAAAAGACGGCCGGCATGTTCTCCTGTTCATCAACATTCGATATGTAGCACGAAAACTTCCCCTTCAAAATCTCCTTCTTAACTTCCTCGAATATAGTATTCGTGTACAGCGTAAACGCATGCTGCTCAATGTCTAAATCTGTAGACCCGAAAAAAACAGTTGATGAAGTTTTGTACTCGGCAACACGCTGACGGTAACGTTGGCTATCAAGGCGGGACTCAAAACATAACATGAACTGAACTAGTGTGTGTGCACTAGTGGAATTGACTTTGAATGCACTGTTGGAACTCTCGCTTCTGGATGTAGTTTTCATCAAGCATGACATTGGAATCTCCCTGAAGTACGTCGGCACCCACAATTCCTTGATTGCAAACATATCGCTCAACCACTGGTTTTCTTCAAGACCAAATGTCTCTAGCAGCGCATTCCATCGAGATTCAAACGTTGAAGGTTTTATGAAAATGTTCCACACCAATTTATGAATGCACGACCGAAATTCAGTGTTGGCTAAAACATCTCCAACAACCTAGGTACAAAGCATAAATAAAGGTACGACATTATAAACATGTGCGTGAGGAAGTTAATATAAGTTAAACACAGAACATGGGTGCCTACATAACATTACCTTGTTGGGTAGTTTTTTCATTATATGCCACATACATAGTCTGTGGCGAGCCTCACTAAAAACTTGTGGTACAGCCTGCATCATGGACGGGTCTTGGTCAGTCAACAAAAGCCTGGGCTGTGAACCATGAGCTTTTAAAAAACTTTCAAGCAACCACACGTAGGAATCAATGGTTTCATTAACTATCAATCCTGCACCAAAGGTCACACACTGCTTGTGGTGGTCCACACCAGTGAAAGGGACAAATATCATGTTGTACCTTGACATTATAATCATGAGTAGATTGTTATTTACGTATGTTAAGTAGTGAAAATTGCAAAACAGAGAATCTGTAACGCACGTTAAGATAACTTACTTGTTTGTGTTGTATGTTGCATCAAACGACACAACGTCACCGAAGGCCTTATAATTCAATTTTGAAATTTCATCAGCCCAAAAAACAGAGTGCAGCTTTCCATCGCGTACCACAAAGTCATAAAAAAAGTCTGGCAAATTTTCAAGCCGATCACGCAAGCGGTCAAGGAATAAAGACGAGTCCCTCTCGCCAATAAAAATCCGAAGGTCCTTACTAAAGTTCTTGAAATCAGAAGCAGTTCCATGGACATTATGGTGGCCGCCTTTAAGAGACACTAAGTACCGATGAGCTTTCAAAGGTCCAACTCGGTTTAGAGACATGTTATGAATAAACTGCTTGGTCGAGAAAGAAAGTTTCCGAGAAATCTTAGTAAGGTCAATGTTATTTTTATCCCATAGCTGATGGTTATGAACATCATTGAAACGAATCACTTTAAATAACGAACCCCCACAAGTGATTGACAATAACACATGGGCTTGGCAGTTCGAAAGGCTGAACGTCGATTTACGGGGTTTAACAGAAGATTCATCTAAAGTGTCAAAGGTTTTGTTAAACTGAGGTTTACCGTATTTGCAACAACGGATATACTTGTGTGTGGGTTCCCCCATCCAATTCTAGGTTTTTTGCCCTTCTAGGTGAAAAACCGGCCTGCTCTGCATATTCTTCATACATTGACATTGCAGCCTCAAACGTCGGGAAAGTCTGACCAATAGCAGGCAAATACCGGGGACTGACATTGGGGATCCAGAATTGGGTGCCATTGGGGGTTGAAATAACATAGTACGGCTCCCTGTCTTCATTTGCACCTGTTAAGTAAAAAACATATTAGATTTCTATATTTACGTTTGATCATGTTAAACTTTGGCCTTCTTTGCAAGGCTGTGTTACACACGTTAGAATTATATATGTTCTTTTATTATGTTGTACTTAAAATATATTAGACACGAAAACAGTTACCAAAAATATATTTTTTTATCAAAATCTTGCTACAAAAAAGGTCTACAAAAACAGCAGATATGTAACACATGTAACATATATAATGTAGATTCTTGCCCAAAATGGCTATCACCATGTACATAATCATGCTCTGTTCCTGATAACTAAAGTGCATCTTTGGAAAAAGTTACTTACCAAACTCAACCCCTGCATATACACCAAACTCAACCCCTGCATATACATTTTCATTTGGTCCTCTTTGATTCCCATCAACAGGCTCCACTCCATCAACATTCCTCAACAAAGATGAGGACCCAGATGAGGAGCCAGCAGTAAAGCCTGTAAACAACAAAAAAAATATAAAACCTTATAAACCACAATAAAAAAAATAACTTTGATGAGGGTAGTATGAAACCGAATATAAAACATACTAACACTATGTAACCCTGTTAAAGAAAAAATATAATCATCAACAGACAATAAGTAATGATCACTATAATGCTCTGTTTCTGATCATCGGTTTTTATGAATATAAAACCCTATGATCATAAACACACAATAACTAATGATCAGTAAACAGACAATAACAGTACTACAACATACTAAGCTAGCCTACTAGATCATCGGCGTTAAAAAAATAAGGTACAGACCTTCGGAACCAGAATCATGCTCTGTTTCTGATACAGGAGAGGAACTTGAAACATAATCAGGCGGTGCATGGTTATTGAGAGAATCAACGAACATTAAATGTGGATTCATTGGAGGATTCGATTCCATCGCATTAATCACTTAATGAGGCAAGAAGAAGATTCAAACGAAGTTAATGAGAGAGTGAGAGAGTAGATTATTAATGGTGAAAAGGGGGGAAGATACATGAGGGAAGTAATAATAATCAGGAGAGAGAGAGAGAGGTTACTTGACTTTTGAACCCTCTAGTACTACTTCATGTCAGTAAATGGCTAATCAAAGGAGAAGCAAAAAGACTAAATTAACCTTTCCCTCCTAAACAAACATTAGTGATGTGGATTAATGAGAACCACTAGTTGGGTTTCCGGGAGTTTTCTCGTTTTAGAGGGTTTTCTCTATACCTTTAGCCTATATATATATATATATATATATTATAGTGATCATTATATTTTCTAGGCGTGGAGATACAGTTACAACCTCATGGGGTGTGTCTATGCTGTATGTGTGAATATATAACACTAAGTCCGGATTATGATTATGGTGACATGCAAGGAGCTCATACACGATCAATATGAATGTTTATGTGGTTGTTTTACTCACGAGTCAATTTATGTGGATCACCAGCTTTTTGTTGGCGTATTTTTATTACTCGAGCATGTATCTCATGTTAAGGGTTACTCATTCATCATGACTATGGTTCTAATTTACAAGCTTTTTTATGCTCACTTATAGGGCTCATCCACCATGCGGGTCTTTTTGGATGGGGACTTGGCTGGCTACCTGGATGACCCTTGATCTAACAGAAGATTCGCCATATATATATGGATTCCAGCCTCATCTCCGAGATCATATGGAAAGTAGAAAACAATTTTCCGATCATCCACAAAATTAGAATACAAAGCTTTAGTAGACACAGTGGTCGAACTCACGTGGTTACAAGCCTTGCCAAAAGTATAAACACGATTTCTACCCTAATTCTTTTGTGCGATAATCTTGGGGCTACATATCTCTCTAAAAGTTCAATCTTCCATGCCAAACAAAGCATGTTAATGTTAAGTTCCACTTTGTACGAGAAAAGGTGGCATAAGGGAAATTGAAGCTCCAATCCATATATGCAGAAATCAAGTAGCGAACATATTTACAAAATCACTACCTACTCATAGATTTACATTTTTACGATCCAAGCTACATATCGTCACCCGCCCTTAGATGGCGGGGTGATAAGAGACACATGTAATTATGATTAGTTAGAGGTGATATTATATAAATGTAGTTAGAGATACTATTGTGTAAATATGGTTAGTATATAACACCTCGTCATTGAAAACCTAATTGCAATCAATTAAACAAAATTACAATTACACACACACATATAGGTGTTTTAGCTTCAAAAACACCAAACTAAATCCAGAAACAAACCTCCATCCATGGCTTATCTTGCAAATGTTTGAATTCTTAAAGGTCAATTGAAGAACAAAATGTGAGCCCATCCGTAGGGCATACTTGAACGTCAAGTGGGTGGCAACCCCTTCAAGAGAGTGTGCACGTCTTTGGTCTTTGCAATTATGGTGTTAGAGTGGATAACAACCTTGTAGTTACCGCTCTAATCTTGTTGCAAACAATTCTTGAATACATTGATGGGTTGGACACACGCGCCTCCACGATTCCAACAAATGAACATGATATGGCTTTTACATCTGAAGCAACAACATCAAAAAAAAAATTCAATTTTCATTTTGGTTAAAGAAGGTGGTAGTTTTCAACAAGGATGGAATGCTACAACATATATACCATTTGCTGTTGTTGTAGTTGTTGATGACAACCAAAGTGAGATTAGTGTCCTGATTCTATTAGATATCGATAAGGTCATTTGTTTTCTTAATAACTAGGTTTCAATTCAAAAACCCACCTTGAGTTGAAAATTTATGTGTGTATACTAATATAATTTGAAAGATAGCAAAATATGCTTGTAAGGTAGAATAATTATACTCTGAAAACTAGGGTGACAATTCCTAACCTCTTTAATACACAAATTAACTATGTTCAATAAAAAATGCAATATGTAATTTTATATTTTTTAAATTATTAAAACTAGGTGGGGGGTGTTCTGCGTCATATCTTGTTCTTGGTACATAAAACATACAAGAGTGTAATAGACATGAGATACAAAGTAGTTAAACGACTTGTATTCGTGTTAGATACATGTTTTAATTGCATCGTCTTTGACCTATAGAGCAAAATTATACCTGTTTTCCTAGTCCCCACCGAAAAATTAGTTATACAAATATACATATGTTTAAACTGTAAAGTAGACTGAAGAACTAAAGGAGGGAATATTGAAGGGTTGCTTTCGGTTAGTGTATGTATGTTCACATTCGAGTGATCTTCTATCCTGTGGTTTTACATGTTTGTATTCTAGCTACAACCCACTTTGATCAATATAACTATATAAAATTTAACTAATTAATTAATAAATATATGGTGAAAAATTAGATATATACGTAGTTAGTAGTAAGTAACACATGTTTTAAGCTATAAAGTAGAGACTAAAGGGAGAATTATGATTGAAGGCTAGCTTTCGGTTTGTGTATGTATGTTCACATTCGAATGATCTTCTATCCTATGCTTTTACATGTTTGTATTGTAGCTACAGCCCACTTTGATTAATATAACTATATAAAATTCAATTAATTAATTAAAAATGATTGGTGAAATCAGACGAATATAGGTAGTTAGTAGTAAGTAACATTTAATGCATGGCATGTGGGATTATGATATAAGTTAAAGCAAAAAAAAGGAAACGAATATATGTATTTGTGTTTTAATAGTGTCCCTCGTGACACTTTGTTGTTTGTTAGTTTATTTCCTTGTGGCTGAGATCCAAGGCTTTTTTATAAAAGTTAGGATAAAACATTTCTAATGCGAATGACAGCAGTCACGTGAATTTTCCCTATCTTGAAGAAGCTGGTTTCATACTTGGTTCAGCCAGGGGCGTAGCCAAGTGCAACCCAAGGTGTGCGGCCGCACACCTTGAAAAAAAATATTTAGTGTATTTTATAGACGAAAATCCCGATCGCACCCCTTGAAAGTTTGGAAAAAGCCCCCGATCGCACCCAAAACCCCCCGATCGCACCCCTTTAAAAACAATTCTGGATCCGCCACTGGGTTCAGCCATGAATTACCTGAAGCATTGCGTTGAGCTCTCGTTGGCCGGAATTGATCGGAGTTTTGTCCAAGGTATAAACGTGAAAAAAGTTTTATTTTTTCAACTTTGTAAGTATGGTTGTAAAAATCTCGCCTAGCTTCCAATTAGTCATTGATTAATCGCTAGTCGAAGGTTCACTGAGTAAATACCGATTAACTACTAGACGGTGGCTGTCTAGCGATTCCAGAAAAATTCCGACAAAAATCTGTAAATTTTGGGTCTGGTTTCAACCAAAACCTGTAAATTCTAGCGATCCTATATACTTAAAGATATGAGTCGAGAAAATGGTTAAAATATGCATGCTTAAAAAAAGTACATATAACATGTGTGTGAATAGATATTAAACTGAAAATTACATATAAAATCTCAATCCGATTAATCGCTAGTCGATATCTCACCGACTGACTAGCGCCTAGCGATTTTTACAATATTGCCCATAAGTGAGTTGTGAAACATATCAATCATAAAAGCCAATCTACCACATGAATTTGAACTTTTCACCTTTTCAACTTCGTAAGTTACTTATGACCAGCAGGGTCGGCCCAATGTTTGGGTGGCCTAAAACGAATTTTAAACGTGGGGCCCTTTTGAAAAAAAGAATGTATTTTGTTTATGAAGTAAAAAGATTGAAATCATATAATAATCATATGATAGCTTTGATGCACTTAATTACAAGATTATACTTGAGTATTATCTAAAAAGCTGGTATAAAAATGATCACACTTAATTATAGGATTGTGAAAATAAACTAAGCACAATTATCCTTGTTATTGGAGTAAAATTGCAGACCAAATTCCACATATATTAATAACAAGATATCTATTATTTATGTTACACAAACTAATACATCTAATATTAGTGTCAATAACCTTTAGACATGAAAACAGAAATAACACCTATATCCTTTTTGCCAAATAGATTACACACTATTGTTTTTTTTTTTAAACTAAAACACATCATAAAAACTCAGAGCTTGTAACGGTTGTTTAATATACGTCTGAAACTAATTTAATCAAGCGAACAAACAAACTTTGCAAAATTCGACTAGAGAAATACAACTTTGTATATAATAGCGGACGAATTTAGAAGAGGAGACAAAATAAAACTAAGGGCACCTTTCATGTTCATCAACAACTCAAAGGCCCAAACTTAACCCAATTTAACCTTGATAAACTTATTAAAAAAATTTGGGGCCCAAAGCAAAGGCTTTAGTAACCTTACCCTTAAGCCGGCCCTGATGACCATCAAACATTATCAGGACGAAAACCACACTTTACTCGAATAAAAAAGTGAAAGGGCGAATGAGACCCACAAATTCCATATTTGCCGAACCAACTATGAAATTGACACGTACCAACCCAATTTTAATGACCTCAAATTCGGCACTGAGTGAATCCAAAACAGTCCATATCATCTCCTAAACTCAGCTTCCCGTGACATGTTAAGACGAATCGTATCACAATAATTAATTCCATCATCAAATAATATAATACAAGCAAAGCTTAATTAGCATCTTCAACTTACTTGTTTTACCTTAATCTTGTATAGTTGTATGTATATATTATTATTTAAGGTATGTGTGTGTATTATTAATCAAAGAAACAATAAACGTACGCGTGTACGTTTAGGTGTGGGGATGGAAACACCCGTGAATGGATTTATTCTACTTTATTATGTTCCCCTACAGCCACAAGGAAATAAACTAACTACACAACAACAAAGTGTCACGAGGAACAAAAATTAATATGCGTTTTTTTTTTTTTTTTTTTGTTGCATTAAAATCTCACATGCTCTCCATTATGGTTATATAAAAAGTGAAAAGGTAAGACAGCCACATATTTCACAGGGTTTTGGTAAACCAACTGTGAGATGACACGTGTCAGAAAGTTTTAATATAAATGACACCCTCACTAGCATAAGCCTTATATGGTCACAAAAACTTTGTAACATATTATTATTTCCAATGAAGATCTTGTTGGTTATTTTTCTACTTGTGAATTGGAGCATTGTGGATGGAAGATATCATTACCACAAGAAGCAAAAGAAAGCTTCTTCTCCTATTATTTCTGCCACTGCTCCTACTACTACTCCTACTCCTACTCCTGTAGTTTCACCAACTCCTGAGTACGCTCCATCCGTCCCTTCGGACCCGGTTTCAGAAAACGACTGCGTGTTTGATGTCACGGATTATGGTGCAATTGGAGATGGTTCTACGGATGATACAGCCGCATTCGTGGCTGCATGGAAGGCAGCTTGTGCTGTCGAGTCGGGTACTTTGTTAGTACCCTCTGGCTGCACGTTCATGATAACGTCCACGATTTTCTCGGGACCTTGCAAGCCAGGACTTGTGTTCCAAGTAACATTTCGCGAACCATTACATGTTTTTTATTCTTATTACTAATAATAATATTAACTGACTTACTTGTTGGACGTGTGGCAAATTAACAAATAAACAGGTAGATGGGATTTTAACGCCACCCGCTGGTCCGGATTGCTGGCCGAAGAAAGATAGCACCAAGCAATGGCTGGTGTTTTATAAACTTAATAACATGACTTTAACTGGTACCGGTACTATTGAAGGCAGTGGCAAAGACTGGTGGGAACTCCCCTGCAAGCCTCATCGGGTGTGTAAATCATCCTCATCTACAAAAACATACATGCTTCTGTCAATGCTTGCTAATAATATGCTTTTGATGTCACTTTCAGGGTCCCAATGGGTCAACATTGCCTGGACCATGTGACAGTCCTACAGTAAGTACTAGCAACTAGAGCTTTATTTAAATTAATTCGCGCTTTGGTTCTTTTGTTGACGATTGAAGATATTATATGTTTCAGTTAATTCGCTTCTTTATGAGCTCGAATTTGGCATTGACTGGACTAAGGATACAAAACAGTCCAATGTTCCATGTGAAATTCGACGGGTGTGAAGGGGTACTAATAGATAAAGTGTCCATTTCGGCGCCTAAACTCAGCCCGAACACCGATGGAATACATATAGAGAATACTAAGTCTGTGGGCATCTATAATTCTATGATAGGCAATGGTAACTTACTAACTTAATTCATATATTTATTTTAGATTTTATTTTTTTAAAGTTGTTAGTATTTAATGATTAATGTTATGTGATCAGGGGATGATTGCATTTCCATAGGCCCCGGTTGTGTAGATGTTGATATAGAGAGTGTCACTTGTGGGCCTAGTCACGGGATCAGGTGCTTATATAATTAATGATAATAATAATTCATTCGTTGTTGTTCGTATAGAAAGAATACAAAAGTTAAATTTTATGTAGTTTATATGATTTTATTAAATAAATAAATGTGTGGTGTGGTGTGGTGCAGCATTGGGAGCCTAGGGGTGCATAATTCAGAGGCGTGTGTATCAAACATAAGCGTAAGGAACGTAATGATACACGACTCTGATAATGGAGTGAGAATAAAGACATGGCAAGGTGGGGCCGGGTCAGTAACAGGGATAGCTTTCGAAAACATCCAAATGGAGAATGTGAGGAACTGCGCGATAATAGACCAGTACTATTGCGCAAACAAGAACTGTGTAAACCAGACCTCTGCGGTGTATGTTCGTGACATAACTTACAGAAACATAAAGGGAACATACGACGTGCGTAGCCCTCCAATACATTTTGCGTGCAGTGACACCGTTGCTTGTACCAACATAACCATGTCCGAGGTTGAGTTGTTGCCCTTTGAAGGGGAGTTGGTGGATGATCCGTTTTGTTGGAACGCTTATGGCGTGCAGGAGACGCTCACTATACCTCCGATTGATTGTTTACTAGATGGTATGCCAGATTCGCAATCAGATAAATTCTTATACGGGGAGTGCACTTAAGAAAAAGAAAAATGGGTATTATTATTTATAGAGTTATATATACTGTATAGCCCACCCCCCCAATAGCCATATGTTATATGTATGAATGTGACACTAGGACCCATCCTTGTAGGGTTTAGTTTGGTAACCTTATTCGGCGATGAGGTTAGGATTGATTCTCTCTGTCTTTGTATGTCGATTGCATTATGATTAAGCAAAGATTGTGTTTCATAGCGTTTTCAGTCGCATTTTCATTGACTAAACAAACCCTTATGTTCTAAAGATTTTCAAAGACATCTATGCAACAATTAGGGGTGTGAATTTCTGACACAACCCGAAAACACGATCCGAACTTAACACGAAGTTAGCGGGTTTAGGTTTAGTCTAAATGGGTTCGGGTTGAACCCGCGAACCCGTTTAGCTAAATGGGTCGGGTTCGGATCAACCCGGGCGGGTTGGCGGGTTGACCCGTTTAACGTATTTATACTATACATTGTTTTTTTTACAATATGCTTTATGTTATAAATTAAATTAGTTAGGTATTTTATGGTATACTTATAACTTAAAATAGAAATTGGTATTAGATTTTATAAATAGGGTTGGGTTATTCTACAAAGGCTATAAAAAATAAGAACAGTGAGAAGCCACTAGAAAATGACATGTGTCCAAAGAATTAAATAAGAGGGATGGGTAATTTTGTCAAAAAAAATATGAACATGCAAGTCACATGTCATTTCCACCTTCATTTTTAAATGCCCGTAACTTTTTTATACTTAATCTTTTTAAAAAAATTATACCATAAAATTGAGTGTCTTTTTATCTTTAAGATGAGTACCATATTGTTATAGTTTTGAAAAAAAAAGTCAAAAACCCACTTGCGTAAGACACAATAGAGTGTAAAACACAATGAACACCAATTAAATATAGGGTATAAAACATAATCAACACTCTAATAAAATACAATTGACGACATACTAAAGACACAATGAATAGAAGACTAAAACAAAATGAATACTTTTGAAAAAAAGGTTGAAAACCCAGTTTGCATAAGATACAATGGATGACATACTAAAGACACAATGAACAGAAGACTAAAACACAATGAATACTTTTGAAATAAAAGTCAAAAACCAAGTTGTGTAAAACACAATGGACGACATAATAAAGACACAATGAACAGAAGACTAAAACACAATGAATACTTTTGAAAAAAAGTGAAAACCCAGTTGCGTAAGACAATGGAGATAACGTAAAACACAATGGGAATCAATTAAATATGCAAAGACTAATATGGTATAAAACACAATGAACAGTTTAATAAAACACAATGGACGATATACTAAAGACACAATGAACAGAAGACTAAAACACAATGAATAATAGACTTAAACACAATGAACAACATAATTAAACACAGTGTACACCTAAATACAAAACTCATTTGCGTAAAACACAATGAAAAGCATAATAAAAACACAATGGACAAAGTTAAATCATGTGTAGACTAAAAAAGCATAAATAACATATTTATAAAGCACACGTGCATACTATAACACAAATTACACAATGAACGAGCAGAAGACACAACGGAGAAGAAAACCCATTTAACACGAATTTCTTTCTTTCAATTTTAATGTAACAATGTGATACTCATATTAAAGATGAAAAACGCTCGTTAATATGGTGAAATTTTTTTGGAAAAAAAATATTGTATGAAAAAGTTATAGACGTTTTAAAATGATGGAAGGAATTGACATGTACATTGCATGTGGAGAGAGAAAGTCAACAAATATGGTTTTCCTTTTATGCCCTTCCTTTAATTTATTAGTTATTGTTTTCAAACAAACTAATCTCAACCCATCAAATATATGATCAATGGATCACAATCCTTCTCACCCTTCTTAGAAAAATTGTCTTGTGTATTTGATTATAACCCTTATAAATAAAACATAAATATTTTATATATGTTTGTGTTTTTTTTAGTAAAATTTTAATTTTAATACATTAGTTTGAGGAAAAAAAAAATCAGGTTGAACGGGTCGGGTTCGGGTCAACCCGAGAATATTCAGGTCGGGTTCGGGTTCATATGTATGTCATAATTTTCAGGTTCTGTTTCATGTAAAATTTTCGGTTTCGGGTCGGGTTGGACCCGCCAACCCATGAACCCGACCCGTTAAGCACCCCTAGCAACAATCAGCAACCAAATCCTTTCGGTTTAAAAAGCAACGCATAATTCTAAAGATGATTTGGCCAGCCACAAAAAGCCAAGATCATTCATTTGTAACACTAAATAAGTTTCGGATCTTCTAATTTCATCACAAAAGAACAACTGTCAAAAAAAAGAAATAATAATATTGTGCCAGAGAGGGCGAACAATTGCAAGTTGCTTCCCTCTCCTTTGGTTTCTTGGTGGGCTTGTTTGCGGTCTCCTACTCATCTTGAGACGGAGGTTCCTTGTTTTGGTTTTCTTGGGGGATATTTTTCGGCTTTATATGGGTCCGGTGAAGGGGAAACGCATTGCCTTGAAAGGCACAGATGGAGGTGCTGCTGCTAGCTCCAACGGGGTGTGGTTGTGCCCCTTTAAGGAGTTCCATGGTTGTAAAGATGGTAAGCCTGGTTCTGACGGTTACAACAGGCTGATCTCACACCTTCAGCAATTCCATTTCAAGGATGACGAGCGTAGGGATTTCTATAAGGAAGTGCTTTGCAGAGACTTTGATCTTTTTTCCAGGGTTGGGGAAACCTTGCGGACTTTTGGGTGTTGGTTATGCGGGAGATGTATGAGGACACACGCCTTTAGTAGAGGGTGCCACCATCCTGATGGTGTTTTCACATTCTCTGGGGGGTCTGGGTCAACTGAGGATTACATTGTGGGGATTCCGAGGCCTAGGGACCCTGCAATGGAGCCTGAACAAAGAGAAACGGATGGAGTGGTGGGTGACGCCGCCCTCCTAGATCGGGTTTTCTCTCTCCCGGTTAGGACTGTTAAAAGCATCCCCCCTAGTTGCCGTATGGCTTTTGCGCATGCTTTAACAGGTGCCATTCGTAAGGTTGTGGCCTCTCCGGGTTCTGTTGAAAACTGGGTCAAGCTTTTGCTTTTCCCTCGTTGTATTCTCAAGGTTGTTACTCCGTCTTCTAGGCAGGAGAGAAGGTCTGGGAACCGTAAGTCTTTGCAATGTGACAGCATTCGACAGGCTTTATCTATGTGGAAAGAGGGGTCCGGTTTTGCAGATTTGGTCGCGTTGCTTTTTTCAGATGAAGGGGGAAGGGTCCTCCCGGCGAGGCCAACGTCAGCAGAGGGATTCGAGGATGTCAACCCCAACGTCAGGCAGTGCCTTAGGAAGGTTAGTGATGGTCACTTCACTGCAGCGGTTAAAGTGTTGTGTTCCAATGGGATTGCCCCCCCCCCCCCCCCCCGGGGGAATCTACCATGCAAGCTCTTATTGACAAGCATCCCATTGTCCCGCCTCCCAATCTCCCCTCCCTACCCCTGACCCAACCGGCCTTAACTGTGGAAGATGAGTGTGTTTGTAGTCCCAAAAACACTAGATCTTAAGTGTGCACAAGATTGTTATCAACTAGAAACACCTATTTGTTAGGTGTTTTAGTTGATTAATCAAGAAAACTAAAAGAAACTAGTTGAACAAAGTAAAACCGACACACAAGAAACTCAAAACGTTTGATTCCATTAACAATAGATCTTCAAAGCACCATGGATTACAATATTCTTGTGTAATGAAAGATGTCCAAAACCCTAACCTAGAGTGTGCATATGAGTGAACTTTATATAGTGAGCACCTGATGGACTGCGAACTTAAGCTTAAGTTCGCAGTGCCCATCTCCTAAGTTCACACTCTAGGGTTTACACATAAACTAACAAAGAATTACATAACTAGTCCTCTAACTATCAAACTACAAAATAAGCTACCAAAAGTCTTTGTTCTGGTAACTGTGGTCTCAACTGAACCCAACAATACTCCCCCTAGACCACAGATACCAGATCTTCATCTGTTAGCTTCAAACCGAGATATCACTCGATTCACCTTCTTCCTGCTTTTCCCGCACTGGTTGTTTGGAACTATCACTTCTGGAGCTTCAGAGTTTCTGGCTGCTTTTCTTTAATTGTCAGCTTTGTCTTTGTTAGCAATTTCCTTGTCTTTGTCTCCGAGCTCCTTCTCTTTGTCTGCAGCCTCGATCATTTCCAAAATTTCTAGCATCTCCAGCTTCCTCACTTTAGCATGATCTACTGCTCTTTGAAATAGCATTCCTTCTTCCAGCAGTGTCTGACCGGCTCCAACTCTGATTGTGTTCCCAAACAGCTACATCAACTCTAATAGATAAAACATGAATACATCTACCAGATCGAAGAATCTCACAATCTCGTCCCCTGCACTGTTCTTGATCACAGACTGGATGAAGATCAGGATTATATGCAATAAACACATCTCACATTCTAACACATATTTTAATACTCCCCCTAAACTTTTTATATTTTAATAAAAAAAACAAACACAACAAGGAGGGGTTAACTGTTTCTCACCTTTTGCAAACAAGATCATACTAACCATACCTGCCAGATCACATTTCAACTTTCCGTTGGATAGCTGCAGCCCAAGAAAAACTGTCGGTATGTTTGTCCACTTAAATCCATGCCTCTCGTCTTTCAACATACGTTTGGTGATGAGATTTATCATGTTTTGGTAATATTGACGGAAAGTTAGTGGACCCCACTTGTGCTAGGTGTAAGCCTACCAATCCTCAAGGTTTATTGAGATATAATGATGAGAGCTTCAGGTCTATGTTTCCATAAGCAGAGAAGATGATCATTATGTCAATCAGATGATGAGAGCTTCAGGTCTATGTTCCCATAAGCAGAGAAGATGATCATCTGATTGCTTTTTGAGCTATCTATATGTTTGCACGTCACTAACATTGCGTGTCTTTTGTTGCTCATTTGTTTGAATAGCCCCGCATTGGTAGCTTGCACACTTAGGTGTCTTTTGATTACATATGCACAAAATTTTCTGTGTCTTTTGATCTCTCAACCTGTGTATGACCGGACTCAGCTTGTGCAGACCTAAAACACAGTGGGAATCCAGCTTTCCGTGTAGATCTATTCTGTTAATCACCTATTAGCAGTTTACTCGATTCCAAGCTGAATCTACCGACATGTCGTTGCTTGAAGCCGCAACATCCTCTGGATCCTATTCACATGCTGACAAAATATGATTAGTCCCTATCATTTCTTGTTAATTTGCAATAGAGATATACTTTCTCCCCCAAAAATCTTGTTTTGTATGAAAATAGAATTTTTTTTTTTATTTTTTTTTATTTTTTTTTTTTATTTTTAACACCATGACATAATGTGAGCTCACTCAAAATTTATCATTTCCAGCCAAGTGACCAATTGGAGGAAACGAGTTTCGTCAAAAGCCTTTGTGAGGATATCTGCCTTTTGATCAGCAGTATCAATGGATAACACTTGAATGTATCCTTTATCGTGAGCATCGCGAATAGAGTGAATCCTGATCTCAATAGGTAGTGGTCGATGGGATTCTTCACGATGTCACGACAAGCATCATTATCAATGAATATTGGGGTTTTCATGACATTTAAACCGTAATCCAGCAACTGATTTTGGATCCACAAAGCTTGACATCAACAACTGGACGCAACAGTGTACTCGGCTTCATCAGTGGAGATAAACACTATTATCTGCATTTTGCTTTGCCAAGATACAAGCCGATTCCCCAAAAATTTGCAACCACCAGAGACAAATTCTCTATCAATTCTACAACCTGCATGACCACTATCAGAGTAAGCGATTAAATCAAAATTATCACTCTTAGGATACCATAAACCAAGCTTTGGTGTTCCTTTGAGGTAGCGGAAGATTCTTTTGACTGCAGTGTCATGAGATTGCTTGGGATTTGACTGAAAGCGAGCACAGCATCCAGCTCAAAAAAAAAATTATATAAAAAATAATAATATACAAAGATAAACTAAAGAAAATCTATGTACAATCACGACTCAGACATTTAATCAAGTGACTTTGGGAATCCAAGTTTGTTTTAGTTTTGATCTATCGTGATTTTCACCCATCATTGACTCTTTTCTCTTCCAAAATTGTGTGGTTTTAACAAAACTTTTTACTGTTTCTTGAAGATTTTTGATTTGA
Source organism: Ambrosia artemisiifolia (assembly GCA_032199755.1). NCBI lineage: Eukaryota > Viridiplantae > Streptophyta > Magnoliopsida > Asterales > Asteraceae > Ambrosia > Ambrosia artemisiifolia. The sequence goes on along the minus strand of CM063515.1, from coordinate 48,610,579 downwards.
TCAGAAAAAGAGTTTTGAGTTTTGACATCATTTTGTGGTTTAGGTTTTAAATGACACTTTTTGACCACATGTCCTTCTTTTCCACATCTAAAGCATTTTGAGTGTTTAGGCTTGATCTTTGGAGAAGATCTGGATGATGATGATTGTGATGTTCTTTTCTTGATCTTGTTTGAGCAGGAGCTTTCTCTTGAACATGATTCATCCTTGCTGCTACTTGATTCTTCATTTGTGTTGCAGTCAGGTATGCTGATGTTGCTCTCTGTATCACTTAGTGATTCTTCAGAACTTGAGTTACCTGTTTCACTTTGTGATTCTTCAGAACCTGATACATCTTTGGATGAAGGGATAAACTCTGGGATTTCCTCAGTGAGAAATTTCCCAAACCTCTTAAGCTTTAGTTCTGGTACAAACATAGGTGGTTTACACGTATGTTTATCATCAGAGAATGCAGCATTAAGATCAACACAAACAGGCATAACATTGTCAACACAAACATTTGAACGTCTGATAGGATTCTTCCTATCATCAGGGGCCACAGCACCCTTTAAATCTAGTTTAGAAGTCAAGTTAATACAGTCATCCGGCCTAGATAAACTATTACAGTTATCCATCCTAGATAAACTATTACATTTATCCATATTAATTAAAGTATTACAGTCATCCGAAATCAAATTGTTTTTAGACTTTTCATTGTTCCAGATGAACCAATTCACTGTGGAGTAATTGGCACCTGGATGTCCTAACCCCATTGTCTGCCCACCACAACTATCATCATCTTCCACCCTACCCTGTTGGGTCACATCTGCATCGCTTTTACTTATGTTAGCATTTGACTCAGATTCATCACATTTGTTTTCAAAAAGATCATTTTTAGGATGAGGTGTTGGAATGGGTATGTATTCACTTTGGCTCAAGGGCAAGAATAGAGATCTTTCGATTCCATTCTTATCCTTATACCCAATTCCATCCTTTACGAATGATTGTCTTCCACAATCGATTATATCAGCATGAGCCTGTTTGCTCACATTCCATTTATCCACAACAATTTGAAGACGAGTTGTCTCATTTCTAGATTTCTCTAGTTTTGAGGTTAAATCATTTATCAGAAAATCTTTCTTAAGCACAAATTCTTTTAAAGTTTGCATTTCAGCTAGAGTTGCATTTAACTTTCGCTGATATGCCCATTCATTTTCTTTCATTTCAGAATTGATTCTTTGGATATCATCCATTTCTCTCAAAACCCTTTTGTTGTGTGACAAACAGTAAGCAACAGCTGTAACGCACCTAGGTGAGCACAGCTTTGATTTTATTTCAAGAGGAATGTTTACCATATCTTTCTCCTCGGCTTTCTTGGGTGCACTTTCCATCTTTTCAGCTGCTTTCTCAGTGGGTGTCTTCTCAGCTATCAAAGCCTCCTCTCCAGTCTGATCTTTCTTCTTCTCAGTAATCAGCACACTCTTCAGACCCGCACTCTCTTGCATTCCTCCTTTTGGCACTCCCACTGAAGATCCTTCCACAGAGTTTACACCATTTGCGGATTTGGTGCATATCGTTACCATCAATGCTTTGTTAACATCTGCTTTAGCTGCAACAGCTTCCTTTCCCCAGCCAAAGTCTTCAACCACCAGTGCCTTCTGTCCAATTGGAGTCATTAAAGCCAGATTCTTTAAAGAGCTCCTTGGAGTAACTTTTGACACTGTTTGATTCATCTCTCTCTTTGTGATGTCCATTTCAAACGATTTCAGAGTGTTTATAAGATCAGCCAAAGTAGACTGAGCATCCAAGTAGTCCTTTTTGATCAACATACATTGGACACTCCACTCCTTTGGGAGAGAATCGAGCAGCTTCTTGATGGAATTGCGGTTGTTTACAGGAATACCAGCTTTCTTCATCTTAGTCAACAGATTCATGAACCTGTCTATATGTGACGACAGACTCTCACCACGGATACTTCCAAACATGTCGTATTCCTTTTGAATCATATCCTGTTTGTTTTGCCTCATCTCTGCATTTCCTTCATAATACTCACTAAGAGCAAACCACAGATCGTGCGCTGATCCGTATTCTTCAAACATATTGTATACATCATTTGACAAAGCCATGGTGAGAGCACCGTAGGCTTTGTGATCTCTCTGCAACAGTTGTTTGTCGAGATCAGTGTATGTAGTGGGATCAGTGTTGAACACTTCTCCTGCATCAGTGGTTCTGGTGGGAATGTGAGGTCCGAGCTGGACTGAGTTCCATTGGGTGTGATCGTTAACAAAGTAGAAAGCTTTCATTCTGTTCTTCCATGTGCCATAGTCTTCAGCACCCATCAACTTGGGAATGCGTGTTATAGTGCCGGTTTCAAGTTCAGCTTGAGTTATGGGGTTAACTTGGAATGAGTTGTTACCAGACATGATTTAAGATTGATTTTAGGTTGATTTTAGACTGATTTTAGGGTTTTAATTGAATTGATTAGCAAGTTATAGTCCAAAGTCCTTGAAAAAACAAAACAGTTCACAAGTTCGCAGTCTAAGTTCGCAGTCTAAGATCAAGTTCGCAGTTCCAAGTTCGCAGTCTAAGTTCGCAGTCTAAGATCAAGTTCGCAGTTCCACAAGTTCGCAGTTCCTTAGAGACCTGAAACAATAAGAAGCAAAGATGATAAGTTCCTGATTCTCCTGTTAAGTACGCAGTCCCTGTAGCACACACTTTGGCTTAAGTTCGCAGTTCAGCCAAGTCAGAGCAGCACAAGTGCTCAGTCTATGACTGATCAGCCTGCGCACTTGTATAAGTACACAGACACTTAAACTCTCGTTTAAGATTTAAGTTCGCAGTAACCCTAGCCAAGTGCTCAGAAAATGCACCTTTTCAGTAAGTTCGCACACCAACTAGAGATTTCAGATAAGTATGCAGAAACCCTAGTTGTGGTGCCAGGAGAGAGAAAGCTATAAAGCCTTGTGTAAATTTAAGTGCTCACACAGACACAAGTGCACACACTTTTGGCTTAAGTGCGCAGTTGTGGCTGTTAATAAGTGCACACCTTGAAATGTCAAGTATGCAACTTATGAGCTAAGTACTCAACTCTTGAAACAAGTACTCAACTCTTGAAACAAGTACTCACAAGCAAGAAACAAGTTCACACTCTATGAGCTAAGTTCGCACTTTAAGATGAGCTAAGTACTCAATTCTTGAAACAAGTACTCAATTCTTGAAATAAGTACTCAACTCTTGAAACAAGTACTCACAAGCAAGAAACAAGTTCACACTCTATGAGCTAAGTTCGCACTTTAAGATGAGCTAAGTACTCAACTCTTGAAACAAGTACTCAACTCTTGAAACAAGTACTCACAAGCAAGAAACAAGTTCACACTCTATGAGCTAAGTTCGCACTTTAAGATGAGCTAAGTACTCAACTCTTGAAACAAGTACTCAACTCTTGAAACAAGTACTCAGTTTTATGAGCTAAGTTCGCAGAATAAGTATGCAGTTTTTGTCTGAATGATATTAAACACTCCAGAAACTCATCCAAGCCTATTTCAATCAATCTTAAATGCTCAAGTGATGTTCCTAATTGAGATAAACACGTTTTAACACCTTAGAAACACCAGATTACGAGAAATCAGAAGCAAGAAAAATAGTTTTTTTTTTTTTTTTTTTTTGATAAAAAAAAAACTTGAAAAGTTAAAAAAAAAATACTAAGAAATATTAACAAATTGAGGGTTTTGGTATCTTAATCAGATACAATCTAGAGCACAGAGGCTCTGATACCAAATTGTAGTCCCAAAAACACTAGATCTTAAGTGTGCACAAGATTGTTATCAACTAGAAACACCTATTTGTTAGGTGTTTTAGTTGATTAATCAAGAAAACTAAAAGAAACTAGTTGAACAAAGTAAAACCGACACACAAGAAACTCAAAACGTTTGATTCCATTAACAATAGATCTTCAAAGCACCATGGATTACAATATTCTTGTGTAATGAAAGATGTCCAAAACCCTAACCTAGAGTGTGCATATGAGTGAACTTTATATAGTGAGCACCTGATGGACTGCGAACTTAAGCTTAAGTTCGCAGTGCCCATATCCTAAGTTCACACTCTAGGGTTTACACATAAACTAACAAAGAATTACATAACTAGTCCTCTAACTATCAAACTACAAAATAAGCTACCAAAAGTCTTTGTTCTGGTAACTGTGGTCTCAACTGAACCCAACAGTGTTTACCGGTGTGTGAAATCGTTCCCGAAAGGGACATCCTGTGGGCGTGATGGCCTGCGGGCTCAACACTTGATGGACGCCCTTGGTGGCGAAGGGACAGCTACGGCATCTGGGTTACTAGCGGCCATCTCTGAATTAGTTAATCTGTGGCTGGGGGGGGTGGGGTTGTGCCCCAAGGTGCTCGCAGAATATATTGCTTCAGCTCCCCTCACTCCGTTGCTTAAGCCTGACAATGGAATCCGCCCTATTGCCGTAGGGGCCATATGGAGGAGACTGGTTTCTAAGGTGGCCATGAAGAAAGTGGGGAAAGAAGTTGTTAAATATTTAGGGGACTTTCAGTTTGGGGTAGGAATTCCAAATGGGGCGGAGGCTGTGCTTCATAGTGCTAACAGGTTTCTCGATTCTTTCCATCATGATGGCTCGCTTGCTATGCTTACGGTTGATTTTTCTAACGCTTTCAACGCTATTGATCGCACTGCTCTATTACGGGAAGTTCACTGTCACTGCCCTTCCATTTTCCCGTGGGTTCAGTTCCTATATGCTCAGCCAGCTAGGCTGTACGTGGGGAATGAGCGTATTGGGGCCTACGCTGGGGTTCAGCAAGGGGACCCTTTGGGGCCCTTGCTCTTTGCTCTAGCATTACACCCCCTTGTGCTAAAGGTACAGGATAACTGCGACCTTCCATTCCATGCTTGGTACTTAGATGACGGGACGATTATCGGGGATTCTGTTCAGGTGGCTAAAGCACTTGACATTATTAGCCTGGAGGGGCCATCTCTAGGGCTCCAGCTCAATATTAGAAAAACTGAGGTTTTCTGGCCGTCGTGTGATGGGGGGAAGATCCGGCCAGGTCTGTTTCCTAGTGACATTGGCAGACCGGATCGGGGGGTCAAACTGCTTGGTGGGGCAGTCAGCCGCGACGCCGGTTTCATAAGTGATCTATCTGCTAAAAGGGCGGCGCGGGCTGTTGACCTCATGAGGCTCCTCCCTAGATTGCGGGATCCCCAAAGCGAGCTTCTATTGCTTAGATCATGTATGGGCGTGGCTAAGTTGCTCTTCGGTTTGCGTACCTGTCAGCCTCCCTTTGTGGAAAATGCGGTTTCCTGTTTCGACAAAGGCCTTCGGGAGGCCATAGAAGACATTGTTGTCTGTGGGGGGGCTTTTTTTGGGGACCTCCAGTGGCGGGTTTCGACCTTACCGCTTCGACTTGGTGGGTTAGGCCTCTCCTCAGCCCGAGACGTGGCTGCCTATGCTTTTGTGGCCTCCAGATCCCAGTCCTGGGGGCTGCAAGACCACATATTACGTAACAGTGGGGTTGCTCACGTTGACACGAATTATTCTGGCGCTATTGACCTTTTACAACGATCCCTTCCTGACTTTGATATTGGCGGTTTCTTTAATAAGGACACCGCCCCCAAAAAGCCACAGAAAACTCTGGCGAATGCTCTTTATAACCGGATCGCACAAAGTCTGGAAGAGGATTTCCGTTTGTCCGTCCGTCAGAAGGCCGTCTTAGAATGCTTGCAAAAGCCTCACGCCCAGGACTTCCTTACTGTGTTACCTATCGAAGGTTTGGGGCAACGGATGTCTGCAGTAGAGTACAGGGCAATCCTTAAATACCGGCTGATGATACCCATTTTCCCCGATGATGAAAATTGTCCGGTCTGCCGCAAAGCATGCCTTGATAAGTATGGGGAACATGCGTTACATTGTAAGGAATTGCCAGGGTTTAAATATCGGCACGATTTTGTCCGGGATGCTTTGGCAGACATCCTTAGAAGAGCGGGGATCTCCGCAAGAAAAGAGGCGTCAGTTAATTTTCTCACAGACCCCACGGAGGGGAGGTCCACCTTGCGCCCAGCAGACGTCTTAGTTTTTGGCTGGGAAGGTGGGAAACATGCGTGTGTTGATCTTACCGGGGTGTCCCCCCTTGTTGGGCTTCGGGATAGTGGGTTTGTGGCTGGGCAAGCGGTCATGAGAGCTGAATCCAAGAAAGTGGAAAAGCATGCTAAAGCATGTGAGGATAATCAGCATGTTTTCGTTCCCTTGGCCTTCGACACGTTCGGTTCCTTGGCACCGGAAGCGGTGCGGTTTTTGGCTCGGGTCCAACGAGTAGTGCACAGCAACTTTTCCACCCCCCAAGGGCGGGGTTTTGTTTTAGCAGATTGGGATTTTCTATTCAAAAAGGGGTGGCGGCGCAGCTTGTTGCCCGCCTACCTACCATTCTTATGTAATTTACCCTTAATCAATTAATCTAAGTTTTAAAAAAAAAAATATATATTGGGCTTAAAAGTTATATACTCTGTCGATTTAAATCATTGGATGTTTTAGTTTTGTTCTTGCTGTTTATCAAATCATGTTATGCATATTTTTTTTATTTCTTGACTTCTTCCTTATCAGTATCCGTTTTTGACAATTCTTTCATTTTGTTTGCCTATGATGATTAGTTTCCAATTATATATGTATTATTGAAGACTATGGTGAATAGTGCCAGCCCCTCTCCTATTGGTTGAGAGGGGCGGTGGCCTTTATATATATATTTTTTTTTTTTAAACCTTGGTAAACCATATATATTAATGGTTTGAGTTGAAAACATAAGTGTGTTGGTGGTGGAGTGGTTATGTTGTGTGGGTTGGTTGTGCAAGGTCCCAAGTTCGATTCTTGGGGAGGCGGCTTGGTGGGTTTTTTTTTTTTTTAGACTTTGTTATACCATATATATTAATGGTTTCAATTCATAAACAAAAGTGTGTTGGTGGTGGAGTGGTATTGTGGTGTGGTTTGTTGTGCAAGGTCCCAAGTTCGACTCCTTGGGGGAGGCGGATTGCTGGGCTTTTTTTTTTTTTTTAAACTTTGTTAAACTATATATATAAATGGTTTCAATTGAAAACATAATGTGTTGGTGGTGGAGTGGTTTGTGGTTTGGTTTAGTTGTCCAAGGTCCCAAGTTCGAGTCTTGGGGGAGGCGATTTGGTGGGGGTTTTTTTTTTTTAAACTTTGTTAAACAATATATATTTATGGTTTCATTTCAAGAGACAAGATGTGTTGGTGGTGGAGTGGTTTGTCGTGATTTTTTCTTAGCCAACGTCCCAGGTTCAAACCTTTGGGGAGGTACTTTGTTTATTTTTCCATTTTAACAAGTGTTTTTTGTTTTTTAAATATTACATCAGAGTCAGTGACAAAAAAAGACGTAATTATTATACCTAAACAATACGGTGACCGTCAATGTCCGGAAATGTATTACTTAAATCCAATACAAACTTCCGTCGGTTTAGCGCGCCGCAACGCGCGCGGAAGTAATACTAGTTAATTTTAAAATACATGAAGGTTCGGCGGGAAAGAAACAGAGAATGTAAAATATGTTATCTTTAGTGATTAAACATTCTAATTACAAATGATGAATACAAGGGGTGTTATAGGTACCAAGATGACGGGTAAAGGTGTGTATCCATGGGTTACTCGAGTTCATATATGGATCCCCTTAACCGTCAAGTAACTAACTTAACACTCTCTCCCTTAATCAAAGCTTATGATAATCATTGGTGGTGGTGTTCTTAGTGATCATTGTCATTCAGAGTGGTCCCATATCTTACTTAGGAATTCGCTACTTTTTCTTTTGACCCATTGTCACTTTCTTCTTTACACGTCCCTTTTGGCTCGTTTTGACCCAAATATTTCTTCTTCCAAATCTATCACAGACTTGATTTGTCAACACAAAATTTTGTATCACACATTCTTTGCAGTTGTTGATCAATACATTATAGGTACACCTTTTTGAGCATTAACTAGTTTGAAAAAAGGAATGATTTTGTATAATATTATATGTTGAAAAAGAAATGAGCAAAACCACTTGGTTAATATGGAACATTTACATTGAAAATGTAGCAATGGCTTTATGTCAGGTTCAAGTATGAAGAGAATAAACTCAATCAAGCAGGGTGCCAACGAATTGCTATTACTTCTTTTTTTAACAGAAAGTGGTGCAACCGGTTGAGCTCCGACTAACACCATGGGCCAGCCTGTATTGATTACCTATCCCACTTGGTTTGCGGATCTCCTCAGGATGGAACCCTCACATGTGGTAAACATGACACCGACCGAAATCGAACCCTCAACCTCTATATGACGAATTGCTATTACTATTTCTTAAAGGCGATTAATTGGTTGAATTTAAACGAATTAAAATGATAAAAATGATGAAAGTGTTGGAAAGTGACTGCTACATGAAATTAATAGGTTATACCTTATGATCACTAATATTTTTTTAAAGGCTTAGTTCAGTGGAAATTCTTGTACAACCCTAACCTAGCGGTCCCAAGTTCGAATCCCTACCCACACAAGGATGTCCTCCTTGCCTAAGCTCAAACCGTCACGGGGAATTTTTTTGTGGTGTGCATGGATCGAACCTGTGACCTACCCTCAGAATGGGAACCCCTAAAAGAAAACTCACCCTAACTCAAACCAGCTGTACTGGAGATCATTGGCTTATGATCACTAATATTTAATTTGGGTAAATGCACAACAAAGTAATGGGCTGCAATGAAGATTTATTTAGGTTGACTTTTGTGGGTTTATGCGAATCGAGACAACAACAGAGAACAAAGCAATAATATGGTTATCTTGGGCTGTTTAAAAAGGCTCCAACAAAAGATGGAGATGTGGCCCAACAATGGAAAATCAACCGTGAATAGTGGTTTACAAATCGGTTATCCGGTTTTTAAAAAAACCAGTTTTTAACAAACCGGTTTTTTTCTCTGATTCAAAATCGGTTTTTTTTAAACCGTTTTTTTTTATATAAAAACCCCAAACCGGTTACGAGCGGTTTTAAAACCGATTATCCTAAAAAAACAGGTTTTTTATTTAAATAATCGTTTTTTTAAACCGTTTTAAAACCGGTTTCTTCCTAGGTGATGAATAACCGAAAAAAATGGTTTTTTTTAAAACCAGCTTCGGTTATAATACCGGTTTTTTTAAAACCGGTTCTTTTGTACACCTCTAATCGAGAACATATTAAAAGGGTGTTTAATGGTTGTTGAGGGGAGAGTCGTGTACAGCTAGCCAGTTTAGGTAGGGTTTGTATACTAGGCAAGGGTAGTTTATTATAATATTTGATGTAAGGTAGAGTAGGGAAACATTGTCCGTTAAAAAAAAGGTGGAGTTTTTGTCGGATATTTTCCTTAACCCTTTAAGTTTTCATCCATTTTAATTTTGGTTTCTCATTAAAATGATACGGTTATGTTCAAGCATTGAATGTTGAAATTTGTGTTTTACGTTACTGAATTGGCAATCTTGCGAATAGAAACCATACATACGGTTATGTGCTTCAAATATTTATTTTATTTTCAAGAGGGATGAATAAACAACATATTTCAACAATTTTCTTATATTCTTATTTTTTTAAAAAATGATAAAAATTAATTATTAGTCTTCTTCTCGCATTAAAAGTTTAAAACCTCTTCTAAAATAAACCATCAACTACATACTCATTGACTTTTTTGGTATAATTATTTGATTTCCGTATCAATCAAAGTCCAGCCTATTAACCTCATCGGAAATTTATGTTATATTTCTATCAAAAGCCTAAAATGCCCTTGGGTATGTGTAAGGACCTGGATTTGGTGACTTATGATTTGCAAATGAAAATTAGCGCTTGAAGGTGAAGCACACACTATGAATATAGTTCACAAGGAGGTGAAGGATTCACTTTAGAAGTGAATGCATAGCAAAAATAGACACTTCATAGGAGTGAAGCGTCTACTTGTTTGAGCTTTCCTATAAATAAGGGCTTTAGTGTTCATTTATAGTGTCTATGTGTATGTATGTGTGCATGCACGTGTTTTGTGGTGAGATCACCAGCCTTAGGGGAGTTCACCTAAGACTAGACGGGGCTTAAACTTGTATAGATGTGTACTCTTTTGGTATGGAATGTGTGATGATTGATTCAATAATACAACCAATTGATTAAATCTTCCTCATCTTTCTTCTTATTGGTTTTATCTCACACGTGGGTGCTCTAATAAAAAAAATTAATTAGGTCTTAACTACCTATACTAGTACGAGTAAGTAAAGTCGTCTCTACAGGGAATATGCTGAAAGTATTTTGAGTTTATTCAAATTAACTAATTAATGAGAGCAAATTAATTGTTAAAATGGTTTTTTATTTCAATGCAAACGACTTGATTATGATGTTTATACAACTATGGAAAAATGTAACCCCCTCTGATTTTTCGGTCCAATGATTCACCTGAGCCTGTTTAGCTAGATAGATACCACAGAGACATGGACTTGTTAATGGTTTAATTCAAGTGATAACAAAAACCAAGCTTCTAATCATAACTTATGAAATCTCATTACCAAATTATGTGTTAATAACCATCCCAATGATCAAACTGCTCACGATGCAAGGAAACCTAATGTGAATGATAAAAGACGATTAATTGCAACACAAACAACTTATTTAACTTAAATAAACCCCAAGTTACTTTCACGCAATGAAAAGCAATCCAAAAGAAAAAAAGGTTTGAGTTCGCATAGACGAACCATCCGCCTAGATGTGGTTAAAAAATGATTTAGCCGCTCACCAACATGCTTGAATCTTCAATGGTAGTTGTAGATCTAAATTGCGTGACGATGGGATTGGAAGATGATTGTAACCTTGAATACTGGCTTTGGGCTGCTTAAAATGGTTGGGAATGAATGGAATTCGTATGGGGATATTTATCCTTAAATAGGGTGGCAACCCCTAATTTTGTGAGCTTTAAGCAATATTTAGCGCAATGTGCGCCACCATTGTTAACTTCCAAGATAGATAATAGCACATCTTGTGCCCCTACTGGGCTTCTACCTATTTGTTCATAAAGTTCTCACTGAAAAAGTCAAGATTAATATATTATGGTTCAGATAGCTCATTTTCTACTTAGAGATATGCTTAGTTGAAGTTTTTTACTCTTTTCTTTGATACTCTTTCATCCATGCGCTTTCTAACTCCCATTTAGCTCCCGAAAAGCATATTTAATCTCTGGATACCTGCAATTCATGTCATTCTCAAAGTAACCATGTTTTATATCAAATAACACTTAAAAGTACGTAATTCAACATTGTTAAACATGGTTAAACACCCTGACCATTCGGTTTAAACAAACACAGAAGGACTTAATTTAAAGGGGAGATACAATATGAAAGACTTCGGTTTGTTACTGAATTCATGAAGATGTGTGACAAAGTCAAAGAAACTTTATATCATTAGTCAAGGAGATATTGTAAGGATTATAAGTGACTAATGATCATCAAGTGTCAAAGAGATTTTAATCTTAAGTCGGGGGGGGGGGGGGATTGTAAGGACCTGGATTTGGTGACATATGATTAAAAAACGAAAGCGAAAGCTTGAAGGTGAAGCAAGCACTTTGAAGATAGTTCACAAGGAGGTGAAGCGTTAGAAGTGAACGCATAGCAAAGTAAACGCTTAAGAAAAGTGAAGCGCCTACTTGCTTGATCTTGCCTATAAATAGGGGCTTTAGTGTTCATTTATTGTGTGTGTGGGTGTGTTTTATGGTGAGATCACCAGTCTAGGGGAAACCATCTTTTCTCAGAGAAGTGAACTATTTCTGTTGTCTTCACCCGGTTCTTTGGGGAGTTAACCTAAGGCTGAACAAGGCTTATACTTGTATATATGTGTATTCTTTTGGTATGTAATTTGTGATGAATGATTGAATAAAACAACCAGCTGATTACATCTTCCTCGTCTATCCTTTTTTTATATCACACACACATCCATCTCTATTTCTATTGATTTAAATCCTTCGTTCCTAATGACCCAGGGTTTTTATAGTCTGAAATAACCAACATACAACTTCATCTCACCTCTGAAGTTGTTGTGAAAATGATGACCGGCGAGAGGTTTCAGGCAATGACCAAAAAATTCCCTTGCCGAAAATACACTAGAGTTGGAAACTAGGGTCTTGACATATTATTCAGGCGGTGGTGGGTGTGTGTGCGCGCGTGAGAGAGAGTGTGTGTGTGTGTGGAATGTGTGTAATTAGTTTATTTTTTGAGTAATTGACTATATATATTAGATGGCGTTAAGAGTTGGTCTTTAACTGATACGAAAATTAAATTTTTGGAATAGAAAGTCACAAAAATAGAGTGAACTGAAAATTTGAATCAAACCACATGAACTAAAGTAGAAGTTTACAGTTACTTGTAACAATTGAACTACACAACAAAAGAATAAAAAAATGTATTTTGTCAAAAAAAAAAAACACTAAAGTGCCATTTTCTATTTATGAAATGGTGCCAAAAGTTGTTAAACCAGTGGTCTTCAATAAATTTAGAACCACCTCCCACTTATGATACTAGCCTCGGTTATAGTTGGAATATAATAGAAGCTTGCATTATTGCTTTTTAATTAGTTATTAGATTAATGTAAATATATAACTCAAGATAGTAATAGAAATGATCATGGAGGAAAGAGGAGCGGAGATGGGTTCGAGATTGGATTAGGAGTGTTTCTATTGATACGGATAAGAAGTTTACAGAACCTTCTAATCACGACCTCATGATGTAGCAACATGTTCAAAGAAAAGTGTGAATGTATGTTTGACGGGTTATGTGAAGATTCCAGCAAGAACATGGTATTAGGATTGCTTTTGACTTAAATCCTTTGTTCCCGTTGTGATGACGCTTAAGATATCCCGGATCACACTATGGTTCATTGTAGGTGTGTCTTGGAAACATGGGAGAAAATGTACTAGTGGTTCATGGTTGGCACTTGGAACTTGGTCATTTTACTTCGGTTTATGCCATGGATGTTTTGCGTGAAAGATAGATTACAAATTAGCGTGTGAAGCTCTAGTAAGAATTAATGAAGATATGTGTAATGTTGAGCCAACAAAACAAGATGATGTTTAGTCCTAATGAGACAGTATGACACATTCGTCAAAAGTTAAGTCGTTTTAATGGTGAAACCTTTATAATAATCAATAAAAAGACTTGAAACGATCAAACAATTATTAAAGTTAATTAAAAAAAAGTTAATATAGCTTAAGCTACCAAAAAAACACAACGACAACAACCTTACCCAGTAAATCCCACAATTAGCAAACAACTAAGAGTAGGGTTTGGGAGGGTGAGATGTAGGCAAACCTTATTCTTAACTCTGTCCTTGCGGCTAGAGATGCTGCTTTCAGAGAGACCCTTATGTGCCTGGTTTTAGTAATTTAAAAAGATAACATTTTTCCGATGCCAAAAACTTGGTGTTTTAAATTCCAAAACATTCGTTTTGGGAAAACGGTTAATTTTTACTAAACCAGTTAAACAAGTTTTAAATTTATAAGTAAATGATAGTTACTTTAGAAACTAAAACCAAAACATAGGCAGAGAACCTGACGTGTATAGTATAGGTTTCTAGGGTAAATACCGAGTATCGTATTCCAGAGAACACACTTTCCTCTACTCAACCTTTCATCAAATAACTAATCGGATTTGAAAAGAAAAATAAAACGGAGGGGTTCAAGGAAAAGTGGTTTTGAAAATGGTTTTGGGTTTTATAAAATAAAAAGATAAAATAGTAGAGATAGTGAACATGCACATCTCGGGGCCCTCCGTATAAGTAGTTAAGTTTATTATTAGAAACAATACTAAGTTTAATTATTTGTGATGAGGACAATAGTGGGCTTGAAGTGTTGACTCCCTGATAGAGAAACGGGGCCACTACTGAGTAGTATGCTTAACCTCCCGATTCGCGTCCGCATGAAGGTTCACCGACTGAGCCCTGCTTTCATAGGTGCTTCCCACACTGCAGTCAAGTCTCTGGTCCTCTAACTTATTTTTTTCTTAAAATGGAAGCTTGACTTCCGACCTAGGACACCGTACACCTCCCTTAGCTCTCGTGCTCCATACTGAAGGATCTCTTCTTACAGTCAGTCCTGGAAACATCGTATCCCCTAAGTAGGTTAATGGCCATGAAGACCGAAGGATCTCTCTTACAGTCAGCTCAGGCAACATGTATCCCCAATGGTTAACGGTTTTGTACTAACGAGACCTAGATATAGAATTCTTGTTTTATTTATCTTAAAGGTGACACTTTAATATTTATTGATCAACTAAATATAAAGTTGGTTTAGTGATTAGTGACTTAATAAACCCAACCCATAACTTCCCGAGATGATGAAATCCTAAACAAAGGTGGAACATAATCCTAAAGGTGTGCAATTCGAAAATCACTGGTGCACCCGTAGGTAATCCTCCCTTTGCCAAGAAAGTCATTCATTCATCCGGTAAGAACCAGAAATGTGGCACTCAGATCTGGTCCACTTCAGAAGCCATTGCTTAGAATTCGGTTTGGATATCAAAAGCTCGAAGGATCTGTCTCACTACCGGTTTCATCGCCTTAGATCTAGCTCGGGACTACCAGAAGCTAATTAAACCACTCGATAGTTTATTAATTAAGTTAAGGTTGATTTAAGTTTATTAAGTTAATCACCATTTGAACCTGTCACAAGATAAACAAACAAGAATTAGAAAGAAGATAACACAATAAATAACTAAAAGCAAACTAATAATAATAACAATAAAAGTCTATAAATCGAAGTGGGTTCAGATATCATAGAAAGATACAACCATAAAGAATGATCAACACATGAACATGGTTGCTCATAGACAAGCATTCCATCTCCTAGTGCTATGTATCTAATGCAATCCTCACGACCCTCGATGATTTATTGCATGAACTACTCTACAATCCCATGCTTGGCCAAGATGATCAAGGTAGGACGTAGCCTAACCTTAGTGGGTATGTTAGGATGGCCCTAAGGCCTCCCACAAGACTCCAAGATCTCTGCAAGAACCTTGGAAGTCGACCCAAGAAGGCACAAGACTAGATGGAATGGGATGGGGCAAATGGTTTAGTGAAGCTTTCTATTTATAGACCTGCCAGGGGTTGCACGGGCGTGCCATACAGTGGAGCACGGCCGTGCCATAGCCCTGCGTACGTTCTGTTTGCTGCAGTCTTGCCTGTCTGTCCTGTTTGTCTCCTGCACGGGCGTGCCAAGGTGTGTGGCACGGGCGTGCAAGTTGTTCCAGCTAGATTCCTTGCCTCCCAAATTGGCTGCGTTGCCTTCTAGCGTGCAAGGTCTCCGTGCACGTGTGCATAGGTGTGTTGGGTTAGTCGTGGGCTGGTTTTATCATTGTTTAAGTCCTGGAAGGGTATTCAAACATCTAGGGAACATGCTGCAAGTCTCGTATCCTCAGGAATCTCCGGTTTTTGTCTGTTTTTGCCCGAAAATCACTTATTTCCGGTTTGGAGCTCCAATTTCTTAAGAAGTACAGATAGGAACGATTTAAGCACCCAAAATCAGTATTTTAAGCCCGATTCTATCCTATTATGAGACTGATTATGCATGTTTTATATGTTAATTTTGTGACACTGCACAATACCCCACACTTAGACTATTTCTTGTCCTCAAGCAACCAAACACAAGTATACTTAAGGCAGATCGTAATTAGCAATGTTCACTCAACACTCGGGTTTATCTTTTTAGTGAGTTTTGGGGGTGAACACTCATGTCCGAACCAAAGTCGACACAAGTCATAGGCTTGTATGCAAATCAAGTCCTCGTCTCTAAACTGAATAACTAAAATAATCAAGAGGACTTTTCTTCGGGTTGTAATATAGGGGTGTAAAATAAAAGATAAGACAACATATTTTTTTTAACTAAAAATATCCATAAAGGGGAATGAGTCACCGAACCACGAAAGATCGTCACGATTGAGAAGATGAAGAGGCAGCAAGACGTGGAGGAGGGCGGTAGCGGCGTACGACGTTTTCAGCAGCAATTTCTGAGAAAAGTCTGGTGATGATTTCAAGTTCTTTCATCATTGCTATTTCGCACCTCACAGTGTAGTCAATGTTGCTTCCTTTCCTGACTTTGCGCTCGGCTTTGTATCGAATAGCGCCTTCCTGGATCAGCATCGTGTATTCAAACTGTGAGTGAGTCGAATTCTTGCTGCATTTGCCTTCATGAAACCAATTTTCACACTTGATGCACCTATCATACCGTTTGGATCGTTTTTTCGCAGCACTTTTTGACTGTCCACAAAAGGGTGGATTTTGCTCCATCGTTCGCCACAACTTTCTTTCATCAGCCGTCTTTCAAAAATAATCTGTATCAAATCTGTAGGCAGACATGGCTGAGCGAAGTGGAAACATCGAAGCAAGTGTTCGTCCAGCGGATGCATCTTGAGGAAGTGAGGGAGGGCAAGAGAGAGATCAGAGATCACAGAGAGAATGTAGAGAGAGAGCAGAAAGCATGAGAGAGTGAGAGAGATCAGAATCCAGTTCTTTTAGGTTTCACCGGTCAAAGACCAAATTTTTAACTTTGAAGAACTTTTATTTATTTTGGGCTCTCTTTTTGGGGTTTCTCCCTTTATTTTGGGCTCTCTGTTTATTTTCGCTTTCTCCTACGTATTATTATTATTATTATTATTATTATTATTATTATTATTATTATTATTATTATTATTATTATTATTATTATTATTATTATTATTTTTAAAAGATCTCCCTCTTGGTCCCGTCTTGTGTTGTTCCTTCCTTTGTCAACGGTGTCGCCTTTTTTTTCAACTTGCGGTCTCGAACCCTCGGTGATGACGAAATCTTCATGTTGCTTTTGTAACGCATGATCGGGACTCATTTTATTGGGTGAAGAAACGAAAGGCTAGGGCTCCAAGTGGTTTTCTACGGGTATGTTTTATTTTTGGAGAAACACCTAAATGCCTCTATCATTTTTATCTAGTTACCGGTTTTAAAACAAGAATATGCATAAACACACAAGTTCTAACCGTGTCGGACTAAGGTCGGAAATCCCTCAAGCAAAAGAAACGTGCAATAAATTATATATATGTAAGTGTGGTGCTCGATAAGGCTCAAGAAACTCTCACGGACAAGCGGGTAGGATAAAGTATACATTTAAGCATAATTTTCAGGGTGCTTTGTACTTGCCATGCAACCTATTTTTCTACTTTATTTTGTTTTTAGTGGATCTCTTGGATTTTTATAAAAGTTGTCCTATTTCGACTATCCTTTGGTGTGAACCGTTCGCCAAATTGCCTAATAGCGATCACTCGGACAAGTCTAATAGACTTTTACTAATCTACCAAAAGTGATTGTGCATGACGCTACGGGTATCAAGCGGCTAAGAGGGTACCTGATACCATGCAAACAATGATAAATGACCCACTAAATGCAATAAAATAAGCAACAATAGCGGCCACCCCACACTTAAAATTTTTGCAAAAGTTTTAAGTGCAGAAATGGAAAAAGAGGCAAGAGAAACTAATAATCCCCTGACAGTGGCGAGTCCACCAGCGTGTGGTTAAAAATCACATCCTCAAAAGCAGGAACTTCGAAATGGCGGCTCCACAATAACATGTTGTCCTCAACCTGTCCTAAAATAACTAGAAAAGAAAATAAAGTAACAAAGATAAATAAAACAAAGCTAAGGCCTAAGATAGATACTAACGCCTAAGCGTTAGCGGGTGGAATGCGTCCGGGCATGCCCCTGGCATGTAAGAGTACAACCATACAATCTTAAGTCCATCAACCACAAAAGAAAAATAAAAATAAAAAGAAAATAGTGTTTTTGGTCAACAAACCATCAAATCTCGTCGAGAACCACATAGAATAAACCTGAGCTGGGGAGAATCAAACTGAGTTGCTACGGCGGGGCTGGTGTCTGGAGCGGGAGCTGGAGCCTGTGTAGGAAGCCATGTGGCGGGAGAAGTCCTCCTGGAATGATAGAAACTCAGCAGTAAGTGTGTCGAGCCTATCCAGGATGGTGCGGAGAATGCCTCCCCGCTGCTGGCCCTGACGTCCTGTCCTGGCTGCTGTTGGTGGTCCTGCTAGTGCTCTCATGGCCGGTCGCCTAGCTGCAGCGGTTGCTGACGACTCTCCTCCTCTAGCTGCAGCGGCTGCTGAGGACTCTGATCCTCCTGTCTCAGCAGCTGCTATCTCCCCGTATAACTCCTCGAACGTCGCCTCCTCATCCCAAAGATTCTTCTTATTATCAACCAGCTTCAAAAACTTACTAAAAGGCTCTACAACCCAGTGTTCTTCATAACTATGGTGTCAGGGGGCGGACCCAGTCTGCGACCGTCAAACCGGCCACGACCTGGGGGCTCTGTACCTCAAGAGAAGTGGCCAAACGTGTGATGTATGGTCCCCCAAATATTTGACTAGAAGTTTTAGTGCCCCAACTCCTAGTGAAGAACTCTGCCAATGCATGGGCTAGGTTGCAGTGTCTGCCCTCAATGATGCTGAAAAGATAGAAGACCTCTCGCTCATTGACTCCCCCAGTGATATCCTTCCGGCCCCCGAGTGTACTGGCAATAACTATGTGCAGTCATCTGTGAAGTGGATCAAGAAAATTGGACCTCTTGTGTTTCCTTGGGTCATAGTGAACCTTAGAAATCTGTCCCCAAAAATCATGTTGCTGAATGGTAGTAGGCCACCTGAATAAGCTATCAGCAAACACTAGTGAGTGAATCTCCCTCTGTCTGTATAACCCCAATCTAACTCCCAACTCAGCTAACGTCATCATGTACCATCGTCTAGCCATCCGAAACCCAACACACAACCTAGAAACCCTGTCATCTGTAGTAGCGGGTGGTATGTAGAAAAATGAGGCCAAGAACTCTAGAGTGAGCTCTCTGTAGGTGGTCTCCTCATTCTGGAAGAGACGATGCCACTAATGTGATAAAATATTGTAGAACCGGGGCTCCAGTCCTACAGTCTTCAGGGCCTCACAGTCAACCGGCCAGTAGGCACCTATCTGCCTAGTCTGGATGAGGAGTAGATGCTTGTGGGCGTTTTGCTCCACTCCCGCCCGGTTGAAGTACAACCAGGGATGGATATCATTGGGGATGGGTCCATCGGGCTCTATCATGTGGTACTGTGGCAGCTCAAGAGGTGCAGACTCGCTGGACTGCTGAGAGTGCTGTGACTAGTGCAATCCTGATGATACTGAGGGTGATCGCTGGGCTGTTCGTTTCTTTCTTGTCATCTTCCTACGAAACACAAAAGAATCCGTTTATCTTCATAAGGTTTAAAATTTTGTAGAAAATTAACAGTTTTGGGTCCAGTGGATGCACGCCCATGCACGACCGTGTGGCTCAGTTTGCAATATGGTTTTTGACTGGTTCAACTGGTTTTTATCTAAACGCTAAGGTAGGGTCTGAGGGCGGTCAATCATGCATCATGTGGTGGCGTTGATAGCTAAAAGACAAGGGGTACATGCACCAATCAGGTTTGTCCTGATTGCTAAGTGTTATGTGCCTTATGTCCAAGGCATGATACATAACCACTATCGAGCCGAGGGTCTCACTGGAAGCAGCCTCTCTATTCCCACGGGTTAGAGGTAAGGCTGTCTACATCTTACCCTCCTCAGACCTTACTTTAACGTTTGCTATCGGTGGGATCAACTGAGTATGATGATGATGATGATGATGATGACTTAAAAAGTTCTAGTGAGTTTACAGGTGTGCACGCCCGTGCACACTGATGTGGACGGTCGTGCAAGTTCTGGTGGGTCGGACTCGTTACGAGGGAAATTCAAACAGTGTCTTATAGATGAGCACGCCCATGCCCACAACTGAGCATGACCATGCACCTGACTGAGGTGACGGTTTTCAAACACGTCAGAATTCCCGGAATTTTCCAAAAATTTTACCACATTATGTTCCTAGCACTACCTTAATCATTTCCATAAAGTTTCATGTAAAGATTCAGGCTACAAAGGCTAGAAAACTAAGTTTTTTTCTCAAGAAATGGTGCGACATAAAAGATCAAGAATCTGGACAGATCTGGACCTAAAAACAAATAAAATTGTTGGAGAGTGATTATACATACCTTAGCTTGAAGATTCAGGCTTGAAATGGAAGAAAATGTTAGAAAATGGCAATTTTAAGGGGGAGGCGACAGTATTGAGAGTTGGGGAAGAAGGGTTATGGGGTTGAAAAGTCAAAAGACTTTTTAAATACCCAAAGAACTAGTTTTCAAGACCGACATGCCCGTGCCACAGAGTGGCACGGGCGTGCAACCCAGAAAAATTTCATTTTCTCGCGTTTTTCAATTTTTAAACTGTTTTAAAGGTTTGGTTTTAAAATTTTTAAGTGGATTTCTCCAAAATAATTTTTTAAACTCCATTTTAAGTTCGAAGATAGTTTAAGTTTTAAATTTTGAAAAACTTTCCCTCGGCTTATTTTTCACTTTTCCTTTACTTACCTGGCGATCCTCAAGGAATGATAAACCTCTCTCTAAAGAAAATAAAGAAGAAACAAAAACCCTCCAAAAAGAAAATTGATGAAATTGGTGGTTTCGTAATTTAAGAAGAAACAAAAACCCTCAAGGAATGATAAACCCCTCTCTAACGAAAAACATCTAAGAGTAGGGTCTGAGGAAGGTGAGATGTAGGAAAACCTTACCCCTATCCTTGTAGCTAGAGAGGCTGCTTCCAGAGAGACCCTGATGTGCCTGGTTTAGTAATTTAAAAGGATATCATTTTCCCGATGCCAAAACTTGGTGTTTTAAATTCAAAAACATTGGTTTTGGGAAAATGATTAATTTTTACTAAGTTTTAAATTTATAAGTAAACGATAGTTACTTTTGAAACTAAAACCAACACATAAGCAGAGAACCTGACGTGTATAGTATAGGTTTATTGGGTAAATACCGAGTATCATATTCCAGAGAACACACTTTCCCTACTCAACATTTCATCAAATAACTAATCGGGTTTGAAAAGAAAAATAAAACAGAGGGGTTCTAGGAAAAATAGTTTTGAAAAAAGGTTTTGGGTTTTATAAAATCAAAAGATAAAATAGTAGCGATAGTGAACATGCACATCTAGGGGCCCTCCGTATAAGTAGTTAAGTTTATTATTAGAAACAGTATTAAGTTTAATTATTTTTTAGGAGGACAAGAGTGGGCTTGAAGTGTTGACTCATTGATAGAGAAACGGGGCCACTACTGAGGTGAAGGGGCAACATGTGGCAACCACATCAATTCCCCTCCAACCCCCAAGAAACCACGGGGTGGTGGTGGCATGAAGGTTTTTTTTAATCAACCAACCAATAAAAAATCACCCATAACCCAAGAACCACTCACAATCATCCACCTCATTCTCACATTTTACCCCACACCCGTGAAGATCTCTACCCAACCTATCTGATGCGAGTACAAGGTAGTGTTGGTGGAGTGGAGAAGCTCCACGTCATCTTTCACGCCTCCACATCGGGTGAAGAAGCTCCACATCATCTTTCACGCCTCCACACTGTGTAACATCATACATTAAAATTAAAAACCAACGTATTATTATTATTCATTTTTAGGCAACTTGTATTGTACCAGTATACCTTTTAATATTATAAATAGTGAACAAAACATGTGTTTCCGTATTCAACTTTACGAACCAATTTGGACCACTAGCATAGCTCAGCTGGTCATAGGCGATGAGGGAAAGAAACTTGTAGTCCATAGACGCAGGTATGATCCCAAGCCAATTCGGTTTTCATTTGACCGTTACTCCAGCGAACAACAATTACGCTGGGCTCGTGTGGCGGCAGCATGGTTTCCGGGCGAAAGTCACTAACAGTCCCCACAGCACCAGCGTGGAACCAATTCAAAAAACATAGTCTGGGCTTGTGGAGGATCCGGGCTCGCCGATTTGGCGTGTGTGATCTAATAAAACATGAAAGTCACCTTTCAAAAAAAATTACGAACCAATTTGCATCTTGCTCCAATATGGTGGTCAAAAATTAAGTTAATTACATAAATAGTCCCTTCAGCCAAATCTTAGATTTTGTCACTAATATATATAGAGAGAGGTGGTGTCCATAGGGATTTAAGTTAAACCTAAGTTAATAAATAACACAAACCCTGCATGCGGAGAAAAACATGGGTGGTTTAGCAGCTTAACAACATCGTTAGATCTTCAATGATTGTCAGAAATCTCGATTTCATCAACTGGAATGATTGTAGGATGGTTGGAAGCTCTGAAACCACCTTTTAGAAGCTCAAAAACGGTTGGGGAATCATTGATTTGGCAAACCTAGAGGCTAGGTTTAAATAGCGTAGCAAGTCCTGTTTTCACGTCCATTAAACCGACATGGGATATAAATTACGTCCTAAAAGGCATAAATTACGTCCTAAAAGGCATAAATTACCTCCCCTGTCAAAAAAAAACTTTAATGATTTACATTCTTCGTTACATCCCCCCTTGAATTTTGCCACAAAGGTAAACTATGTCCAATAGGGGTAGTTTTCGTCCCCCTTTGACTTTTTTTCTCCTTTCTTCGTATTCAACTCGTCGAAACAGTCAAAAGTCATATATTGTGGCTCCTGTAACTCATTTCCTACGCCCTGAGATGCCATTTGATGTTTTACCTCTATTCTATGAACCATCCTTACTTAGTATTTGCTTTCGGATATGGGTTGTCATCCAAATCTTTACTCACTTTAAACGATAGAAATCTTCTTTCTAATTACGCACGTTCTAACCCTTGCATCCTCCCGAAAAGCATCAGTTAAGATCTGTGTATCTGTAAATCAAATGATTCACAAAGTAAACATGTTTTTTTACTAATAAACACATGTAATTACACATTTTAATTCCATGTTAAACACCCTCACATCATGGGGACAATATGGGCCCTATCAATCTCTTCAACTCCTTATTTGTTGTTTGTTGTTTGGGTAAATTTTTTAAAATTTTTAATACCAAAGGGTAAAAGAGTAATTGTATATGACTCTAACCGAAAAAGTTTACCTCATTAGCTATTTTTCCGAAAACCGAAGGAAAACCTCAAGTATTGAAACTATTTTTTTTTGAACGGCCAACAAACGATTTCATTCCATATCGGCTACCAGGACGATAGCCGAAACACCAAATGTTACAGTCGCCAATTAATATACACAGAAAAGCAAACACAGAAATAGAACAGACATAAACACTTGATACACTACCACCCAATCCTAAACAACTTGAAACCTCTCCACGTATCCCAATCCAAACCCACTTGTTTTGAGCGTGCCTTGACCCATAAGAAGCTTAAGGCCTTTACGTCGCCAAACGTCTTTTGAATTGAAGGTTGAACTTGATTAAACACCGCCTCGTTTCTGGATCTCCAAATGCACCATATAACGATCAAACACACCGTGTGCACCGCTTTCTTTTTTCTTTTTTGACCCATCAACAGATTTTGATAACTCAAGAATATCCCGGACGTTAAACACAATCAATGGCTGGATTCTGCACCAGTTAGCGATTAGAAACCAAAGAATCTGAGCAAATCCGCAACCTGAAAATAAATGCTCCGACGACTCCTCTATTTTGCTGCACATCGGACATAAAACAGACCCAAACTGGACATTTCTGCGCTGCAAGGCCAGAAGAGTCGGTAAGCGATCCAGTTCGGCCCTCCACGCACAGATTTCTAACTTCCTAGGCACCCACGAATTCCTACAGAACTTGTAGGATGGTACGATGTAGCGCTGTTCCGCCAGAACCTCCTTAAAACTACCAACTGAATATGACCCTACCCCGTTGAGAACCCAAACCCACTTGTCGCGACTTATACCAAAATTGACAGCCCATATTATTTGATGCAGCAACTCCAATTCAGCAGCCTCAACTCCAGCCCCAACCCCCCTAGACCATTCCCAGTTAAAGCCCAACCCCCCCCCCCCCCCCCGCCCCACCCGGTGCGCAACAGTAGCCGCCTTTCGCTTCTCAATATTGAATAAATTTGGACAAAGCGACGCCAAGGAGACGTCCCCTACCCAAGTATCCACCCAAAACCTTATGTCCAACCCATTCCCCACCACCCCTTTAATGTAATATGAGAAACCCAACCCAAGCCCGCTAGCATCACCCATTGCTTTCGTAATTTGTTTCCAAGCACCCGGTAACGAAAGCTTAACCGGCATATAATTCCACCCTCTTGAACTGCTATATAAGCAGTTCAAACCACAAGACACCATTTTGTAATTTATGAAAAGCGAAACTGTTACTGTTGAAACAACAAGAATAAGGCATGGAGATGCTATGGATGTCTCTTCGGGTTGAACCTAGCACCTTCCGAGCATGTACCTGCACCACGAACAACTCGTTAGAAGGGGTCCAGAGACCGGGGTCTCTGGACCACCCTCCGACGCTCAACATTAGTGATTTATCCCAAGAAATGTACATAAAAGTAAATATAAAGGAGTAAATGAGGGATACGAAGTATGAGAGGAGGTGGTGGTTGAAACCCGGCGGTTAGCTAGCAGCCGAGGTGATTTCGGGATGCTTAGCTCGATGGCTGAAAGTTGGTTATTAGAACCATGGATCCGTAGACTGTTGATATGGCAGCTCCAGGGCTCCGTTAGGGGAGCTCGTGAGTTGAGCAGGGGAGCTTAACATCTTAATTGTGTGTAATTATAGAGAGTTCATGAGCTGCTGATGTGATACTTTAGCAGCTCGTAGGCTCCTCTATGGGAGCTAGGCAGATTAGTTAGTGAGAGAATGTTTCTAGAGATAGAGAGAGAGTGAGTGAGATGTCTTGAGTGGAGATTAAGACAAATGGGATGGATTTGGGTGAAGGTGTGACCCTTCTATTTATAGAGGGTGAAACCCCAAACCTTACTGGGCTTTGTAGTAATGGGCTGGGCTGGCCCATAAATGTTGGACCCACCTTTATTACTGACCTCCTGTAAGGCAGGTCCTGTGCTTGTGTAAGGCAGGTCCTGTGCTAGGGAGCTGAGGAGCCGATGCAGGTAGCTTCTTTACACCAGCTTCTGGCTTTTCGGCTTCCTGGCTCGAGCTTGATAGCTTCTTGAATATGTTTAAACGTGAGGGTTTGGGTACCCACATCATCAGTTACAAAATGGATACTCAATATTGGTTCTACACTGCATTGATGTTTGAAAAATAGATCTTGTTGCGGAACCAATAGCTCCAATGGTTTATTGGTCGATCTGGACTCAAAAATCCCTCAACAGACAGAGGAGGCATGTATTAGTGTTTTTCCACTAGTGTTATTTTATTCGCTTTAAACATGTCGGTTCATTTGTGTCCTGTTATTAGCTTGTAACTCAATCAGTGACATTGACGATTCCTAGTTTTAACCCACATAATTGACCGCTCTGAATTGAATAACATAACGCTTTGCACTTCTTCATCACTTTTATGATTTCTCTAATAATATAAATCATTAACCTAAAGCCAACGATTGAGATGGTACCTTACTTTTGACCATGGTAAAAAGTCAAATCTGTAAACACAAGGAAATAGCAGGTTCTCTGTGTTGACGAAAGTTGGGGAAGCTTGAGTAGAGGTCATATGGATGTTGAGAGTTCAATCCAAGTGGTAAGAGTAATCAATACAGGCTAGCCCAGGGTGTTAGGTGGAGCTCCACCGGTTGCACCACTTGCCGTTAAAAAAAAGGAGGTTCTCCATATATGTGTGACTAGGGCTGTTCACGAGCCGAGCCGAACCGAGCGAGCGACAAGCGGCGAGTGTTTTCGGACAGCCATAAATTTGGGATGTTTCTTTTAATATTCTGCTGCCTAATGATGACTGAGGTTCGACCGTTCGAGAATGGAGCTCTAGTTGAGGCCAGTGATGAGTATACTACAGATAACATTTGTCGCGTTGTTTCGTAGGTTGATTGCGGGAGACGATTGATGGTGGACAATTAATGAGAATATGAAGCCAAGAATGTTTTTTCATGACTTATGGTTTTACAATTAAACTTAGTGTTGAATTATCATTGGGTTGACGGGGCCAATAACTATAAATATAATTTTATATATGCATATATTGAGTCAAACCCAATAGAGTGACATGTATAAAACTATAAATATAAGTGTAATTAATGTGTATATATATATAATTATATATATAATATATTTTTATATCGAGCCGAGCATACCTTTGCTCGTGCTTGGCTCGTTTACAAACCGAACCGAACCGAGCCGATCGGCTCATTTACGACCGAGCGGAAAATCAAGCGAGCAATTTCCGAACGAGCGGCGAGCACCGAGCGTTTTGAACAACCCTATGTGTGACTAAGTTCTTCATATTTTAGAGAGTGATTATGACTGGGGGAGAGAGAAAAGATTATTATTCATTTTTTGTTTGTTAATAAACTAGGGTTCGAGCCCGCGCTTCGCTGCAGGAACGTAGAAGAGTGCTGGTGAGGATGTATTGCTACATTTTATATTGATGAGTTATTATAGACATACACGCTTTAATCTAAGCA
Organism: Ambrosia artemisiifolia; assembly: GCA_032199755.1. NCBI lineage: Eukaryota > Viridiplantae > Streptophyta > Magnoliopsida > Asterales > Asteraceae > Ambrosia > Ambrosia artemisiifolia. The sequence goes on along the minus strand of CM063515.1, from coordinate 48,584,088 downwards.
ACGGTAAAAATTAGCAACCAACCTGGGTAAGTAAATATGTCTAAAGTTAAAAGTTAGTTTTAACTATAATAAGGTAAACGAAAAATAATTAGATTTGTTACGTAGGAGTTAATATAGACTAAAACAGTATATTAAACTTTCATATGATAAATCTAAAAAGTTTACAGGCGGTAGGTTTTTCTCTAAATTGGTGGCATGGTGGACTTAGACAGCCCATTAGGCAACTATTTGTCAGTGTTAACGCTTTAGGTAGTATTTAGTTGGCCGTTAAAAAAACAATAAGCAGATTCAATTAATTAAAAGAAAAAGAACCAATAAAATTATGGATAAAGTCAGAACAATAACAAATGAATACAATTTATAATTGTATAGAATATATATTATAAATAGTTACTAAATAGTTTCATTTACTTTATTTTAAAACTGATAAATTATCTGTAGTTAAAGTGTGTATACAATGAAGCTATAAATACAGATTATATTTTACATATTCTTGTTTCTTGTGTATGCTTACCACCTAACTCTTCTATAACAATAAGCAAATTAAATTACATAAATAAACAACATTGTGGCTAAAGTCAGACAAATTTTCAAACAAATAAGAAATTTGCACTATTCACAACAATTGGAATTGTTGTTATAAGAATTGTCCTCCCTCTGTATTCTTTTAGTATTTTCTTAAAGTAGTTATGTGTGAAAAAAAAAACAAAATGTAGTGATAAAGTTATTAAAAAAATATTATTTAATTAAAAAGAGTAGAGAAAAAATAATGGTTTTTATCGTAATTATGTAGATGGAAATGAAGATGCTATTGTGAGAACATTCACATCAGCTTCTCCATATATTCGTGAGTGAATTCTTCATATTTGGATAAGTGGTTGTAAGTAGAGGAGAAAAAAAAAATTACAGTTCATCTATATATTTAGTATGACAATTTTATCGTTAATACTTTTTGAAAATGGTTATGAGTAGAGGAGAAAAAAATGGAAAGATAAAATTAAAAACAAAATTTATTAAATTGAAAGTAAGAAAGAAAATATATTAATTTTAGTGTAATTTTAAAGATCGAGATGAGGATGCTAATTTGAACGCGCTTATATGATGTCTATTAGTAGTCATATTGTACGAAAGAAAGATAGCCGTGAGAATATTACTTTTGTTTTAACTTCATGTCGTCATCATTATATTGAGGACATATAAATGTGTTAAAGATTAGACTATCCGTTGTGGCTCGCGAGCAGCCTGTCGCGAGCCACAACTTTATACACGTGGCTAGCGCTGCTCACAACAATCCCACGTGATCACGTCAGCGACCGATGGGACGTGAGCCAGCTCGCGTTCGTTAGCGAGCTGGCCGACCCTTTTGAAATTCAAAATTCAATTTTCATCAACCAAATTTATTACCCTCCCTATATTTATTTACCCTTTACCCTTCTTCTTTTTCACAATTCTTCGTTAATAAATTGTCCTCCCTCTGTATTCTTTTAGTATTTTCTTAAAGTAGTTATGTGTGAAAAAAAAAAACAAAATGTAGTGATAAAGTTATAAAAAAATATTATTTAATTAAAAAGAGTAGAGAAAAAATAATGGTTTTTATCGTAATTATGTAGATGGAAATGAAGATGCTATTGTGAGAACATTCACATCAGCTTCTCCATATATTCGTGAGTGAATTCTTCATATTTGGATAAGTGGTTGTAAGTAGAGGAGAAAAAAAAAATTACAGTTCATCTATATATTTAGTATGACAATTTTATCGTTAATACTTTTTGAAAATGGTTATGAGTAGAGGAGAAAAAAATGGAAAGATAAAATTAAAAACAAAATTTATTAAATTGAAAGTAAGAAAGAAAATATATTAATTTTAGTGTAATTTTAAAGATCGAGATGAGGATGCTAATTTGAACGCGCTTATATGATGTCTATTAGTAGTCATATTGTACGAAAGAAAGATAGCCGTGAGAATATTACTTTTGTTTTAACTTCATGTCGTCATCATTATATTGAGGACATATAAATGTGTTAAAGATTAGACTATCCGTTGTGGCTCGCGAGCAGCCTGTCGTGAGCCACAACTTTATACACGTGGCTAGCGCTGCTCACAACAATCCCACGTGATCACGTCAGCGACCGATGGGACGTGAGCCAGCTCGCGTTCGTTAGCGAGCTGGCCGACCCTTTTGAAATTCAAAATTCAATTTTCATCAACCAAATTTATTACCCTCCCTATATTTATTTACCCTTTACCCTTCTTCTTTTTCACAATTCTTCTTCTTTATCCATGTGGAGTACCGTCGCAAGGTTGGCCACCCCTTTTACCACGTTTCGACGTGGCAAATGTTGCGCTCGGTGGATCACTTACGTGGCTAGGTTTTTTTTTATGATCATTTGGTTTGTTTTTCCTTTTTTTTAGTAGTGTAAGTTTTTTTTTCTAGTGTAATTTTCTTTTTTTTCTAATGTAATTTTCTTTTTTTAGTGTAATGTTTGTTTTTTATTTTAGTATAATTTTCTTTTATTTTTAGTTTAATGTTTTTTATAAAAAAACTGTGGTAAATATTTAAATATATTTGGTAAAAAAAAACCCGCTTACCTTGACCCACAACACCCTGCCGCGAGCAACCGTTGGCCGCTACCCATTGCCACGTAAGCGTTGACGTAGTAAAATATTATTCGATAAATCCTCCGCTTATCTCTACCCACGATGAAGAGTGTAAGTTATTTTATGATATCTATCTTTAACATTTAATTTATTAATTAGGTGTCATAATTCGGACATGCAATCTCAAACAAAGTATGGTTAGTGAAACAATATATTTTGTTTATAAAATAATGTTTCTTGGTTTCTTACATTGTTTTAGGTTCATTTCAACTAGAATTTCTTCCCGCGCGCGTTGCGGCGCGCTGATGGTGGTTGTCATCATCGTTTTGGCTTATCAGGGTTCCAATGCGACAGTGATAGCCTAGGCAACAACAAAAAAAAGTACCTGGAGAAACAATTGCCCAACCAGGTCTCGAACTTGTGACCTCCCCTTAGGGGAATGCAAATAAATGCACTTCACAAACCACCAATCCACGACCTTAGGCAAGGGAATTGTTGCAAAGTTCTCGTCAACCTAAGGTTTACTATTCTTTAAGATGGTGTTCTATCAATATAATCATCAGTGTATATTATATATCAGTTTGTATAATCGATAACTATTGAATTATTATTTTTATTTGGTAGAGTAAGATATCATATTGGTTTAGTATCGTTTCTAGAATTATAATTATAATACCGTTTATGTATTATGTTATCCCTATTATAGATTAAGATAAAATCTAATTCACATGTTGACTACTAAAATGCAAAATAGTTTCTAGCTTTACCTTGGGAGAGTGGGAGCTGAAACAAATGTGCAGTAGCTTACTCTTGAGAATCAAAGGCCGATAGTTGTCCTATATTGTACGCGTAGCACCAAACACGAAGACAACCGATATTTATAATCAGTATGACGGTCAGGGCTAAACCTATAAACACGGTAATAATTAAATTACAGTACAACTTTGCCTAAAAACTAAAACATGCATTGTACAATATCTTTTACATGGAATAATCCAATGCACATCAATAAAATGCCTATTCACATGGGCAATATCTAATACAGAATACCTAGTGAAGATTGTCATTGTGTGCAGCCATTATGGCAATTGTTGAAGAACACACAAAAGCTGCAGAGATTGATAGGTCGGATCTTGAACGGGCAAGAAAGAGATCAAGCAAAAAAAACTAATTTATTGAACATACCAATCCACAATTAAATGATTAATGCGTCTTAGTTATCGTTCTTACGAAAAATACCAATCCATAGTTGAGGGTGTGTGATCACACAAAGCCTCACATTTTGGGACCTCAGAATATGCTACCATCAGTCTATTCCTAAAGAATAGATGACACCTGCATTTCAACCGCAACGAAATTCACCAACTTGATTCTAAATAGCTTAAATACACATAAATAATCATAACTATATACAAATTATAATCTAAATTTATCACACAAATAATTTCATCCACAATGAAGTCGCCTAATTTCATTCGCATAATCATCAATTAACAAACCACAATGTCGTCAACAATATTAATACTCACTTTACTATCATCTCTAATCTTCTTAACACAGTTTCCTCCTCTGCCAATTATTTTCCCTAATGGTTTTCCAAGGCAACATACTTTCACATTATTAAACCTTACTTGTTTCGAAACAGCTTGTACACACTAAGTAATCATACTTTCACATAATCACACCAAAACTAACTCCAAGAAACTCACTAAATCAAAATTGTAAATGATCATTTATAAAAAGGTACGAGCTTCTTAAAGTTGGCCCGTTTAATATGGTTCGAATCGTGTTAAAAAAAACTTTCATGTATTCTATCGCATCAACTTATTAAAACTGAAACATTTGACCCATGTAAGAAAACTGTCCATTTGAGAGGAAATAACCCATTTGACACCTGTTTAATAAAACTGACTTGCTTGAGCCATTTAGAAAACAAATCGATGACTTGATCTATAAAGCCGGCATGTTTGACCCATTTAATAAAACTTTAGAACTATGCAGGGTCTTTTGGCAACATTCTAAATTAGGTTTTGATGGTGTTTGATACAATCTCCCCGAGCTTGAGCTTTTACAAAATGGTTGGTCTTATCAGCAACATCAAGACTCACCATCAGAATCTCATCCAAATACATAGTCATAAACAAAACGTTGTTTAGAAAACAAAACCTTTTTATCTAAGATAGGGACAATACATTACCTGTCATCAATTTCGAAGTCGATCACGTCATCTTCAGAAAGCTCTTAGCTTTGAGCTTTCTTAGTAGCAACTTTGGGTTGTTTGGCTCCTGCCATTTTCGCTTTACTTCCAAACACCTGGAAAAAGGTTGGAATGTAAAAACTTAATCCCCAAATTTCTAGCCCTAGTTTATACTCAATTAAAATACACCAAGTGAAGCATGGTAGTGTGAAGAAAAGAAGAAGCCAGATGATGGAGATAAAAGAAAAGGTGTATAAACCTTATGCGGACGCGTGTAGTGAGGAAGACACGCGGCAGATGAAACGTGTCATTAGGAGACGCAAGACAGAGAGACAAAAAAAATATATAATAAGAGATTCTTAAATGGACTCGAACCTGAGTGGGTATTCAAAATCATCATCGTCACTACCACCGAACCATAAGAGCAATACGCTTTTTACACCAACAGACACTACTACAAAAACAGGCATTTCCTACGGCCACATCCATAGCAAATCCATAGCAAACACCCATTTTGCTACGGATTTGCTACGGATTTGGTCCGTAGCTACAAGTCTCGTCGCTAATTTATTTGCTACGAACTTTAGCTATGGATATTATATTTGCGACGGGATCAGCTACGAAAAAGGACGTCGCTATTTTAGCCACAGATTTGCTACGATAAAGGTTGCTACGGAAATTTGCTATGGATTTTTAGCTATGGAGATTTATTGTTATGGAAGTTTGCTACCGATTTTTAGCTATGGAGATTTATTGCTATGGGAAGTTTGCTACCGATTTTTAGCTACGAAGTATTGCTATGAATGTTAGCTATGAAAACTTGCTACATTTTTGCCACCAGTTTTGCAATGAAATTCAACTACGAATTCTCTATGGTTTGCCTACGAAAAATTGCTACCTTCTATAGTTTTTTGCTACCATTTCCGCTACCGAATTTAACTAATGATTTTACTTGATTTTTGCTACGAGTATAGCTTTGAATTGTTGTAGGTTTTTGCAACAGATTTATGTATTTATGTACGCATTTTGTCCGAAATTATTCAAAATTTTTCCTTATTTATATTGTTTCCTACTTTTTCCCTGTAAACATTATATACATATCTCAATAAATATAAAAAAAAACTAATACCAAAGATAGATAATCCAACCAAATAGCATAATAATTCAAACATAACCAAATGTAACACGATAAAGATCCAAATTATCCAAAAGAAATACAAGAAATTTCAACATATCTTAAGTTGGCGGGTTCTGTGATAAGAATTGAATTTTTTTCATTCATTTCGGCATACAACCTCGCACTTTCTTCGATTTTCTCCATCATAGCACGTTTCTCTATTTTATCTTGTTCTATTTCCTCTATTTTTTCCTTCAACCATTGCACCTATAACACCAAACAAAAATGATCAGCTAACATCCATCATGACACCTTCTAACAAGTTATGACACATTATGACAAGTTATAACCAATAGTTAATATAAGTCATTACACCCATAAATATGGGATGTTATAACACATTACAAACCTAACTCAATATAACCCGATTAATTTAAATAACCCACATGAAAATATAGAATATTTGTTTACTAAAAGAGAATACGAACCTCATCACTATCATTTCTCTCATATGGATATGAACCATGGGTACTCGTCATTCATGGTGCACCCGCCATCATAACAAACGGGTCAGCGATGTTGTCGGTTCCATACATTCTTCCCTTTTTTTGCCACTAGCAGTTTGCGAACATAGTTCCATGTCAATTTCCGGGTGTAAGCTAGTATCCTCTCCGTATTTCTCGATAACATACTTATTATATGTGCTCTGTGATGAGAGCAAAAAAAAATAGTACTTCAGCATAACATAACTATATAAGAAAGTAGTAAAAATATACATTTACAAAGTAACAAGATTAACATAAGCTTCACTCGCCCTCGTGTCAACCCAAGTCATGTTATGCTGCTGAATGATCTCTTCTACATCATCGACCTCTCCTGAACTATGCTCTACCGACCTACTACACCCTGACAATCCATCTAGGGGTCTCGACCCTTTCTTTGCGTGTGTTTGTAACCAGAACTCACCAAACTTAGCACGCCGCTGCAATGTCTTCTCCTAAATCAAAAACCAGACTTACAATTTATTTGTAAATCAAATCCTGCAACAGTCAATTACTTCATCCTTCACAACCCTTTAAGTAATATTCTTAAGCCAAATAATTAAAGATCAAATAACATTCTTGAATTAAAAAAATCCAGTAAGAGTCATTTTTATAGAAAAAAATCGATATGTGAAAGTTACGGCCTAAATACACCGAGTTACCTAATTACAAGCTTGCGAATGCTATTTAATTTCATTCAGAGTGTATGAATTTGATGAAATATGAATCTGCTACAGTGTATATGTGTATTAAAGATGACAAATTATCATTTCTTACCATGTTTTTTCTAACTATGACAAAGCTCTTTGAGCCAAGAGTGTGTCTGCCACCAATTGATTTTCCTCTGTTTTTGCTGTTTTGAGAAGATTTGCCTTTCCACGAATCAGTATTCCAAGCCTCCACTAGTGTTTCTACAACAAAAACAAACCTATTAATATAAGGTTTTATGTTTAAAACTAGTCACTAAACTTTATTGCCTTAAAAATAGTTTTTTGTTATAATAATGCTTTGTTAATAACTTGTCTCAAACAAGCAACTATATCTAGAAATAACAAATGAGCTACAGCAGTTAGATATGATAAGAAAAAACAGCAGGTGGTAGACATAGATATACTCATGCACTATAAAAAAACTACAACACAGTAAATGAAAACATTTGAAAAACTGGATAAGTATGTTGATAATTTCATCCAATTCTTATTTCTTTACTGTGGACAATCCTAAACTAGCAATTAATTAAAGAAACAATTTGTGGATTCTTTGCAATAGATATCAGAGTTAGTTACTATAAATTGCCTTTTTTCATTAAAATTATTATTTTAAGCATAATAAGATCCTTTTACATAAATAAAGTTCACATATTCTTTTATAAAATTTCAGCAAACGTGTTAGGGGTTTTCACAACTTAATTTTAAATTGGATTGTGGATTGGTTTTTACATCAACATTCGCTCTTTTACCCCTTTCGAGGATTGGGTTTCTAAATGGAACGAAGGACCTGATATGTTTCTAAAAAAACCCTAATTATGATAAACAACACAATGTTAATTTTAATTCAAGAAATTGTGCTGAGGTCTCTCTATTAGGTCTCGCTAGATCACAAAATTCCAAATGCAGGAAGCATTCAAGAATCACACATATCATATTAAGTAATGTGAACATTTTCAAAACCGCAACGGAACTTCGATTGAACATATAATGCAAAGTAAATGGAAATAACTAATAAAAAAGGATGAATCTTACCTACAGGTCAGCCGATTGAGGCCGCTTGTGCCGGAGGCTTTTTTGAAACCATTCAGATAAAAAAACAGAGATATAGAGTTGAGAGGGTTGAAACGAGTAATGGAGCCGAATGATACGCATTGTGCGATATAGGGAACGTGAAGGGACGAAGTAGGGTTGGTTGTAAACGTGGTTTGAGGTCGCGATCATCCCGGTGTAGTGTTGTAGTTGGTTATCTGTGCGAGACTAGAAAGGAAATTAGGGTTCTTTCATACCCTTTCTGCGTTATTTGGAATATATTTTCGGGATTTATCCTTTTATGTACCTTTTTTTCATTTTTTGAATTATTATTCCCAACGTTTTACATTAAAATGCATTTTTACAATTATTACTCATGGTTCTTCAATTATTTATTTATGATATACTTATATGAGTTATTTTTAATTTTTACGATTGTTAACTTAATTTTATTTTATGTTTTTATTTATTAATTGTTTTAATATATTTATTAATTAGGCATGATTTAGTAGAGATGCACATCTCCGAGGACATGGTCGAGTATAAGGGTTTGTAGAGGCACCAGATTAAGGTTAAGGATTATTAGGGAGTAGGGATGGCAATCAAACCCGAACCCGATGGGTGAACGAGTTGATTTACCAGTGCATTTACCGGTCTAACACCCATTATTCAAACTCAAAAAATTGGGTCATATAACAAATATCATCAGAAAGTCTAGTAAAAAGTCAACTCTGGTCAACGAAAGCCAAACTTCAGTCAACTAGGATTTTGAATTTACCTAAACAGTGAACCTTGGTCAATGAAAGTCAACTTCGGTCAACTCGTGTGCAGTCTTGGGGAGAATAGCTAAACCACTCATGTGGGAGAAAGCTACTCGTGTGGAAAAAGCTACTCATGTGTATTGTAGCGCGATTGGCTAAGCCACTCGTGTCTGTTGTAGGACACTCGTGTCCTACAGAGCTGTTGGCTTGTTCTTCACGAAACTCAACATTTTTGCTCAAATCTCACTTAATATTGACGTGTTTGATGATATGATAATTGGGAAAATTTTCAAAACACTTTTGGAACAAAACCAAATAAAAAAGACACGTTTTAATCTACAAAACACTATCAAAATCAATAAAAAAAATGGGTTTTTTTGTTGTGGAAATGAGTTTTAAACTTTCAAAAACACATTTTAATCTGAAAATACAACGGATTTAATAAGTTTTTGTTACGAAAACACCCGTGATACGATCCTCGGTTCTGATACCACCTATAGGATCGTCACGAATGGTCCGAATATCACGGGTTTGTGCGAGGCTTGAGTGCGGAATCCTCGGATCTCGGTTTTAGCAACAAAATATCAAAACACACACATGAAGAGTTGTCAGATTTAGTTAAATGGCTATTCGTTTGATAAAAACAATTCGGGTACATGCAATACGAATCAGATCATAAAACACACACTAAAAACCTCTCAAAAAGGACAACCTCTCTAAGTGCTAATGAGGGCTAAACAAGTTTGGTATTTATATAACCTACCATTCGCCCTAGACCCTGGGGCCGAATGGGTTTGGGGACACGAGTGGGTGGGCTTGGAATCAGGGGAGAATACAGAAACTTTTTGTAGGGTGGGCATATTTCGGCTTGACCATTTCGGCTCGACCGGTGACTGATCATCGGAATAAAAAATCGGAACTCGGAAACACAAAGGCTGGAATCGTGGAGGATTGATTGGGACTCGGAACTCGAAAACACAAAGGCTGGTCTGATCGGACAATCACAGAGACTGTAATGCCTAGAAAAATTAATCATGGATCTCACTAACATTTCAATAAGTTTTCTTATTGCGCTTTCATTCATTTGGGTCGTATATTAAATCTCAAAAGGCACACCAATAGAAAAATAGGGTATCTCCTTCTTGAAAACCTAACAACAATACACTGCCCTCACTAAACTACCCCGCATCCCACCGGAGTAAATATTACGGCCTTCGACTTCTTCTCTTCTGTTTTTCTTTCAACAAAGGCAATATTTGAAGGGTCAAAGTATCAATAAACATCACTGTTAGATCTTGGTTTAGTGCGAAATTTGATGTGCCGGAAGGTCGCCGGAGGGTCAACAGATCCTCCTTACCGCCCTGTAGTTCCGCCACTGGGCTGGACCTAGGGTGGGCACATGCCCACCGTTGTAACACTCTATCTCCGCCCCTGCTTGGAATTCCACACGAATGGCTAAGTCATTCGTGTATGTGGAAGCTACCCGTCCCTGTATAATTACCAAATTGTCTTTTCACTATAAAACATCTCGTTTAACCTAGCCAACGACCTATCACTAGCTGGGGACATACAAATAATGCACTTACAACTTTAGTTTATCCAAATTGACCATCATTGACCCTAACTCACTCTAATCGTGCTTAGTTGCCCCTAATTGAATATAGGTGCCCCTAAATAGTCAAAATTGACAGTAATTGCCCATAAATTACGCAAGTTACCATTAACGAATCATAAGTGAACAGTATTCACGCTAATTTACCGTAACTGACCATTGTTTACCCATATTGATCATAATCGACTATCACTAATCAATACTTGCTCTAATTAACACTAATGACCAATGACCTTAACTAATCATTATTGACCAATGTTAACCCCCTTAATTATCATTATAAATTGCAATTTCTATACAATAATGATATTCCATTAATATATCCAGGATTGTCCATGATTAACCACGATTGCTATCCCAAAGCTATAAACAAGCTCGTTTAGCAAACGAGCTCGAGCCCCAGCTTTGGTTATCGAGCTCGAGCCAGGTCGCAAGTCTTAACGAGCCTACTATATATATAACTTCTAATTAATATAAATTAAAAATATATGTAAATAATAATGCTTATTATTTATGAAATTATGAAAAATAGCTAAATTATATATAAAATAATATTTATAATCAATATTAATTAACAAATAAATAATAAAGATGTTGAGCCCGAGCTGAGCTCAAGCTCAAGCCTAGTAGAGCTCGAGCTTGGCTCAACTCGTTTGCCCCTGTAACAGTTCTCTCTATAGTCAAATTTGTTCATATATGGTCAAAGCTGGTCAAAATTAAGTAGTTTGACCATAGTTTAAAAATCGCTACAAATTCAACCCATGAAAAAAAAGAACAAAACCATGAAGGTGAAGTAGTAAATCAATACTAATTTACTATATATTTTATAAATATTAATTATTTTCGGTACTTCTTTGTTAAATTCTATGTTTTATTGAATTATTATTTAAAATATTTTTTTTCTAGTTTGTTGCGGGTTTTGCTACCAATATAAATACATTTTTTTACAATGAATTTTGCTACAAATGTTAGTACCAATAATATTAAATTATTTATTAGATATTTTTTTTATTGTTTTTGTAAAGAATTTTGCTATGAACGTTGCTACAGATTTTGCAACGTTAGTTTAAGTTTTTTTCGAGATTTTGCTACCAAATTTGCTACGAAGTTTTTTTAAGTATTTGTTTTCTCAACGTTGCTACCGATTTTGCTACATATTTTTTAATACTTCTTTTAGTTAGTTTTTGACATTTATTTTCATGACTTAGCTACGGATTTTGCTACCGATTTTACCAAATTATTTTTATTATACCTTACTCCCTCAAATTTGCTACGGATTTGCTATGATTTTTACTTAACTTTTCTAGTTAATTTCTAAAAAAACTTATTTTCATGGTTTTGCTACGGATTTTGCTACCGATTTTTGGCAAATTATTTTTTTGTATCCATTTCGCCAATTTTGCTACGGATTTGCTATGGATTTTGCTACGGATATCATTTGCTACGTAATGTCCGTAGCTAAATTGTAGCAAAATACGTTCGTAGCTAATCCGTAGCTAATTCGTGGCAAAATTTGCAACCGATTTGTTTGGTAGCAAACTTTCCTAGCAAATGCCTATTTTTGTAGTAGTGAGATATGTTAATATATCATAACAAAATCAGCAAAAAACACTATTCATCTATCTTATAATTAATACATAGTATATAATTTAAACAATAAGTTATAGAAAATATATTTAAAAACCGTTAACTAAATCCTAATAATTAATTAAAAAACACTTCTTGTAAGATGAAAAAACTACAATTTTGAACATGTGGTTGGGTATTTACAAACAGAGTTGTTTAAAAAGATAACACCTTATTCAAAACTAGTTTATTTATAAATGAACCAAGTCGAGCCCGGGCTAAGATCAACTCAGCTCATGACTCTAGGGTGTTTAGAATTTGATTCAAATTTGAAAAATTCAAAACTTGACTTAATTCGATTCGATTATCAAAATTCGATTCGATTATCAAAAATTCAATTCGAAGATCAAGAATTTGTATTCGAATTCGATTCAATTCGAGTTCAGTAACTCGAATACGAATTTATGATTTTAAATTCGATTCGAAATTCGAATAAAAATAATACATACTTATTTATAGGGATGGCAATGGGTCGGGTTTGGGACGGGTTTATGTAATCCCAACCCATACCCGATTAGGTATGCTTGTCCCAAACCCGTCGGGTTTGTATCGGGTAATTACCCATTGGGTATCGGGTATTCCCACGGGTTTCGGGTAAACCCGTTAATTTTTAAAACTTACTCATTCGGTATATCCGACTAAAAACCTGTTGGGTATATAATGGGTAACTAATAATCAATTACATTTAGCATTATTATTATTATTAAATATATATGTAAATGATTACAATGTATAAATATAAAATACTTAAATATAAAAACACTTAAAATACATAGATAGCAAATAGTATACACTAAGTTTTGGTGTTTTTTTAGGATAAGATAACAATCTAGATGGACAATTAAATATATTATGCATACATATTTAAAAAGTTATATAAGAAATTATATCGGGTATCTAATCGGGTAAATGGGTATACTTTATCGGGTAATCGGGTCGGGTAAACGGGTATATCATCAAATCCCAAACCCGTCCCAAACCCGTGAAAAAAATAAAAACTAATCCCATACCCGGACCCATACCCGATTACCCTTTCCCAAACCCGTCCCAAATGTGTCGGGTTTCGGGTTTACCCATCGGGTTCGGGTTTGATTGCCATCCCTACTTATTTATATTTAAAAAATATATAATTATATACACATATATAACTTTAGAACTTGGGTTAATTTATAAATTTAATCTAAGTCAACGTGCAACAAGTTTCAAATATGGGGGCAAAGTGTCTCCACCTCTAAACCACAGTAGTTCAAATTGCAATGAAAAAAAAGCATAGCGGTTCAAAGTGCGACAGGTTTCAAATATGGGTGCAAAGCTCCTCCACCTCTAAACCACAGAGACGCAAATTGCAGTTAACTCGTAAAATAAATAAGTCAAGCAAGTTCAGCTCCCTTTATGAACAAAACCGTAGAACCCATCCTAACTTGCCACTTAGGTTATAGCCTAGTGATAAAAAGAAAATCCTCTCTTTAGTGAGGTTGGAGCTCAACTACAAGGGTATGCAAAAAAAGATGCAAAAAGAGGGTGTAAGAAATTAGCCGTTGAAAAAAACAAAAAAAACCCATCCTAACTCAACTAACCTCGTTTACGACATCAATTTCAGATATTATTTTATCAACAAAAAAAAAAAATCCTGCTTGGCCATTAATTACAATCTCTAACAGCATTAATATCATTTCCCATTTATTATTCTCAACAAACTCCTCTGCTAAACTATGGTTCGGATGTATGTATGTAGTCAACTATAATGAATCGATATATCGTGATTATAAAATACGTGTGTGTTACATTGTTTTGAGTTAATTTGTAGAGTAAATTCCTTTTTAAGTCTGTGTTTTGTCGATTTTAACTATTTGAGTCCTACATTTTGATTTTTAATATTCTGAATACCTATGTTTTCATTCTGTAACTATCTGAGTCCAATTTTGTAACACCGTTAACTAAGTCAGTTAAGTACAAGGGTATTTCAGTCATTTTACACCTAGGTACAACCCTCTAATGCATATGGTAGATGGAACAAGTCTTTAATTCATAAATTTTTAATAATATATTAAAAACAAATCTTATATATAATATAAATATAATACCCACAGACATCTCTCTCATAAACACACACTGCACACACTCTCTCCCTCACCCCAACCCCAGCCGGCCACCCCCACCAAACACCACCACCACCACCGTCGCCTCACCAACATCAGTCACAACTTCACCATCACCATTCCACCGCTAAACTACCTCATCTCACCACCATTTTTAACCACTGTTGAACCAGCTCCATCCCACCACCACCGTTAATCTCCACCACAAACACCACTATTAAATGTTGTACCACCACCACTTCTCAATCGTCATCATCCACCTGCAACCCGCCATAACCACCTCTGTATCTTCACATCTGAAAATCCTCACTTTTACACCATCCTCACAGCCCTAATCTTCCTCAACCCTAACCTAATTGCCCACCCCACCGCATCCCCACCTCACCACCATCACTGCCCCTCAACCCTAACCCAATCGTCATCCACACAACCCTAATCTTCACTCATCTGTACAGATCTGCACCAGAGATCTTTAACCATCGGTTTCGGGTTGTGGTTTCAAGGATGAGGCGGTTTCATGGAGGGTTTCGGTTGTGGTTTAAGGGCTGAGGCGGTGGAGATTAATGGTGGTTCAACCATCGGTTTCAAGGCTGAGGCGGTTTCATGGAGGGTTTCAGTTGTGGTTTCAGGGCTAAGGCGATGGAGATTGATGGTGGTGGTGGTGGTTGCTAAAGGTGTATGGTGGTGGTGGATTTGGTACTTTTAGAGAGAGAGAGAGATAGATAGAGAGAGAGAGAGAGAGAGATGTGTTGTGTGCGTGCAGAAAAAATCTTATATATAATATAATAAAGTATAATATTTATTTTTAATTGTAGGGGTACTTTGGTCATTTCACAAATATTAACAGAAAAATATAACAGAGTTAGTAATTTGGACTCAAATAGTTATAGAATTATCAACCAGGGCTTCAGAATGTTAAAAATCAAAATGTTTGACTCAAGTAGTTAAAATCGATAAAACAAAGGGACTCAAAAAGGAATTTACTCTAATTTCTATTTAAACAATAAGTAATAAGGCTATAGGGTGTGGAGATACCAAAAAGTTGATGTCTCCATGCCACCTAGGACACCTCTATTTTTCTCTCCCTTGAGACATGAGTGGGGTGTGGAGACCAAGGTTTTCAGAACCGAACCCCTGGCCGGTTCACCGGTTCGACCGGTCCGACCGGTCCAACGAACCGGCTCAAAAACAAAAACAAAAATAAAATCAAAAAATCAAAAAAAACTGGTCCAACCTCCCGGTTTCCCTGGTCGCCGGGTCGTTGCATTTCCGGTCCATCTACCTAACCCGGACCAGCCGGGGGTCCGGAGCCCGGTCCGGTCTGAGTTTCAAAACCTTGGTGGAGACACCAAAACTCCATGTCTCATGCATTTTTTTAATATTAATTTTAATTAGTTCTATAAAAGTAACAAATAAACAAAATAATGTTCAAATAAATACTAAATTTTGTAAAAAAAAATTACAAACCATCCTAATATAAAAAAAACAAACCGAATAAAAAAAATACAAAACAAAAAAAACAAAAGCTTTCCTAAAATTTTAAAAAAACTATTTCCACTTTGAAGAATTTTGTCTTGCATTTTCTTTAACGCGGCGCGTTGTTCTTCGGGATAATTAGAGATGTCGGCCAACATAATTTTCCACTCTTCCACCGCTTTCGATTCATCTATCAACCTAAGCTTTTCCTTCTTGATTTTTATTTTTTCTTCATTAGCTTTGTTCAAAGCTTCCATTTGTGCGGTTAAAGTGTCAAGCCTTGAACCGTTCCCGCTCCCGCTTGCTGATGCCATTTTTTTCCCGCCGCGGCTTCTTTTCAAGCTTTATCCCGACCTACATTATCATAATATTTATATGTTACAAAACAAATCGTAAACAATTATGTAAAAAGAATTATGTAAATTTATAAACCTATGGGGCGTTGCTCCTCCTCAATAGGTGGTATGTCGAACTCGGCCTCCTCGTTGATATCAATATCAATTGGAACAGACGGACATCTTTTTTGAACTTTTTTTTCTCATTTGGCCTGTTGAGACTCGTTTCGGACCGTCGCCCATTTTTGTTCATTTTTCAAAAACTGACAAAGCCCTAATCATCGAGAAAGATTATTTATGCTCATTTTTATACTTGCGCAAAGCCTCCTCGAAAATATTTTGCTCATTCCAACTACTAGGCGGGTTTGACTTAATTTGGTTATAAAAACCATTAAATTGGCCACATTCCGTGTTGATCTTTCTCCACTTCAAGCTACAAGCATCTTGTAGTCGATATGGCTCGGCTTGCATAAACAAATGAAAGTTTTCAACAACTTTGATCCATAACGCTTCTTGCGATTGTGCGGTACCTATGATTAAAAAAAATTAATTAAAATATTTAAACTATATATATATATATATATTTTGCGAAAGGTATAAACGAGATGAAAAAATAATTACCAACTGCGGCGCGTTTTGACGAAGCAACCCACGCCTTAGCTAACGCCTCCTCTTCAATATCGTACCATGGCTTGGCTACTCCATCTTTTGGATTACCACGTCCCGTACCTTTTTCTCTAGGTTTACCTTTGCGTTTGCCTTTAGCTTTTTTGGTGGGTGGCGGAGCTTGAGTTTCAGGAATTATTTCTTCATCGTCATCCTACACGTCTACGGGTTGAGACAGACCGATAGGTGTTGTTGCGGGAGGTGGAGAAAATTGTTGGCTAGTTTGAAACGATTGTTGCGTTTGCATTGCATTGGGTTGAATTGTTGGAAAGTGATCGGGTTTTGTTGCATTTGTTGGATTGCCCTTAATGGCGGTACTTGTTGCGAGATTGGTGGATCCATTACCGGGGTGTAACACGATGTGTTGAATGGATTCGGGTTTTGATTCGGGCTATTTAGGTTGTTTTGGTTGAATGGGTTGAATGAATCCATGATAATTTTAATAAAAATAGGATTGTTTATAAAAAGTATTAGATAGAAAGTAAATGGAGATAGTGTATTTGGTATAAAAATTGGGGTGAATGGTTTGAATTTATAATAGTAAAAAAGCAAATAATTAAACCTGTTGAACCTCGGCCACAATTGTCGTGGCTCGCTCCTTAGCTAGCTATTTGGGTCTCTTGCTTGTTTGTTTAAATTAAAGCCCAGATTATGACACGCATGTATAATGCAAGATTTTAATATATATAACCACGTTAAATAATAAGAAAAAAAAATTCAAAAAAAAAAAAACGAACTAGCCAGCTTGACGAGCCACAAGTTGATAACAAAAAACAACCCAAGCTTGAGTGTAACATTTCAGCTCACTAAAATAAACGAACAAGGCCAGTCGGCTGAGCATATAGGCTCGACTAATTTATATCATTTTCCATTTATTATTCTCAACAAACTCCTCTGCTAAAGCATGGTTCGGATGTATGTAGTCAACTATAATGAATCGATATATCGTGATTATAAAATACATGTGTGTTACTGTTACGTTGTTTTGAGTTATTTTCTATTTAAACAATAAGTAATAAAAAATAGGTAAAAAAACAAATAATTAAACCAGTTGAACAGAGGCGTCCCTAAAGATTTATATGTCATATCCAAGCCGTTAAAAAATATGTCCCTTAATCAATGAATTAAATAATTTAACTAAATGTTATGTGGATCAATAGTATAGCAATAAACAATTGCAAAATAATAGTATTAGAATGAGTGAAATTACATACCGTAATATACTAGTATCTAACCGACGATTCATTAAGCTCTAATAGTATTATTGCTAGCAAATTGGTGGGATCAACTCTTCACACTTTATACAATCTATGATTTCGTTTTTGGTAACTATCATCACTAACCCGCTAAATCTTTCTTAGGACATTGTGGATCGTAAGTATGATTTCAACAACTTTAATTTTGAAAAGCTCTTTTATGCGGATGCCATCGTGAGTGCAATGGTCAATAACATTCTATATGCAATGCACGCATTTGAGATATAGCATTCTTTTTTCATATGCTCCAAAAAATATATAGGGTTGCTAAATTTTTGTGATATGTCAAATAAGTTCAAATCTGAAAAAAAAAGCGTTGTTTTTTTATTATTTTTTTAGTAGGTTAAATTGGTATTAGCCTTATAAATTTTGTAGCCTTTGAGTTAATAATATATAAGTTTTAAATTGTTTATTATTGGGCCTAACATTTAAGTGTTAAATGAGTTTTCTATTTTAAAAATACACACACATATATATAGGAATTTTAGAAATTATGCCCCCGATAAAAATGGGCCCAAGCTGGATGACCTCCCCGACTTGGGCCAAAGCCGCCCATGCTGTTGAACCTCGGCCACAATTGTCGGGGCCCGCTCCTTAGCTTAGCTAATTGGGTCTCTTGCTTGTCTGTTTAAATTAAAGCCCAGATTATGACACGCATGTATAATGCAAGATTTTAATATATATAACCACGGTAAATAATAAGAAAAAAATTCAAAAAAAACGAACTAGCCGGCTCGACGAGCCACAAGCTGATAACAAAACAAACCAAGCTTGAGTGTAACATTTCAGCTCACTAAAATAAACGAACAAGGCCAGCTCGGCTGAGCATATAGGCTCGACTAGTTTATAAACGAGTTGAACCAAGCCAAACCCCTAATTATAAATAATAATTTATCAAAAAAAAATGAAAAAAGTCTTCATTGGACATTAATTACAATCTCATAACCGCAATAATATCATTTCCCATTTATTATTCTCAACAAACTCATATGAGTCACCAATCCTCTTGCTTCTTATTAATACACTTTATCTCCACTCTCACACTCTCATTGTTTTATACACTCTCCCATCAAACTCCACAAATGAGACATTTCATAGCATTTGCTCTCCTCTTTTTGCAACTATACACCGCGGGAGCCAAAGTTCCTGCGGTGATTGTTTTCGGCGACTCATCTGTAGACGCCGGAAACAACAACCATATCCAGACGGTTTTAAAGAGTAATTTTCGGCCATACGGTCGTGATTTTTTTGGCGGAAAGGCTACGGGAAGGTTCTCAAATGGACGTGTTCCTACTGATTTTATATCGGAGTCGTTCGGTCTAAGGCCGTATGTGCCAGCGTATTTAGATACGGCGTATAATATTTCTGATTTTGCTAGTGGTGTTTGTTTTGCTTCTGCCGGTACCGGTTACGATAATGCCACTTCAGACGTGCTAGTAAGTTTCCATTAGTATTTATATAGTTATATGATAGTGTATCTTATCTTATAGTAAATATATAATTTCTATCAAAAAAAGTTAGGATTATAAAACATGTGTTACCCGTATTAGATGTGATACATGCATGTACATTTATGTTGGATTAATGTGGTACTAATTTTTGGTTATATGATTTAATTTTATCTTTATATGCTATTTTAAGAAAAACTGTTAACTTTTTTATATATATTAAAACAGATAAACATGAACACTATTAATTGATTGTTTAATAAAGTTTTTTAACCACTTGCACATTTAGGTGGTTTTAAAAAACCTTTGTACATTTAGGTGAGTATATTTTGTTAACAAATGTTGTAGCAAGAGAGAGGGAGAAGAAATGAAATCATTTTATTTTTATGTGAGAATTTATATTAAAAATGGGGTATTTAACTTTTTTTTAAATGTTTAATTACTTGAATGTCATTCGCTAATGGTAACAAGCATCAAGTCGATCCTGGTTTAGAAACCCGAAAATTATCTCATCTAGTGAGATTGGGACAGTTGTGGCGGTGTTCCCATGGAACCAGCTCATCACGGGAACGCTCCTTCTACCCTTGACTGAGCAAATTTAAAGGAGACAAATAATGATACCTTGTTTCAGAAGGGAATTCAAGTTCTATTTCATAGTTTTATTTGTGAAAAATAGAAATGTGCATAGAGCCTTTTAATCTAATATTAATATAAATATAAATATAAATAATAAATAATAAATGAACTCTTAGTACTTCAGCTATATTAAATTTGGATGAACAATTTTTTTTCATTAACTTTTACTAGAATAAGTTTATTCAAAGCGTGTGTTTATATCAAATTTAAGTTCTCTATTATAAACTTTTATTAATAATATGCCAAACATACGGCAAACATTATGAAAAGAAAACTTGTCCTCCTAGCGTTAATTAGCTTGAGAACTAAACTTGGGCGTTTATTAAAATTTTATTTAGATTATAAGTATTCAGTATAGGACTCCAAATGAAACTCTGAAATAAAAGATGCTCCTCCACTTTGTCTCCTTCGATTTTTTTTGGTCTGTAAATCGGCTAAATTTGCTTATAGTCCGAGCAAAATACATAGATATAATAATGTTTTCCAAAACCACCCAGAATTCCTTTTTTATGAATAACAAGGAAAGACGTGTCAACCATCGTGACACCGGACGTTATGGCCAAGGTCGACTACTTGACCGCCGTCAGCCCCTTGTCTCTCACAGATGTGCGGAAACCCGACCACCACTCACTCGAAGGCATGGTAGTGAAATAATCGGTAAAATCTCATCTCCCATCCAAGTCGAACCGGCGCTACCCATATTTGCTCTTCACCTGGATGTCGCAGAAAATAATGAAGAGGGTGGGAATCGAACCTAGGTCACAAGAAACACCAAGTCTTTCCCAACCACTCCACCACACTAACGATAAAAAAAAACCACTACACCACTACCTCATCGGTACCTAGAATTGCTATATTAGGCTATAGGGTGAGCAGACATGAAAAACCTCATGTCTCAGTGCCACGTAGGCTGCCACATCACCAAAGTGGTGTCTCACTATTCTTGAGACATGGATGGGGTGTACAGACATGCAAAACCCATGTCTCAAACATTAATAGCAGTTGGAATTTAAAAAAAAAAAAAAAAAAAAGAAAAAAGCTGATTGGTCCGTCCCTTATGTTCCGGGGGAGACGGGGGGGACGGGGGAGGGTGAGACGGGGCGGAGGACGGGAAAATGGGGAGGTGTAGCATTTGGGACGGGGGGGACGGGGCACTTCCCCCGTCTGTTCACCGTATGGTCTTAGAATTCTTAATATACATTGTTAAATATTTTAATCAATTCTTAAATCTTAAATTTCCTTCCAGTTACAGAATTAAATCATTAATTTGCAGTTAATTAATGTATAAGATATTTTTTAAAATAGGAATGAATAAAAATACATTTAATCTTAAATTTCCTTTCAGATACAGAATTAAATATTTAAATCAGTAATTCCAACTCAATAAATGTGCAAGATTTTTTTTAAAGGTAATAAATGTGCAAGATATTTTTGAAAAGGAAGAAATATAAATAAAAAAAATTATACATATACAGACATTAATTTGCAACTAATTGATGGATTCATGGTTGTACTGTGGGAATTACTGGATTGTACTCATCTTTTATTTTTTCTTCTTTTTTTATACGTTTAACTCAATACTTATACATATTTTAAAATTTAACATCAAAACATTTTCACTTACAACTTTAGTTCTCTATACTTTTTTATCTTTTACATTTTTCATATTACGTTTGGTAGCAACGTGCCAATCCTAGATCAATTTAGTTATTGTTTTCTATTTATACGTTTTGCTTGCTTGATTCAAAGTTTTTATGTCTATTTTTTGTAGGATAATATTTTTTCGTTTTTATTTTTTAATGCAAGTTTTTTCAGTATTGGTGATCTCTAATGGCTGTGTACCATTGGTGCTACTTGACAATTGGCATTATTTAACGTCTCTGTCACAACAAATGGGGCTTAATGCTAATTATCTTATATGGTTAACATATTTTCTTTTTCCCTAACAAAAGCTTCTTCAGCTAAATTTTCATATATTAAAATTAAGGAAAAATTACAAAATTCGTCCTTTAAGTTTCTGACTTGCACCATCATCAGATTCATCACAACATCTGACCACCACCCACCAATAACCATCATACTTACCCATCGCCACCACCTCTGCAACACCACTACGACCCATCCTCCGTAACCACCACTGTTTCCTGGATCCCGACCATCATAACGACCAACCACCTTCTTTCATCCCAATAACTAACCCCACATCACCACCCGTTGCCTGCCACCCACTACCAATTACATCCACCATTGTTCACTGGACCACATCGGGATTTTCTGTCGTTTTGTCGTTTCTTGACGACAAGGTATGTTTCCCCTGTTTACTTTCGTTTTATTTTGTAAATCGAGTCAGTGTTTGGGGGCTAGGGTTTGAAGATGTGTGAGTTAGGGTTCAGACTAAGACAGTGTTGATGGTGGTGGGGTAGTGTGGTGGTTGTTGGATTTGGTGAGGTCGTCCGAATTTGGTGGTGGTCATCGTCGGACGTCGGTGGTAGTGTTTGCACGGGTGGGTTTTTTATTGTGGTAGTGGCGGTAACAACCACAAGTGGGGGGGGGGGGGTTAGGTGGCCGGATATCGTGGTGATTGCTTGGTTGTGGTAGGGATGGTTGAAGTTAGAGAGAGAGAGAAGCTTGGTTCTGGTTATGTAATTTTTTATATACGTATATTTATAAATTTTTCAATTCATTTTGTTTTATTTATTTAAACATATTTTAAGTAAATTTACCAACTTACCCTCATGTACAAGGCACATGACCAGAGTTAACTGAAATTTTTAACTGGGTTAGTGCTAAAAGACAATGGGTGTAAGATTTTAACTCGTTAAAGATTAATCTCATCATTTTAAACGCCAAAGTGTATCCATTGAAAAACGAGGTAAAGTTAAAGGACGAATTTTGTAATTTTTCCTAAAATTAATGAACATGTTTTTATACATTATTTATGAAATCTATAACTTATAATAAAAGAATTGAACTTTGATGATGTGAAATTAAATGGAGGCCTCAACCCCTCTTTGAATGTGCCATGTGGCATCATGTAGGATTTTTTAATTTTTTAGTTTTTTTAATAAATCTATATATATTTTATAATTATTTTAGGAAAGATAAGAATTTAAAAACAAAATTAAATTTTCTCTCTAATGTTTCCTCCCATAACTTTTAAACGTTAATATCTTTTATAAACGAGTTTTTCTAAAGAAAAAAATTACACCAAATTAACGAGCGTTTTATTATCTTTCCAACGAGTATCATAGTGCTATATAAAAAACGGAGAAAAAAAACAACTATTTTTGTGGGGTTTTGTTTTCAAATATATTTTACTCTACTAATAAATCACAAACGATAAACATAACTTCATAGGCAGAGATTCTTTTTTTTATATTTGAATATGATAACTTATGGCAGAAATTTGTTTAAAATAAATAATAATAATAATAATAATGATAATAATAATATTATCATTATTATTATTAATTAATCATGTATTGGCAAATCATTAATTATGTTGTCATATTAGATATTTTATTATGTTATATTAGATATTTCAACCCCGGGACACACCCGGGATAAAAGCTAGTAAACAATAAAACCTTAGTTACTAACTTCATTACCACCATATTGGTGACACTTACATTGTTAACGTGGATTTCATAGAAACTATTTTAGTGACGTGAAAAACCACTTGATAAATATTAACCGCTTTATATGCAAATTCATACAATTTTATATAAGAAAAAAAAAACCTTTGACATCTATTTTAAACACTTGGAGCATCAGTTCAATAAAAACATTGACATGTTTAACAATTTAAGAGATAACTTTTCGTTAAGTTTTCAAAAGTTCGTGTAAAATTTGCAAGGCTGTAAATGGGCTAAGCTGAGTCAAGCCAGGGTGGTTTCGAGTTTGAGTCAAAATTAAATGAGGCAACTTGGCTTGGCTCTAGCACGATATTGAAGTGAAACGAGCCTAAAAACGAGACGTGCCACGAGTTGAGCTGAGTTTGGGCTCGGTTACAAAATGAGTCAACTCAACTTATATTGTTTCAAATCAAGTATTTTTAGTTAGATTTATTCGTGCTTTATCCAAGCGAGCTACGAGTCGAGCTGCGAGTCACGACCTTTTGTAACAGCCCTTAAATTTGGTTGAAAGACTTTTTCATACAAAATGAGTCACTAAAAAGTAGAAATACATGTTATAAATTTAATCTTATTGATTCTTACATCAGAATTTAAAAAATAATATGAATACAATTCATTTTTTATGTAACCTACATGTATTTAGTTAAATAATCTACATGTATGTAGGGTTGTAATAGACATACGAAAACATTAGTTTGATAGTTTTTATGTATATATTATTCACATATGAATGTAGGAAACACAAAAATAAAAAAGTATAAGCTGAAAATTAGGAAATTAAATTATTTGGAGTTGTCTTTTGATCTTGCAATAATTTATAATAATTTAGTGTTCTGAAACGTCTTTCCAGTAATCGCATAATATATTAATAACGTTGATATGTTTTAAATATATAGTCAGTGATACCTTTGTGGAAGGAAGTGGAGTACTATAAGGAATACCAAAAGAAGCTAAGGGATCATTTAGGTGACCAAAAAGCCAATGCTATCATATCACAAGCCGTCTACCTTACAAGCATGGGTACCAATGACTTCCTTGAGAACTACTATACACTATCCAACAGGAGATCACAATACACCATCACCCAATATCAAGATTATCTAGTTACCATAGCTGAGTCGTTTATCAAGACACTCTATGGCCTCGGTGCAAGAAAAGTGTCACTCGGGGGCCTCCCTCCAATGGGTTGTTTGCCATTGGAGCGAACGACGAGTTTCATGATTGGACAGGGAGATAAATGCAATAGTGACTATAACAATGTGGCCGTGGCGTTTAACCGGAAGTTGAGTGGTTTGGTCAAACGGTTAAATGTCGAGCTTACGGGGAGCAAAATCGTGTTTTCTAATCCGTATCCTATTTTTCAGCAAATTGTTCGAAAGCCGTCATCTTTTGGTAATCTTTCTTCTCTTTTTATTAAGGGTGCTACTTCATGGTATGAAAATAATCAGGTTTTGGTTTGTCACAAATAATCTGATTAATACACGGTTGTAATTGTTTGCTAACATGTTGGTTAAATTAATGGGCTTGTAAATTGTTTGTTAAAAAATAGGTTAAAACAATGATTGGATAAAAGATTGTTGCTAAATAAAATTAAAATAAAAAGTATCTAAAGTTAATGGGCCGATAGATTTCTTTGATACCGTAGCCTGTATCGGGCTGGTATTTTACAACTTGGGTTTTCTTGGTCATTGCCCAAGACCTAGACCGAGACCAATATCTTGTGAAAACATTAACCGAATTTTAAACAGGATTCGAGTCGGCCGCAGTGGCATGTTGTTCAACAGGACTGTTTGAGATGGGATATATGTGCGATCAGTATAATCCGTTCACCTGCTCGGACGCTAGCAAATATGTTTTCTGGGATTCTTTCCATCCTACTGAAAAAACCAACCGTATCATTTCTCAACATGTGTTCAAAACTGTTCTTTCTAGACTTTTGTAGTACCTATGTATTATATACATAGAAAAAAAAAAGATAAGTTTATAAGATGTGGACGGTGTGTTATATTATATGTGATTTTCCGTATTCATATGGTGTTATCTATTCTATGATGTATAAAGAAAGAGATCATATGTTGCAATCTCTAATTCTAAGTTGTTTTAGAGATTATTGTTGTCTTTTTTAAACGTGACAACGTGTTTTCATGTTGTTTTAGAGATTATTCTTGTCCTTTTCTACATCATGTCATGTTAGTTTTAACCTTTTTAATTGTTTGGGTGACAAGTTTATTTTTCTTTTTCTTTTTGGATAAAAAGGAGTTTCGGCCATGAGTCTTGTAACCAGTAAAATCATGTTGTTCACTTAAGCCCATACCATGTTACTTAAGCCCATACCATGTTAGACGAGTAGAAAGAAAGAGACCTTTATTAGGCCAATTATAAATTGGCTTTAACATTAATTGGGTAGTTTTAAACTACTGGGCCAAATTTAAATGAGTTTAAACTTTGGTATCGATGAGTAAAAGTGTAACTGGCTTATTATTAAAACTAACAGGGAACCCGCGCGTTGCGGCGGAGTCAACAATACAGGGCGGAAACATAATTCAAATCTTAAAACAATTAAAAGAATCAATATGTAAGGTGTATGTTTGTGTGTGTAAGCACTTGTGCTTCGTAGTGGGGTAATTTTTTAAAGTCTACAGGGAGACATGATAGAATGCTACGTTCTATATGCAATATGCAATTTGACTTACATGCCGGTAAAAAAATGGAAGTAGCGGTTTGACTCATTAGCAACTATTATTATACTAATAG
Source organism: Ambrosia artemisiifolia (assembly GCA_032199755.1). Taxonomy (NCBI): domain Eukaryota; kingdom Viridiplantae; phylum Streptophyta; class Magnoliopsida; order Asterales; family Asteraceae; genus Ambrosia; species Ambrosia artemisiifolia. The sequence continues at coordinate 48,557,590 of CM063515.1, read as the reverse complement.
TCCCACTCAATATGTTGAACGTGCAAAATTTGGAGAGATTGCCGAGGAGAAGAAAGCTTTATAAGATCCACATTAAGAGGAGGTTGGAACGGCTAATATGTAATCAACCTGGAAAGAAGCATATCCATAACTTTTTCCACATGATAAAAGCAATGCAATAAAACCGCTAATCAAGTGCACCATAAATTTCAATCAGTGGCATCGAAAAGTGAAATTGGAAGTTAGGTTAGTTGAAAATATTCCACATAAGACCTCCCAATCTGAGAACTTTATAAACGTGCACAGATCGGTTTTTTCTAGGAACCAAACCAGTTCTAAACTGGTTGGTGTTTGGTGCGGTTCGTGTCTGAACCGGTTTTGGTTCGATTCGGCCCCTGTTTTGCCGGTTTGAAAGACCGGTTCGGTTTGGGTTCATGAACCAATTCATGCGCACACTTTTTTTTAATGAAAAGGCATCACAAATATTTTTTTACGTAAGCTTCGACTTTACTTGATTCCTACAATCTTTTTAAGGTGTATAGGTATGTATTTGTATGTGTAGAAACCTTTTTATATAATTTTGTTATATATAATTTTTTAACATAAAATTGCAATTTTTTTGTAATAAAATGTAGTAATTACTTAATTTTGTTTGATACTCTTCTCAAATTCTTTATAATATACTATAGATTATAGATATAGATTAATGGTAATTGAAGGTTATGATAAAAGAATGTGTACAAGTAGGTTTTGCATAAAGGGTAGAAAGGGAAAAAATTACATGACATCTGGGTTTTAAGCATGAGACTTTTCTTATGTCATCTTAAAATTTATATAAAATGACATTTGTAGACATCTCTTCTCCTTTATAATGTAGTACAGATTAGTTTTGATGTTAACAGGTTTAAAATAAATAAATAAATGTTAATGGGTTTAAGTGTTTAACAAAGTATAGATTTTTCTTTTCAAATAAAAAATATAATATATATATGTATAAATAAATAAAAATCCGGGCCCTTAGGGAGACCGGGCCTTGGATTGTCGCCCACCTGGCCCACCCTCAAAGTCGGCTCTGTGTTAGGTTAAAAGCTCTGTCAAGTGATATTCATATTCGTTGGGATCGAAACTGGTTCTAACGATGAAGGTCACTTCATTGATTTCTGTAATGTACCCATGGTTGCAGAAATCACTAGGCGCTATTAACTCGGCCGATTGGGAGTTGCGAGTACCCGGCCTAGTCGGGCGAGTACTCAGGGGTCGAATCGGCCTATGCGGGGAGTGCTCGGAATGTGACACATGCCAAATCCACTCGGGGGTCGACCCACCACTACCCAAAGTGCTGTGACTTTGGCGCATAGTCTGACGGATGAAGCTGTTCGATCTGGAGCTTTGATCAAGAAGGGTACAGGTGAGAAACTGAATCCGGATGACCAGGAATCAGTAAACCATCCAAATAAGAAGCAGGAAGTTGCGAATGCGTATGCGGCAGTGGCAAAGAAATCGTATCAAGGGGCGCATCCTAAGTGTGACAAATGCGGTTTTCACCATAAAGGAACATGCGAAAGTTTTACTTGCCACAAGTGCAGAAAACCAGGTCACCTGTCCAAGTATTGCACGAACAAGGAAGCCCGATGGGAATGTTATGAGTGCGGTAGTACGGAGCACCTCAAGAGAACCTGTCCGAAGCTGAAGGACCAGAATGGAAATGTTAGCCCTCCTCGTGGTAGAGCATTCGTGATGGAAGCAAGGGACGTTAGGCAAGAGTAATATATTCTTGCACATTGAGCAAAAGATGCTAAGCATATATTTATATAACTAGACTATCCCAGGTGTTTTCCGAAATAGATAAATCTAATATGAAGTGACAAAATATATATACCGTAAAAGAAATAGGTCGTTTTTCAGGAACTTTTATTATAATGATCAATATTCGATAACTCATAAAACCTACTTCTAAATCTACATATGCACATCTTGCTCGAGTGAAATCTCTGTACAACTTTATTACTTCATCAAGACATTCTAAAGCTGTGATGTGAACCTGGGAAAAGAAACAATCAAACTAGTATCAAATGATATGTCATGATGATGATTGATTTAAGAGGCGTGCATGGTGGGGTGATTAATTATCACTTATCAGCTAGAGATTTACTTGGTGTTTAAGAATCGTAGGCTACATCTAACCGGCTTATCAACCTTTGTAATCAATGTTTCTAGCAACACCAATCAAAATACAAAAAATTAGATTCTTACCAAAATGACTACATCTATAAATATATATGTATGTAGTTAGCAAGTTCTTAAATGTAATAGTAAGTTCAAAAGCATATATACTATCTGAACATGATTAGTGATTTGCCTAGACATGATTAATGAATTACCTAAATACATTGTGTTTTTTATATGAACAAAAACCTACTAAAAAGGTTATTTTTTTCGTTTTCTTGTATAACACTATGTTGCTCGTTGGAAAAATAATAAAACGCTCTTTAATTTGATGTAATTTTTTTTAATGTTGAATATAAAAGTTACTAACGTTTAAAAAATGTGAAGGAAAAATAAGGAAAAGATAAAGATAAAGATAAAAATATTAATTAATATATTTGAAATTTTAAAATAATAATTATAGTTACTTTAGTTAAAATATAATTAAAAAAATTAATTAGTAGTTATCGTTATTTAAAAATTTCATTAAAAAAACTTTTGGATGGAAATCAACTTTTTTTTAATTGGTGTAATAGGTGTCACCTATGATCCTACACGCAATATATATAGAGGGTAAGGATCTTGTACAAAGGAGGTGTTTTGTGAGAAGGCTAAGAAGTAATTATGACCATTAGATGAGAGTAATCTAGGGTGTAGATTAATTGGATGGCAATTTTGTAATTAGTGTTATAATTATAATAATTGATTAGATGCTTTATGGGTATAATGGTAAAATACACACCAATGTTAAATGAACCATTAAATGCAATGGTCAAAGCATCTCCTCATTTCATGCCACTTTCCAAACAAAGTACTCTCTATTTCCAGGAAAAAGAAAAAGAAAAAAAAAACAATCTTGAAGATCAACAATTTAGATTAACATACAAACGTAAGTCCAAAGATTGTCATTAATATAGTTCATCTAAGAGAAAACGAAAATTATTAGGGGTGTGTTTTTAGGATTGTCACTAATATAGTGATTGATGTTAAAACACCTTTTGGCTGTTTGTTGAATATAAAAACACCTTTCGGATTAACATACGAATTTATATTTGGATGTTTTGTTTAATATAAAACACATAGGTAACTTCTGTTTCGGGTGTTTGTTGAATGTAAAACACATAGGTGAATATAAAACACAAAGGGTTTTCATAAAAAATACATGGGTGTTTGTTAAATATAAAACACATAGGTGACTTTTGTTTTAGTTGTTTGTTGGATATAAAACATATAATGACTTCTGTTTTGGGGTGTTTTAACATCACGTGTTACTTTGTCTGGCATGTATTATGTTCATTGTGTTTTACCATAATGAGTTAGTGTGTTTTAACATTATGTTCCTTTAAAAGGTTAATGTAATAATATAAAACATTATTGTTTGATCAGGTTTTCATTATGTATTATCACTCTTTCCCATTAAAGGATTTATTGTAATAATATAAACAATAATAGATCGGTTTTTGTTTATGGTTTTTTTTAATGTATAGAAGCTTTCAATCAATTTGATAATATAAATAAAATATCCATGAACACACCAACAAGAATTACCACTTTTGCTTCAGAAATCAAAAGTTTCATTGTTTTTTTTTTAAATTGTGTGAATGGTTGAATTGGAAAACCGATTGTATTTTTTAAATGGTTATAATTTTCACAATCAAATCCCTAGAATCATCATCATCATCATCATACTCAGTTAATCCCACCTATAGCATAGCTAAGGTAGGGTCTGAGGAGGGTAAGATGTAGACAACCTTACCTCTACCCCTAAGAATAGAGAGGCTGCTTCCAGTGAGACCTCCGGCTCGATGTGGTTTGGTATCAAGCCTTGGACATAAGGCATAGAACACTTAGCAATCAGGACAAACCCGATCGGTGCATGTACCCCTTTGTCTTTTATCTATCAACGCCACCACATGATGCATGATTAACCGTCCGTCGATTTTAACGTTATTTTCACAAAATTATTAAAATAACGTTAAAACTAGTGCAACTTTACTTTTGCCCCCGAGGGCCACACATATATACATTATATGCGCACGCCGTAAGTGGGCCACACATATATACAAATCCCTAGAATCACTCAAAATTAATAACAACTTGATAATTCCTAATAATAAGATTAATATGTAATTTACCTAAATACCCATGTCATTAAAAATAAGTATTGCCACTTGTCAAAACCATATGCCTTCTTACCCTTCTCACAAAAATTTGACTTTGTATAGGAACCTCTATCTATATATAGATATAGATGTTACGGTTTCATTTATTGTCCTAACATTTGCACTAAAAAACATAGCCATTTGACGCTTATCTTCTTTAAAATTTAGTCATTTGAAACTTTGACTTTTGAACACTATGTTATGATTATTATATTTAGGCATATTACACCAAAGTTTACTTTTGATTTCGGATAATTATGTGTGATTATTATTGAAGTTTTTAACAAGGTGATTATGTCTGATAGTTGGGATTAAGAATGTTGTTTTCTAGTTTTTCGAATGGTATATTTCTATTTGTGTTTGTGAACAAGTTTAATGCTAAACAAACGAACACAAACAAGGTTTTATTCGACTCGATTCATTTATAACACTACCGAGAAGGAAGAACCCAATAAAAAATGAATATGCAAGATAAGTTAAACAAACTAGCACTGGTAATCTATTGACCACTAAGTCATTGACCCAAACAAATACACATATTTTTTTTTTTAATATATCATCATTTCCCTTCATTAAAACAAAATATGTAAATTTCATCACAATAGAAGGTAGACAGGCAACAAGTTGTGCCGTCACCCCTTTCTAAATTGTGAACCCAAGTCTACCAAAGACAAATCCTTGCCCTCCTGGAGATAAACTATTGCTGTAGATGACCTGTTGGACCCTAGTCAAGAAACGAATAGCTTCTGGCGCTAGGGAGCCAAAGGTATCAAAGACAAAAGGGATAAAGACATGTTCGTTCTCTATGCAAGCTTTAGCATGTTTATCTACTTTCTTCGATTTCACCTTTCTCGATGCTTGCCAGCTACAAACCCTGTTTCCCTTAACCCAACCAAAGGAGATACCCCTGTGAGGTCCATGCAAGCATGTTTCCCCCTCTCCCAACCAAAGTCAAGCAGATCTGCTGGTCGCAGGGTGGATCTCCCTTCCGCATGGTCTGTTAGAAAATTTACAGGGGCCTCCTTTTTGGCAGAAATCCCAGCTCTTCTCAGGATGTCCCACAAAACGTCCCTCACCTAGTCATGCCAGTATTTGAACCCAGGGAGCTCTTTGCAATGAATTGCGTGCTCCCCATATTTATCCATGCAAGCTTTACGACAGATAGGACATGTTTCATCTTCCGGATACATAGGGATCATCAACCGGTACTTGAGTATAGCCCTGTAGTCCACTACGGACATGCATTGACCCAAACACTCAATCGGGATAACGGTCAAAAAATCCTGAGCATGAGGACCCTTTAGGCATTCAATCACCGCCTTCTGGCGGGAGGAGAACTCAAAATCTTCTCCCAGGCTCTGAGCAGTTTTGCTAAACAGAGCATTCGCCAAAGTTTTTTGTGGCTTTGAGGGGCGGTGTCCTTATTAGAAAAACTGCCAATATCAAAGTCTGGGAGATAGACATTTAAGAGTTCGAGCGCCTGTTGATAGTCCGGGTCTAGTCCGATGACCCACTGTTTCGAAGGATACGATCCTGAAGTTTCCAAGACTAGGCTCTAGACGCCACAAAGGCATAAACCCCAACATCTCGAGCTGAAAGGAGACCCAAACCACCTAAACACATTGGCAAGGATGCTAATCGCCACTGGCGGTCCCCTAAGAAGGGGCCACCACACACAACTATATCTTCAATAGCCTCCCGGAGGCCATCATCGAAAAGGGATACCACATCCACCATCAAGTGGGGTTGACAAGTTCGCAACCTAAAAAGTAACTTAGCGACACCCATGCATGACCTGAGCAGCAGGAGTTCACTTTGGGGATCCCTAAGGCTGGGCAGGAGTTTCATATGGTCAACCGCAACCGTAGCCCGCCTCTCGGGAAAAGCCCGTCCTGAACTTTCAGCCCATCACACGTCGGCCAAAAGACCTCTGTTTTCTTAATATTGAGATGAAGCCCCACAGATGGCCCATGCACGTTGATAATGTCTAAAGCCTTAGCAACCTCAGCTGCGTTGCCTATAATCGTCCCATCATCCACATACTAAGCATGAAATGGGAGGTTACAGTGTTCCTGAACCCGCATGATAAGGGGGTGTAAGGCAAGAGCAAAGAGAAGGGGCCCCAAAGGATCTCCTTGCTGCACTCCGGTGGTAGCCCCAATACAATCATTACCCACATACAGCCTAGCAGGCTGGGCGTAAAGGAACTGGACCCACGGATAGATAGACGGGCACCGCTGGTGAACCTCTTGGAGAAAGGCTGTGCGGTCGACCATGTTGAAGGCATTGGAGAAGTCTACTGTAAGCAGGGCCAAGGACCCATCCACATGAAAAGAGTTGAGGAACCTGTTGGCACTGTGAAGCACCGCCTCTGCCCCATTTGGTACCCCTACTCCAAATTGAAAGTCCCCCAGGTACTGGCAATGTCTTTCCCAAACTTCTTCATTGCCACCTTAGAAACCAACCTTCGCCAAATACCCCCCACAGCAATAGGCCGAATTCCATTATCAGGTTTCAATAAGGGGGTGAGGGGGGCCGAGGCAACAAACTCGGCAAGTGTCTTAGGGCAGGCCCCCCAAGCCATAAGTTGACGACTTCAGTAATGGCCGCGAGCAAACCCGAGTAAGTCACCAAGCCTTCTCCACCAATAGCATCAAACAGGTGTTGGGCCCGTATCCCGTCCCTGCCTCAAGACGCCCCTTTAGGGAAAGATCAGATACATCTGAGCACACAATCCCCATCTACAGATAGAGCGGGTTGGGCGATAGGGTTAGAAGGAAATGATGGAGGCGACAACACTGGGTGTTTATCAATGAGGGCTTTCATGGTAGATTCACATTGAGGGGCAACCCCACTGGAGCACAAAACCTTAACCGCCGTCGTGAAGTGCCCATCCCTGACTTTTCAAAGACATTGCTTTATATTAGGTTCCCTTTCATTGTCCTCTTCCCTCCTGGCTTCTCCCCTAGGTACCACAACCTCCCCCACGCTATCCAATAGGGTAGAGACCAAGACCGCAAATCCAGACCCATCTTTCCATACTGCAAGCGCTTGCATGATGCTACTACACTGCAGAGATTTCTCGTTCCCTGATCTTCGCTCTTGCCTGGAGGACGGTTTAACCACCCTCAGGGTTAACCGAGGAAGCAATAGCAATTGGACCCAATTGTCAACCGAGCCTGCGACGCCACCACTTTGCGTAAGGCACGTGTTAACACTTGAGCAAACATCATACGACAACTAGGGGGATTGCTTTTAATAGTTTGAATAGGGAGGGGAAAAACACGCTCGAGGAGGGCAACATCCCCAACCATCCTGGTTATCCTGGTTGGGTGACGTGGGTTTGTGTCGTCAACCGCTTGACATGGTTTCCGTATCCCAACAATGAAATCTTCGACATCTCCCGAGACCATGGCGAATGATACAACCTCATCGTCATGCTTGCATCCCCTACTGAGAGCATGCATCACCATGCACCTCCTACATAACCATTTATCTCCTACCCTGAGAACTTCCCCCACATCCAAAAAAAGGTCCAGATCCTTCGAGATAGCCTCCTTCATAGATAGCCTTCGATTTTCTATCTTAAGGTGAGTGCTTTGCATGTGTTCTAGAAGACGGAAAAATCCGCCAGACCCCGATTTACCATCTTTACAATCGTGAAAATGTTTAAAGGGGCAGACCCTTAAACCACTAACAGAGCCCTGCACAGAACCTCCGGACTCGACATTCCGGGCCTTCCTGGCAGGAACCATGTGCGAATGCTAACCGCCAAACTCGAGATGAGTTTAGGGGGGGGGGGAACCAGCGAGCTAAAACCCTTTACTAGACGATGAGGGTAGCAACCATTTTTTTTTTACTTTCACTTTTAAATTTATTATTAATATTATATTATTATTATTACTACTACTACTCTGAAATTCAAGATCGAAATCTAAAATAATCACAAAGTCAGGCGAAAGGCCGAATGGGCGAGTTTAGGGCGAATGGAGGGGTTCAGGTCGAATGGAAGAGGGATTAGGGCGAATGGAGGGGTTCAGGTCGAATAGTCAAGGTAAAGGAGGCCGAATGGGCTTGGAACACAAGAGGTTTAGGTCGAATGAGGGAGCAAATGGCAACTGATTTGAAAAATTACCGTTGGGCGAGAGGTGAGGGTGGGCGGACGGTGAAAACTGGGGGAATGGTCGAGAAACAATCAAAGAAAGGTTCAGTCAGTGTGGTGGCTTAGTCGGGTCTGGGTCAGGTTCAGTCGGGTCTAGGTCTGGTTCAGTCGAGTGGTGGTGGTTCAGACAGGTTTGGGTTCGGTTCAGTCAGGTGGTTCGGGATGATCTGAATTAGTCGAATGGTGGTGGTTCAGTTAGGTGATGGTCCAATCGGAGGTAGAGGTTTAGTCGGGTGGTGGTGTTGGTTCAGATGGAGGTGGTGGTGGTGGTTCAGACCGGTGGAGGTTTAATGGGTGGTGGTAGTTCAGTCAGGTGCTTCAGTTAAAGGTAGAGGTTCAGTCGAGTGGTGGTGGTTATTTTATCCGTGTCATCCAAAACTGTTAAAAAAGTAGTTATTTTATATTTATAATTGAAGCTTAATTAACTATTAAGTAATTTTGGCTTTTTATTGAAGATAAAATATAGCTCATTTTTTTTCACATGAATCAGTTAACCGACCTATAAGTTTAGACCATTAATTTGTTATCCTTTTCTTTGTCTTTGTTATTAGTAAACTATATGTTGATGGCTAAGTTTGAGTCACAGCTTTTCTGTTATCTCTAGTTATTCATTTTCTGTAACTTCTTTTTATTAATTTTTAAATACATTTTATAAATAATTAATGTGTTAAATGTCATTACATAAATAGACTAAAAATAACTAGAAGTGACCCCGCGCTACGCAGCTTGACAAACCAATTTTGGATGAAAGTCAAATGGAAATGTAGATGAAAAATTAGTAATAACACTAATAAAAAAACCTAAAACTAAAATATTGTAAAAATAAAAAAATTCTTTAGTTTTCCCCAACGTCAGTCGGTTCTAGGAGGTTTGGTTTACTTTTGGTCCATCGTGGTTTCTCGCCCGTTTCGATTTGGCCAAAGAACTTAAAAGAACCCAAACTCGTTTTAAACCCAAACTGGTTTGAGAAAAAAGGGGGGGGGGGGAGGGGTTATCTTTAGGCTAATTTAATGTAATTGACACTTTTCAAGGCTTTTTTCTTTATTTTGTTGTCAAAGATGTTGAAATATAAGTTTCTTGAAAAACACTTCAATATCCATTTAGTCTTAACAATTTCATTTATTCGGAAGTACAAATAGAAAACTTGAACCAATATAAATATTCAATAATAATTGCAACAAACCCATATCCTCATGTATCTTCAAATTATATTATGTGCAAGGGTAATTTTTTATATAATATTCCTAATAAGTAATACAGTTCTTCTTAGGGCCGCCGATAGAAAAAAAAAAGTATAATCTATAGTTGAATTTAGTCAACAAATTATAGTTTTTAAACATTTGATAAACAGTTAAATAACTTAATATTATTACATATTGATGGGATTGGGTACTAAACCACTAAACGGTTATACCCAAACACGGAACAAGGGTCTCGCGGAAGAGCTCTCCACGCAATAAGGAAACTTCTCCAGCAAGCATGACAATAACTACCTTCCTACAATCACGAAGTGAGGCCCGCGCGCGGAGCGGTAAAAGCGGTAATCGTTCCATGTTTCCTTATTTATAAATTTTCTTAACTACTTTACTAATATAGCTTAGGGTAGTGGAGACAACCCTAATCGGGTCTGGCCCATTACGATTAGGGTTTAGGGTAATGGTGGCATACGTCCATCTCTATATAAGGGATCATATCTCTAATAGAGATGACACTTTTTGCTAACCCAAAGAGCTATCACTTGATAGTATCCCTATTCACCCCGTTTTTGTTATAAACTTCTACCTTGTGTAGTCGTCTTCCTACCCGAATTCTGTTCTTATTTGCAGGTCAGTCTAATCCAAGAAGTTGCTAGTGAAGGATCAAGTCTGTGGAAACCCTGGTCTATCATCCCCCAAAGGAGGTTAGACTATTTATTTCTTCACATATCATATTAAATATTGTTATTTTAATTTAAAGAAATATAATGCATTTGATAAAGTGTTAAATAACTTACTTTTATTACTTATAATTAATAATGTTATTTTAATTTAAAGAATATAATATTTTTAATTTTATATGTCGTGTCGATGGTATGATATTTAGAAATAAGTAACTTTAAGTCTATTTATTTGCTCCTTAGTTATATATAATAACATAATACTATTACCTGTTTTGTTTTTTAAAATTTCTTTAATTTGTTTTTGTTCTAATTAGATATGTATCTCTACCTTATTTTTTTATTTATAAGTATAAAAATTATTGTTGAGAAAATGCATTTAGTTCATTTAATTAGAATTATAAGTTTATTAAATAAAGTATTAATTATTTAGAAGTTATATTAAATAATGTATTAATGTGTATTAATGATTTGATGTAAATTACAATAATGTCCTTCTATGATGAAGTTAAATTACCTGATTGTCCATCTAGAATACACTATATAGTAAGTATAGATGATTTAAATCTTGTACATTACACATTGTCAATTCTTTTGAGGTTGGGATCCCTAGTTATTTAAATTTCTAGACATAATCTCATGTATCATTGAAACTTTAAGGTGGAATGTGTGGTAAGTGGAAAACCAAAAACATCCTTCTTTTTCTTAATATTATTCCTAGTTTGTAGTTGTACTTTGATGCTATCACCGTCCCATATGGGTTCTGATATGTGAAGACAATGGAGTCAACAAACTTAAGACTTGTCTGCTATTTGAAATATGTGACACCGACCACCCAACAACCACCACTATCCTTTTACTATTTTTTTTCTCACGGCAACTTTTATAAGAAATAAACCAGCCCCACTAACAAGCCGCTAGAGGAGGCAAGGAAAACACAAATATAGAAAAGTATTATACATCAAAACTCTTCCACCTATACAAATTTAGGATTCTAGCCTTTGACTGATTCTTGATCCAAAGACAATTGAACGTCTTTATTGTTGGGAATCATGGTATCGTATACGGAACGGAAGCGGTTAATATTATTATTTTGAAAACCGAAAATATATATACATATATATATATATATTGCGATTAATATTTATATAATAATATTCAATTTTATTAATCCAATTAACAAAATATTCTCAATCAGGATCTCGGTTGAACGCGTATAAACAAACAAATAATAATCACAATCATAGGGAGTTTAGTAATCAACCTTTGACGACTACACCAGAATTGCAATACGCGAGTTACAACGAATCCTCGCTAGTAGGAAGCTTCACGAACCGAGCACGAACCAACTAAGATGAAGGGGTGAGCGGCGGTGGTTGTTTGCGGCGGAGGAGGGGCCGACCGATGGATGGTGGCGGCGATCAAGGAGAGGAGTGGGAGTATGTGTTTTTTATTTATAAAACTTGTGATTAGGGTTTGATCCATAATCCCTTATTTATAATAATAAAACTTACACATAACCCCTTTTATTAATCAATTAGGATCCTCCTTTAATAATAAACTCTTTTACTATTAAGTCCCTCAAGTTCAAACAATTTATTATTTCACAAATAATAAACCACCTAAATGTAAACTTATCTGATTCGTGTACCAACGTGTAACTCTTCGGATCTTACCGGGTCGGGTTACATAGACTTCGACTTTATTACTATCGGACATACCATATGTCCAACAATCTCCCACTTGGACGATTTTAATTAAATGAGTCAATGTGTGCAGATTTGGACACCTAGCCGCATCGCACTGCACCCAACACAGTATGACATTTTACAGTCGTCAACTAGTTCTTTGAGTTCAAGTAACGCTTTACTTAACCAAATACTATAGCCCTGATAATTGTATCAATAAGTCCCTTCTGTATAGACATCTGTTGATCATAAGACATGGATCATTCATTCTTATATTGATCAACCATTCTCTATTCCCGTCTTTAATTCAAAATGGTCTAACGAACTACCTTAGTCCGAGCGTGGCCACGCGTTTACACCAGTTTGAGTTTACGAGGGCGCCAGAATGTCTAAGCTTCTAATCCTATAGAAGTACAGAATTCCATCAGCGTCATACAACTCCCATTTAATCTTGGATTTCTCCCAATGCTACCCGGATTACCACCCATGTTTCAGGATAGTGTTAGATAACATCAAGGATAGTCCTTGATCAATGTAGTTTAATATGTGCTTTAAGAAAAAGAACAGATTGAACATATCAATATCAAAACATCTCATGACATAGATCCATGGAGATCGTTTTGAAGCGAGTTACATCCAATATCATTCTCTAATGATATCTGTGAATTATGATTCTCAAACCCTTGAGCTATTCATCTCATGAATACAATCATTTCAATTCACAATAGTCTTACATTCAAATTCATTCCCATGTAATTTGATCGACTACGGACATTTAGAATACTCTTATTCAAGGATTTAAACATACAAATAATGAACACAGTTAATAAATATTTAAACTTGTATTTAACCCATTAAATCAAATAAATATTCAATATAACTGTCATAGTTTAAAATAAAACACCAGTACTAATTACAGATCATGCCCACTGTCTACCAACTCTAAGCCCTATCTTTCCAGCATGCTCCTCATGTTTAGCTTGAGGTAAAGGCTTAGTAAAGGGGTCAGCCAGATTTAGATCTGTATGAACTTTGCTTATCACGATGTCTCCACGCTCTACTATCTCTCTAATATAGTGGAATTTCCTGAGTATATGCCTTGTGGTCTGATGTGACCTTGGTTCCTTTGCAAGAGCAATGTCACCAGTGTTGTCACACAGTATCTCGATTGGTTTCTTTATGCTAGGCACAACATCGAGATCAGCAATGAACTTCTTCATCCAGGCAGCCTCCTTTGCAGCATCTGATGCAGCATTGTATTCTGATTCACAGGTGGATTGAGCAACCACACTTTGCTTAGAGCTCTTCCAAGTAATAGCCCCACCATTCAGAATGAAAACATATCCCGTTTGTGATCTTGAATCATCACGATCAGTCTGGAAACTTGCATCAGTATAACACTTAACTGACAGCTCCTCATCCAGTCCTCCATATATTAAGAAGATATCCTTAGTCCTCCTCAAGTACTTAAGAATGTTCTTCACTGCAGCCCAGTGACTCTCTCCCGGATTCTGTTGATATCTACTTGTCATACTAAGAGCATACGAGACATCAGGTCTAGTACATAACATGGCATACATGATGGAACCAATAGCAGAAGCATATGGAACTCTTTCCATTTTCTTCTTTTCCTCTTCAGTGTTTGCACACTGTTTGCTACTAAGAATGGTTCCATGTGCCATGGGCAAGAGCCCCCTTTTTGAGTCTTGCATCGAGAAGCGTCGTATGACCTTATCAATATATGTACTTTGACTTAAACCCAACAACCGCTTTGATCTATCTCTATAAATCTTTATTCCCATAATATAAGCGGCTCCACCAAGATCTTTCATTGCGAAACATTTACCCAACCAGGTCTTAACATCTTTAAGCATAGGGAGATTGTTTCCAATGATCAGTATGTCATCTACATACAGTATAAGAAAAGTGATATAGCTCCCACTAGATTTCTTGTAAACACACGGTTCATCTTCGTTCTTGATAAAACCAAACTCTTTGATTTTCTGATCAAAACGGAGATTCCAGCTGCGAGATGCTTGCTTTAATCCATAGATGGATTTATTCAGCTTGCACACCTTATTAGGATTCTTTGGATCGACAAAACCTTCAGGTTGAACCATATAGACATCTTCAAGTAAATGTCCATTAAGGAATGCGGTTTTGACATCCATTTGCCATATCTCATAGTCATAATATGCAGCAATGGCAAGTAGAATTCTAATAGACTTAAGCATGGCTACTGGTGAGAAAGTTTCCTCATAATCAATTCCTTGAGTCTGAGTAAAACCTTTGGCTACAAGCCTTGCTTTGTAGGTTTGTACATTCCCATCCATGTTAGTCTTCTTCTTGAAGATCCATTTGTTTCCCACAGTCCGACATTCGGCAGAAAGATCAACCAAATCCCAGACTTGGTTATCATACATGGATTGCATCTCTGCATTCATGGCTTCTTGCCATTTCTTGGATTCCGAATCCAAGATTGCAGCTTTGTAAGTAGCAGGCTCAGCTTCATCAATCATGAAGATATCGTCATACCTTACAGGTACACGACGATCCCTAATACTTCTTCGAACACTTGGTGTTTCTGTTGTTTCTTGAGTCCTCTCAGGCTCAACTTCAACAGCTGGATCAGTTACTTCTGGTTCTGTCTGAACAACTGGTTCAGTCACTTGTGGTTCTCGAATTTCTTCAAGATCCACATGGTTATCTCCAATCCCTCGCGCCAGAAGCTCTTCCTCCAAGAAAGTGCCTCTACGTTTAGTGAAAATCCTATTTTCAGTGGGGTGGTAGAACAGGTAACCAATCTTCTTAGCGTATCCGACGAAAACCACTTTTTCGCCTCTGGGATCTAGTTTATCCGAAGATTCTAGAGTGACATAAGCATTACATCCCCAGACTTTAAGGTAGGATACACGAGGTTTCTTTCCATGCCATATCTCATAAGGCGTTTTATCAACCTTCTTTGTTGGAGATATATTCACAAGTCTTGCGGCAGTTTCCAAAGCATAACTCCAAAAGGATTTTGGAAGGTTTGTTCGACACATCATTGATCGAATCATATCTAATAAAGTTCGATTTCTCCGCTCAGACACACCATTATGTTGCGGTGTTCCAGGTGGAGTGAGTTGCGAAACTATTCCACAATCCTTTAGATGGTCGATGAATTCCTGACTAAGATATTCACCACCTCGATCTGATCGAAGCATTTTAATAGTTCTATTTAGCTGATTTTCTACTTCGTTTTGGTACTCCTTGAACTTTTCAAGAGTTTCATGTTTATGCTTCATAAGATAAACATAACCATATCTGCTGAAATCATCAGTAAATGTAACAAAGTATCTTTCTCCATGTCTTGACATTGTTCTGAATGGACCACATACATCTGTATGTACAAGTCCTAACAGATCATTAGCTCTTTCTCTAACATTTAAAAAATGTGCTTTTGTTAACTTTCCACTCAAGCATGATTCGCATTTTCCAAACGACTCAGAACCCTTGGAATCTAAGATTCCTGCGGTTTTGAGTTGTTTAACACGATCCTCACTTATGTGACCAAGTCTACAATGCCACATATACGTATCATTAAAGTCCAACTTATTACGTTTATGGGAGATATTGCATAATATGTTATCGTTTTGGATTTCTATCTCATAGATCCCATTGTTGGGTTTTGCATCAAAGTAAAATACATCGTTAAAATAAGCAGAAATAAGTTCACCATTAAAACGATAATTAAAACCTTGTCCACGCAAAGCATAAAATGAAACAATTTCAAGTCACACTAGGAATGTAATAGACATTGTTCAAAACAAGTTCTAAACCAGAAGGAAGTAAAAGAACATATTCTCCTATTGCCTTCACTGCAACTCTTTGTCCATTGCCAACATGGACCTCCAAGTCGCCCTGTTTCAGCTTTCTAATCTTTCTTAGTCCCTGCAAAACATTACAAATGTGGAAACCACATCCTGTGTCAAACACCCATGTCTTGCTAGAAAAAGCAAAGATTTCAATAACATATATACCTGAGGACTCTCCTCCAGAAGCTTTGGCTTGCTTCAGTTCAGCTAAATACTTAGCACAGTTCCTCTTCCAGTGCCCAGTTTCATCACAATGAAAACATTTGGCATCTTTCAGAGGTTTCTTGTTGGCAACAGCTTTGCCCTTTCCCTTCCCTTTGCCCTGATTGCCCTTCTTCTTGGTGTTAGGTTTCTTAACTTGACCCTCCCTGATCATTAGCACTGGTGCAGTTTTGCTAGGTATGTTTACCTCAGCAGTTTTGAGCATCTGATGCAACTCTGCAAGTGTCTTCTCCATACCATTCATATTGTAGTTCATAGTGAACTGATCATATGACTTGGGCAATGAGTTGAGGATAATATTCCCAGCCAGCTCATCACTCAAGGGAGATTCCAGAAGAGCTAAGTGATCAACATA
This sequence comes from Ambrosia artemisiifolia, assembly GCA_032199755.1. Lineage (NCBI taxonomy): Eukaryota > Viridiplantae > Streptophyta > Magnoliopsida > Asterales > Asteraceae > Ambrosia > Ambrosia artemisiifolia. Next base: position 48,541,084 of record CM063515.1, on the reverse strand, counting down.
AGCATTCATCTTTAGCACATGAGCGCTAACTGATGTACCCTCTCGCATACGACTGGTTATGAGTAATCGCATTACATCAAACCTCTCATGACGAGCCTTCTGTTGGAACATTTCCACCAGGTGCTCATTCATCTCATATGCCATCTTGTCATCCATGGTCCTTTGAAGTTCAGGGATCATGGACGCCAACATCAAACACGAGACTTTCATAGAGTCATCGAAGTGCTTAGCATAGTTTCTGTAAGCATTAGTTTGTTGATAGATGGGTTCATCAGGGATTGGCGTTTCAAGAACATACAGTTTGTTCTCGCCTTGAGAACGATTTTCAAGTTGCGGTGCCAGTCCATGAAGTTGGAGTGGTTCAGTTTGTCATTCTCTAAGATGGACTTGAGAGAAAATTGGGAGGCGGAACTGTTTTCGTTTGACATCTACAAAGTTCAAAATTAATTTATTAGTATTTCATGTTTTAAATATCCTAATTGTATTATGACCCAAAACAAAATTAAATAGGATGAGACCCCGATTCATCAATACATAGTGAACTGGCTAAGCACTGTTCACTGGGATGATTAGGTAGGTAAACAACGATTGTTAATTGGGTCCACTACACAACTCTCCATTTTGGAGTTATCGCTAGGAGCGATGTATGTTTAACCCCAACTATGCCCACTTGATAAACAAGCGATGTTTGGTTCTTTACAGTTAACTGTAATACCGGCCTATGTTACACAGGAAACGCGGTGATTACCTTCTTACATGATCAACGCCCAGAGCAGGGTTCGGCACTAACTTCTGGGTTCGATTTAGAAGAAGTGTTAACTTGTTAAGGGTGGCATAAAAACATCAATTTAAAATTGGGATTTAATTTTAATATTTACCATAAATATTTTGAATGACTCGTTAGCATGATGTGAGTCACACAATAGTTTATAAAATCCAATTTTATATTGTTCGTGATAATTGAAACTCCTTTCAACACTCGACACGGTATAGTTTTAAATACCCTATTTAAACTATGTTGGTCGTATTATCGCGAATGGACTTGTTTTAATATTAATAAAACTCTTTTTTATTAAATATGATTTTCGGTTTTTATAAAACTTGTTTTAATAAAACCGTTGCCATGATTGTGAAAATTTTTTATTTATTTTGGGTTATCTCGATTATTTAAAATAAATAAAACACAACCACAAAACATAAAATTAAAATAACCGAATCGAGCCCCTAACAGGTCGCCCGTTTCGTTTTAGCCAGAAACGAAACGAACTAGTCTAAAAGAGTTTCAAAACTATTTTGATAACTCCCACTTGACCCGAGATCTCTATCTTCATGGAACATGTTCGCCTTTTTATTTTCGTCTTGATCTTGTACTTGTAGGATTACAAATAAAATTTGAAATACAAATAAAAACAAATCTATTCTAACTCTATCTATTACACCGGATCCAATATCCGTAATAAAATACAAATCAATAAAAGATAAAAATAAAAATAAACCAATCACAAACACAACCATGACAAGGGTCAAACACCTAGGGCTCGATTCACATCACAAACATGAACAACTAAAAGCTTTGATCTTTTGTCAAAACAAATAAATTTTGACAAATAAAACATAGATCAAAATCATAACTTTTACCATCTATACGCGCATAACCGTGGCTCTGATACCACTGATGGGAATCATGGTATCGTATACGGAGCGGAAGCGGTTAATATTATTATTTTGAAAACCGAAAATATATATATATATATATATATATATATTGCGATTAATATTTATATAACAATATTCAATTTTATTAATCCAATTAACAAAATATTCCCAATCAGGATCTCGGTTAAACGCGTATAAACAAATACATAATAATCACAACCATAGGGGGTTTAGTAATCAACCTTTGACGACTACACCGGAATTGCAACACGCGGGTTACAACGAATCCTCGCTAGTAGGAAGCTTCACGAACCGAGCACGAACCAACCAAGAGGAAGGGGTGAGCGGCGGTGGTTGTTTGCGGCGGAGGAGGGGCCGGCTGATGGATGGTGGCGGCGATCAAGGAGAGGAGTGGGAGTATGTGTGTTTTATTTATAAAACTTGTGATTAGGGTTTGATCCCTAATCCCTTATTTATAATAATAAAACTTACACATAACCCCTTTTATTAATCAATTAGGATTTTCCTTTAATAATAAACTCTTTTACTATTAAGTCCCTCCAGTTCAAACAATTTATTATTTCACAAATAATAAACCACCTAAATGTAAACTTATCTGATTCGTGTACCAACGTGTAACTCTTCGGATCTTACCGGGTCGGGTTACATAGACTTCGACTTTAATTACTATCGGACATACCATATATCCAACATTTATATCGCCATGAATCTTATCCAAGTTAATCGGAACTTTGTTGAAAATCAATTTATTCCGAGCTTCCACTATCCTTTTACAAATCTTATCCAACTTAATAGGACATCCCACTGGTCAAAAATGATTTCCTTACACTTTTCAGCCTTGATAAAACTGAAGTAAGGCAAGATGGTACATTGCGCAGAATTGTGATAACTAGGCGAGAGACATAAATACGCCACCACAAAAATAGAATGTTGTATAGTTGTTCAAGTAGATGTTAACGAATCCATATTATGCCGACCCTTTGATCCTTGAGGAAAACCTTCTTTACTCAGTTTCACTTTAAATCGATTGAGCTACCCATATAAGACTTGTCACTAAGACTGGGTGGTGCAAAATGGAGCCCCTAGGAGATACATTGCACATTTGCGCCACCTAAGTTCCACGTCATCAAGGGGCTTCATTTTTTGCTTTCAATGGCACCTAAAAATGGAATGGCGCCTCCATCCACTATTTTTGGTTTTTATTAGTTTAATTAAAGTGGGTCCCACCAAACACATCTGTTGGTGCTCGTTATTGGGGTAACGAGTCTTCAATAGCGCCCCCCAAATGGCGCCTAGAAAATAGGGGGGGGGGGAGGGGGGAGCTCTATATTGTTCAAAAAAATTGGTGAGGTGGCATTAATAATGCCACTGCACCATGTAGCCTAAGTTTTTCGATTATCACCAACAAACTCTCTAAAATGATAAGAGATCACCATTACTTACCCTTATATACCAATTTGGAAAGGATGGTCAAAGTATTCTCGATAGTGTATAGGTAGTGATCCTCTTCATACAATGATTACAATGTGTATAATATTTGAGCTCTCTCTTGCATTTATTTTTCTTTTTCGTGTAATCGCTCAAAATTTACTAAGACTATAGGGAGTGGGGGGATTGTAGGGAGTGGAAGGGGGGAAGGAATATTATTATGTGTGTGTTAGATTTAAAAAAAACCCAACCAACCACAAGCTGCCACCTCACACCTCACACCCCAAAACCCCCCCACGCCCGGCTTTCTCTCCCCGCCACACACCCCCGCCCCCTCCTCCACGCCCCTGTGGGGTGGTATTGCAGCCCATGAATGCTCTTCCCGCCCAAGATCCCCGCCCCACTCCCTCTATCCTAAAGGTAGTGTTGTTTTTTATGTTTGCAATAAGTCAAAGTAGCAGGAGGATAGTTTGTTTAAATAGACACCAGAGAACATAAAATTACAACAAGGTCGATCTTTAATTCTTTATGATTGATCCTACTGACGGAAAAATACATTGATCACATATAGTTTGTGATAGTGTTCTCTCAAGAGTTATCTATGTTGCAATAAGTTAAAAACTACTTTTTCTAATTGTCTCAAGCTTTAAACACTAAAATTCCGAAGCAAGTGGATAGGTTTTGGTTAAGCAGCTGTTTTTACAAAAAGAAAACATGCTTTGTTTAATTTCAGATTAGATGCTCACTATTTTTATATGTTTTGCAAGTAACTTCGTTTTGGGTACATGACTGATAAGTGGCGTACCTTTTAGAAACGATTATCAAATTAAATAACCATTTTATGTGACACGTGTAGAAGGTTTTTTTAGTATGTATGATTTTAATTGACAATTTTATATTGAATACATGTAGGTTGCTATTTTGAGTTTGGATATAAATGTTAAAATGTACCGTAAGACTGTGTATCATATTCATATCTATGTATGTTGACATGTTGTTATCTTTATGGCTTAACAAAGATAATAATACAAATTCATAGCAACTAGTAAATGGCATGAGAACTATTCATCAAATTTCAAAACTAATATATTGTAATGTAATTATAATATAGTGTAATGTAATTGTAATCTATAATAAACCCTAAACCGTAAATCTTAAACCTTAAATCTTAATAGTATGGCGGTGTCTAAACCTTAAACCAAAATCGTTAAAAATCGTCAAAAAAAAAAAATAAAGAAACCAAAAGCCTAAACCCTTAAAAAAACGTAAAACAAAAAAAAAAAAAACTCGGCACCACGTGGGGCAACAGCTAGGTCCCACGTAACACCTAGTAAATGGCATGAAAACTATTCATCAAATTTCAAATGCTAATATATTGTAATGTAATTGTAATGTACTAATTGTAAATTTGTAATGGCTGAAACAATAAAATCATAAAATAATGTTACATTTACTGTAAGAAATGGTTGCATTTTTTTTTTCTAACAGCATAACAATAAATGGATATGAGTGTAGAACATATTGCAGTTTTTTAAATTAAAACTGTAAAAAAGAGGAGGGGGTTTCCAATATTGCATTTGCATTCAAAAAATGTTGTATCCTTTGGTTAAATTAGAATAATAAATGTAACAATTTCAAATTAAAAACAAGGTTGCAGTTTCTAGCCAAAAAAAAAAAGTTGTTTGAGGTCTAACTAAACTCCACCATACACACGCCTTGTTAAAAAGTGGTTTTATACAAAGTGTAACATTTTTTTATGGTTAATGCAACATTTTACCTGTCTTGCATTAACTTTTTTTTATTATTATAATGAAATATGTATATATCACACACATTGATAACTTAGTTTGTGTGTACGTAGTATGTGTTCATTCAGAAAAAACACATAACTAATTAAAGGGTATGACAATATACTTAGACCTACTTGTTAGATATTTAGAATTGGGTCACATCTATACTATATTATAATGCATGAGCCAAGGACTTCTTAAATTTTAAACAATACAAATATAACTGCTCAAGATACAACACTTAATGCACATAACAAAGACTTTTTAGGGGTAAATATGTCTTTTAGCCTTTCATAACAACTTAAACTAAAAAGTTGCTTCTAGAAGCAAAGGTTAAGGAGTTTTAATAGACTTTTAATAAGTAATACGAACAAATAAATATTCCCTTATAATAATGATGATAATGTTTAGAGCTCAATTACCGTACTCTAAGGGACGATGAAGCCTCATGTCCTTTTAATTCGTTTTTTTTGTTATATATCTACTTATTAATAGGTCAAAGTAGTTGCACTGGTTTTGAGATTTAAAAGAATATTTCAAATTTAATAAATATATTTTTACAATTTGAAATCTAACCATCTAAGATTAGTATTCTAAAAACTCATACTATTTCAAATATCACAGGTAATCCTATTTTCATTTGACGTTTACTAATACTTGGTTATGGTGACAGGCATTTGATTTGAAGACTTTAAGCTGGTCAACATTTTCATTAAGTACAAAGTTGGATGCTGAAAATGTTAATGATAGTACACTAACAGAAGTTTTTCGAGCTATATCTGGTCACAGTATGGTGAGCTATCTTTGTGGGCTTGTGGCATATTCTTTAACTTCCATTCATCCCTGTTGTTACTGACTATGCTATTTAATACTCCTCTAAATGTAGGTTAAGTGGGGATTCTAGGGAAACAAAGTCCTCTTACTTGGTGGTCACTCAAAAGACGCATCTGATAATGTGACATGTTTGATCTCTCAACAGAGATGTTCTGACTTCTGGAAAAAGTATTTAGTTCTAACTGAAACTTCCTGGCTGTTGATGAACTTGTAGTGCGTTTTATCGATCTTGAATCACATGTGTGTGGGGTGATGGAGCCACGGGAAAAGTTCCGGTAATTAGCAGACCTCATAGCATATGCATTCACCGGTTATTGTTTGTACACTCTGCAAATATAGTTGAATTGTAGTGTATTGACATGTTGTCAAGAAAATTTAGTAAGCTTAAGATGGAAGCAAAGTGGGGTGAAGATTCTGATTAATTTAGAAACCAAAATTATAACATCAATTCTAACTATGTTTGTTTTAAATCTAATCAACACTTGCATTCACTTGGACAAATATTTTCTTGATTAACCCCGGTAAGATCGAACAGTGAGCATACTTGGATGAAGTTTGATAAAATTAAAATTGACATCATTTAGTATTATCAACATAATCCAATGAACAATCATATTAATAATTAGATCATGTTTCTTGGATCTACTTAGTGATTTATGGCTATCTAATTAGTAAATATTAAATAAAATAAACAAGCTTGATTTTTATGTAATAATTTTACGGTAATTATAAGAAATGATTTAATTAGTTCTTATTTGTTTTTTTTCTCATAGTAATCTTATATATGTGTAGTTTGTTAACAATTAATGATCCCTTTATATATATATATATATATATATATATATATATATATATATATATATATATAGGCTAAGTATACACAAGAAACCCCCTAAAATGAAAAAACCCCCACAAACCCAATATGTGGCTAATATTGTTCCACATCATCACCTCCTTTAACATTTGTTTATTGATTACAAGGGTAGAAGAGTAAATTCCCACAAGAAAATCTCTCTCCCTCCTGCCATGTTGTACTATAACCTGCATACCAACTTTCCATAATTACATTCCACTTCCCCATATCTTTCCCCCCATTTTAGTTTTCTTTCACCCCATTTTGCTTCAACCCTCATTTACTCGAATTCATCTTCCACCCTCATTTACTTCTCTGAAGCTTCTTCTCCCCTCATTAACTCTTCATGTTATGGAATCAAATCAAGGAGATCCGCCTCATTTATTAAGCCCTGATCATGTGTATAATGATGTATCCTCTGATTTTCAAGAAACTTCTCCTATTGCATCAGAATCTGAGCAACAGAGTGACGATGATGGATCAGAAGGTTTTTACCTTTTTTTTTAACATCGTTTATTTTTTTTTTTAAATCCTCTGACCTTCAAAGACACACAACTTTTCGTCTGATCATGTTCTTTAGTTATGTTTATATGTTTTCTGATCATGTTTTTTAGTTATAAGTGTTTATTTTTATGTAAAAAACTTCGATGTTGGTATGCTTTTTAGATAATAACTTTTTCTTTCTTTCTACAGCACTTAATGTTGGATCATCATCTGTGTTAATGAACGTTGAAGAGAATCACTATGAAGCAGTGGATGGAATAGGTACGTTATTTGTTGAAAACTTTTGAGTTTAAATAATTTTTGTTTTTGTTTGTTGTTTTTGAATGCATGACTTTTTGTTTGATGAGCCCCCTTACGTGTTTTTATTTATAGTTTTGTGCATTAGTCACTTTTTATGGAGGTTTGAGTGTTGAATCCTTTATAACCTAATGATTATCGTTTTTAGTCGTACCTATTGCTCCCCAATATTAAAAGTAGAATTGCCAAAGTTAACGTATGTAACACACGTTTATTGCCCCTGCACCCCCCAACAGTAGTTGTTAATGTGCTATTTTATATTTGTTTTCATTTAACTTTTGTGGTTATTGTTTGCTGATTTCTTAAAAGTTTACATAAAACATTTTCCTTTTAAAGCTTTTTAACTTAGAGTTTTTTGTACAGGTGAAGGTGAATATACCGAGCCGTACTATGTTATTGCAACACCTAATGGAACCCAATTCTGGATCCCGAATGTGAGCCCACAGTTGGTGCCTGTTGTTGATCAAACTTTTGAGACGTTCGAGGCAGTAATCGCCATGTACAAGGAGTATGCGCAACAAGCTGGGTTTTCAGTTAAGAAGGGGCAAACTAAGCAATGGTTGGGTACCCCGACACACAAGTACCTGCGTTGTTGCAAATACGGTAAACCTCAGGTTAATAAAACCTTTGACACTCATGACGAGTCTTCTGTTAAACCCCGTAAAACTTCATTCAGCCTTTCCAACTGCCAAGCCCACTTGTTAGTTTCAATCACTTGTGGTGGTTCGTGTTTTAAAGTTATTCGTTTCAATGAGGTTCATAATCATCAGCTTTGGGATAAAGATAACCTTGATCTTGCTAAGATTTCTCGTAAACTTTCTTTCTCGACAAAACAGTTTATTCATAGTATGAGTCTAAACCGTGTTGGCCCCGTGAAAGCTCATAGGTACTTAGTGTCTCTTAAAGGCGGTCACCATAATGTCAATGGTACTGCGGTTGATTTTAAGAATTTTAGTAGACAACTAAGGATTTTTATTGGCGAAAGGGATTCGTCATTGTTTCTTGATCGCTTGCGTGACCGGCTTGAAAATTTACCAGATTTTTTTTATGACTTTGTTGTGCGTGATGGTAAATTACACTCTGTTTTCTGGGCGGATGAAATCTCGAAACTGAACTATAAGGCTTTCGGTGAAGTTTTAGCCTTTGATGCCACATACAACACAAACAAGTATGTTATTTTTCTTCCTGGCTTAAAGTGTGTTACAACTTTCTGGCATTTTCCTTTTTCACTTATTAACATACATATCCTTATATAATGTTTCAGGTACAACATGGTGTTTGTTCCTTTCACTGGTGTGGACCACCATAAACAGTGTGTTACCTTTGGCGCAGGCTTGATAATTAACGAAACCATAGATTCGTATGTGTGGTTGCTTGAAAGCTTTTTAAAAGCTCATGGTTCACAGCCTCGTCTAGTGTTGACTGATCAAGACCCTGCAATGATGCAGGCTGTACCACAAGTGTTTACTGAGGCTCGTCATCGGCTGTGTATGTGGCATATAATGAAAAAACTACCCACAAAGGTAATGTTTTGTATTATATTATTACCTCTATTTTAATCATAAATACACATGTCTTCGGGTACTAATTTGTCACTTTTCTTTTTCTTTTGTTTCCTTTTATTTTTGTTAAAAATGCACCTAGGTTTCTGGAGCTGTTTTAGAGAACACTGAGTTTCGGTCTTGCATTCACAAACTGGTGTGGAACATTTTCATCAAACCGGCGACGTTTGAAGCTCGATGGCATGCGTTGATAGAGACATTTGGTCTTCAAGAAAATCAGTGGTTGAACGATATGTTTGCCATCAAGGAGTTATGGGTGCCGGCTTATTTTAGGGAGATTCCAATGTCTTGCTTGATGAAAAGAACATCAAGAAGCGAGAGCTCCAACAGTGCGTTTAAAGTCAATTCAACCAGTGCAAACACACTTGTTCAGTTTATGTTGTGTTATGAATCGCGTCTAGATAGTCAGCGCTACCGTCAGCGGGTTGCTGAGTACAAAACCTCATCGACAGTCTTTGTTCCATCTACTGAATTGCCAATTGAGCAGCATGCCTTTACTCTATACACCAATAATGTATTCAATGAAGTTAAGAAGGAGATAGTGAAGGGGAAGTTTGCCTGCTACGTATCAAATGTTGACGAACCCGATAACATGCCTGCCGTAATCTCTGTCACACAACTTGACAAGCGTCGTGATGTCACCAATGTTTACCAGGTACCTAAATTTCAAATCCTGGTACATAGTTTACTGTCCACTATGACTATATTGTTTGCTACATATGTTAACATATGTTGTTACATGTGTAACATGGATGAAGTTTACAGCTAAAAAAACAATATTATTTTGGTTCTGTTCCTTCTGTTTTTTTCCCCAGTCTAGCTTTTTTATTCTGTTAATCCAGTTTACACAGCAGCCCTAGTTACATATGTTAACCTTTTTTATGGCTTGCAACAGGTGCGGTTTGATAGCGAGGATGCAACGGCAGAATGTTCATGCAGATGTTTTACCCGTCTTGGCTACCTTTGCCGACATGTCTTTGCGGCTTACATGATTAAGAAAGTTGACCGCATCCCTCAACAATATGTTGCTGATAGATGGTGTCGTGATATTCTGCCAAAGAAAGTCTTCTCCATTTGCAGCCGTTATGGTGTTGACACCCATCCAGGTTCTTTGCTTAGAAATGAGATTCTTGAACTCATAACTGAATGTGTCGATGTTGCTAGGACAGATGAAACTACGTTGGCCGACTTGGTTGAGCAGCTTAAATCCATCAAACTCAACTTGTTATCAAGGGAATCTATTACTGTTGGGACCCCGGAATCTAATGAAGCTGACGTGGAGGACATAATTGGCCAACCGGCTGATGTTGACATTGTGGTTGCCAATCCTGACGTTGCACGCAACAAGGGTTGTGGGAAGAATCGCAGACTTTCTGGTCCGGGTGAGAAGGCCGTATCCAAGCGTCCCAAAATGCCCAAAGCGCCGCGTCTATGCAACAACTGCCACCAATATGTCACGGATCACGATGCAAGGAACTGTGAGAAGGTTGCCGCGATGAAGAGGGCAAAGGAGGAGGCCGCACGCGGTCGCAAAGCCTAGTGGACAGTTGGTACTATGGGGGGGAAGCATACATGATCTTTGCTTTTTTGAACCAGGTTATACACTGGTAACAATTTGAACCTGATGCTGTTAGTGTTTTGTTACGTGTGTAACATGGTTGTCATTTTCGAGCCTTCACCCCCCCAGCTACTTCTATGTCTTTTTTTAAGTTATGGTTATGTATGACATTGTTCCACCCAGACATGCCGTTTTGTGTTTTATAATATAGCATGTAATGTGGTTTCTATGATAATGTTCTTGTGTTGCCTAGCTTAGAAATATAATAAGGAGATAAACAATTGTGCATACCATCTTGGAAGTTGTCGTATGGTACATTTATAATATAAACAATAATATGTGACAAGTACAAAGTACAAAAAGAAGAGAATATAATATTAACCTAACTTCTATCACCCCCTTCTATCACTATCACCCTTTTAAAAAGTGATTTGACATAAAGGTCAAATACACCACTAACCACACATTTAATTCTTACCAACTACCCACCTACCCATACTTAAATATACTATTTATATCCATCCCTATTTGACCTTCCACCCCTTACATGTCAACTTTGCCTAATAAATCTACAAATCTAATGGAGAGCCCTTCAAACACTCATGCAGCCAAACGTCGAAAGATTGAAGATGAAGACGAGGTAACGTCCAAAAAAAACGGATGTGCCAGGCTTAATGCACCATAGCGAACAAATAGGTGCTGATGGTGCTCCACATGGTCCTACTTCCATAGATAGTAAAGTATGTAAGGAAGGCGTAGACGACACCATGCTGGTAGATGATTCTAATAACAATGTGAGCTATAAACAGGATGCAGATATGGAGACTGATGGCGAAGGCTCAATCAGGACTGCATACTCGGTAACCAAAGAGGACCAAAAACCACCGGGTTGGGAATGTATAGGAGCTGAGTACAACCATGAGTTTTGTGGTTGTCCCTTGTGTCCAAATTCCCCAAATACTCTCGCTCGCTGGGCAAGCTACAATCCGTGGGAAGGTGAGGACAGTGAAGAGTCTGAGTTGAGCTTTGGAGCTCAGTATGGTAAGTTTTCGCCATGATAGTGGAGAAGAAGACAATGTTTTATCTTTTGCTGTTTTAGTTTATGTGTTGTTTTCTATTTACTTTTTAGGGTCAAGTCAGTTTGATTTTGTGTTTCTTTTAACATAGGCACGTTATGGAAGTGCCCCCTGTAACTGTTCGGCCCTCGAACTATATGTTATGTATGTAACCTAATCTTTAACTGTTATGTTAATCTTTAACTGTGTGTTTTTTTAGTATCCTCAAGAGCATCCACAACCTTACTCAAATTAGGGGCCACATTTTTTACACATTAACATATGTAACATTCATATATTTTGTAGCTGGTAAACAGTAAACACAAGCAAGTCCAACCGATTCAGCGTTCTTAAATTACGGACACACAACGTTGTATAAGTTAACATATGTTACAGTCATAGTTAGTATCACCAACTAAATATTATAATGTACTACAGACACAAACACTGTTTGTCTGCCTAGGTGTACCATTCACAAAAGACGTAGTACGGTACTAACAAAATAAACACCCTACCACCTGCGGCACCATCCAACCGCCCCGGTTACTTCCTAAGTGCTGCGGCAGCCTCCACTTGCCCCTTCTTTGTATTAACCGCTGAACGCAAAATATGTGCCGCATACTTCGTCCGCAGTTTCTTTATCTCACCTTCCTTTGCGCGCCCATGTCTACTGAAACTGCAGTCAAAAGGCACATTAAGCCCCATGAACTTCTCCATGTGCCTCATCAGGTATACACCACAATCTGTGCCATTGCCAGCCGTAGCCCATTCCACATCCAACCTGTGTATTTCTGCCCCACCAATCACAGCCGCCTTCGGATGATTTATGCTCTTTAGAAACTTCACAAACATGTGCTTCTGCAATAAATGTGTATGTTGTTAGAAATACACAGGCTAACAAAACAAAATTTACAGCTCACAAAAACCACTTACGTATTTATACGCCGTATCTTTCTTGTGGAAATCAATGTGATCCTTGCATCTACGCCTTCCTCTCTTTTTGTCACTATCAATGAGCATTATGGCAATATTTTTCAACTCGAATACCAACAAGTAGAAGTGAGCCCTTTCAAGTATAGGGAAAAAGACGATATCAAAGCTCTTGAAGTCCTGCTTCTTCTCATAAGATGGCACCGCAGCGACCATAGCTGACGAAAACCTTGCCATTCGTGTATTCTCATCACAGTTGGCATCATTGAGCATCCATGGAAACTATTTTTTGTTTTTTAACAAGCACCATTAGATAGATAAATATAACAACTTGAAAAAATGAACATTCATGAAAATATGAATACTCATGAAGCTAACATACCACTGCCTTTGTGCTCACAAACAATCGAAGAGATGACCCTTCTGATTTCAACCTCTCCTCGTAGTTTAATACTTCAACCCAACAATCTACTATCGCATCTAACACTTGCATACCCGGCTTCAAAGATTTGAACATGATACGCGTTGCCTCCACATTAGATAAGCTTCTAAATAACACCTCACTATAAAACGAACAACAAAGACAATGTTAGAATGATTTTTTTACATACTTTACAAAAAAATATATGTAATGCACAGGTTAGTAATTCTGTTACTTGGCAAGTGCGTTATCTACTTCTTCTTGGTGTATTTCTACGTTCTCTACGCCTTCCCCACGTTCTATCCTGTATAAACACAAACAGAATTGATATGTTACGCATGTTACAAAAGACAAACATTGTTGTTAAACATATTGATGAATAACGTTACCTATTCTGTTTCGCCACCCTCCTTCTGGCATCACCACCACACAACATATTCAGCCGATCCTCATCCATGTAAACATACTTCCACATAGCATCGTCATCCTTTGTCACCCCCTCGGATAAATCGACCCCCCTTATATGAAAAGGTGACTTATGAACATAAGTCACATTCCTTTCGCGTAACGGGTTTCGCTTCTTTGCATCAATGTTTGCAATCATCTGTTGACGCATCGCCAACGTCATGTGGTCATCATCAAAATCCATATTGCCACCCAAATCATATTCATTGTATATATTCTTTTGCGCGTCATATGAACTAATAGGGGACACCATTGGATATACCGGTGTGGTATGGCTTTCTGAGGTACCAACTCCATCCGCATCTGTATATGGATAGGTGTTTCTTTTTATGCTAACACTGATGTATATGAAAGAGAGTATTAAATTACAATTAGTGGTGTGGACTTACCTATACTACTATCAGCATTCTCCTTTCCACGCCCCTTGCTTGCATCCAATCGTTGTTCCACAGACTTATCTACACACTCTGTAACACATGCAACAGTGATATTAGTATGCATGTTTGTCCTTTGTATGTTTTAAAAACCAATCCTACCCCTACCTGGCTTAGCTGGCAAATCATTGATATTTGATTCTGCCTGAGGACCACCACTGGCAGACCCTGTAACATACGTCATAACCATTGTTAGATATAACTCTGTATCTGTTTCTAGGTTTGAATCATCCTATCACAAACTGGGGATGGTGTACCTGATTCAACTGGTAGCGCGGTCATACCGGATCCCATTTTTGGAGAAGGAGGCACAAATTCTGTATCATACGTAACACTTTTATATACTTTGTTTAGAAACATAACTTAAACCTGATACAAGCTGACCTGCTTCTTCTGGCTGTGTTAGGCCAAAGCTAAAACTTGGTGCATCATTCCCATCTGACTTTGTCATATATGGAAGGACCCAGGAGCATCCTGTAAACGTAATTAAAAACCGATGTATTTAAATAAAAACAATTTATAGGCAACAGACTATTAGGGGTTACAATTAGCGGTGTGGACTTACCTATACTATCATCAACCTTCTCCTTTCCATGCGCGTTGCTTGCAGGAAATCCTTGCTCCACAGACTTATCTCCACACTCTGTAACACATGCAACAGTGACATTAGTATGCATGTTTACCATTTGTATGATTTAAAAAACAACCCATTAAAACCCTACCTGGCTTACCAGGCAAGCCTTGCTCTACAGACTTATCTCTACACTCTGTAACACATGCAACATGTACAGTTAGTAAGCATGTGTTACCATTTGTATGGTTTAAAAACAACCCATTAACCCCCTACCTGGATTATCAGTCAATCCTTGGTCCACAGTCTTATCTCCACACTCTGTAACACATGCATCAGGGAAATTTAGTATGTTTGTGTTTTCCATTTGTATGGTTTAATAACAAACCCATTAACACCCTACCTGGCTTATCAGGTAATACTTGCTCCACATACTTATCTCCACAGTCTGTAACACATGCAACAGGGAAATTTAGTATGTTTGTGTTTTCCATTTGTATGGTTTAATAACCAACCCATTAACACCCTACCTGGCTTATCAGGTAACCCTTGCTCCACATACTTATCTCCACACTCTGTAACACATGCAACAGGGAAATTTAGTATGCATGTTTTTGCATTTGTATGGTTTAAAAACAAATCCATTACCCCCTACCTGGCTTCGCAGGCAAATCCTTGACATTTGATTCTGCCTGCGCAATCTCCCGCTGACCTGCTTGTTCTGGCGGTGTTAGGCCAAAGCTAAAACTAGGTGCATCATTCCCAGCCAATTTAGTCATACTTGGAAGTACCCAGGAGCATCCTGTAAACAGAAGCTTATAACCACATTACTTGACCATGCTGGCAAAGGTAGAAATATATTTCATTTGTTTTTAGCGTACTCGCGATTGGGTCTTCGGTCTTGTCCGTTTGCGTTTCGGTAGGTGTTATTCCCACAATGTCTGTAAAACAACAAGTCCCTGGTTATCATTATCTATCTACCCAGTTGCATATTTTAACATGAAATTAACATTTACTATACCTGTTTTTGCTGCTTGTTCATCTTTCTTCCCCGTATCAACAACCTGACTTGGTGCATCCATGGTTTTGGGCACAGCCTCTGCGTTTGTCTGGGAGTCTGCTTCACATCATGTAACAACATAGGTAAAATTTACAATTATTCTATATGAATGCCTGTACTAACGGACTCTAAAAAATCATACCTTGCTCATCAGTATTGTACGTTGATGCTCCTGCCTCTGCTGTCCCAATTCCGTCACATTCTGAAACTAAGTATAACATTACCAGTACAATCTGATCATTTTCTCACTCTTTTTTACTACTGTCAAATACTGAAATGTCAAAATCATACCTGTTTTGCCATCTTCCATTTGCACATCTACCGGTGTGCCCGCAACAATAGTGTCATCTTGAATTTCTTCAACCGTCCCTTCTTCGTTTAGATCGCCGCCTTACCATAATGTAACATACGTCACAACAAAAGAAAAAGCACACACTTAAATATTTTAAAACTTTGTTAAACGGACACCTGGCCTGTCGTTCTTGGTGGGCAACTCAACTTCCAGTCCTGCAACATATGTAACAAATATGAAAAACACTTTTCCCTGATCTTTGTTGTATATGCTCTACAGCTTTTTATTAAAAACAATATCATGTATACCTAGTTGATCGTTTTCTGTTTCTACCACTGATTGTGTGCTCACTAAATCCTGTTCCCTAGCATTTGGTGCCACATCGTCTAACTCATCGAAGCGAGTAAGGAAATATTATTAGTAAACAATTCCCACATTTATTTGGGTTCCACCTGCGCGTATTTAACAGATTTAGACGGCTTGTCTTATGATTACCTCTTTCTTGTGTCCCATCTCTTCCTGCTAAATTCTTCTCATGTGTTCCATCTCTTTCTGACACCTCTGCAAATTCACTTGTTAAATTCTTTGCAAGATCATCATTTCCTGTTTAACACATGTTAATTACATAAGCATCTCCTGTTAACATATGTTAAGCAAATGTCCATTTTTAAAACCACTTTTTCTTACCAAGTCCTGATATACCACCAGGATTGTTCTTAGCACTGTCATGCAGAGTCTTCCTGTATTGGCTTAGAATTGGACTTTCAAACGCCACTCCCTCGTCCGACGTGCCCTGATTTTTTCTCGTTTTTGACCGTGTCAATGGCGACTTGTTCATTGGCGAATCACCCAAGTTCAAACAATCATCCTCCTCTACACAATATAAAAGACGGATGCTCAACTAATTTCCTAGTTTAGAAAATATTTTAGAGGTCATAAACAAGTGACTTACCTACTGCAATGCTTTTTCCTTTACTTATTTCTTCTAACACATTGCCGATTTGTGCATCAGCTGTTACACGCTCAACAGACGCTTCCACATTCATCTTCACCATTTCGTTAATAAAATCATCGTACCTTGACTTCACTGCAACAACATCTTCTCTAGCTGGATAATCCTTACATAACTTACTGATTGCATTTTCTGCCCTTTTTTTGCTTCTAATCATTACATCGACCAAATCCCCTACTGCTGATACCCTTTCCTGTTTATAATAGGATGATTTAGCATACAATCCAATGTAGTTCATCAATTGTCCGTTTATAATACATTAATGTTACCAACCTGGACGCTTGGTTGATCTAACCCGACCTTTACATCGTCGTATGAATACAACGCTTTTAGCCTTCCCAGTCCAAACCCCCCTCCTTTTATTTCAATTTTTTCTCGGTCTCTTAACCTTTGGAATGTCCAGAAACTCATAGGATCCATTGAAGTATCAACATCAAGCCCTTTGCATTTAAAACTATCCACGTATAAAAGCTACAAATATAAAATCGCTTACGTAGTTAGTAACAAGTAAACAAATAGTGTCATTAATAGGCAACTAATTAAAAATTAACATGCGTAAATTGCAACATACCGTTAAAAACGTAAGTGGCCCGGTAAAAGGTGGATCCAAACTGTCTCGTCTCCAACCATTCTTACAACTCTTTAGTACCTCAACTACTAACTCACACCAGTCCATACCAGCAAAATCCAAGTCATCCGTAATATACTCGAGTATGTTATCCTTCAGACTGCCTTGTTTGTGACAGTCAATCATGATAGTATAAAAGCACATTATAAAATCCATACGGAAATCACAATCGTCCTCACCATTTGACATTTTTTCAATCATGTCCACCATTTGCTTAGCAGATATAAATCGGCTTGGTGGGTACCTCTCTCTCCATTTGGCTACGCCTTCATCATGCGCTTCCCTACGCTCTAATGCGTTGAAAGACACACCTCCAATCGGTATGCCAAGGACCTTGTGCACTAGCTCAGCATCAATGCAAAGTGTCCCGGATGGCACAGTCAACTCTAAAGTTTCCTGGTTGAAGTTATCTACAACATAATGCCCTAATTTCGCAGGTATCCCATCCATTTTAAGATTTAGCAGCCTGCCCAACCCCATATCCTTCACTGCTAAACGTTGTTCTTCACTTAGTATCTTTATGCATCTTGTTAACTGTGCTGGTGTTGATCTAGTACGTATCCCCAGCCACTCATTCAACTTCGACCTTTTGCGTTTCCTACGAGGCTCGAGGTCGCGGTCATCATTCCATGTCTTGTCTACCCTCTCCCGTTTTTTTGTCTTCACTGCCTTCTCTTTTTTCCCCTTGTCTATTTTCGCTGAAACTTCTAATGCTCGTGTTTTTGCTCTTGTTATCCTAACTGATGCAGATGAACACAGATCATACACAGGGATTGCCTGCTTACCTGTTACACATGTAACAACTATCAGTTCAAACTAACTTTCCCCACGACATCAGTGTAAATAACTATTTATTTGTTGTATCATCGCACCTTTTTTATTTCGTGTGTCAACTTCACCAACTGCTATATCTTGGTCTGATTTTACATAACATACAAACACACAGCCCAAACACACAATGTAAGCAATTCAATGTTAACACCTGATTTTACACATATAACACCAAAACAATTTGCAAAAGCACAAAACACCTAACCTTTGGTTTTTGCCAATTGACGACGACGTCGGTTACAAAAAAAGGACAACTTCTCCTTCTGTGGTTTCACACTTTCATCATCATCTTCAGACTCTACACCACTTGACTCTCCTGAATAATCCTTATCAGAACCTTCATTAAATGATGGTCCTGCATCCTCATTATATGAACGCTGCACATTCGACGCCACTGGATCATCATTATGAGCCGAAGGTTTGGCACTTCCTTTACGCATCCTCTTTAGGTTGATAAGTGGCGTATCCGAGTCATACTCTACATATTTAAAAAAATGGCACTTTAACTAAATTTACAGCAACCTAAAATTACATTGGTAAGATTAAAAAAGAAATTATTTTCATCACTATCCTACCTAGATGACGTTTTACATCTTTAAATTCAGTAGCTGATACTCCAATTCCCTTACCATGCCTGGTTCTTGTTGTGTCCTCAGACAAAACCACCAATTTTCTTTTCCTCCTGTCTCAAAACATCATTTTATAAATTACAATCTACTTTTCTAGTAATTAAAATATAAATTATAACAACGATAATTAACAAACTCGTCCAATTCCCCAATTTTTGTCTGTTTTACACCATCAATCTGCTTATCCACTAAATAAAATATAAATGACAACAACGGTTTTAGATGCTCATTCACGACCACGCCATAGACGAGAAACCCCTAATTTATACAGTCAAGAGAAAGAAAACAACGAAGCAAGTACCTTTTAGATGATTTCTTCGAGGCCAATCGTCGGCTAAACTTAGATAACGACCACATGAATGATTTCATCGTTACGGAAGCAAAATCACTAAAGCTTTCGACGTTTTTGGAACAAGAAACTAGGTTGATGCTTCAAATGTAGAGAAAACAGGGGATGAAAATTTGAATTTGTGAGATTGTTTACGAGTATGAGAGAGGGAAAGAAGTTATTTGATGGAGAGAGAGAATGAAGTGACTGTTATGGCAGAGCCATGCAGTTACCAAGCTTTCCCAATTGTCAAATTACCCATTTGCCCTTTTTTGTACTTCTCTCCATTAAAATATAGAGCATTTAATCTTAACCATTGATCTAGATTGATCAATGGTTGAGATAGGGTTTAATGGGTTTCTTCAATTTAGGTGGGTTTTTATTTAAACCTTCCCATATATATATATATATATATATATATATATATATATATATATATATTGCTATTTTTAAATTTTAAGAAATAGATCGATAGTTGTAAAATAATAATACAAAACAGTTGTTGGGATTTCTAGAATCCTGATTCGCAGCATCCATGCAACTTGAATCTGTTTGAATAATCGGATACAAATTGTTATGTTTGATAAAACAATTTATTGGTTTTGAATCTTTAAATTATTATTTTTTTTAGAAAAGATTATACATGAGTTCTTTATAAACGATTTGATATTTGATATACATCCTTAAAATACTAAAACTCTAAACCATAAACCCAAAATGCTAAATTAATTAGTTACTAGGCATATATAACGCTTATGATGTATATCCATCACCACGATATGCTAAAACAAATATTATAAGAAATAGGAACGAGTACCACAATGCAAAGTGTCGCCCCACCGCATCGCGCGGGTTTCCTACTAGTAGTTAGTCAATGCATATATTTAAGCACACCATTGTATTATATGAGAATGTGCATATATTTTTTTAGTTTTCGGATATCGGATAATCCGATTTTCGAACTTTTTAGAAATCCATATCCAAACCTGAATCCAAAAATTCGGATAATCCAATTTTCGGATACTGATTTTTGAATGTTTCGAGTTCGGTTTCAGATTCGGATTTTTTTAACACCCATAGTTCTAGCTAGTTGGCTAGACAAAATTAGCAATTGTGTGATAATTTTGGAGTTATTGTCATATATACAAACCTCTTTCTCATGTTTTTTTAGTTACACAAAAATTTACAAGATATTTGATTTATTATATTATATGTCATTAAAGTAAATATAGATGTATGAAATTCAAGGTAGCTTGACAAAAAAAAAAGAGTGGAATGGTGTTAAACCAGGTGAACGACTCGAGGTGTTTAATCAATAACTAGTTGTATTTCTTTGCGCGCTGGCAATGGAGTTTTAAATTTTAAATTACTTTTAAATGAACATATACAATAGAACCAACTTTAAAGGTAAAACCGTTTTGTTCATCCCACATGCAATAAAAACAAAAAAAAAAACATGATGGATCCACTTCTATACAATTAGGATTCAAGCATGCATAGTTGATCATATCTTTCATACAGGTAAGTGTCCAAACGACAGAAATATAATTTTCATTATTTATTAAACATAAAAGAAACAGAAGAATCTAAATTATCAGATTGTGTTCCATCACAATTATTGTGACATTAAAGAATCAACAGCAATCAGTCATTTATTCAAGCTTCCAAGCAGGTAATTTAACATGTATCGTAAAATCAGTTTTCGTTTAGCAACCGTTGGCCACCTTTTCCAATTATGATAATTTCGGTCCTAAAATATCATAACATCAGTCTTAACACTGCAATACGTATTGCGATTTGTTACTTACATCACAATAAGCAATTTTGAAACACATACAAACATCCCCTTAAAACAGATAAAAGTAAATAAGAGAATTATATCCTCTCAACCTCAAACAATTTAAATATAAGCAACGATGAACAGAAAGGAAAAACAAAAAGGGGCAATTCAAATCGACCTTTCAGATTTATATATTTCCCCACGTATATTTCATTTTTTTCGACATTATCTGGTCAAAGATAGGAAATGCAAGCACCGATGGCATTTTGTTGAAGCGACAATACTCCTAAATTCGATGAAAACCATAAAGAACCCGAATCCTATATCGGGTTTTCTTTATTTTTTTTAACCGTATTACCATTCACCTCAAGCCAAATCAGATACCCAAATTAAACCCTAACTAAAAATATCCTAGAAATCAAGCCAAATACTTACAAATCGAGAAAAGGGAAACCAAGTTACTGTTGAAAAGGTTGTAGATGAAACAAAGAAATTACCGTTGCAAAGGTTTTTTCGCTATACCTGTTATCGGGTTGCTAATCATGACTATCAAGACTTTATGGTCTTGTATACACCATCGTTGAACCATCCTCAAACCAGCCCATGGTCGATCTTACCGGCTACCGCGTACGTAAGCAGGCCCTATCTCGCTGACCAACCCAAAAAATCGGAGACGGTGGCAGCAGAAACATTAGATATAGTATATCAAACTGCCTTCCAATGCTCAAAGATAACACAAGTACATTATAATTAGCGATATCTTGACGGAAATAAAAGTTCAAGATATAAAATACAAAATAACAGCAAGCCAAATTAACAGACTTCATATCAACTCTATCAACTTTCCCATATTTCCTAAAGAGTCTCTCCAGTTCACTCTGTCATACATCGAACTCGATGTTTCCACAGAAAATAGGCCTTACTTTACCTTCAAAACAAAGACACTTTGCTAGTTATGTACATAACTAACATTACATAACAAATAAATAAATATCACAACATGTAATAGACATACCAACATTTACAATCAATAAACATAAATATATAGTCAAAACGCCTCACAAGCAATTAGGCATAATAATTTGCAGAAAACACAATTTAATTAAGATGATCTTTAAACAATCCGTAACAACTAACTAATTACCTAACAATTAGATGCAATCAAACAAAATTACCACAGCACGTAGGTCAACGGCAAATTAAGATAAAGAAGACATTTTTTTAACCAAAAAAATTTCAGATCTGGTCGTTCATAAGATAGATATGTAGAATTGAAACATTTATAAAAAAAAATCTCTAAAGAAAAAGAACAATTACCAAAGAAGAAGAGGTTCCGATGACGACTTTTCGGCGGAAAACACCAAACATCGCTGCCTTCAACTTGATAAACAACTGTCAACCAAAACAAAATTAATAGAAACGTATAAGATTGAATATGTCATATCAAAAAACAGATCGCATTACAAAACCCGTTTTTACCTGAATTATTTTTACTTGTCGATTATCACCCCTTCCCCTTTTGTTCCCAATCCTGCTCGCCGTGAACATAAAGGGCCAGATAAATTATCAAAAGTCAAAATAAAGTAGCAAATATATGCCGTTACCTCCAGTTTTTTCGGTTTGTTATCCTTCTTTCTCTTATTGCTAACCATCCGCTTAAGCTAAGCCCACTGATAAAGCTAGTTGAAAACTGGCAGAAAAAGATCAGATTTTTTTATTAGAAATTCTATGAAATTATTTTAGCTAAAAATTAAGCCTTGTAGGTTCCTCCTGAGTCCTGAAGTATCATAGTTAAAAAAGTCCAATGTTGCATTCATATGTTTGGCTGTAGATTAAGATCTTGTTGTTGCATACTCACCTTCATTAAAACAAAGAAACAAAATTAGTTATGCAACATATATATAAACCACGTAATTAACCTCATTGTTCTAGCATAATTTGTTGTTTTTACAGCATAAAGAGCGCTCACTACATCAACAACATATGTTTACCATCAGGGTGAGCCATCTTCTGCATGGCTGTTGGACCAATCATAATCGGCATCGATATCTGGAATCCCAAAATTGTGTTAGTCATGTCATTCTTGCTCACATCAATAAGAATGCGTGGCCGAAACATGTTTCACCATTAAAAAGTACTACCTTCAGTGTAAGTGTATATATATGTGTGCGCGCACGAATGCATGTGAACATAAGCAAATCTTACAATATTCTTGAAAAAGCGCTTCAGTTCTCTTCAACAACCCACTGATCCTCAACACCGGAAGCATAGCAGTTATACACCATCTTTGGCAACCTCTCCTTGGCAATAGCCTGGTACTCGCCTACTCGGTCACATTTGTGAACTCCATTTTTCTAACGTAAATAACTATGAAGTCACCTAAAAAAGACTATAAGAGAGTCAAACAACTCAGCTTTCTGATCCAATAACAATATGTTTTTTCATCTGACCTTCCGCCAGTTTTCTACAACTATGCGACAAAGAACACGTGGACCTACAATCAGTAGATCGGCTGCTCCAACATTCGCAGAACTCGAACCATCTACCTGATCTGCAGCGCCTACAGTATCATGAAGTTGGAAAAGAATAAAAGGTGAGCACCAACAGCATTGAAAGTAAAATCAATGAAATCAAAGATGATATAAAAAGCCCTTGAAAGGCATATGATAGCAGTTAATGTTCTTGAACCTTTAGTAACCAAAACATCTTGTTCGGCTAATCAAAAACAATTTTATACACGAAGACATATCAATGATACAGAATTTAAAAGCAACAACTTTACTTTATTATCATAATAGATCCATTTGCCGTATATATCATAAACAAACCGATTAATGACAATTGGGTCTGCGAAGTAGTATAAAAAAGAGTACGAAATTGTATCATTGTTTCAACAAATGTTATTATTCTTCTATTAGGTCAGCAATAATTATTATATTGATTAAAACGTTGTATTAAAATGAATATACTTCTAAGATAAATACATGTTAGTCTTATAATATATAAACGGTTACCAGAAAATGCAGAAGCAACACAATTGAAAGTGAAGAGATGAAAAGGTACCTGCAAAAGCTTAGAAACATGAGACAAAAGTATCTGGAGTTAAAATAGATCTCGAAACCCCTATCTTCAACAACGCCATCATCGGAACCGATTTCCATTGTCACCATGATGTCCCCCCCCCCCCCCATACACACACACATAAATCCTCTGTGACTGCCAAAATCGTTAAAAGCGTCACCGATCTGAAGCACTTGAGCTCATATATTATTTGAGGGAAAACCACATACAACACTAAAAAATAGATATTTGATGGAAACATGAAGCATAACAATTGCATGATACTTTAACCTTATATTTATGATTAATAAAAATAGATTCTTCATTTGCCACCTATGGTACATTTCGCAATACATTAATCAGTATTGAACTAAATTAGGCGATACCCATAAGCCAAAATATTCTTAAAATTCTATATAAGCAGCTTCTCACTGAAGCATTTCATCAAACAACCGGCGTGCAAAGTGAATATAAATTCTAAAGGTCTAATAGTTTCAATTGTTTACCTTCCGATACCTCTCCGAATGATGAGAATGCTTCTTTTAATGATTTTTCATCCACTGACCATGATAAACCTGCATAGCCCACATCAAAAACGTTTAGAAACTGAGTACAAAATACAAAACACATTCAACAATAATAATACAAATCAGCGTTTGTAATAACCTGCAACAAATAGTTTATTGTTGGAAGGAGGAGAAGAGAAAGAACGGTAGTGGGAAGACAATGAGTTGATTACTTATCTAGCAAAATTGGGGTTAGCGATAGGAACCCGAAGGCCAAGAATGAGTGGGGTTGTCTAATCGCCCTACAGGTGACGATCCTAAGATGTTGGTTAGGGTTTCGGCAAAGAGCAGGCTCCTAGAGAGAGGAAGCAGAGAAAAAAAATGAGTATAGAGAGAGGGTCGGTAAAGACTACACGTGTTAGATACATCACCTACATCGAACCCGGGCACAATACATACCAATGCCACGTGTCCCAGGCTGTAAAAAAAATAAAAAAAAAAACCCGTCTAAGACGGGCTCGAACCGACGCCTAACACACAACAAAGCATCACCCAAACCACCAGACCATAAGAACAATATCTGAAATCAGTTTATAAATAATAATACTTATTCGGTTCGAAAATAACACAAGTCTTAATTTTACTGTTCAAATCCGAAGGCTAATTATTATATTGTAATAACTAGTGTGATTCATGGAGTGCGCGTTGCGCACATTGTGATTTGATTTTTTTCATTCCAGCACTACAAGCATTTTGATTTCTCTTTCGTTGACCCTCGGTTGTTACAAAAACGCACATTGTGATTCGCAGAGGCGAAGGATATATAGGGGCCAGGGGTGGCCCTGGCCCACCCTGTTTTTTGGCGCAGCAGTGAAAATTTGTGATTTTCGTAGGTAAATTGAGTCCGGGTTGGGTCCGGCCCCCGCCGATTTACCACTATCGATCGAATAAAATTGAGTCCGGCCCCCTCCGATTCTGGAACCAAGCTTCGCCACTGGTGATTCGGTTGTTAAAAAACGCTAAGAATATATGATAATTCATGTCTGTCTTCCTTTTTTATGAGAAGTTAATGTTTCGATATTTATAACAAAAGACATTTATTTATCTATTTACTATTAGCATGAAGTTTTACATAAATTATTATGTGTTGATATCATGTTTTACGTAACAACAATTGATGTAATATCGATTTAAAATAACGTAATCACCTATTATATAACAAAATTCCTAACTTTTTTTCATTGAAAGAGGCAACAACAAAACCATGTGCTAAATTGTTCACAACCATCTTTCTGTCAACTGTGGGCAACCCTCTTAGTTAATCTCCTACTTACAATTCTGAAAAGAAAACTCACATATTTTATTATTAGATCTGTGACAAATATCTTCAACTACCCTACAATCTAAAATCCACACAGTGACCTCACTCTATTGAAGATTTTTCTTGCAAAAGAAGCCAATGGAAAGTAAAACTAAGACAAAGTCATGCCCACTCTTCTATCCAAGAAATCGAAGACAGCACCACTCTATCTTGTTTTTCTACATCGTCTTTATTACCGGTTTTTCAAGCGGCAACGACAATGGCTGGTTCAACTAAAACAGGAACGATTTTCTATAGCTGGTGGTCGATCGACTATACATTTCAGTTGCAAAGCTAATGTCACCTAACCTCCGAGGGAAATCATAGAAATATAGAATACAACGCCAATGAATAAACCACATAAAAATCACAAACAATAAATCAGAAGATTATGATACAGCCACTCTACACTAACTTCTTGGTCGCGCCTCGCTAATTTTTCTGTTGTCGTCGATTGAAACCATCACCACCACACCCGTCGCCGACCGGGTTCTAGTCACTGACCGGCGTCCTGAGAATGTCTCCGTCTTAGGCGGCCACCACTAATGCCTGAATTCAATGCTTTAGCCACGAAGATGGTCTAAGCATCAAGAATGGAGTATTAGAAACCTGATTAAGGTCTAATAATCAGGAAATAAATGGATTTTACCTTAATAATAAAAAAAAGCACACACACAAACGAATCAGTCACCGATTTACTCGGAAAACGAAACATGCAAGGTTTAATAATCATGCGGCCGGAACTTCTCCAGAATATGGCCGGAACACCATAGGTGTTTCGACGGCCGTCGCCATCGACATCGCCTGAAACGGCAACCGAAATGCTAGACACAACTTGGATTGCGGCTGTGAACACAATTGTCAACTCCTATTTGGCTTTAGTGGTTGATGTAATTATCCATCTAGAGATAGAGAGAAATGATGAGAAAAATGAGTGTAATGGTGGTTTAAAATATAGGAAAGGTAAGGACACAATACTTATGACACGTAAGGAGGATGTGTAGGTTAAAGGATGCATTACTAAACAACAAATATTGAGAATCACACACGTAGACAACTCTGGTATAGTAGGCAACAACACAACAACATTATATTATTTAAATATGGGACAGGTATGGAAAAAGTATTTAAATATGGAGCACAGCTGATCGAAATAACTTTATAGAAAAAGTAGAATCAGATTATGTTGTTCAATAAAGGCCAAAAATAACAAAAATAATAGCATAAAGGCTCGAACCCGGGTGGCCTTTGCGGGAAATAACACCAACACCACTACGCCAGACTAACATATGCAAATTCAATTTAGCAAAAACCAATAAATACACATAACAAAGGCTGAGTAAAACAAATCACTGTTCAAATCCATTGGTTCTTTATTATAGTTAAATTCTATTTGGTTCAACATGTCATTGCTTGTTCAAAAAATATAATAAACTAGAAGAGTCATTGACAAAAGTCAAAATCAAACCTCTCAAGTCTCAATCAATACGTGGAATATTATCCAAGATTCCAAAGGAAACTTTACTTGTTCAATAAGAAATTCGTACAAAGGAAAAAAAACAGTTTTAACTTCAAAATTTTGACTATGTACTGTTTTTTGTCGTGGAATAAAAGTTATTTCCTTCTCCGTTAAAAAAAAAAATAAAATAAAAATAAAAAAATAAAAAAAAAAAACTTCAAAATTTGTGCATGTGTGACAAAATGTTTCAACTTCATGTCTCCACGCATTGACTCGTTCAACCAAAACGATCTAATATACTTCATTAAATCTAGACGGAATACTTGTTAGATTCGAATATGTCGTATTGATAATCCTTCAAAGTGTTGGCGTTATGGTAAACGTTTTAAGTTTTTCTAGCAAATGTTTCAAGTCCATATCCAACTTTCAGTGCATCCTACCTTGAACTCTCTTGAATGCCACAACCTACGCTTTAATAGATCTATTAGTTAGTAATGTATTGATTGGGCTCGTAAATAATGTGGCTAGTTTCTAGTATAGCTCCTCAGATCCAATAGCTCAAATATATTTTATGTTTTAGAAGCTTAAAGGCTAAATACAATACGACTACAAATATATAATACAACTAGGACAATTATATATCATTCTTTAGAGTTTGTTGTTATATATTATTCTTTAGAGTTTGTTGTTTATGTTTAAAAAATGATTGTTTTTTTGGATATATGATCTTTTGTTAAAAAAATGTCTTTTATGTGTAATATTTTTTTACCCCATTTTCATTGTTTAACCTTTGCCATTGTCATCAAGATGCACTAAGTGGAGGCCTTTTTGCTACACCGTCACATTCCTTACAATATTTTCTTCTTTAAAAAATACAATACCTTTCGTTTTTTATATTAAAAGAAAGATAATAATAGTCTTTTAAGGTAGTTTAAATTTTAAAATGTATTCATGTGTTCTTAATATTATAGGATATAGAAATAGAGAATCGTATGGTTTGTCTCTGTCCTTTCCAAATTTTGCACTCTTAGTCCTAGTGGTTCACTAATTACAAGATTAGTATCTAAATTTAACAAAAGTGCACTCGATTGATCCCCCATGACTAACAACTGTTAACTTTTCTAGTTAAGTCCACCCACGTGCTTCCAACGTGGGGGTATTATAGTCTTTTTATGTCTGAGTCCAATATAAAACCACACCTTTCTTCTTCCTTAGACCACCACCATCTCCCTAAACCGAAACCATCACCCCTGCACATCCTCCTTCTTCTTCCTTAAACCACCACCATCTCCCCAAACCACAACCACCCTTTTTCTTCCTCTGCCACAACCATTACCCACTCTGTCACCGCGCCGTCACCATCCACCTTCACATGATGGGTAGGATCCAGATCTAGATCTGATTTTAATGATGTGTAGTTGACACGGTTTTCGAGGCCTAAAAGAAGGTCGAGGTTACGTAAGCCTACGTCAGCGTCGATTGCGACGACGAAGAAACCTAATCTGGCTAAGGAAAGGCTGACGTTGGCGGTGGTGGTGGTTTTGCCGACGCCGCCTTTGCCGGAGGTTATTACGACGACGCGTGGTGTGTCACCGGAGAGTTGGGGTTTACGGTTGTATTGAAGGACGAATTTAATTGGTTCTGTGTGGGGTTTTGTTGTTGTTGTTTGTCGGGTTAGGGTTTTGTTTATGGGGTTGGTTGGGAGGAATTTGGAGGAGAGGAGTGATGTCATCGCCGGAGGCGGCGGTGGTGACGGTGGCGGCGGCGGTGGTGGTAGATGAAAATAGTGGTTTCAGTGACGGTGACTAACGATAGGGTCTTCAGGTCTTGTTAACTAAGCAGCAGAGAAGAGTGCAATTTACTTGTTTTTAACTAAGGGGAAACATGTAATTTACATGTATAATTAAAGGCAAACATGTAATTTACTTGTTTTTAACGAAGAAAATTAACGACAGTTAGGAATAAGGACCACACGAGTGCAATTTTGCTAAACTCAAGGATCAACGGTGTAATTAGTGAACCACTAGGAGCAATAGTGCAAAATTTGGAAAGCACAGGGACCAACCATGCGATTCTATAGAAATACTATTTAAAAAGTTTAAAAGCTATTTGTAACTTCCATTGAATTCTAAATAAATAACTTTTATTTATATTCTTTAATCAGATATTTAAATATGTTAATGAATAAATAAGAAATATTTTACTTCTTTATACCCTCCAAATAAACATAACACCGGCACATCGGCACTCTTTTTAGCTTAAAGTTGGGTATCCACCTCATTTCCTCCCTCTAATATTATTGTTGCATGATTAGTAGTGTATTATTTTGTCATGCTTAAAAGTTGGGTCTCCACTTCCTCTTTGGTTTTTCCATGTTTTCGTGTTTTTATTTATCTTTTGTTTTTAAACCGGCCCGTTCATATCTATCTATTGTCTATTAACTCGTAATCAAATCAACGACACTATGGTTTCTAATTTGATTAATTGGTTTGGTCGATCCAATCAAGTGTTCATGATTAGGTTATAAACAGTGAAATCGTCCAAAACGGTCATTGATTTAGTCTCGCAGTTGATTATTTTTAACATTCGGTTGGTTTGTTTCAAAATTTTCAAATCGTAGCGAACGGTTTGATTTACAGTTTAAAAAAAACGGTCGTATAAAACTGAACTGGACCGAAATATTTGACAAGATATTTCAATCTTTTAATATTTCATATTATTATTTATATTTTAAATTGCAATTAATTAAAATATATCTGAAACAAATAACCTTATTATCTTATTTTTTTCACAACGAATTTATTGCTCCTTAGGAGACTTGAACCTTCACATTTATTGCTCCTTGTCACTGATGGAGTGGTGGAAAAACTTGTACTCACTTTATGTGCCTCGGTTTTCTACTATAGTGCATTTACTCCAGAGAGGCTTACCTCTTGTGGAGGGTGCAACATCTGTTAAGTGGCAGTTGGCAGAAAATTTTCCGGGTGGAAGCCTTGGTGCCCCTTATGCGCAGCCTCGACTCGCTTGTGGGTCGGCCACTCGCGTGTCAGCATGGACCCGGTTAAGACAACATAGTCTGACAATTGTAGAGTGGCTAGGGAATCCCTTTTGGAGGGTTGTGATGAACTCTGCCACAATATAGAAAATCACCTCCCCAAAGAAAAAAAAAGCTATTATAATATTTTTGGTAAATTACTAAGTATATATGTATCTCCCACTTACTTTAAAATATAAATTAAATAACTGGACCAGGAATATGTTCCGAAAAGAAAAATGGGTCATGTTCAGAAAAGAAAAGCTTACGATGGTATAAGTTTAGCAATTTTTTGGTCACAATATTGTATGTTATCACGATTTATATAATATTTTAGTTTTACGCTGCAATAATTAAATAAGTAGTTTTATCATATTAATTTTATGAAAAGTTAAGACAATTATAAAATAAAAACTTTTGTCTATAAAACATTTATAATAGATTAGGAATACTATTAAAATTACATGCGGAGAATAACACTACTAGGAAAAAGTACTACCATCAGCAAACACTATCCTTTAGTAATTAACAAACGAATCAGTAAAGGATGCCATAAAATAATACGGACGATTAAAATGCCCACAAGTAATCTTTCGATAGTTGGCGGGCATCAACGCTGATCTCTACATTGATTGTTGACTTTTGGGATTGCTTCGTAGCGATTACTGGAGGATAATTCATCAATACTTCCTTGGATAACAATTCGGGTAGGATTTTTGTCCATGATTTTAAGCAGTATACTTCACGGGCTTGGTTGTCAGTAATCAATTAGCAATCTGTAGGATATAATTTCGGATAAGATTCTCTTTTAGACTTTTTAGTTGTTTTTCGGTAAGAGTGCAGGGGGGATATGGGCGTGAAGAAGGGCATGAGCCCCTTGGGCGGGAATATTTCCACCGGCGTAGGGGCATCCTTCTTTGTTGTGATTAGTTCCTTTTTGTGTAGTTAATCATCAACCAACTTAAACTAAAAATTGGTAACCAGAAAATGGTACATCCATTTCCGTTCAATACTTAGAACTACAATTTTTTTCCACTCTCTAAACTTACCTATTTTTCACACG
Organism: Ambrosia artemisiifolia; assembly: GCA_032199755.1. Taxonomy (NCBI): domain Eukaryota; kingdom Viridiplantae; phylum Streptophyta; class Magnoliopsida; order Asterales; family Asteraceae; genus Ambrosia; species Ambrosia artemisiifolia. Next base: position 48,509,663 of record CM063515.1, on the reverse strand, counting down.
TGTTATATAGTGGTAACTGAAATGTTTGAGTTGGTGAACTCGAAATTATAATCCACTAAATATGATCTTGGATCCTCGTGTCTGCTGGTCCGAGCTAACTATGTGTTCAAAAACATGCAAATAGACATTGAAATGGTCATGGGTCAGTGTACCATGAGGGTCACATGTGTTGGGTTGCATTTTAGAGGAAACTTGATTAGGTAATGGTTAAGCATGTCATTCTAAATAGATATAATGATCATACACACGGGTGACTAGAAAAAATCTACATTTCATTTGCAATGTCTAGAAATGTGATGCATTTCATTTATAATATCTAGATATGTAATGTAATAACTTGTTGTGACCTAGTGTGGCTTTGGGTAATCTAACCATCCAACTGACTTGTGACAAGGTCTATCAGTGTACAATCAATAACACACATTTATAACATCAAAATACTTCGAGGTGTGACCTAAGGTGGTTTTGTTTAATCTAAACCAACCAACACATAGCAAGGCACATTAAGGCGCACGACGAAAATTGAAAGAAATATATCGTTAACACAAAATAACTTGTTATGACCTAATATGGCTTTGTCTTTGTGTAATAAAATAACCTACTAAGTACTAACATATGACCTGACCCAATAAGGTTCACTAGTGTGAAAGTTGTCATACATGTTCTTTACACCAAAATGAACTTGTGATTATCTAATATGGCTTTGTGTTAGAGGTGAGCGTCGGGTTTGACCCGACGAAACCAAAGTTGGTAGGAAATGAAGACGGATGACCAAACCATTAAGGCATTTAGTCAGATTTGAGCAAAGACCATATGATCAGTCTCTCCTTCAACAACAATGTCTAGTGATCTTATTCATCTTATGCTCACACAGACTAAATTTTTCAATACAAGACTACGACATGATATTCATTTGCTCTAACGAAGCTACTATAGTTGTTGACGCACTTATCATTTTGTGATAATCATTCATATGTCCTAGACCTCGAAGAGTAGAACATATACAGTTTTAATTAATAGATAAACAAAGAATTCTTACAAGTGGGAGGCGGGTAAACGGGCCACAAGTTGCGCCGCTACCCCCTTTTGAATAGAAAAACCTACTCTGTTAAAAATAAAACTTAGGTCCTTCGTCGCTGGAGAGTTGCTCTGCACTACCTTTTGAACTCTTTTTAAGAACCGGATTGCCTCGGGGGCTAGCCCTCCAAATGTGTCAAAAGCAAATGGCACAAAAGCGTGTTGGTTCTCTAGACATGCAGCTTCATGTTTGACAACTTTCTGGGATTCTGCTCTCAAAGCTGTTTGCCCTGCCACAAAACCCGAATCTCGAAGTCCCACCAACGGAGACACCCCTGTGAGATCAACGCAGCATGCTTGCCTTATGCCCACCCGAACACGAGGACATCTGCTGGCCTTAAGGTAGACCGTCCTTCTAGGGGGTCCGTCAAAAAGTTAATCGGGGCTTCTTTCCTAGCCGAAATCTCTGCCCTTCGCAAGACGTCCCATAAAACATCCATGACCAGATCATGTCTGTATTTAAATCCGGGCAGCTCCTTACAGAACATATACTAATCTTTAAATTGGGTTTTCTTTTAAAATCATTTTTCAATGGGATAGTTTATCAATAGAAATGTATATGGACTATGGTATGTTGTTATATGTGAGTATGGTTGTATATGCATGTTTTTATTGTATAACAAAGTGCCTTATTTGTTATGTTATCTTAACGAGGACAAAATTTAGATTGTCTTCTCAAAAACTTATTGTGACTGTAGAATAAGACATCACGCATGGTGTGTAAATAAGCATCTAAAATACTAATATTTACCATACGTGTATATATATGTATCACGTGATATTGTAAAACAACATCTCGTAAACTAGCCCTTTTTTAAAATATCACTATGCAATCTTACACATCCTTAATCCTTAACAATACTCATTGATAAACTACGTAAAACAATTCTTAATAAAGTTACATTAAATAACTTTCATTTCACAATATATATATGGTTATCATTAGAATTTTGTAACAATCACTAAATATAACTAATTTGGTGGTTGGTCAAATCTTCCAACATCCAAGTTCCAACAATTATGTATGTGATGACTTACTTAACCTGTAATCTTAATTCTTAAGTTCAAAAAAACTTCGTTTTCATGTCTTAGGAGGGTATTCAAACTAGGAAAAAGTCAAAGCAAATGACCATACTAGTTTATTGATCAAAATATTATATGTTGGGTTAGTGTCAGATATGAAAACTAATCAACTTTTACCCTCTTAACATTTTGTCATTTTTACACAAAATATAGTGTGATGCTGACGTGACATGCTTAGGTGGCAAAATGATCCTACGTGGCATCTGACGTGGCATCCTAGGTTGCAAAAATGATCTTACGTGGCATTCTAGGTGGCAAAATGATCCTACGTGGCATCCTACGTGGCATGTCACGTCAACATCACACTAACGGAGTTAGCCTCCGTTAGTTTGGGTCCGTTGGTGGCTAATATGTCGAAAGTTGAGACTGTTAGTGGTTATTTTCGTAGTTGAGACCATTATCGGTCAAAGAGCAATAATTGAAATTATTTATTTCCATTACTCATTATTATTGGTTTGCCGTATCATTTTTACTTAGACATTTTCAGTTTAAGAAAAGATATTATAGTACATAAAAAAAAGAACAATCACTTGCATAGAATAGAGTTGGGGTTGTTTGGTGGCGCCTCTAATAGTCATTAAGAAGCTACAACCGAATGGTTCATATTCTCTTAATGGTTAAGATGTAATCTTAAGTATGAATGGTTAAGAGGTAATCACCACCTCCCCTCGTGATCACTCTCAACCTATAATATGCAAATTCGTCCTATTTTCAACACCAGAGTTGCTTTCTCAACCGAAAATTCCCCTTAAAATCATCAATGCATCCAAGTTCCAACTTCAAAAACTTCTCAAACACCTTACTCTCACCACCTCTTCCGCCTCATTTAACCAGATTGGATTCTCATGAAGAGTTAGACAAGTGCAATGATCTCTATTTTGATAGAATTTGTTATTCGATTTCACGTTTAATATTTTCCTTAATGGAATTCATGATTATTTGCTTGAGCTTTTTATATAAATACGAGTACACGTGGCATTTTGTACTTGCAATATAAATCGAAATCAAATATCAAACTTTAGAATTATGTCACAATTGACACTTTCGTCCATTTTTATATCATGTTGACTAAAATTCAACATCGTAATCTTAAGGATTGATGTCTTTAGACAACTATATATTGTTGTTGATTAGGTCAAAATTCTAGGTGGGAGATTGTGATTCTACATTGTTAAGATGTTAATAGTTTAACGAATATTAAAATTAGACAACATACTTGTTTCAATATGAAAACCTCATAACTTAGAACTGCAACTTTTGTGTGTAACTAGCTCATTAAAATACCAAAACCACTTCAATTATATCATTATATTGTCATCATATAATGGTTCTAACTAGCGAATTATCTTTTGGCTATAAGCAATTTTTTATGATCATCTTTTACTTGCATGAGAAATTTGTTTTATTAAATTAGTGTAATACACAGATCTATATATAACCTATTATATATATACACACACACATATATGGGAGGGTTATCTTGAGAACACTAAATATCGCGAGAACCGTGAGAACAAATGAGAAAACCAATCAAAATCATTTTTTTTCAATACAAACCTAATTATAATCAAAATACAACATTAAAAAACAAATTTTCTTTCCAAATAATTCATCTTTTCTTGCAAAAACACAATAGATAATGAAATATGACACAATGAGCCATAAAACATAACACAGTGCCGAAAAATATAACACAATGCTGAAGAAAAAAAAAAGACACAATGATGAAAATAAGAAAAAAAAACACAATGTTACATAAAAGACACAATGATATAATGTATATTCTAAAAACTGCAAGATAAAACCCCAAAAACACAAAGACATAAAAGCTAACATTATAGGGTTCAATGAGTTGGTTCCAATGTTGCTTGAATGAGTTCAATCGGAGTCCGTTTGATACCTTTCCTACGACTTCCTATTTTTCTTTTACTGTGTATTTGATCCTAACCCTATATATATATATATATATATATATATATATATATATATATATATATATATTGCATTTTAAGATACCAAAAGTTATTTTTTTTTAATTTAGTGCATAAGGTACAACTATAAAATGAAGAAAAATTAGTCTTTTAAACACTACTTACACTATAATCCTCTCATCTTAATTACACTACAATTCCCTCAACATTACTAAACTTTTTCTTGTTTAAATAATAGTTACATTTTTCTCCTTATTTTCAGTCAACTACCCCACGTTAAACGACCATAATTTTTTTATAGGTTAACACTTTAAACATAAAAACAAGTATTTTATTTGTTTTAACTTGAGTATGGTATGGCTATTGTTTTAGTTTACGAAAATTGATACGTTACGTGATTAACAATACAAATGGTGAGAACTCAACCAAAATATGCAAACCCTGAAAAGTGTCTGTGTTCCCTGCCGCATAACGCGGTTACTCTACTAATATATAATACAAAAATCACGGGCACCCTGCTAATATATTTTTTTCACTTTCATTTTTTTTAGTATTTTAATTAACTTGAGAATATTTTTGTTTCTTTTTATAGCTTTTAAGATGCAATGTTTTATAATATTCTAAGTATGTTGTTGCGACTTGCTTATATTTATCTATGTCTTGATATATTTTTCTTTTGAAATCGAGTTATGAATAGTGATATATATAAGTCCTCAAAAAAAATGTACATGTTATTTAAGATATCTTACATTTGTTTTTTTAATTACAAATTTACGTTGTTTTAATAATATAATGTGACGATTTATAAAATTCTGAATATACCATTATAATGTAACGACCGAATCAATACCGTTCGAATAATTATAGCATCGATTCAAGTATTCTTTCGTATAGTTTATAGTATAAATTTTGTTCTGTCCCGTCTAGACAATGTTGAAAACGATGCTTTTTTAAAAAAAATTATGGTTTTTGGTTAATGTAAAATATGTATTCATATCCTATTAGACAAATCAGAACTTTTTATCTTCAAATGCCATGCCATACCATATCGGTATTGTACCCAGTATTTTCAATAGTGACTAGTAGGGAAGCCCGCGCTTCGCAGCGGGTGTGAAATACGACCACATTACTCCATAGCTCCAAAAGGTGAGAACTGTTGTTAGGTAACACAAGGGTAGACAATTTATAAATGTTATTTTTTTAGCTATCAAATTGTTAGAATTATATATTTTCTAAAAAGCAGTGGGTTTATGTTTTAGTTTGGAACATGGAAGAGCAGTTTTAGTTTTGGTGGCAATATAAGCATATAATAAGTAATTATTATAATTTTGACAGTTGGTGTTTCAAATGACAACACCTTGTCAACTTGGTCCCCCGTGTCTGAGGGTGAGGCGCATCAACGCTCAAGGCATGTCTTCTTTCGCTCATCGTCTAAAGAAATTCCAAAAAGTGCCTAAAAAGGAGCGCTTTTTGGTGTGTTAATTTGGAGGAAGTGGGTGGTAAAGGCACCCACACTTAAAAGTCTTTGTAGTGTTAATTTGGCTTTTTTTTTTTCTATTTTAAGAGGGGAGGGAGTGTAAATAATTTACAATAACCCTTCTCCTTGGCCTTGGCCTAGTTCTGAATTTATAGTCCAAACAAATTGACCCTTCTATCAGGCATCCAAAATCATGTACCCATTATACTATTAGTCTATTATGCGCTTATTAATTAGAAATATTCTCTCCGTCAATGTAAATTTGCAAGTCCCTTCAGGTTTCAACTTCCATTCATAAGCATACAACCATTACATCAACTTCAAATCAAACGTTAGACCTTTGAAGATTGTTTATTAACATATTACATGCATAAAACCATCAATACAACACCTAAAACTCTATGAACTAAACTAAAATAACGAATGAAAAACATAAGCCTGCTCCATCATTTAATACATAACTCTTCGTCATAACCCTCCTCACAGCAGCTTAACTTCTAGCCAACAAAGAAATGCTAAGTAAACAACTAAACTTGAGTCTTTCATTTGCATTAATAAACAACCATATTCTTAACAATGACAAAAGATTAACTAATATTGATTTATTGTTTATTCCAACAACATGGTAAAAAAACATGCAGATAAATGCCATGTCCGCAATACATGTTTCAACACATTAAACTAAACACTTGTGATCGGCTCTAGTTATACTAACCCGACATGAATCGTCACTCTAAATCATTCTACTCAAAGACAATAATTATTGTAGTAATATTGTTTTTGTAATCATAACTTACAAAGTTTTACTTATTAAAAACTGGGCAAAAAAGACATGTTTTAACCCGAATCCATTTTGACCCATTACCCAACCCCTTGCATTGTCTATCATGTACGTTACGAAATTTACTAACCTCTTGACAACCTGCATACAACTCCAACGCAGAGGAACAACAACTCTAGCATAATCTTGGATGTCAACACTGGTCCAACAGGGCTGATTTGGGAATGCAAAAACTGGTGTGCCTGTATCTGTAGACCTGTTATGGTTGCTGACTTTAAGCCTTCAATGAATAGCATCAAAAAAGCCTTTGATGGTTCAAGGTACTTACAGCAGTTGAATCACATCTGAAACATCCAACAACGGTTCTGGCCTTTGACAGTTGCACTCGAGGACCACCACCATCTCTATCGTCTGGGTTCGGCACCCTCTTCCATCTCAACTGTTACGACCACGACAACCAACATCGAGAACCACCGCCATGACTCCGCCAGGAACCAACATCAGGGTCTATATCTTTTGACTCTAATGATGAGACCCTGCAAATTAGCTAATTTAACTAATCATTAACAACGGCAAGGACCAAAAAAAACATTACATTGAAATACCTCATTAGTCATTACTATGTTTGTCTGATTCCTAAAAGCAAGGGATAAGTTGTGGTCTAAAAACATCATAATGAAAGTGTTTTCCTCAATTTAAATCATGTACGATCAAAACAAATAGAATGTTATCTTAGTTGTCTGTTTTCTTCTAAAAAGAATAGACAAAAGCATGTATCTTCATACAAACCTTACATTAAATCAAGCACGAAACTTCAACATTTCCAATTTTTTTAGTCTAGAATCATCGATCACCTCACAATGTACCGGAAAACTTTTTATTCAGAGATAATAGCAAGCCTATGGCTGTACTTATGCCAAGAAGTATTCTTGTTAAACTTGTATTCAATATTGCATTTATATACATCTCAATAAGTGGCGGACCAAGGATTTTTTTCCACTGGGTTCATGGTTTTAGTGCTCGAATTTCGGTCAACTCAACTTTAGAATTTTCGGGTCGGGTCAGGTTGGGCTTTATCACTAAAGTCACTTTATTTCCTATAATGCTTCATAGCATTCCCGTGCCGGAACCATACATCTAAATATGGCAAGTTCTGGACGATGTGTCACTATTTTTAAAGCAATATCTGAAAAAATATAAGAAAATCACATTTTTTGGTGGCAAATGTTTTAGCAAAATATTAAAGAAATATAAAATAATAGGAGTTTTTTTTTACTACAACATGCTAGAATGCTTACCAAACAGTTCGGCTTCAACACATTTCAAAAGAAGACAACCCCAAATAAAGCAGCCATATAGAGTGGCATCATTTGTTGACTACCAGGAATCACCAGCAAAGCGCGGTTCTTTTCCACCAAAATTTTAACCATTTCAACATTTCCCGCTGCAGCTGTTAAACACAGAGCGGTATTGGAACTGTTATTTTGAAGTTCCAAGTCGTGCAGTTCCATCATCCCCACCAGATTCTTCACAAGGTCTTGCATCCGTTTAGTTTTCTTAGCCGACGCAGCAATGTGAAATGCCGTTTCACTGTTTTCAGTGATGCTATACCTTACCAACTCTCGATAATGGCTTTAGCAGCTTTCCAGACGCCTTTAATTGATGCTTCATAAAGAGGGATACCAAACTTTATGTAATCCTCTCTACTTCCTTTAAAGTAGTTTAAGCAGAAAGTTAAAATTTTCACAAGATAACTCGGTTGAATTGGTCTCTTTTAAAATCAAAACTAATAAATTTATCCACTTTTACTCTAAAGATTCACATTCACTACTGACTTTCAAGTTTTATATATTCAAATTTTAATTTAACTACCATTTAAGTACTGTTAAATTCATGGGAGGCTCACGGCTAGGGCCTGTTTCATTAAGGTCGCATATATTTAAACGATTCGGATAGGACACCTTAATCTTCATGAAGGCTAGTTAATAATACTAATTATTGTCCCAAAATTGAGTATCCATATGAGCCACAAACTCATAAATTAATTTTTCTGTTCAACCTAACCTTTATTTTGTAAAACCTTCCCAATTTTCTCAATTCAGAATAATATAAAAGGTACATAACAATTTATAAACTTTCCTAATTTTCTCAATTGTAAGGTAATTTTACATGTAACTTAAAAATTCAGATAAAGGGTATGATTATTCTGTTAATTTGTACATGTACCTCCATGGGTATTCATTAAAAATTTTAAAATAGACAATTACCGGTAAGGAGATCTTGACAAGGTAAATTGGGTTGATTTGGTCTTGGAAGAGCAAGTGAAGCAACAGGGACAATAATTTCATCTTGTTATAACACTTTGATCACTTCCACATGGTTCAAGTAAAGGAAAGTTGATTATTAATATACATAGCTATTGATGTAGTAGAGGTAAGAGTCGGTCGGTGTAGTCCTGGGAGAGCAAGCAAACCAAACAGAACGATGATTTCATCATGTTGCCGCTTGCTTACGGGCTTCAGCTCATCGATTCAGGCTTACAAAGTTGGTTTTATCGGTCGGTGTATTCTTAAGTCTTAAAGGTACTTTAGTTTTTAGCTTTTATTATGTCTCAACTAACAAAAACGCTTTCAATATTATGTAAACTCAATGTATTCATTTGAGTAATTTCGAGCCCTATATAACAAGTTAAAGCATATTGAACAAAACAAATTGAAAAATCACATAATAGCATAAACAAGACAACTAATGAATTATAAAAAACCTGAGGAGGATGCGATGAGAGAGCGGAACTGTCAAAGGAGTTGCGACCGGACAAAGTTAGAGGTGGTGTGAGTGGAGCCGTGGAGGAGGCTGGACCTGCAAAATCCAATCACGAGCAACACCAAACATGTAATGAGGTATTTCATTGTAATGTTTTTTTTAATACAAGTAAGATTAATCAACATAAAAGAAACCCCAAATCAGATTGGATTCAATTGAACCAAAAAAGCAAAAAGACAATCAAAATCGTGTAATCTACGAGAAGCATTTACGTTGTTTACCTAGAAATATAAGATCTTAAGACATACAGTTCCTTTTGTGATTTATGTACCATTTCTGCTGTAAGTACACCATCGGTTTTAACTTCAGCAAGCAAGAAAGACATGAGATCAATCCAGTTTCTGATGAGAATACGATGTAATTGAATTAGTGAATGAATATCAAAGATAAAAAGCATAGTTTTTACATTATATGATTATCTAACATAAAATCAAGATGTTTTAGGCAACATATGATGGCAGAGCACCTTAAAAATCTTAGAATTTTCATGAGACATAGTATGAATAACAACGGTTCCAAGAGCCCAAAGTTCGTGTGGCATCGAGTTTCTCAATGAAGATGATCCCATAAAAAAAGTGATCTAATTTTGTTTTATGGGTCTTGTCTACCACATATTGTATGGTTCCTTATATAATGTTTTACAAAGAAAATAACAAAACACCAAACCGAACATCCCATATATGTAGTTTCAAGAAAATCATAGTCACACAATTTGAAGCTCTTGATCCATCAATTGCACATGTCTATTTCTGAAACTCTTTATAGCATAACTCTATTTTTGCAAAACAAAAATTCAAAACATAAAACCTATAAACTAAATACATAACCTCAAAGAAATCCGAATAGATAATAAAATTTTGAACCCATAAACTACCGATATAGTTCAAAATCTCAATTTTGCATCAATTTCCTAGTTATTTTATCCACTGTTTGCCTTAATAAAATTAAAAAGGAACAAAAGAACATCCAGGAAATTGGATGTACCAATAATCAAAATTCCCAAAGAAAAGTAGAACATTGACTATGAAAGTCAAAACTGCGACATCATCCATATGAATTAAAGGAGTTAGGGTGGGGATTTTCGCCCTGTTGTTTACCATAAACGTCTTATGGTTCGTAGGAATCCTAGCCGCCAATGCTGGATTTGCCGGAGTTCCGGCTGATATTTTGAGACATTGATATTTCCGTCATCATCATCCCCACGAGCACCGCATTGGTTTTCAACCATAAATGAAATAGCAACTAACAAAGTGATTCGCGTAATAAAAATTATAGGAAGCAACTAATGATAGCAAGGAAGAAAGAGGATAGATGGGAGATTAAATGACGATGAATGCCTCGTATGTGAAACAATATTTTTAGTCGAAACCGAGGGGGAATTGAGGGCCGTAAATGATATCGCTTAAGCTGCACATTGAAGAAGGTTTTTAGTCGATTGGTATACACGAGGTAAATTCTGTAACTCTCTGCCATCAAATTAAAACAATATTTTTTCATCAATGAGTCATTCATTGTGGGGTTAAGGATGGGAATGAAGGGTACTAATGTAATTTTGTTTTAATATTGTAAAGAAGAAGGTGGGTAAAATGTCTATATTACCCTTCTAAGTGTCTTAATTGTCACAAATGTGCCTATAATACCCTTAAATTTCTTGCTTAAATATATTGTACATGTTGCTTATTAAGTTGTACGGAGGTGAAAATGACCATGTTGGCCATCACTCCTCCTTAATAAGATAATATAGATACCGTGATAATCCCTATCACTGATACCTTAATTTAATATTACGAAAGTTTATCACACGATATAAAATTAAAGCAATGAAAAGTGTGAGGTCACCATCAAACTTCTTTATTCCAAAATTACCCCTAAACATTACTTGACCTTTACTTATTTGTACAAAACCCTTTCATCCCACCACAAAATTCTTTCCAAAGAATCCACCGCACCCTTCACAAATGAGGAAGCTCTACAACCACAACAAAGGCAAAATTCACCCATCACCCCCACCAACCACCACCACAACCGACCACCTTTCTTTCCTACCATTGGCACTAGCCACACTAGCAACTGCCCTCTCACCCAAAGACAAAGAAGTATTGGCATACCTCCTCTCATGCCCCACAACCGATAAAAACATATTTGGCAATACCAAAAACTCTAGTGGACGCGTTCCAGAAAGCGGAACGCATCCGCCAAAGTTTGGTTGCTATTGTTTTTCATGTTACACAAGTTATTGGGCTCGATGGGATGGTTCACCTAACCGGGAAATGATACATGAAATAATTGATAGATATGAAGATGAGTTTGCAATAATTAAGTACAAGAACAAGAGTGGGAAGAACAAAAATAGAAAGAAGTACAAGGTTTCATCGGCTTCAGGTTCTCTACACGCGCCTGATGTGGAGAAAGTGTCTCACGCGTCACAACTAGTTGAGGAAACTATAGATAATAATAATAATAATAATAATAATAATAATAATAATAATAATAATAATAATAATAATAATAATAATAATAATTGTGATGATGATGGTGGTGATCAAGATGGTTTTATTGTTGGGATGTCATCAGGAGAGAAAGGATCAATAAGGAAATTTGTAAGTTTCATAGGGGAAAGAATTTGGGGTGTTTGGGGGATATGACTGTTTTTTTTGGTTTTTTTTTTTATAGATTTGGAAGAATAGAAAATGAATTTTCCCATTTTGTGAATTTAGAAATGTTTTTTCTGGGTGTTTTTTTTTTGGTATTATATCTCCAAACATATTTAAATTGGGAATACATGTAAATGTAGAAGTTAATAATTGTTCATTGTCATGTTAGTAAACTGGGAATACATGGTAATGTTATGATTTATTTTATGTTTTAATACTTCATTCGCTATCAGAAAACTCAAAGAATCTTGTTAATACACGCTAACCAATAATATGGTCAGGTAAAACCCAGCAAATCGACCATTTCTCATATGTAGGTTGTATTTTATCATTGAACTTTTATCCTCCAAGAATATTTATATTGGTTTTTGAACAACTTTGTTTGTTAACTTATTTAATTAAAAATTAAATTAAAATTGAGTAATATAAGTAAATAAATAGTCTTTTTTTTCATAAAGTTATATTGTTTCCTCCAAGAATTTCCCTGAATAGGAAGCAAAAGTTTGGGAGTATTTTCCTCATTTTTATCCTTTTAAGTTTTAACTATATAATTTTTTTTTCTAAAAATATAGAAGGAAAAAACACATTTTTTTAAGAATATTCTTCTTGTTTTAATGTATGGTTTAAACCATATATTACAAAAATGTATTACTTTAAAATTTTTATCATAGTTTAGTTCATCTTTATATAACACTTTTTTTTTCTAATACTTCTTAATTTATATATAAAACTAATAGAGTTAAAACCATATATTACGAAAATCTATTACTTTAAACGTTTTTATTCATTTTAATACAGCTTTATATAATACTTATTAGTTAGATTTCAATTATTAAAAAATTTATAACGTTTTAATTTGTCTTTATACTATATATCAATGAGTTAACAACCATATATTACGAAAATCTATCACTTTAAAAGTTTTTATTATAGTTTAATTTATCTTTAATAATAATTATTACTTAGATTTATATATATTAGTTTTTTTTACTGCCTTAATTTATATTTATATAATAACAGTGAGTTAAAATGATAAACGAAATAATTTGAAAAGGGATATTGGATTTTAATATTTCAAATATTATCGATTAGCTTATAACCAAAAACTTGTGGTTATAGTGATTCTTATGGTAATAAAAGTGAAAGTTAAAAGAGTTCAATTTTATAGATTATTATAAACCAAAAACTTATGCTTTGAATAAGTGAAATACAATTTGCCTTATTAAAGGTATAACTTTTTAAAGTGATGTGAACTTATTTAGAAAACATGTCTCTATATTATATCAATAAATATAATTTTCCGTACCTTATTTGAGGTGATTATTTTCAACGTAGTAAAAAGTGATGGTTATCTGTTTGATTGATTTATAGTCAAAATTGGGCCACGACTGGAACCGTCTAAGCTACGAGTTAACGTAGACTTGACCTATTCCAAATGACCATGAGTCTAAATTCTAAAATGGCCGATTGGATAAATTTAAATAAATTTTTTTGAACGGACAACAAATTAGAATCACTCACGGAACACTGGAGTATCATCGTGCCACCAGTGTTGCCACGCGATCATATTCCACCACCATGTCACCAATTCAAGAGGAAACTCATAATTATGAGAAAACCCCCTTTGTGAGATTCAAACCCAGGACCTTATGGCCCCTAAGTCTTATCTCACCACCAAGATATCACTAGGCTATAATGCCTTGGGTAATTTAAATAAAAAAGTAACCATCAAATATGAGCCTAGAAGTATGCTAATTTGTATCTAATAAGGTTTTTTTTATTAATTTCCTCATTTCCGAGACTCGTTTTTTATGTTATAAACGATGAGCGAATATGATGAATCTGATTCATTATACACATTTGAAAAATAACTTTGATAAACAAATTCTTGATTGTGACACTATATTCGATTATATTATCATAAAAGATGGAGTAAACAAGGGATTTATAAATAGTCGATGAGATCAATATACAAGTCCATGAGGCTATCTATAAAATTGTCCTACAAGCATATAATGGATACAAGATTCTTCTATACAATTTGCTATAAAGAATTGAGTTAGATAGCATCAAACGTCATCGTTTATGTCATAACACCTTGGAGACAATCTCAAGTGTTTTGTCCTAGTTCTTATCTTTCAACTCTATTCAAGATGCTCATGGTTCATTTTTTTTTAGTATTAATGTAACGTATGTAATTTTATTTCTATTTTTAAATAGTTTCTAGCATAGTTGTCAAAGCGCCTAGGCGCACTCAAGGCACATAGATCGAGCCCGGAGCCTAGGCGCAAGGCGCATAAAAAACGAAGGCTTTTTATAATTAGGCGCATAGTATAAAATACATTTTTAGGGATTCTAGAGATGTTTTAGGCTTGTTTAGGGCTACTTTAAGATGTTTTAGGGTTGTTTAGGACTTGTTCATGACTCATTTTGGATGTTTTAGAGGTTTATGCAACTTTTAGCCTGAATTTGGCCGGAAAATCAGCCCTGATAGTGTGCCTGGCAGTGCCTAGGCGCGCGCCTCATAGAGCGCAGCGCACTTGGTGCGCCTTGAGCCTAGGCGCGCTTTTGACAACTATGGTTTCTAGTATTTAAGAAATGAAACCCAAAACTTACTTTAAATCAAAAATTAACTACTATGAAATTTCATGAAACATGAATTAGAATAAGTCTATATGGGTCAATGGTTTTACCCAGATAGGCGGGTTTGTATAGCATTCGTTTACTGCTCAAAAACAATAGAAGAAAAGAAAAAAATTGTTTGGGTCACCGTAAGCCTGTGATGACACCATATAGAAGTTCACAATATCCAGGTGATCACTAGCACCATAGAAGCGTTGTATAACACAAGAATCATGTATCCACGGTCCACCATAGTATGCGGTGATCAGACGTAGGTGCCAAGTGCTTTAGAGCCTATGGTGATTAGTGACCTAATGAAATCCATTTGTTATCAATTTTCCTCCAAACCATAATGAATTCACTTTGCAATATATAACAGGTTAACTTAATAGCAAATATAATAACCAAGATTAAAAAGTTTGAAAGACGCGATTGCAAATAGCTAATGTTACTAAACTTGAACATAGTCACATAATTTAGATCCACATTGAGTACTCTTGTGGGTATCATCGTTCCTAATTATTAACAAACTAGATTAATGCCCGCGTGTACACGCGGTTCACCAACGTGCTTCTATTCTTACCACTTTAATCAACGCATCTTTATCATTATAATCAGCAATTATTGGAACACTCTATTTTCAACCTAAAAGCCAAGTTCAAATCCAAGTAATGAAAAATATTAATCTAATAACAAAACCAAATAGATTACTAAGCATAACTGATTAAGGTTGTTATAGTCAATGTACATCAAAATTTCAACTTTTAATAAAGTTGTTAATAACCTGCATCATAACACATTCAATACATATCAAGAAAAAGTATTTTAAGTTCATATAAAACATACTACACTTAATCACCTTCTTCATCATCATCCATTTCAGACTCGGATGACTCCTCTGCTTCCACCATTGCCGCTTCCTCCTCCAGATTCATGATTCTTAGGCGAATCATTTGTTCCAGAGCTAAGATATTCGACTTCATCTCCAGGCAACAATGCAAGCAACCTTTCATTAATCTCATGTACGACTTCGTTTGTAGGTGCAAGTATTGCTCGTTCCCCAAAGTAATCTTTATCTTTGTAAAGTTGAAGAAGCGAAGGGTAGACGAAGTCAATTAATCTAGAAATCGGAGAATTGAAGCGCAAATTCATCAACTTAAAGTGCAATTGCCTCACCTCGCCTGAAAATTAGGCCTAGGCGCAAGAGGCGATAGCTTTTAACAACTATGATAATAGCAAATGATGATTTTTAGTATATGGACATATTAAAGACAAATGGAGATATGTACAAAACATTTCATAATTATTAAAATCTATATTAAATTAAAGAATCACCTAAATTTATAGGATTAGGTTACCATGTGATTGTCACTGATGGAATTGATTTAGCCTAAATCCAAAAAGGGATAGAAGCACTATAAATAGCCTTAATAAAAAGTGGGCATAAATATTAACAACTGAGAAAACTCACTTAGTGTCGAGGACTCTTGTGATTTTAGCGAAAATGAGGAGAAATTTGAACAAAAAGCATAATCTCTAGAACAATGGAATAAAGTTATCTAATCATATTTGGTTTTCCTGCTTCCATTGACGGCTAACACAACTACCAAATATGATGGTGTCACTAATTCATCTAACCTGTAATAGTCCCATTAATGATGATTGATATTTCTACAAACTCATGTAAAAGTAACGTATAAAAAAAGTTAGCAAAGATTCTATAACGTAAATTTAATAGCATCAAAATTACTATATATGAAAACCATGAGTGAACTGAAGTATGATAAGAGATTAGATAACATTTTGTCCTAAAGTCAATTGTGTGATATATAAGTCAAATCCTTCAAGAACTAAATTTAGGTCACCATGAGTAAACATGTTTGCAACATACGCAGCATACCTCTTTCATAAACTTCTATCATCTCCATGGGTATCATGTGTTCTTCCCACTTCTTTTTCGGTACAAATACGTTCATCAAACTTTCAATGTTGTGCGGTCCGTTCCAGCATACATCTTTGCGCCACCAGATCTCACAGAAAAAACTCTTTTTCCTCTCTGCAATAAGAGATAAGTTGAGATGAGTTATGATGGGTTTACAGTTAGTGTAAAAGATCAGAAAAGGTTGTTAAACAATACGGTACAATGTTCTAAAATATAAAAAGAAAAGGCCTGTTTGGTTTATTCTTTTTTAACACGGCATATAGCTTCTTCTTCTTTTCTTCTTTTTTATCAAAAGTTGAAACATATCATATGGATTAATTTTTTCATGACGGGTCAATTTGGGTTATAGTATAAACCTTCAATATTTTGGAATTTATGGAGGACAAGTATCTCTTTTGGATATTTGAAGTCATTGAAGTTTAAACCCTACATCTAAATGCAGTGTGCCAACTTGCTTGATGCAAAGCTTTATCTTTAACTTTGATATTTTTATAACTAATTTTTTAAATTGAAATACTTCAGTTTGTAACTAAGGTTCTAATTATATATCAACTTATTTGTTTCATTTTTCTTCATTACAGTTTTCTTGCAGTGGCATAAGTATTATAAATATTTAATAGGATTTAAGAAAACTAAAACATGAAAATGCTTATAAAAATTTTTAATCAAGCGACTCTACATGTTGTGATTATAAGTATATGAATACTCTGCAGGTCACTTTTGACCCGTTTAACCCACTCAATTTAAGAAGTTATATATTAAAATAAATTTCAGGTCACGTGTGACCCGTTCGACCCATTTGACATTGTTGAAATAGATTTCTAAAAATAAATATATGCATATGAATGGACAAAAAAAAACTTTGTACCTGAATCAGCAGCAACTTTGAGGGACTTTGTGATTGAATCGAACAGTTTTTGATACAAATGAAGACGTGTTTCATCATATACGCTTCTTTCTTCTTCAAACCACTTGTTGTAGCACAGCTGTAGAGCACTTTTTCGTTTTTGAAGCAGTAACCAAATCCAACCTATAACCAAAAGATAAAACAAATAATATAAATAAAACTTCAACATGTTGCCAGTTGAACTCTCACATCAAAAGACTGCTAAGTTAATTCCCTGTGTGTACGGAAACTGATCCTGAAGATCAATGATGTCAGCAAGAATACCAGCTGCTGTAGTATCATTGCCTGCTCCTGAACCTTGAATCACCAACGGGTTTGGGTGTGCATAACACCGACTACATATGACCTGCAGTTACAATTTCATCGACTAATTGATACAGTCGCAATAACAAAATTCATTTGAAGTTTTCAGGGAATTATAACAATGTAAGAACTTAATTACCACATTGTCACTTCCTTTCAATCGGCCCAAAGCCGAATCTTTCGGAACTTCATGAATGCCAATAATGCACCTATTACAAGATCCAAAAAAGATTATTCCCTAATTGATCATAAACCAAATAAATGAATGGAAAGATATGTATATGCCATTTTTAAGCCATTTACTCATAAATGGGATAATTTGGGTTACTTTAAATCTCAAACGGGTCAAATAAATATATATAATAAATAGATGGGTTAAACAGGCCAAACATATTGAAAGTCTACTGAATGTATTGTTAATGAATAGTTGCATAGAAACTCCATGATCGCTTTACTGAAATGTTCATGTTATTATTGTAACAACATTTTGTTGTAATTTATATCAAATGCATGAACAATTTATAATTAAGCTAAAATAAATGAACAAAATTGCATTTTCAGGTCAACCCAGTCCATTTCAACCCATACAAAAAATATACCTTACGTTGAGTTCTGTAGGATACAAACATAGCGCAAAACTTTTCCATCTGAAGAAGCTTTCTTGACTCTTTCTTCAATGTCATTATCCAGCAATTGCAGGCCATTTGCTAAAAAGTCTTCCAGGGTCATGCCAGGACCCATTTTATCAGGGTACAAACTTTCAATCTTGCAAACATACAAATGTCATGAACGAACACGGAAGAACATATATGCATTCAAGCAAACATGAGCATGATCATGCAAAAACCTACCTTTATGTTAGTCATGTCAATACGTTGGCCGAGAAGTCGTGCAAGGATCAAACCCTGTTCAACTTAAAAATTAGAAATATAAAGACATGAATGATTATATTGTCATTACAATAACTCTCTTTTGCAAAGTAAAACGAATCGTTCTTTATTAGAGTACTATTTTTTTAATTATGCAGAAGTAGAGATGAGATGAAGACCTTTCTTGCAACATCCATGCCGCTGAGATCGTCACGGGGATCTGAAAAAATAAATTCTAAGATAAATTAAATTTAACTATTTAGCGTTTCAGCCACCATTACCACCAAATTGTAATCAAACTTATTCTTAATATCATTCAACTCCATTTGGGGAGGTATTGATATAAAGAGCTCGTTGAAACATCTATACCTCACGTTATAATAGGCCATATGAAAAAATATAAATGACAATGAAGATAAATAATCATGTACTTTGAGTTCTTTGTACAAAGTTAACTAAACCAATTTCACCAATGAAGTTCCACTACCGTAAACAATCCAACTACACCAATGAAGTTCGTAAACCCCTAAATTGAAATGGTCTGACCATTGAAGTTCATAAACCCCTAAATTGAAACCTAAAAGCATAAGTACCCATTCGTAGCTTTCTTAAAACATCAATTTAACCATAAATCGTAACCTTAAACATAAAACATAATTCGAAATCTAACACTTAAACCATTAATCAGTCTTAATAAATCAAACCTTAAAACAACAATTGAACAAAAAAAATCCCTAAATCGATACCTAAACCATAAACCCCTAAATTGAAACCTAATAGCATAACAATCCATTCGTAGCTTTCTTAAAACATCAATTTAACCATAAACCGTAACCTTAAACATTAAACCTAATTCGAAATCTAACACTTAAACCACTAATCAGTCTTAATAAATTAAACCCTAAAACACGAACCCTAAAACTAAAAAATTACTAAACCTAAACAATAATACACAAAAAATCAAGTATTCAAAGGTAAATCATTAAAATCAGTTAGAACAGAGACACAAAAACGTTAATCGAAAACGAAAGATTAATATAGAACGATAACAGAAAAAAAAAACGAAAAAAAAAACAGAGAAAAGAGAGAGATGAAGAACGATTGAGTTGACATAAGAATGGAAAAGAAAACACCTTGGAAAGGAGACGAAGAACACACTTTTGGATGGTCTGATTCGTTTAGGGTTTGCCTCATTTAGGGTTATGTGAGAGATAGTGATTATGAATGAAAGAATATTTAGGAAACTTAATTTGATGAAAACGTATGAAAGAAGATTTAGGTTGACTAATTTAATTCAATGTTTTTTGATTTAAAATAAATCAAAATTTTATAAATTCTCACATTTAGCCACTTGGCACAATATGATAGGCTACACAATTGAGGAGCAACATGAGAATGCCAAGTGTACACATAGACTTTCATTTATTAGTTGTATAGAATTACATCTCTTGTGGTTATGTGTATATTTTGGTAAACTCTCAATCACTAAAATATCCACATGTTATTAGGGTATTATCACCATTACTAATTATTGACAAATTTACCTCACTTTGTCACATACTACATCAAAATCAATGATATTAGTTATTAGCTATATTAGCTCTAAGAGCATACTTGTACACATTTAACTTGAGTTATAATGTGATGTCTAGCATGATCAAAAGAACTAGCATGCTTAAATCATAAAGAGATAATTACATGTATGATTCCTATGGTTTATTCATACTACATCTTTAGACCTCACATTTCCAAAATTACATTGATACTCTATTTTTTTTTTTTTTCACTCAAACATAACATATATGGTCTTTTCAGTAATATCTATCTATACTACTATATAATGGGTGCTTGATGGATAAAAAGGTAAATTTACATCTTTTTTAAGATGGCATATTAAGAGTCTTAGTATAAATCTATAATTTTTGTCCAATTTCTTCCTTTTATGCCATCTTGTACAACATTTAATGGTAATTGTATAAATAAGTAATGCAAGTCATACACCTTATTCAACCTTTGAAACCGTCACATTGATTTTTGAAGCATCTTCGGTTCTGCTCCGTTATACCCATAAAACGAAACCCCTGTAATCAATATGATGGATATAATTGCAATTGAATGGGAAATTTAATTGAAAAGTGATGAAAATTCCTCTCGGTTAATCCTTGATTTATTGAAATCCCATTTAATTTTCTATAAATCAATTATTTTCTTCAAAATCAATTCCTTTATCAAACGTTTTGATTATTTTTTATGCAACTTAAGATCAATTGATGTTTGAAAGGGATCAGCATGGTAATGTTAGGGATTTTCCTTATTATTAATTTTTTGGTTGTTCTTTTTAATTAGAAAATGTGATATGTTGTGTTTATGCTCTAGGTTGTTAAAACAGAAACATAGAAATTGCTTATTCAAATGGTTGGAAACGAGTTCGAAGAGAAAGCAAAGTCGTCACATGCTTACCGTTTTACACGCTAATCACACCTTTCTAGGTACTTCACGTAACTTTCTTTTAAGTGATTATGTTGCAGTGTTTAACATTTTGTCTCAATAAATCGTCATTCACTCATTCAAAATTATCTTTATTGGAATTGTTTGTTGTAAGTCTCATTGTTCTGATTTTAAATATGTACCATTTACTTGTATTTTAATTCTAAGTGAAAGCATAAAAACTTGGTGAATATAGTGACAAATGAAGTAGTAGCAAAAAATTCATATTACTACTTTGATAGTTTCAGTGAGTTATTACATAATTCATTATTGTACATCTATAAATTGGAAAATTGGGTACACCAGTTAGACAATGAAATAGAAGTAATATATTGTTAGTGAATTGCATTGTGGATGTTGAATTAAATGGTATGAAAACAAGCGCCACCCGAGTTTAAAGTGTCTCCAGCAACATGCAGTCATTTGCCAGTAAATTGTTTTGATGACTTTATCCTGGTGATTTCTTTTGTGATTTAACATGTTTGCGCCGCAAACATGCGCGAGAAATTATGAAAAGAAAAGTTGTTGCTATGATATTAAAAGGGTAGTATTCTCTTTACGCTTGATTTCAATTGTTTTTTGTGATGTAATTGCCTTTCTTCTTACATATCGGCTAATCAGTTTGTAGATTATCTTTGTTTTTAATTCTTATGCCATGGTACGTACTCATGAATTGGTTTGTATACTTTAAACTATGTCATATACTTGCTACCTCATTTATTTTTATTTTTTTCTAAGCATTGTGTCATGTGTTGGTTGTTATTCAGATTTGGAAATATGTTGAAAGGGGAAATAGACGAATGCCTACAAAATGCTTAAGAAATGGTGCTTTAGTGGATCCAATATATACTCTGGCTTGATAGAAGTTAACATGTCAACTTAGTAACCTGACACTTAACGAGTAGATAAATATTTATTTCAGAAGTGCTTATTCGAACCACAACATTGGGTACCAAGGTGTACTATTGAAACTACATTTTTGCGTTTTGTAAATAATCACATTGTTGTATTGCAATTTGTATTTGGATCCCGCGGCAACGCACCGGTAAACCAATCGGTTCTCGGAGTTTCGATTTATTTTTGGCCCACTCCGTTTTCTAGCATGTACCTGTTTGGCCAAAAACAAAAACCGGTTCTAATCCTTCTTAAAAAACCCGAACCGGTTTAGAACCTAGATTGGGTTGAGAAAGAAAGGGTTATCTTTAGGCTCCGTTAATGTATTTTGCATAATACAGACATGAAACATAAATGATTAATGCATTCTTTTAATATCTTTCTATTAAAAAACAAATTAAAATATGATTGCTTCGATGGCTACCATGAAGAAATTCGTATTACAAATTAAACGAAAAAAAATAGAAAAGCAAAAAAAGGGAGATGATGATTTGATTAGTCATCTAAGATGTGTGTATAATGTACAACACCAACAGCGTGAGTGACTAAACGCAACAGTCAAACACAGTCTAACCCCGCTGCAAAGCGCGGGTTCCTGCTAGTTTCTTTAAATCCACGTACGTAAATTGACAAATTTTCCCTAACAAATATTTCGTTAAATCCTCTTGACCAATAACCAATAACCCTATCCCTTTGATATCTTCATCATCCACCCATTCACCAGCCTTACCATTGTTGGACAGCAATTTTCCAACCAAGATCTTTGTAACAAAATTCATCAACATCACAATAATGGTCTGATATGACATTTAACTATAAAGTCAGGGGAGAAAGAGTTAATGATAACATAAACTGAGTTAAGAAATTTGCCATGTAAATGAATCAAAAGAAGTGTTTGACAGGAGTGGTTGTCATTGGAGTGGTAAACTGTCGATGTCCCTCATTTGAATTTGGTTTTCTTGATCAAAAGCTCGGCTTTCATCCTTTCATATTTTGTTGCTTCAAAAGAGATGAAATCGAAAGCTTATGTTTAATTTTCTTCGTGGCAACACAGTGCAATACGAGGTCATTGTCTTCGATGACTTGTATATCACTATTCACAACTCTGTTTCAAAAGAAAACTATATCGAGACATAGATAAATATAAGCAAGACGCAACAACATACTAAGAATATTAAAGAACATTGCATCTTAAAAGTTACAAAAAGAAACAAAAATATTCTCAAAGAAAGCACTCAAAATTCAAACCACCAATGATTCAATAAACATTAGTGGGGGTACGCCCCACCGATTTCCTCTAGATGTCATGAAATACATGTAAATGTAGCGCCTTTATCTCATATTTTGATAAGTTAAAAATGATACATAGCACTACCCGTATGGGTAGTTTATCCCTATGTTATAAACCAACCAGGATTAGTGATTGATCTTGTCATCTTATACATGAGCTAAAAGCTAAGTTGATACACGTCTGACGTCTATATTATTACCAACCCAAATACCACTTAAATGATATATACATCTAACTATGCCTATTATCACATACCAATAAGGCCAAAATTAAAGTTAGTAGGGGTACTTATGTTTATCCTATAAAGTTAAGGGACCATAACAAAACTTCTTCAAAAATTTTCATAGTTATATGTAAGATTATAATTGCACCTATCTTAGATAGAGCAATAAATAAATTAATTAAAAAAAATTAATAAGCAACATCTCATCCTTTCTGCATCTTCAAATTTCAAGCAGGATTTGCTTCACTAGCATTATGAGCCACTGGAGCTGATCTCTCCACAGTTTCTGGTGCTTTGACCGTACTGTTTGACTTTCTCAGTCGAATTATCGGACGTTTAAGAAACTTCAGTTGCCACCTTTTCGGCTTAACTTGACCCAAAAGCTTCATCTGTTCCCTTTTGAATTTACGATTTGCATACCATCTACCGCCTCTCCAACCCAACCCGTACCTGCAAATTTAGAAAAGCGGTGAATTCAGCTTGTATTTGTTTGATCACTGACTCACCGTCAAAACTAGCAACCTACGTAAAAGTAGCCAAAATTGTAATGGATTGAACGGGTCAACAGTCAAGTGATAAGTATTCAAATGCAATGAATAAAATTTTATAGAACAAAGATTTACAAACCCGACGATTAATGAAACCCCGGCTGTGGCAATACATGCGGCAACATTAGAATTACCGGTTCCAACCAACTTTTTGAACTCCTTGCCTTCAATATCGTAATTGTTTCTCATCTGCAAAAAAGTGCATAAATCAAATCTTGAAATAAGTTTCATCAAAGAAACAAATTATAACGATCCATAAAAGAGATTTCACTAGTCAAGCCACGTAAATCTGTAAATGAGATCTAAAAACCAAAATCATATCTTAGCACCGATTAATGTTATTTCTATGTTGGTTCTGCAATGGAATAGAATATGAGATTTGTCATAAAGCATACTGATATTTAAAAAAAATGGAAAACAAATGAAAATACATCTAAAGGTTTTTAAGGGAGAGTTGTACTAACAGCATTCTCAATTGACTCAAGCCTTCGTTCAACTTTTGTCTCGTGATGGTGGCGTAAGGTATAGCCTGCACAACAGCTGTATATTAATTTTTATTTGAGATAAAAAAAAAATAGTCAACATAAAGATAACAATATCTTATTTTCTTATGTTTTGATTGCCATGGTAATCAAAGTGTGCCCTCAAAGCACAAAGGGCTCGCTCGACTAGACACAAGGCGCAAAAAATGTACACACTTGAGACACGAAGGCAGAATAATAAGAAATCCTATATATTTATAATAGAAAAGAAAAACTAAGTGTTATTTTTTATTTTTTTAAAGAATAAGAAGGCAGAATAATAAGAAATCCTATATATGGGCAGCCCTACAGCTTCAAAGGAAAACAAGGGCTTTAGCCCATGATGTAAAGGGCCTAACTTTTGAAAGGCCTTAAAAAACTTAGAAGTAAAATTTGGGTTGGGAGCCACTGGACAGGCGACTCTGCCTTTTGTCTCCTGGATGCCTTGCGCGCTTTTGACTACAGTTTACGCTACATAAAGATTCAGTGTATGGCTATTCTAAGAAGCTATGAAAGTGTTTACATGTAGTTAAGACATTTTCTTGTTATGTGCATGCTAAGAAGCTACATAGGTGTTTACATGTAGTTAATGGCAATTTTTTTTATCTATACTTCACAAAGCAAGAACCACAGTGGTTGGATTACGGTGAATTTATATTGCCACCAACCAAATCAAATATCTGAGTTACAATATTATAATATGTTGCCGTCCCACTTTTTGTATCACGTTTTTGTTGCACATCAGCGTAACACTACACACTATGTTGCCTATTAAAACCAGACAATCCAGGAAGGACAAAGGCGAGACACAAGATTCAACTAGTCAAAAATATAATTCCAGGGTAAGTAATCTAGTAGGGGTGTTCATCGATTTGGTTTTCGGGTCGTCCAATTTATTCGGTTCGGGTTATTCAGTTTGGAAATTTATTCAGTCATAAAAAAAACTGAACCAAACCGAATTCAGATTTTGTAAAACCAAAATTCAGTTTAATACCAAACTGGAAACCAAAATTATAGTTTGGTTCAGTTTTAATCGGTTTCGCCGTTCCGGTTTGGTCCGCTTTTAGTTTAATCCGTTTCAAACCGAATAATGAACATCTAGTAATCAGAACTAATTCTCTTTCAGATTTAAGATCAAAATTATTCTTTTTACTAAATTTAATTTTCAATACATATGTAGCTAAAAAAACGTCTCCAAAATTATAAAACCCTAATGATATTCAAGTAGTTAACAACCAATATGAATGATTATCAGGTAAGGTAAAACATACCAGCCCAAGCAGTACCAACAGATGCAATGGAAGTTAATATCGTAAACACAACTTTATGCCTCTCAAATGTGTCCTACAAATCAAATCAAAAACATAAGAAAATACCCAATTCAATATGCATACTTTCTGAATAGCAAAGCTGAACCTACTAAAGCATCAAAGGCTAAGGGGACAAAAGCATGCTGATTATCCTCACATGCTTCTCAACCTTCTTGTCTTTAGTAGGTACAGTTTCGCCAAGGTTGTAAAAATCGGCCTAGGCGGCCGCGGAGGTGATTATCGGAATAAGGGGCTGGGCAATGATCTGGGCATTTTGGCCATTAGGCGGGCCTAGGCGGTGGTTTATTTATTTATTTTTTATTTTTTTAAATTTCTAAGTATTTCTTATTTTATGTTATGTGTACATATCTAAGTATTTCTAAGTATTATGTGTATATATCTTAACATATTTTCAAAAAACACCTAAATTTATATATATATATAATACGTATAAAAATACCAAAACGCCTAATTCCGCCTAATTCCGCCTAATTCCGCCTAATTTTCGCCTAGTCCTGACTAGTCCCTAGGCTAGACCTCACCGCCCGCCTAGCGCCTTCTGCAACATTGAGTTTCGCTATTCATACATATGCATTGTGTTTTCAGTTATTTAAATAGAATTTCACCCATATGCATACAAAATCCCAACTAAACACCCTAAAAAAAAAAAGTTGAATAAAAAAAAACACCCGACCAAAACAATATGCATAGAAAACCTTAAATCCTAAATAATCACTGCTTAATGATAAATTACAAAAACCATATCAAATATGCAGACAAAATCCTAAATCCTAATTAATCACTGCATAAGCAAAAATTACAGATCATATATGCATAAAAAACCCTAAATTCTAATTAATCACTGCATAATAAAAAAATATACAATATGCATACAAAACCCTAAGTCCTAACTAATCACTGCATAATCAAAACCACAAATAAATAAATAAATAAAAGCCAGATCAAATGAAGTACCTTGGTTGATAAAAAAGTATCTTCAACAGCTGACCATGAATTAGTTACTTTCTTTCTGATCTGAGGAACAGAGAACCGCTTTATAACAGATGAACCCCTTCTAAAACCCTGCATAATGAATGATTTACACTATACAAAAAAAAACGAATTTTAGGGTTTTAATAGGATTCAAGATGTGGGTTATGCCTGCGTATTTGTTGGCCAAGAAAAAGAATTGCGTTGAGGCTTTTTCGATATTTGGTTCCTGAAATTTCTTTCTATTTTTTTTTTATGTAAAAGTGGGGGTTTTAACTTTTAATTTTCAAATTTATTATTATCGTTTATTAAATCTTAAAGAGTTAATTGCCAAAATGGCCCCTGAGGTTTGACCTAAAATGTTTGTTTGGTTACCTTTTTGAATTTTTCTGTCAAAAGCACCCCTCACAGATCGAAAATTGCCAAAATGGTCCATATTTAACTGAGTTTTTAACTGAGATTTGAAAGTCAGTTAAGTCTCAGGGGCAATTTCGTCCTTTATGTCCTCAGGGGCCAAAATGGCATATAATGGAAAGTTATAAAAAAATAAAATTCAAAAACGTTTTGTCGAACACTTTTTTTTTACGAACACGTTTTTTTGCAAAATAAAAAAAAACGTGTTCGAAAAAACGTTTTTGAATTTTATTTTTTTATAACTTTCCATTATATGCCATTTTGGCCCCTGAGGACATAAAGGACGAAATTGCCCCTGAGACTTACTGACTTTCAAATCTCAGTTAAAAACTCAGTTAAATATGGACCATTTTGGCAATTTTCGATCTGTGAGGGGTGCTTTTGGCAGAAAATTAAAAAAAGTGACCAAACAAGCATTTTGGGCCAAACCTCAGGGGCCATTTTGGCAATTAACTCAATCTTAAATAAATACTGTAATACATATTTGAGTTAAATGTCATTTTCGTTCCTGAGTTTTGACCGTTTTTGCTAGTTTCATCTAAAAGTTTATTTTTTCTCATCTGAATCCAAAAGTTTTGAAACTCTTGCTGGTTTCGTCCAACTCGTTAACTCCATCCATTTTTTCTGTTAACTTCTTGTAAAAATACTAAAATACCCTTATAGTTTATATTGTTGATAAATAAAATCTTTATTTAAGTCTCTCTCTCCTAAATCCTCCCTCCCCCCCCCCCCCCTCTCTCTCTTCTTCAACCCACCACCATCATCACCCGACCATCACCATCAAAATTGATCCTCAAACTCGCTCCGTCGTAATATTTCCTTGTCCCTTTTTTTAAGTCCACCTCCTTCCAGCGGTTGTGTACTGTTCTCTGAATATAATAATGTGCCATGGTATTAAATTCTCCTCTCTTATGCTCTGATCCCGAGTTAACTTAAAGAGGGAAAAAAGTTGAAGGAAGGGAAAGGAAAAGAAAGGATAAATGTTCTTTCCTTCCCTTTCCTTCTAAATTGGAAGGAAAACTAAACTAAAGAATTTTAACTAGTTTTCCTTCCATTTCCTTTCTTTAATGAAACTCGGGAACACACCTTATTTTGTTTTCCTTTCTTTTCCTTCCTTTAATGAAACTCGGGAACACATCTTTCCTTTTCTTTCTTTTCTTTTCTTTCGTTTAGTAAACTCGAGAACACAGCACTTGCTAACTGCTACGTAGGTTTTTCTTTTTAATAAAATAATTTGGGCCGTAAATCACTTGGGCCTCTTTTTTTGTTTCTTTCGAGAATTTGTTCTTCGAGATCGAGACCAACATCACCATTATTCTTTTTATTAATTATTATTATTATTATTGTTGTTGTAGATAATAATAGCTCTTAAAACTAGTTTATATGGTTGAGTTAAGTTGTTTTAGCTCTGGTTTAGAGAGGGAAGGAAGGAAGAAAAGTCAGGAGGGAGATGATGAGGGGAAAGTAACCATGGATGAGTTAAGTTGTTAACTTCCATGGTTAAACTGAGTGATGATCAATAATAATAATATTATTATTATTATTATATATATACTAATTTACAAGTTGTATGTGCTTTAGGGTATTGTACTTTGTGCTTAACAAGTGTATCATGCATTAAAAGGTTGTACTCATAGCTTTAGGGGTTGTACACACTTTTAAATTTGTCTTTCCCATATCACTTTCTCGCAGTCTCTTTACTCTCCTCTCTCTGTGAACGTCGGGAAACAACCACGGTTACCGTTCAGCTCTACCGCCAGTCGCCGCTTCCGGAGTGATGGCAGCGGCTGGTGAAGCCATCGGGTGGTTGTCATGAATCCAGTGAGTGGTGATGATGTTTGGTAGTTGTCGGTGGCAACGTTTAGAGAGGTTGTTTGTTGGTGGCGGTGTTGGTATTGGTGTTGGTGGTGGGGTTGTTGGTGGCGGTGTTGAAGATTGGGTTGCTATCAGTGGTGGTGTATTAGGTGGTGGGTTTTGTAGAGCTCCAATCTAAGGTGTTTGTTGTAGTTATTGTTGTTGAAAGAGAGAGAGAAGAGATAGGAAGTTGGGTGCTTCAACGGTGAATTCCGATTTCCGACAGGTGAGTTATATAATATAATAATACTACTGATAATGGAAATAGGACTTATAATTTGATTTTATTTTTCCTTTGATTTTATATTTACCGAAACTAAACAATTATATAGATTCCAATTTAATAGAATGAAGGTGTTTGAAAAAAAAAACAAACTAAAATTAACTATAATACCATGCATTGGGGTTATCATAACGCTCTGTTACGTGACTATCACGTATTTGATGGGCTTTAACTATCACATTTCGTTTTAACTACTAATTAAATAAAAAAATTATGATTGGTACAAGACCACATGGGTCCCATCCCAACTCTTCCTCGCCCTTTACCCAGGATCACGCTTCATTCGGGTTTTTTTTCTTTTTATTGTTTTTTATACGAGCTAATCTGTTGTTAGTGATCGTTTACGGTAATATAACATTGATTTTACTCGACACGGTTTTACAAACCTCGCTGCAACGCGCGAGGCTTTATTCTAGTTATTATTATTATAGATTATTATTATTATTATTATTATTATTATTAATAATTGAACGACACTTTAATAGTGTCGTTCTTTATTTCTATATATTGGCTACTAACTTTTAGGTTAACTCTATTTTCTATCACTAACTTTTAAGTTAACTTTATCTTCTTTCAATTTGACCACCAAACTTTTATCTTTTAGGATTTAAAAGTTTGGCCATTAACTTTTAGCTTAACTTTATTTTCTTCTAATTTGACCACCAAACTTTGACCATCAAACTTTTATCTTTTGGGATTTCAAACTTTGACCACCAAACTTTTAGCTTTTAGAATTTCAAACTTTGACCACTCAACTTTGGCCACTAACTTATGTACTTTATTTTCTTCCAATTTGACCACCAAACTTTGATCCCCAAACTTTTAGCTTTTAGGATTTCAAACTTTTAGCTTTTAGGATTTCAAACTTTGATCACCCAACTTTGGCCATTAACTTTCTTACTAACTTATGTATTTTCTTTTCTTCCAATTTGACCATCAAACTTTAACCACAAAACTTTTAGCCTTTAGGATTTCAAAGTTGGACCACCAAACTTTTAGCTTTTAGCCGCGAGTATTTTTTTGAAGCCCACGTGACAATAACAGTCACTTAATATTATCTTTTATGTCCACGAAACCGTCCACAATTACGCGAAAGAATGCAGGAAAATCGTTGCCCATAGCGCTGCTAAACGCTTCTGCTCAACAAACGTGCCCCGCCGCTTTGCGGCGGGTTAACAAAAACCCTAGTTATTATTATAATATAGATAATATTTGAATTGACAACTTTGCTCCTCAGTTAACTGAGATTGACTAACATAGTTAGGCGTTTGGACGAAACTAGCAAGAATTTGAAAACTTGTGGATTCAGATGAGAAAAAATAAACTTTTGGATGAAACTAGCAAAAAAGGCTAAACTTGAGGGACAAAAATGGCATTTAACTCTAAATATTTTTGTATACCTTTCGGTTTCTTTGGTTCAAAAATAGGTCTAAGTTTAGAGTGACACTTTGGTGAGAGTGATGTAGCTTTGATTAATGTAAGTTTGCGTGTTCGGATTGTTTAGTAGGTGACTCCTAATCTGTGGAGTTTGGGTTTGTGTATTCTGTGAATAAAAGTTTATTTTCGGAAAAAGAACGGGGTGACTTATTTTTTTAATATTCGTTGACGATTAAGTGTAGAGATGTTAAAGGGAAAGAAGTTAGTGAGCTACTAAAGATCAGCTTGTTAAAGTTTGAATCGAATCGAGTAAAGCTTAAATGAGTTGGAGTTCAGGATCGAACCTAAAAATAAATTTGATTAATAAACTAGCTTGAACCTGCGTTTCACTTATTGAGTTTGAACTAGCTAACACCTAAACGAGCATGTTTTCGTTTAATTTTATTTTTGTATATTAAAAAATATACTTATAAGTTATAATAAATAGTATTATATAAAAGAGTTAATTGTCAATTTAGTCTCTGAGATTTGTTAAAAATTGCCACTTTCATCCAAAAGTTTTTTTTTCGCATCTGTGTCCCTGTGGTTTTTATTTTTTGTCATTTTAGTCCAACCCTCTAACTCCGTTAAGAAAAGTCAGTTAAGTCAGGGATATTTTGGTCATTTTACATATGTTTTTCTTTTTTTGTCATTTTCATCCAAAACCAATTTTTTTTGCATTTGATCTCATATGTTAGGGGTGTGCACGGGTCAGTTCGGGACGGTTTTTTGCCATAACCGAACTTTAGGGTTTTAATAGGATTAAATTATTTTTTATACCTTTCGGTTTCCTTTGGTTCAAAAATAGGTCTAAGTTTAGAGTGACGCTTTGGTCGGAGTGATGCAGCTTTGATTAATGTAAGTTTGCGTGTTCGGATTGTCTGGTGGGTGGCCCCTAATCTGTGGAGTTTGGGTTTGTGTTTTGTGTGAATAAAAGTTTATTATAAAAAAAAGAACGAGGTACTTTTTTTAATATTCGTTGATGATTAAGTGTAGAGATGTTAAAGGGAAAGACGTCAGTGAGCTACTAAAGATCGGCTTGTTAAAATTTTAATTATTGTCTTTTTTCATAACAAAAGCTAATCCAAACACTTTTTTTAAAAACTCTTTTTTAAAAGGTCACAAGTCAATAAGCACTTATGAACAAAAACACTTTTGGAGTTAAATTGCCAATCCTAAACATCCTCTAACAGGGCTGTAAACGAACCAGACGAACACGAACATGGCCTTATTCGTGTTCGTTTGTTAAGGAAATAACGTATTCACGAATTGTTCATGAACACTTATCAAACGAGTTTTCTGTTCGTGTTTATTTGTAATGGAAATAACGTGTTCACGAACTGTTCATGAACACTTCCCAATGAGATTTTCTATTCGTGTGCATTTCATAAGGAAATGAACACATTCTTTTCCGTTTGTGCCTTTGTTAAATTTAGGTGTCGGACAAAAGTGAACGCAAATAAACACAAATTAATGTAAATGAATACAAACAAGCATTCATGAACAAAGCCATGGTCAAATTAACACATATTAAATTTCGAATTAAATCAACACTTTTTATCACAAACGTTGTCACCAAAATATACTAATCCAATTACCTTAACATACTTGAAGGGGTAGGGACCCAAATTTACATGGGCCCACACCCAATATTCCGTCCAAAACATTGAAGGAGGCCCACAAGGCCAAAAACGGTCGACGCGCTATAATCAACGGAAGAGACTTGGCGGGTTGAGAGCCTCTCGCGGGTGTACCTCAAGCGTACACAAACCCGCCAAGGAAACAGAAGCAGGATCATCCAAGGACACGTGGTGGCACCCTACAAGCCCGTACAATACGGTACGAACCAATCGGAGTGCTAGGACGTGTGGCAGGGAGCATGCTGCACGATCAACCAACAGGAGAACAACACGTGTCCTTCATGGAATTCGCAGGGGACACACAGTACATGCCCTGCACGCGCCAACCAATGAAAGCACATGAGACCACCTCAGCAAGGATCTCCACTAACTGAGGGCTGCAGAGGGGACAACGGTACACCTGGCAGCCAATCATGTTGTACATGACCTGTGGCCAGTCACAGAATGCCACGTCACGATAACGGTACGATCCCTCTCCAAGATTCAATACACATCACATGTTATATCTTATTGAGCCTAACTTTGGGCCGATGTGGAGGCAAGCCCTTAACTTGGGTCCCGGCCCATTGGGTGAGTTAAGGGTAGATGTTGAGGCCCGTGTGGAACCTACTTAAGGAGCACTTAGTCTCCTTGAATAGGTCATTCAGAAATTCCCTGAAGAACACACTAAGACCGATTACGTTTTTGTGTCTGCTAAGTAGATTCCTTCGGGATTCGAGGCGGTCGCCCCACATCGGTTTTCTGTGTTGTTTCAGGTTCCTAACAATTCCCAGTCATTCGATCTAGCGAAGGATCAAACCTGCATAAACGAGCCTAATCCTTGGCAGCAGGTTAGACTTTTGTTTCTTCAATACTTGACATAATCTAGATCACATAATTACCATAACATAATGTCTCATAAAAACTTAAAATTACTATATTAAACTTGAAATTCTCGTTTAATCCACCAGAAATAATAGTTAATCAAAATATGTGAAGTAATATTAATATGTGATACACGAATATATATTAAATAATATACCAATAGAAATTTGAAGTACCTAAATTAAAAATAAAAAAGTTAAAAACCCTTATAAACTATCGAACACAAACAAACAAAAATGAACATATTACCGAACGTTCACGATAAATGAATGAACACGACCTTTGTTCATGTTCGTTTGTTTAACTAAACAAACATAATTTCTTGTTAGTGTTGGTCATTTATTAAACGAATGAAACGAACTTCCTACCGAACAATTCACGAACTGTTTGCTGAACATTTGGTTTGTTTACAACCCTAACCTCTAACACACATGAATAATCTCTAGACAATAAAACCTACTAAATTCAAAACATTCAACTTGGATTGATTTACTAATTAAAACATCACATGTTCTTGATTGATCTACAACAAAGGATTCCACACTTTGATTCGGTATTATAATGAATTTAGGGTTAGGATTAAAAAAATAGGAAGCCGTAGAAATGTTATCAAATGGAATTTGATTGAACTCGTTCAAGCTACATTAGAACCGTCTCATCGAACTTACGATCTTAGTTTTTAGGTTTTCGATTTTGTAAATTTTAGCAGAGCATTAAATGAGCTGACCCATTCTACAGGTCGTAGAGAGGTCTCTACGGCCCGTATAGGGTTGTGCAAACCTAATTTTTTTATTGTGCAAATAGCATTCCCCTTTATTTTATCTCTTTAATTCTCTCTCTTCTTTTCCTTCGTTTATTAAGCTCAAGAACATAGCATAAGAGCCAAAGATGATCTCAATTGTAATTTCATCCCTATTTTAGAATGACATATCAAGGGTTTGCTGCTTCAGACAACAAATTTCTTGACAAACTTGCATAACCCACTTGTACATCTAATTCATGAAATTCGTCCCAATAAATTAAATCAGTGAATTAAAATATTCTGAACTGGTTACAATAAATTCAGTTACAGTATTATACAAAGGGTCGATTACAATGAATTATGGAGTTTGCTGAACAGGTTATCTGCAAAGGTAGATATTTTGCCATCGTTTTGTTCTCCTGGCCGACTCCTTTTTTTTTTGAACAGCCAACAAACATTTCTGCCCGACTACCCAGGAGAGTTCCCACACTATGGATAGACCCCCACGACCAACCCAATGGAGGGCCCATATGTACCTCGGGCGGCTGGCGTAGTCAAGCCCGCTTATGCAATTCCCAAAACCGGGGAAAACCCAATCCCTCACCCGCCCGTAGGCACGACGGTGAAGGATTGGTAAAACCCGGGCAAGATCAGGCCTCGAACTCGTGACCATAGGCCATGAGTCATCCATCATTTCTCATTATGTCCCTCGTGTGAATCAAACCCGAAACCCCCAAGAGGGATCCCTGATCCATTCACCAACTGGCCGACGCCTACATATGGATTATAAGAAATGGACCATTGGCCCTAATTTGTCTTCACCGGCATCTTCTCAATTCTATTTCTGTTACGGTTTGGGATTAAATTCAGTCAGTCTATAACTCTACCATATTTATAAATAAATGATTTTCTATTTAGAGCATCAAGCTAAGTGGCTTTCAAGTTCAACCCTTTAGATACACCTAATCAACCTGTTGACCCTGTTTGCCGTTTAGCTAATAAAATCAGTATTCTTAAGTAAACAATTCTCCATTTTTGGTTTCAAGATCTGCATAAATACATTGAATCAAACTTAATCAAACAAACCTACATTGAATCCATTAACCCTACCTAAACCCCTTGCCTCCTCACACCATCTTCGTATTACAAACATTATGTTGTGCAATACAAACCATATACATTCAATCAAAACACACCAATATTTTAAAAAAATGGGTTCCCCCGCGTCATCATCCGTTGCTAGGGAATATTACAAAGAGTTTTTAGGCGATGAGGGTGAGTCGACAAACAAAGAGTTGGAGCAAGATGCGGTTACGAGTGCACTTTCGCTTGCGTTGAGATATATGGAACAAACTAGTGCATCTACACGTCCAAATCTGTCTAGACAATATTAAGAACGAGATCGTGAATCGGCAAATGCTCGATTGATGAAGGATTACTTTGATGAAAACTCGACTTACCCCAACCCAAAGATGTTTAGGTGTCGTTTCCAGATGAGCAAACGTTTATTTCTACGTATTACCGGAGACATGAAAAATGTGTTTCCTTACTTTCAACAAAAATCGGATGCTAGGGGGCGATGGGATTTACCGCTATTAAAAAGTGTACCTCGGCACTACGTATACTCGCACACGGTAACACAACGGATATCAACGACGAGTATTTAAAAATGGCCAAGAAAACAACATGCGATTCTTTACAGTATTTTTGCCAAGGTACATCACTTTTTCTTAAAGTAAATTCATTTACCTTTTTTTATATTTAATCTAACATATATATATATATATATATATATATTGTATTTCTTTTTTTAGGAACAATACAGTTGAACGGAGCCCGTTATCTCAGAAGGGCAACTTGGTACGACTTATAAAAAACTTATAAGGTACATACGAATGAACATGGGTTACCACGAATGATTGGTAGCATCGATTGTCGTCATTGACCGTGGTATAATTGCTCAACCGCTTGGGGAGGTCAACACACACGTGGGGACAAAACCGGGGAAAACCCAACCCCTCACCCGCTTGTAGGCACGACGTTGAAGGATTGGTAAAACCCGAGCAAGATCAGGCCTCGAACTCGTGACCATAGGCCAAGAGGGATCCCTGATCCATTCACCAACTGGCCGACGCCTACATACAACGGATTATAAGAAATGGACCATTGGCCCTAATTTGTCTTCACCAACATCTTCTCAATTCTATTTCTGTTATGATTTGGGGTTAAATTCAGACAGTCTATAACTCTACCATATTTATAAATAAATGATTTGCTATTTAGAGCATCAAGCTGAGTGCCCGAGTGGCTTTCAAGTTCAATCTTGATCGGTTGTCGCGGTCCGGTCAAAAATAATATTTATATGTTTACCTTATCACCTTTAACTATGTAGTTAGTGGTAATAGGGTGTCGATCCACGAAGAGTTTGTGGTCGGTGTTACTGTTTTAAAGTTGATTGAACTATTTATGAAGATGTCTAGTTGATTATGAAGCTTGCTATTGTATTCATTTAAGATTATGTGAAAAGATTTTGATTGTTTAAGTAAAACTTGAAATTAGATTGTAATGAAAGTAATTGGTAAAAAAATGAGTTGTAACAATAATAAGTAAAAGATTCACACCCGGGTTTCAACAATTATACTATTGCAAATGATGTTCGCGGGTTGGTTGTCTCATTAGGCTTAGGTATCAAGAATCATCAACATCTAGGATGGACGATAATATACTTTATAACTCTAGAACATACAACCCTAGATTTGTGTTAAAGCAAGGAAACATGTTCATGACACTAGAAATTGGCACAAGATCAATTAACTAAAGTGACTTCAACATAAGATTAATCGCAATTCAACACAATTGTTTGACATACAAAAGCAAATAAAGATAGAAAATACCCAAATGTTTGAAACCCTAGAATCAATGTTTACACCCGGATATGAATAAATGTTTAGCCAAGCATGGCCATAAAATTCTTCAAATGTTGTGTTCTTTGGTCTTCAATCTTCAAGAATTGATGAAAATGATGGAGAATGATTGATGAATTGATTGGAATGATTAGGAGTGATTAGTAATGATGAAGATGATGTTTTTAATCCCAAAAATCCCTCCTTTTCAAGTTGATCTCGAAAATCCTGGTCAAAAATCCCATAAAATCCCTTAAATTTTGCATTAAAATTGATTTTGACCAAATCTTGTTAGATGGCGCCGTCAGAGACGGCGGGACTGCCGTTAGAGATGGCGACGGCGTCAGAGACAGCATGCTTGCTGTCAGAGACGGCCAGAACCTTCATTTTATGTTTTTCTTGGTCTTCTTTCTCCCAAAGTTTCTCAATTCCAATCTTCCACTCTAACACTATGTAAAATCCATTCCATAAATGCTCTTAACCTGAAACATCAAATCAAATCAAAGTGCGATATTTCGTCTCAAATAATCATGTAAAAGCACATTTTAGATTCAATAGAAGCGGGGTTTTCAACCGCGCATCACATCCCCACACTTATCATTTTCTTGTCTTCAAGCAAATTAATGATTTTCACCCGATCAGTAGATCAACAATTTCCAACCTTTTTATCAATTCTCGAAAAACGGTCTTTAGTCATACCCTAACTCACAAGACTTACGCCTCTCAGTAGATTTACATTCCAAGGGTTTAGATGTTACTCCATAAATCAAGAAAATTGCCTAGTCAAATCCAACAAAGATCCAAGTTCACATTTTTACACACCCCTCACAATGGATCACTCTACTCGGTTAAATCAAGACTAGTGATGATGCACTAGTATAGTCACTCATAACCGATTATAATGCATGTTAGTATAGGATTGCAACTCAATCGCACTTCACCCAATTTCAAAAAAAAAAGCATAAGTCAAAAGGTCTTTAATGGGTTGTAACTTGGCTGGGCGAGGGGTATGGAATGGGATATTTAAGAGTAACTAAGGTGATGAAACTTCGATGTTTATTACATCAAGCAAACTAATCAGAACAAGCAAACTAGCTAAGCTATAAGACAATGATGCACCTTTTATTCAACGACTAACTAGAGCTTCTTTTCTTCTCTTTTTTTTAATGCTTTTGCAGATTTTTTTTTTTTTTTGCTAACAGTAATAATTGTAAACTGTTTATAACACAAAGGAATAACCTACCATCGAATTTCATCACTCGAGTTAAAGTGAAAAAGGCTTACGGGTCACTAGGTTGAAACGGGTAGTGAATTGAAAAGGTTTAAGGCTCAAGATTGGTTAACTAAGGGATATTGAAACGGGTCAAGGAAGATAAAAATGGTTTAAAATAAGAAAAGTTTAACCTAATGCCTTAATCATTCTTATGCTCACAATTGGTCTAGGGTGGTAACGTATCAAAAGTTGCAAGTTCTACCTTATGCAATTACAATGGCACACTCAATTCAAATGAACACAACATGCAAATAGGAGTGGAAATTTATAAAGTGTAACATGTTGTGGTGGCTCAATTATCTCACATGAATATGAAAGGGGAATGGGTTGCCGACATGCAAAAATGTTATACCCTTTTCTTGTTTTCTCTAACTAGGCAATTCATATTTTCCTCAAAAACAATCCTTGGAAAAACACATCAAGGAACTTAAAGAGTTCATGGCCATGACTAGAGATCGAATTTCATGATCCAATAATCGAGTTGAAAGAGCTTTTTAGGATAGGGTTTCACACTTTTTTTTTTTTTTTGAGGATCTTAAAAATTTAGATTTTAAATAGGTATCCCCTCATCCCCACACTTGAGAGTAACATTGTCCTCAATGTGTATTTATCATGATTAAGATGGGACCTATTTAGCAAAAGAAATTATAAGTGTGAAGATGCCTATTTTTCCATCCCAATCAAAGGCAAAAACGAGACTTCACTCCAACTCTTAATCTAACAAATAGCAAATTAATAAAGGAGTTTGATGCACCTGATAAGCACATATTGTTTCTTTTCCTAAGTGGGTTTTGCCTTTCACAATCCTCATGCTCCATCTTTCTTTCTTCGCCATCACAACATCACTAGCCGGGTTTGACCTGGGCTCCAACACAAACATCAACATACCACAAAATAGAAACCACAAAATAGAAACCACAAAATAAAGTTTAAAAGCATAAACTACCTACCATATCAAACACACCAAAACGAAAGAGAATAAAAATAAACCATACCATGATACAAACTATACATAAAGCAAACTACCTCAACCTCTGCTCAGCGGTAGTATGGGTCATTCGGACCCGGTGGTGGATATGGTTGATATGGGAGTTGTACTAGAGCGCCCCACATATCCTGGAACTGATCGAGTGGCGAGGTGGCTGACGAACCCTGTGGAAGCTGTGGTGGTGGTGTGGGCAAATAGCTAGATGATACGCCCTGTGGCCACCACGTAGCCCGTATCAACACTTCTGGTTAGTCCCTGATGGTGGAGTAATCCACCCATGGAGCAAACTCACGATAAGGTAGACCAGCCCTCAAATCTCGCTCGTGTCGCTGCTGCTCGCTCAGAATGAATTGATTGACTCGATTCCTTTCCATAGCGTGGGCATACACATGCCAACGCTGATCCTCTAAATCATCACGTTCACGCTCATGAGCACGACCCTTTCTCTCTCATCCTCCGCCTCAAGTCTCATGGAGGCCACCTCATCAAACATATATCGGTCAGCCGGAGACCAATGTGCCCATCCTCCTGGTCTTCGGCGAGATAGCCTTGCAATAAACTCAGCGGTCATCTCTCTATGTTGTGGTCCAGTATGATGTCTCAAAGTTTGAACTGGAACATATTGCACAACTTCTCTCTCTTCTTGCATTTCTTCATCTTCATCCATTGGGGGTGCATCCGCCTTCCTCACTTTCAGAAACCGATGTGTCTTTGTATCTTCTAACTTCCAATAGTTTCCTAGATCTATTTGTTCAAGGTTTGAAAGTTTATACCTATCGATCCTGAAATCAAGTACCGGTACTTCCGTCCATAGTGCCCCCTCTGCCATACACCCCTGTTTGATCAACATTTCATTAATCAACCTGACATTTGGAATCATTTGCTTTGAAATCGACTCCCTGCAGGCCCATATGTTCATCATCACAATATGGCGAAATGAGAATTTCGGTTCTCCCATAAGTAGTGCACAAATCACCCGGTAATCCCAAAAGCGAAGATTACCTCTATCTCCTAACCGGGCCGCCACATTATCTACTGAAATCGTTTGCATCATTTTTCCTTCTATTGACATCCACTCCTTTTTCTTATCCTTACCCTCTCCTGAAAATTTTACTACCACACTAGACATTCCTGCCAGATTTTTTTCTTCAATTACACTACTCCAAAAATGGTTATCATCAGGATATTGGTATGCTGACGGTCCTAATGAATCAAACTTGGCTATCTTGTTCATTGTTTCAAAGGACATTGTCATCTTCTTCCCTCCAGCATCTCCTATCAGTTTCCATGTATGTGGAGCGTTATTTCCAGTACTGAATCTCAACGTTTCCAACCACTCGCAAATGGTTTGTATATAAATCTTCTCGCTCGCGTGCTTGGTCCAATCTAAGACACGCTCCCAACCCAGTGCTCCAAACTTTTGAGGAATTCCATATGGCCTCAGTTCCTCTACCTTCACAAATTTTTCATATACACAAACGTCCGGTACTGTTGATCTTTTCATTGTTGCCATCTTCCACCTCCACATTTTTCTTTCAATATCCTTGTTCTTGTAGAAGGATAGCCGGTGTCGTTCCGCTTTCCATCTCATCCCCAATGGGTCTCTATCTGCACCATCAAACTTCCAATCAAACTTGAAATTTGCTTCCTCTACCCTTTCCCTTTCCCTTTCATCTAACTCAGCTTCCTCTTCCGGCGTTAAACGCCTCTTTTGTGCCTTCAATGAGCTCTCTAACAAATTGAGTTTAGATTTCTTCTTTTGAGACATCTGCAATCAAACATTATTCTTATGAGCTTCTCAAATATGTCATTACAACCTCAAAATTCTAACAAATTAATACCAGAGTACCACACAAATACATTCTCAATCCTAACCAAATTCTGTAAATTTTATAACTCACAATACAAAAACTCATCGTTAAAACTAAATGTGAATTATCATTTTACTACACAACATCAGTCAATCTAATTCATCTCAATACAACACCTAACTTAAAATCAACACCTCCATTTATTAACACAAAATGTACAAGAAATAAAGCCCCACATTTGATAATTATTCTCACAAACACCTTCATATTTTTTTTTGTGCTTTATCCTACTCAAACAACTAAGTTCAAACATAAAGTACAAGCACGAATTAATAAGGTTAAGAGAAACAAATACATACCAGGGATGTTGATAGCACAATTAAATGGTAGAACAAATGATAATACTCGACCAAGGAAAGAAAAAAAAAACTAATTTTTTTTCGTGACTAAGATATCCCGAAATCTTGAAATGCGTGCTGAATCTTGCAAAAAGAACCCAAAATTTGAATTCCTCTCGAAGAAGCACACAAAGAAGAAGCAGTCCTCACCGTCTGGAAGACCGTCTACCGCGGGTTTCAGCGTTTGGACCTGGATGTGGCCGTCAGGGACGACCAACCCACCGTCTCTGATGGCGGGGCTTGAATTTTGGGCGTCTAAGAGCCGTCTGCCGCCGATTTGCCCGTTTGGAACAACCGAGCCGTCGCTGACGGCGAGCCCACCGTCAGAGACGGTGGGTCTTTTGGCTTAGGCACAAAGTGGCCGTTTGGCTGTCCGTTTGCCGCGAGATTGAGCGTCTAGGGTCAGGTTGGCCGTCGGAGACGGAAACGGTGGGTGCTTTTATTTGGGCCGTTTGATTCGCCGTTTGCCGCACGTTTGCACATCTGTGATTTTCAAACCATTAATATTTTAATATTATTTATTCTTTTGTTCAAATCTAAATAATATCAAAGCTTCCTCGTCTCGCCATTTCTTTCATTTCGTGTTTTTTTTTTAATTATGTAATTATAAGTTAACAAACAACTTTTTTTTTAACTTTAATTAAAAACAATAAAACTTTAAATAAAACAAATTAAAATAACACTATTAAAATTATACAATTACAAAAGAACTCCACCCCCCGAAAAAATTGTGTATTGTCCTCAATACACTTAACTAGAATTGACCGTACCTGGGATATGAGCTACCATTCAACCTTAGTTGATCTCATAAGTTGGTATGCTTTCCAAAAAGCTTACCAACTCCACAATCTTACCGAGTTCCGTGACATGTTCTATGTAAGGTTTTAACCGGTGTCCATTCACGGTTTGCTTTGACCCATTTTTCGGGTCCTCTATCTCCACTTCTCCAAGCTTTCCAACCCTTGTGATTATGTACGGGCCATCCCACTTACTCTTGAGTTTTCCTGGGAAGAGTTTCAATTTTGAGTTGTAGAGCCACACTTTTTGACCCACTTCAAACTCTTTCTTACGAATTTTTGCATCATGAGCCCGTTTCATTTGATCCTGTAGATGACGTATTGCGACTAGTGATTGGATCTACAAGTTAACATATGTTAGTATGTGCTGATGGGTAGAATGTAGAAATACTGGGCGAAGGTAGAGCAATGTGGGAGAAGGTAGAAAGCTTCTGGGCGAATGAAGATTGGAACCTGATCAAGTTACACATTCGTACCATTGAGTGGGCGAATGTGGAAGAATTCCACATTCGACCACATCAACTGGGCGAACGTGCAGTTATTATAAATAGATTTTGTGCATTTGTGATGTAAAGAGAGTTTCCAGTTGTGTGTGTGTTCAGGTTAGGTTCCAGGTCATTTTGAGAAAGTGTGTAAGTGTTCTAGATTAACTAAAGTGTGATTGTAATTGAGTATTTGAACAAGTTAATCTATGAAAAGCTTTGAAAATGATGTTGATTGTGTTTTGATTAGAGTTTTATCTGTTTGTTCAAAGCTAGGGTTTCCGCACCTGGTTTTGTGACTTGTATGATCAAATTAATCCTGTTTTAGACAAAAATCCTTCACTAACAAAGTGGTATCAGAGCCATACGGATCATACAACAACAAATTTGATAAACTCAGAGCTGATTTGGACCTAATTTTGATCAAAATACATCTGTTTTTGAATGAAAATGGTTTTTGAGTGTTTTTGATTGTTTTGAAGTTGATTTTGTGGTTAAAATCTAAAATTCCAAGAATTAAAGTTGTTCCAAATCAATTCCGAATCAAAACCTGATTAAGATCATTCAAATCCACAAACTTTTGAATATCAGAGATCAAAATAACCGTTTTTCAAAGTGTAACCGTTTTTCAAACCTGAAATGGGCGAACCTGGAACTTAGTGGGCGAACCTGAATAGTTTTGGGCGAATCTGAGTCGTTTTTGGTCGAACCTGAGTTGTTTCTGGGCGAACCTGGAATTTCTTGGTTGAATTTTTCACTTTCGGGTACAATTTTCCATATTCGATAGATCGGGCGGGCGAACGTGGAAAATTACTGGTCGAACCTGAACCTTTTTGGGCGAAAGTGGAAGTGTGTTAGTGTGTTTTACATTCTGGTGAAGTTTTACATTCGGGTGAATACTGTTTGGGCGAACTTGAACCAAAAAGGGACGAAAGTAGACTTAAACGGGCGAACCTAGAATTTGTCTTTGGAAAATTTTCTAAGTGTTGGATTTTTCAAAGTTCGTGATCATGTGGAATTTTCCGACTACCCCGAGACCAGCAACGACACAACCACAACAGCAAGTGATGGACCCATGGACGGTGGCAGCACAAAAGACGAGCACACAGTCTTCGCAACCGATTAACTACATGGCGATGACTAACTCGATGCCTCAAAGTGTGGCACCTCCAACACCACAACCTGACTACTGGGGAGTAGCCGCAGCGGTGGTAAACACTCAAATCACAAATGCTATTTCCACACTAATAAATGACTTATCTTCAGGTAGCGGGAATCGGCCACCGAAGCTCATGGAGATACAAGAATATAATCAGTGGCAGACCAAGTTCAAGATCCACTTGGAAGGCATGGGAGTGGAGGGTGCAGAGGCATGGAACATGATTGCTAGAGGTTACACAGCACCAATTTTGGAGAATACAGGTGAACCAGTTCCATTGGAGAGTATGTCTGAAGAGGAGAAAAAGAAGTTTGCTGTGGAGAAGAAAGCCTTTTCCCAATTGACTCAGGCAATCACAAACGATCTGTTGCATCAGTTTGGGACATGCACTACATCTAAGCAACTATGGGATATGCTTAAAAGAAGGCATGATGGGAATGAGAAGACTAGAAGTTTAAGGATGGAAGAATTACGAAAGGAGTTTGAGAATTTTTCTTATATTGGCAATGAAACTTTAAAAGAATTAACTCCTAGATATAGTCATTTGCTAACTGAATTGTCAAGTTATGGTATACAGATTCCTATGACAAAGCAGGTGGATAAGTTTGTAGATGCTTTACCACCACACTGGGATCAGCATGTGGAAGTTCTTAGGGAGAAGGATGCATACCAATTCTGGACTATTCAAGAGTTTATAGAGAAGCTGGAAAACAAAGAGATGGAAGAGAAGAGGAAAGCTAGAAGATCACAGACTCCTCAGAATCCTAGCTTATATTTTGGAGGCACTTCAGTTCCAGCTAGTAACTCAAGTTCAGGAGGATTAGTGGCACCACATGTTGCGTGCATTTCCAATGTTATGGAATCACCAAAACCTACCATCAACTACCACCAACAAACATCATCTTACTCACA
The DNA here is from genome assembly GCA_032199755.1 of Ambrosia artemisiifolia. Lineage (NCBI taxonomy): Eukaryota > Viridiplantae > Streptophyta > Magnoliopsida > Asterales > Asteraceae > Ambrosia > Ambrosia artemisiifolia. Next base: position 48,464,994 of record CM063515.1, on the reverse strand, counting down.
ACCATCAAACCCACAACCACCACCACAACAACAATATAACAATTCCTACATTTCACCATTCTCACCAATGCAACAAGCAGCCTTCTATACTGATAGCCAATCTCAACAACCACCTCACTCAATGAACCAAAGTGCTCAACCTAATCAACAACCAGTGGTTTTAGAGACTTCTAACTTGGGAAATGTGACGGTTGAAGTTGCTCAGCAACACATTGCACTAGTCTCTGCAATGGTTTCATCTTACAACGGGTTGGTTACTAGTCAAATTGGGAACAACAACTTAACCAATGAAGACTATGCACAGATTGATAAAGAAGAGATGGAATTGATTGATATTCAGTGGGCTTTTGCAAGCATCATGAGAAGAGCAACGGAATTTATTGAGAAGACAGGTAGAACTGATTTGGGAACTTCTCCTAACACAACCTACGGGTTTAATAAGGGGAAAGTTACTTGTTTTAACTGTGGAGGGAAAGGTCACTTTAAAAGGGAATGTACCCAGCCACCAAAACAAGGAAATAGAAACCCATTCAATGCAAGCTACCAGAATCGTCAACAACAAAACCAAAACCAAGTTTCATACCAAAATAACAACAACTACCAAAATCGTCAAAATAACTCAAACAACAACCAAAACCGACAACCAAACACACTAAACCAGACTCAAAACCAATCACCTAACAACACTAACCGAACTGTCATACCGATTACTACACCTAATGAGACACAACAGAACATTAATCAGAATCAAGCATTGATGATTCAACAGGATGAAAGGTTTGACTGGTCGGGTATGCAAATAGGGGTTGAGGAGATTACAACTGGTGGCAATGTGGCTTGTGTTGCTTGCCAGGTTGATATTGAAGAGTCATTGACAGTTGATAAGAAGAAAGAAACTGAGGTTGAAGTTGATATGTCTGAAGCTGAAGTGGAAGTTGAGAATGAATCTGTTAAGGTTAAGGCTGAGGAAGCTAATTCTGGAGTGGTGATTGATACTGTTTCTGATGTTCCTGAGGAGTGTGAATCGGTTTATTCAGATTCAGACAGTGAATCAGATACAGAAGCAAGTGTTACATCACTAGATGATGATATTGATCAGTTGCTAGCAGAAGCTGATTTTCTGAAGACGAGGAAGTCGTGCATTGCTGATGATGCTTTCACAAGGATTGACTATTCCAAGTTTTTCGCTGGAAAGGAAGCTCATTTCGCTTTGATGGCCATGACTGATCCGCCAAAATCTGTAAGTTCTGAATGTAGCACTGATGTTACTAGTGATAAGTATTGTGGTACCTGTGATAGATTGACTGAGGAGAACAAACAACTCCGTGTTCAACGTGATAGTGCTATCATGAACAGTCAATCTACTCGCAAAGAGTTGAATGCTTTCAACAAGGTACTAGATGGCTATAAAAAGGACATTTCCGACTTGAAAAACACTTTATCATTAAAACAATTGGCAATTAATAACTACATAAATGAAATTGAAAATACCAAGTTGGAAATGGCCACCATCAAATGCTTTGCTGAGAAAGTAAACAAAAAGTTGGAAAGTTATAAGCACATTGCTTATGTGGTAGACCACATCATTGATGATCAAACCACTAATTACAAGGTTGTGCCATCTCCAGTGCTTTTTGAAAATCACAATTGTCATCAAGTGACACCGGAGAGCTCAGTAAAATCAGACTCATCGTCGGAAAATGAATCTAATACTTTGAGTATTGGTGATCCACATTCCGATGTGAGACCGATTTTAGGATTCAATGATGAGGGTGTTACTGCTGATAGTGTTGATTCAGACTCTGAGAGTGATGACTCTGGTAATGTTCAAACTGTTAATACATGTGAAATTCCAAAAGAAAATCACATCATTACTAATGAACCAGTTTCACCATCTCAGATTGTGATTCCGATGGCAAATGCTCATCGTGAGAAAAAGTCTGAAAAGAATGTGATTAAGAAAGAATGTGAGAAAAAGGATGATAAGAATGAATCGTGTGACAAACCTGTCAAGGTGTTTTATCGGATGGAAGGATCCGATAAGATCATCTCTGACGAGGAATTTCCAATTAAAAATGCCAACTATGCTAAAATAGATAAAATCTGGCAAGAAAGCACCATTTGGTTTCCAAAACATGAGAGGACAAATGACATCCCACCTGCTATTTTAAAGAAATTGTATTTGGATGTTCCTCAAGAACCAAAAGTCCATGTCACAGAGTTCATTAGACCCAAAAACAGAGCTAATGGTTTTCATGAGCCTGCTTACTCAAAAGGGCCATTCCCTAAGAGTTTGAGGAATCAACAGTATAATGATCAATATCCTGTTAGATCATTTGCTCAACCAAATGCTCCAAATGTTTTTGAAGAATATCGTGCATGTTTTAAATGTGGAGAACGAGGGCATTTACTTGCTCAGTGTCCATATGTAAGACATAAAAGGCATGAAGTTGAAGTAAGGAATTCCATGAGAAAACCGATTGATCATTATGTTCCACCACACAGACGAGTTGTTCCTCAACAACAACAGTTTTACAATCAAAACAGTTTTTATCAAAAGAGGAACAATCGTCCAATTCAATATGATCGAAGAAATCGGATTGCTATGGAACAATCATGGAGAAAACCAGTGGTGAACACAACAAATGATAGGCAAAAGGTTCCACTAAAATCGATTGTTAAATCAAATGTTGGACCTAAGTCTGTTAAATCAGATAAGGTAACCAAGAAAGTTTCATTTGGAAACAATGTTCAGAAACCGACTGAGAACCCAAAATCTCAGATTCGCATTTTAAAAAGATCTGAACAATCTTGGACACCCAATGGTTCTCCAGGAGCCTCTACTTCAAAACCAACTGAGAAAAAGGAAATTGTTTTGAATAATCCTAAAAAGATTGATCCAAAACAAAAAGTTATTGAAAATGTTTCTGAGAATGTTTCTGTGAAAGCCGATGTTCAAAGACCCAAGACTCAGGCTTGGGTCCCCCGAATGAACTAAATGATTTACTTTTTGTGTGCAGGGAGCTTCAGCTGGCCCTATTAGCAGTCTTTGGATTGTTGATAGTGGAGCTTCAGGCCACATGACAGGGGATCTTGCATTGTTATTCGACGTGAAGAATATCAATGGTGGGTATGTCGCATTTGCGGGAAATAAAGGAGGATATATTACTATGGAGGGGAGCGTGAGTAATGGAATAGTGAGCTTTGAGAGAATATCATATGTGAAGCAGATTGATTATAATCTGTTGAGTGTCAGTCAGATATGTGATAAACAATTCACTGTGCATTTTGATGACAAATCCTGCTATATTCTCAAACCGGGCTTCCAAATTCCAAAAGAGTGGATAATGTTGAAGGCTCCTCGCGTCAACAATCTCTATATTCTTGATATGTCCAAGGCGATGACATCACAAGGGCAAATAACATGTTTTCTATCCAAGGCGACCGAGAAAGAATCAATAATGTGGCACCGAAGAATGGGGCACATTCATCTGAGAAAAATGAACCAACTTGTGAGAAATGGACTTGTCGATGGAGTAAACGTGAAACATTTCCATCTGAATGACAAGTGTGTTAGTTGTAAGAAGGGGAAGCAACACAAACAGTCCCACAAAGTGAAGAAAGTTAACTCTGTTGAGATGCCACTTGAGCGATTGCACATGGATCTATTCGGACCAGTCAAGCGTAAAAGTCATCTTGGAGAGCTTTATTGTTTAGTTGTCACTGATGACTACTCAAGATTTTCATGGGTGATGTGTTTGCAGAACAAAAGTGACACCTTTAACAACTTAAAAGTTCTGTTCACTCGATTGGAGAATCTCTACAATGTGAAGATAAAGAGAATTCGGAGTGATAATGGGACGGAGTTCAAAAACGCCAAGATGGATGAACTTTGTGAAAGCAAAGGGATACATCATGAATATTCGGCTCCGTACACCCCACAACAGAACGGTGTTGCTGAACGAAAGAATAGGACTCTAATTGAAGCGGCTAGAACAATGCTTGCTGACTCAAATCTTCCGGTAATGTTCTGGAACGAGGCGATTTATGCAGCAAATTATACACTAAATCGGGTTCTAACAGTGAAGAAGTTTGGCAAAACATCTTATGAGCTGTTACACCGACGAAAGCCGAACTTAGAGTATCTAGAACCTTTTGGGGCACCATGCACGATGTTGAATCCAAGCGAGAAATTTAGTCCTAAAGCCGAGGAGGGATACTTTGTTGGATATGCAACCCCGCTCAAACGGGTATACAACAAACGAACTCGACGGGTGGAGGATTGGGCTAACGTGGAAGTTCAACGATATACTCAAAATTTGCAAGGCACGGGTCCTGATTGGATGTTTGATTACAAAGATTTCTTTGAATCATTCAATCTAGATAGCTTGGTTGAAGAAGCTGTTATCAGATTACTTTACGAGTGTGAAAACGCGGCGACTTCACCGTTGGTGCGTCCGATCACCGTGAACCCTCTACCAGCTTCTAATGATACCAATGTTCCTATACAAGAGGAAGAAGTGTTTCAGGAGGCTTCTACTTCATTAGACTCTTCAGAATCTGAAGATGAACAATTTGAAGAAGTCATTCTTGAACATGCAGAAGAACCAGAGGCACCGCCAGTGAACCCAACTCCAACTCCAGATGTTGCTTCATCGTCTAACACGGGTCATGATCTGGATGCTGTAGAGAACTTGACTACTCAGACGGGAGTTACTGTACCTGAATATCCGGAATCTCGGATTCATCGTATTCACCCGCTGGAGCAAGTTATCGGTGATCCTGGAAGCAGTGTGATGACCAGAGGGCAGCTGAGAAGTGTCAATACGCCAGAGAGTTTTGGTGCTTTAGCGTTATATGCCAAAATTCAACAATCTGGTAGTCAAAATGATTGGTCGTTTGCGTGTTATGTGTCGCAGGTAGAGCCAAGGACATACAAGGACGCTTTGAAAGAGGACGCCTGGGTTGAAGCTATGCAGGAGGAGTTATTACAATTCCAGAAATTGGGAGTTTGGACGCTCACAGATTTGCCGCCAGAAAGAAAGAAGATTGGCACTAAATGGGTGTTTAAGTGCAAGAAGGATGATCGTGGGGTTATTGTTCGTAACAAAGCCAGATTGGTCGTGCAGGGTTTCCATCAAATCGAAGGGATTGATTATAACGAAATCTATGCACCGGTAGCACGCATTGAAGCTATTCGGATGTTCCTTGCGTTTGCTTCCTATAAGAAATTCAAAGTTTATCAAATGGACGTTAAGAGCGCATTTCTGTACGGGAAAGTCAAGGAAGAGGTTTATGTCGGGCAGCCACCAGGCTTTGAAGACCCAATCCACCGGGATAAGGTCTACGTACTATGTTAAAACATTCCTTCTGTTTAAAAGTTAAAATCCCATTAAAGTTGAAAAATCTTTCATGTTGATTAAATGTTTCGAAAAATCCGAGTGTTACCCATTTTGATTACTTGAAACCTTGAATTATCACAATGTTGTGAAATTTATACGTTGGAAAAATAGCTTGCTTGTAAAAGTTGTTAAGACATCTCTTTGAGCTTATAGCACGCTAAATGTTTCAAGGCATAAGGTGAATAAGTTTCTCTAAAGCTGGGTACTTGGGGTTTTGTGCTTTTATGATATGAAAACATGGGGTAAGTTACTAAGGCAATCACTTTAGAGAGTGGTATACTGGTGTGTGTTGAATAGATAGACATTTATGATGTTGTGTATGTTGTAGAGACACAAGGGAATAGTTTAGAGATATACTGTGACATCGATCGAGTAATTTTGTAAACAAGTTGATAATAACAAGTTGATTAGAAGTTTGAAATCACTTCGTGTTTATTTGTGCAGTGTTCGAAAATCAAGATGTGATCAAAGTTAAACAAGAATCTTAAAAGTTTGAGTCATAGGAAAATGTTTTTGAACAAAAGAAATGATGCTTTATGAAAATCACGAAACATGAATGAAATAGTGTAAGTTTTAATGCGATAAAATAGCGCATAGAAGTTTTAGTAATGGTGATGTAAAGCGAATGATCAACAACAAAAGATAAAACTTAAAATCCAAATGTTAAACAAAACTTAAAAGTCAATAACGGAAAACTGAGAAAAATGCACTAATAGCGAAAGCTACAAGTAGAGAAACTCAAAAGACATAATAACTTCCTTATAGAAAATTATGATGGGAGGTTCAAACAACAAATGAAAATACCATAATGAAATGTGATACTAGAAATATTTCCGATGAAACTGGTGACTAGCCAAAGTAATTGAGATATTATTAGTGACTTATGGGGATTGTACTTAAACCTATGAGTAAATGGTCATCCTTCCCGATTGCACGCACCCCGTCACTGGTAAATTTCAAAACTTTTAGCGAGACTTTTAAAACGAGATGTAGAAATAGATCCTTGAGATGTGGATTTCACCCCTAACTCAAAGATGTATTTCAAAATTGAAAATAATAGAAGAATGAAACCAATCACTAAGTTAAGGATATCACTCCCAGCTTAGTGGTTAAGTTTCTTTTTGAAGGAAATACTCTTTGAGGTGTGGATGTCACTCCTGGCTCAAAGATATATTCCTAAGATATAGGATATATAGAAGAGTGAAACTAATCACCAAGGTGTGGGTGTCACTCCTAACTTGGTGATATCGTTTCGTTTGTGAAATACGAATGTCTTCTACTCCAAGCAAAATACCAAATGAATAACGAGAAAGAATCGTAGCGAAAATATCTTGAAAGAAAATATAAGAAATAAGAGAAATATACACGAGAGGACTCGTGAAAGTAAGCTTAGTTATAGACTAGGCTAAAAGGCATTCTAATAACCTAATTCCCTATAACCATGGCTCTGATACCAATCTGTAACACCCCGACCGATGGCGGAAACATCGAGGTGTCACGTAGTGACGATCGTTCAATAGCTCATGGACTAAAAGTGTAAATATTGATACATTGATTAAATAGTTTATTACATTGAATTGAAATACAACGATTCTAAATGCTAATTAACTGATATACAATGAATCCAAAATCTAAATATGAATCCGAAAGCTTAAAGAATGCATCTCAAAACAACCTGAAACATGTACGAAAATAATTTGGTCAATACAAAAATGTATTGGTGAGCATACCCTGTTTGAATACATATAGTAGAAAAAGTGTTTAGCAATTCATGTGTTGTATACCGTTTGCAAATATGTAATAAGTAGTATCAGTCAAAACCAAGCCTTGATGAATAATGACTAACATATGAATAACCAACTGAATAATGAATTAACAAGACAATGACCAAGATTCTCTCAACAGAGTCTCAAGGGGGTATACCATAGTACTATTCATTGAAATGCTAGGCCGCAGAACGGTTAATGATTATGACTAAGCATACACACAAAGTCACATAAAGCAAACACACATGAGAATTGCATTAAGTATAGAATAACATTTGATAATAATGTACATGAGTAGCCCCAAAATAGTAAAACATGAAAAAGGGGAAAGATATACTCACAGTTTAGCTAAGCGTATCCAATCCAACAAAACTTGTCACAAGATTAATTTGGGAATTCCGAAGAATTCAACCTATACGTATAAGCATACTAATGAGGAAAATGTCTTAAAAAGTCTAACGCATCTAGAATCTAAGGCATTAGGGTTTGCTAGACTTGTGTAGGGAAGGCGAAGTTTTATTATATCTTGAATTTAATAAAAGGGTTAAGTAAAATATATCAGGATCTAATATTTAATACGTGACGAAGAATTTATAATACTATGTTTCCACATATAGGAATCTTTTCTATTTTATAGAAAAAATATTCATAAAACATATTTTAATAATTTACATTTAACTAAATAATTAATTATATCTAATTAAATGTAATTAAACTAAAAATACAAGATATGATCCAAAAATGATATTTTTATGAAAAATAATTATTTTCTGATGTATAATAGTGAAAACAATTTTTCCATAATTTTCCTCAATTTATTTGTATTTAAAATAAATTTAATGAGTTTAATTCATGTTTAAATGGTTAAAAATAGGAAAATTAATAAAAATGAATGTTTTCAGGTTCAATAATTTTTATTTAGATTCATGATCCTTAAAAATAATTTTCCAGAAAATTTGAGATTTAAATCATTAAAAATGAATTTTCTATTAATTATTAATGATTAAAACTATTTAAATTAATAAAAAATACGAAAATAATTTATTTCCAGAAAATTTTAGTGTGATAGTTTTATTTATGGTGTCAAGATGCTACTCCTAAATTTTTATAATTTTTGAGCAAATAATGAATTAGTTATGAATATTTCAAGATATAATGTATTATATTATATATAAAAAGATAATAAAAAGAAATATAATATGCCTCAAAAAATAACTGCCAAGACTCGTGGGTGTATGAAGAGTCGAACCCGAGTCCTGTCACCAACATCACACACATTCAGCCACTACACTATAGGGTACTTTTGTTAATTTATTGAAACATAATTTACATAACAATAATACAAGCAGTCATCTTCTTCCCCATTCAAACCTAACCACGAAACCCTAACCCTAGAAATCTAAGGCCTCTAATTTGAAGGTAATAGAGCCCGAAACCATAGGGCTTTCAAAGAACATCAAATAAAGAACGAAACGGCATAAATAAATCGGACTTACAACTCTTGTATCAATCGAAAAGGAAGCTTCAAAAGAACTACTTAAACCACGAAATTAGAGGCTTTCTGGACATGTTTTGCTACGTTTTTTGGTGGGTTTGAAGCGTGGTTAAGTGCAGGAATCGAATGGAACTAAAAGTCTATATGATTGCTAAATAAAACCGAGTCTTAAACTCGTTTAATATTTCCGGTCGGTTACAAATCGCTTGGTCCGTTTTATTGACTCCCTAACGCGTTAATTATGCAATTTAATGGCTGGGATTCGAAGCAAAAGGATGGAGATCAGAAACGTATAGCAATAATTACTAGGGTTTAAAACGCATTAAAGAGGGTGTTTTGGGACTCGCCGGAATAAATTCCGGTTGCCGGAATAATCGGCCGGAAAAACGTGTACCAGAGAAGAAGAAAAAAAAAAAGATTTCAAATTGACTTTTGTCTTTTGGCAAGATTGGTCCCTCAAGTTTTAACTTAGTTAGTTTCATTCTAATTTAGTTAGTTTTTTTCTTTACAAAACTTAACCAAATTAACTAAGTTTAACTTAAAACTTTTATAAAATTTGAAAATTTTATAATATCCATTCCGGGTTACGTTTCAACACGCGTTTGATTAAAAACTTATATCTGATCCATAATAAAAATAATTGATAAATTTTAGTTTACTCTAAAATAAATTTTGAAAACGACGAAACTTACAGGGAACCAAAATGGAAGTATTTGAAGGACTGTTATTGTTAATTAGATGATAGACGAGGGTGACGGTTGTCACAGTCTCCCCTACTTTAGAAAATTTCGTCTCGAAATTTCTTTCAAGTGGAGGTTACTATGAAACAAAAAGCGTTGTAAAAGTCAACTAGATTTTTTTTAAAAAAAAAAATTTCATCATTTATGATTCGACAAAATTTAATATAGTTGTCTAATACCTAAAGTAAAAGTTTCAAAATCCTTGACAGTTGACCCGAGATTAGGAAGTGAGTTTAAATGAGAAAAGTTTTGAGATTATATAACGGGTGAAGGCAGAGGCACTAATGAAGGTAGTCTCCCCTACTTTAGAAAGGTTTCTGACTAAACTTTACTAGAGTATGTAACAAGACTTCAAATAACAGGGTGTGTAAGAGTATACAAGATTTGTGTTTTCTGTGTGGGTGGTCAAGAGAAAGACTCTAGGAAGACGAATTGAAGTTCGTGTAGGAACGTTCTTATTGAAAATGCTATCTATTAGTCAATGGTCTAGTGAAGAGGTAATTATAAAGTAATGGGTTGGTTCTTGGTTAGACTCCTAGTCCGTCCCGTAGTATCGTTTATGCTTATATATAGGGTGTACCGCAGCTGGCCCACTACACTCCCGATACTTTGGACTCGTACTGATTGTCTACCAACAACCTAAATAGGATTACACACCACCCTCATGTACCTGTAAGCCCATGATTGCGTTCCGGACCGTAATCTTCGATTTACCTTACACCAGGGTGTTATGCTTTTCCATAACCCTATCTTAAGTAATACTAGAAACAATTGCGTGCAACCAAAATGTGTTAAGTAATAAATACTGCAATGAAATAATGATCAGACATGACATGGTTAGAGGTCCTTCCCTTCCGGGTTTTCCCTTTAACCGTAAATTTCTGTTCACATCGTTGGGCTCTAAACATCTATATTGATAAACTCAAAGAATTTCACCGTTCCCCTCGGATTGGAGTAATACTCTCATCCGAGTCGTACGTGGGCACCGGCTTTGATCTCATACGAGTAATCAACTAGTATGTTCATTGGCCATGATTATGAACAAAATAATGTAAAGTATAACAGGGTCTTGCTCAAAACAGAAAAATATGCGTACAAAATTATGCGTTGCATGAAAAAGTATATAAGTATAGCATAAAATTTCGATTTGAATATAAATCGAGTAAATCGTACAATTGCGCAAAATGAGAGTAAACGAGTTGAATAATGCTCAAGATCAGTGATGTAAGAATAACTGCTAATAAATAGTGCGAAAATAACCACAAATAACGCGTAAGAATAACAACCAACAAAGGAATAATGCGCGAAATAATAAACGATGTAAGAATAAAATAATAAAATCCAATGCAAATGAAAGTGCACAGAACAAACATATAGTCTACTGGCATGAGGATAACTTTTTAGAAACCGAAAAATGTTTTAAGTTCAAAACAGGTTCACTTGAAAGGATTTTGTGGGTACACATTTTCATGTGTTTACGAGAAGTCGAGTTTAAAAAAAATGTTATAAGACTCTTTATTGGTTGTAAGTTTCTCCCAAAAACATATATTGGATACGTCATATGAAAACAAAAGGTGTACATTTGGCTTGTAAAATATGTAATACTAGTTTATAAAATGCAAGATGAAATCATTTCAATCAAATGTGTTTCAAAAGGCTAATTATTTAAATAGTATAAATGTTAAAAGTCAACGTATATGTCATGGATAGGCTCCAAATGTAAAAAGTTTGAAGTTTCAAAATAATACCAATGCGAAGAGATTGTCACATAAACTTTATGAAAATATACCACTTTAAGTTTTTTTAAAATAATGATCGTGTCATAGCAACTGATATGGTAAGGTTTGTGAGTAACGTGTAAGTTCCAAATCTTAAGTGTCAGCTGGCAACCTAGCTTCAAAAACCCAATTCAACGTTGAAGGTCCACTGCGCACAATTTCTCGTGCTACGTTGAATGAGTGAGTCAGCTCGGTATTTTGATAATGGGTTATAAGTTTCTGGGTTGTTTGGTGACAATGGAAAATCTGATTTGGTTTGGGTCGATTCCCCTGGATAGTGTTTGAAAAATGTGGGTAAGACAGGTAGAAGATTGCATATGATCCCGAATGCCTTGACGAATTTTGAGAAGTAAAACTTTTACTATGTTAAAACATTTCTTCTGTTTATAAGTTAAAATCCCATTAAAGTTGAAAAATCTTTCATGTTGATTAAATGTTTCGAAAAATCCGAGTGTTACCCATTTTGATTACTTGAAACCTTGAATTATCACAATGTTGTGAAATTTATACGTTGGAAAAATAGCTTGCTTGTAAAAGTTGTTAAGACATCTCTTTGAGCTTATAGCACGCTAAATGTTTCAAGGCATAAGGTGAATAAGTTTCTCTAAAGCTAGGTACTTGGGGTTTTGTGCTTTTATGATATGAAAACATGGGGTAAGTTACTAAGGCAATCACTTTAGAGAGTGGTATACTGGTGTGTGTTGAATAGATAGACATTTATGATGTTGTGTATGTTGTAGAGACACAAGGGAATAGTTTAGAGATATACTGTGACATCGATCGAGTAATTTTGTAAACAAGTTGATAATAACAAGTTGATTAAAAGTTTGAAATCACTTCGTGTTTATTTGTGCAGTGTTCGAAAATCAAGATGTGATCAAAGTTAAACAAGAATCTTAAAAGTTTGAGTCATAGGAAAATGTTTTTGAACAAAAGAAATGATGCTTTATGAAAATCACGAAACATGAATGAAATAGTGTAAGTTTTAATGCGATAAAATAGCGCATAGAAGTTTTAGTAATGGTGATGTAAAGCGAATGATCAACAACAAAAGATAAAACTTAAAATCCAAATGTTAAACAAAACTTAAAAGTCAATAACGGAAAACTGAGAAAAATGCACTAATAGCGAAAGCTACAAGTAGAGAAACTCAAAAGACATAATAACTTCCTTATAGAAAATTATGATAGGAGGTTCAAACAACAAATGAAAATACCATAATGAAATGTGATACTAGAAATATTTCCGATGAAACTGGTGACTAGCCAATAAAGACTGGATTGAAATGGCTCGTAATGAATATTGAGCCATACACAATGATAACTACCCACGTAAAGAGACTTGGAGACTTATGAGAGGACGATTTCTAATATAGTCGTCTTTCTACTGTTAAGTTTTTAAATAATGGTTTGATGTTTTTATTTTATGCTTTTTTATGTAATGTTTATTTTGATGCAATGTAATGTTCTATATTTTAGTCTATTTTTTCTTTTATTTTTAGTTTAATGTTTTTTTATAAAAAAATTGTGGTAAATAGGGGACAAAAGCTTAGGTATGTTTTGCTTTCTATTCTTAAAATACATTGGTGCCAGCGACTGAAAATCTTTTTACCGGATGCCACCAAAGGCGATCGGAGTTCGAGATGAAGCTGCGGCCATCTCCCTCCTAGGTTGGCTAGAAATTCTTAAATATATCTACATGGTCAGCCGGTCAGGGTACTGGCGAGGTCTCCGTACCGTTGGACCACGGTGTAAACCGATAGTGCCAGGCATCACCACTAAGGTCCAATTTTAGATCTGTTTTCTCTTCCTTTCGATGACAATAGAAGAATGCTGAATATATGATATGTTGGTAAGAGCTTAATTATTGAATTTGTAATTCTGATTGTTAGATTGATGATTCCCATTTATTTACCTCCTCCCCTGTTAGGTGTTGAATAAAGCAAACATTATAAATAAAATCATAGCAGCGGATTGTTTCTGAAACATATCCTCATTTGTTTTTGTGATACAAATTAATACTAAAAGACGTTTTTATTAATGGTTGTGTAAATGTTGTTTAATGAAAAGTCTATAGGCGTCGCGTATGTCTTTGATTGGTCGACTTTACGGCTGTAAAATGTGGTCGACTTTACGGCTGTAAAATGGGGTTGTTAGGCAGGTTTAGAACATGGAAACTACACATGGTTGTCGACAAGGCTGTTTTGTAGTGCTTTTAAATCGTACACTTCTGAGACAAACTCAAACAACCTAGAACATGGTTAACAAAATTTAAATGGATTGAAACAGTTGCCGGCGACGAATAAAAGTCCATACACGTTGACCGTTTCTTTGAATGGTTGAGTACATAGTTATCAAAAGCCATCGCCTTGACCGCCTAGGCGACCAATTTGCTAGAAGCCACCAAATCCCGTTTTTCCTTCTTAGATAAAAAAAGCCACAGTCTGATTTTTAAAACCTAATCCCATGACTAATATAAACGACCGATGCTTATAGTCGCGCAGCGCGCGACCCGTATGACACTAGTTTATTTTAAGGCTCAAACAAGGTAAAGACATCACTACACGAAAGGATCAATAATATCACTCTGTAAATTACCCCTGGCGGCAACACGCAATATTTACTGTTTCAAAATTAAAACGTTAAAAAATATGCCAGAGGAAGGCCTAACCCAGATTAGTATTAACAACCAAAATCCAGTAATAGTATCACCCTCACAATGAAATTATATATGCCTCTAGAACAAAGCAGCAAGAATAAACTTGATAATTAAATCAACTAACTTGCAGCCGAAAGAGGAGGCAAATAAAATAAAATAAATACAAAACAATACTCCGCATTTATTTAAATAAAAGAACCTAAAAAACTGTTTTAACAATAAATAAATAAATAATAATGCCTCAGCTAGTCAATCTGTCATCAATGCAAAATCAGTCGGTAATTCCAACATTTTATAAAATGAATCATCATCGGCACAAATTTTCAAACCAATTTTTTCTATAAAAAGAGGATAATAATTTTGAATTTATTTATAAAACAAAACTGTAATCGCAAACAACGGCTCTGTGAATGAACGGATTGAAATCAGTTCACAGGTTCCTATAAAATGCGAAACACACAAAAGTTTGTTATCGGTTCAATCATAGCATCATCGTCGGTCAATGCTCTTTTGGCTACCGTTGACGTGGCATCGAACCTTAATAAAATACGAAAGTGAAGAATGAAGAGACCTCAGAGACCCGTTTCAAATCACACACACATCGGAAAAGGCGGAGAAACGTGTCCGGACCAAAAGACGGAGATCGATATCGGGTTAATGAACCGAGATCCAGTCAGTTGGTGGATGGACTCGAGCCGCTTGATCCGGTGCGGTTTAAAGTGTCATACGGCACTTCCTATACTTAATGGGGAATTCTACCTCATAGGAATCTTCTTGATTTGAAAATAGAAACTGAAATATTATTATTGTTATTATTATTATACGAAAGTGGATGTAGGAAGTGAGATTGAGAAGATTGTGTTGTGAAGGATTGGTTGCAGAGGATATAGGTTATATAGGGAGGGTATTGATTGAGAATGTAAACCCTAATTTAGGGGAAGTGGAGGAGGTAAGGTGGCCCATGAAAGTGTGATCTGAGCCCACTGTTCATTTGAATAGGCAGCTTGTTTAGTGGGCCTTAATGAGTTTAGAATTTAAATACTCAGTTATTGAAGAGTGTAGAGTAAATATTGTTCTTGGGCCACGCTTTATTGTGAGCCCCTTGCGGCCTAAATGTTGGTGTAAACGAGCTGGGTCGAGTCAAGCCTGAGTATGACCAGGCTTGAGTTTGATTAACTTATGAAAACCCGAGGTTGATTAATTTATGAATGCTCGAGCTTAGTTTGTTGATAATTTTCAAGCTCGAACTCGTCTCGTTTATAATCTATTAATTAATATATTAAATATACATAATAGGTTCGGTTAGGCTCACGAGCTTGATAAGTGAAGCTCGGGCTCATTTAATAAACAAATTTAAATGAGGGGTAAATATTATTAAATATTAATAAAACTAATATTACACTAAGGCTCGAGCTCGGTAAATAAATGAGCTTTGTTTTAGGCTCAAGTTTGGCTCGGCTCGTTTGAAGATTTTTACTGGTCCGAGCGACTCGGCCTTTTTGGTTTTTACAAAATGATTCCAAATTTCCAATTAGCAGAGATGCGACAAAGCAGGTTTTTTAGAATCCGGAACTAGGTCTGGGTGTGGTCATCACTCGTCAAAGTCAATAACCGGGTATGTTCAGGTTTTTGACTAGTTTTGGCGCTTTTTCCCAGGTTTTGGCCGGTTCGGGTCTGGGTTTTGACCGGGTAAAGATGGAACTGGTTCCTTTTTTTATGTCCAGGTCTGGAACTTGTCTGTTTCTGTGGGTCGGGTAGGATAAAAATTGATTCTGGTTCGGATTCGGAGCAGCGTATTTTATGCACCTCAACTCTTTAGAAAGCAGTTTGGAGATTAAGAACAAAAAATAGTGAGTTACCCGATTTTTAACCTAAACCGGTAATTATTTTTTTACCATTTTGGCCTCATAGAAACTTTTTTTTACCATTTTTTAGTTATTATTTTTTTTTACCATTTTGCCCTAATCTAAATTTTTTTTTTCCATTTGTTCAGTTTTTTCAACAAAACATGTTAATTATTTATAAAAACACCGATTATTAATAACTGACTATAGGTTAACCGGTTCTAAAATTACCAAACCGGTTACATAGGTTATGGTTTTCGACCCCAAACTGGTTATTTGCATAACTGTAAGGTGCTGTTTGTTTTTGAAGAGGTAAAAGGTCTGCAGTCTGCGGACCACATCAGCAGACTTCTGCAGGAGAAGAGGTGGACCAAAGGTCTGCAATCTGCAAGAGGAAGACTGTTTGTTTATTAACATCTGCGTAACCTAACCATAACCACGAACCACCATAAACCCCACCGGTAGTCAACAACAGTAAAACCTCCACCCAAAACAACCACCAAGGACCACCCCGTCACTAGTCGTCTCCACCTCTGACCATCACCGTGACCAAACCCCGTCACCAACCAAACCTGTCACCACCACCGTGACCAAAGGTCTGCAATCTGCAAGAGGAAGAGGTTGGTTTATGTCTGTATGAGGAAGAGGGTTGGCAGATGTTTTTAAGTGGTATCTCTTCTAAAAAACAAACAAGCTGTGCACCACTTATGTCTGCCCGCGTCTGCACGGCGCATACATAAGTGATCAGAAGCACTTCTCTTAAGAAAACAAACACCACCTAAATAAGTCAACTCATAACCAATTAAAGTAATAACCGGCAATGGAAAAAAACGGTTTAACCAATTTTTGCAACTCCATTTCCCTATGCTACAAATAACTTTTAACATTCCAACTCAAGCAGTCAACATGGATTGTACGGTTGTACCCATAATGAATTGCATCATGTAGCCCATAAGACCAGGGGGTGTGGGGGGCGGCATAGGGAGGGCAAGCCTATGCCGGGCCTCGCTACACCGCCCCCTTGGTCCGGCTTGGGTGTGGAGCGGCATAGGCGGCATAATCTTGCCGTTTGTGCCGGCCCTCTTTTCTTCTTGGGATGCGAGATTGGAACCTTGTGATTGGTGGGTTGAGGATGAAGCCGGACCTCAACCACACCCTTGGCCCGGCATGAAGAGCTCCGGCAACGTCGCCGGTGACGTGGATGCAGAGGTGGCGGTCCGGCGTCGATGCCGGACCTCAACCACACCCACCGGTCTAACAACAATATTGTAAAAGGACCGCAATTCAAACTAAACGGGAGGTGTAAAGGAACAGGAACCGGTATTAAAACTGGTTCGACAAGCACCGTTAGCAAACTGAACCGAACTAAAACACCGGTTTGTAATCAAGTTGGGGCCCGTTTAAAATGGTCAAAAACGGTAAAAAAACACGTAACTGGTTTGGAACCTAACCGTTAAGTTTATGCTTAGAATCGTTTTGTGCAAAGATTGGATTTGAAATTTATTGATACAAACATAACCGGTGTAAGAAAAAAACCTGTACACCTCATTCAAATTATGGGTTCTTATCGCTTTGGAAAGTCTACTTATAAGTGAACACTTGAGAGACAAATCAACAATTAACATAATTTTTTGGTTTCAATCAAATGATTCGTAGAATGAACATAGAGAAGTAACCTAAAATATAAAAGTATTTCTTTAATAGGAGATACAATATAAACTAAACCTAAATAAATTTATTAACATAACCTAATTAGTACAAAGTAATACTATTGATAGGTCATGCATGCTTCATGGATTCCACTCTCTGCACGTTACCTCTGTATGTCCATAGTTTACCTGACACGTAGAATAAAAAAACGTACTTAAGCCAAAAGGCAAGTGCACAAATAGGAACAAAAGGAAGCATAGCGTCATAGCATGAACACATTGTGCAAACTACGTTCAACTATTAAGGGTACGGGGCACTCCACGACAAGGGGGCATAGTTACCATTGCCGCGCGGCAACGTGGCTGCTACCCCTTGCTTTTTGGAATTTTTTTGCCTTGCTCGGTTACTTCTAGTCGAGCAGCAAACTCTCATTTACATGCCAATTTGACATGGCAATTTGAGATTGAATGGGGCTAGACAAAGTATCCTAGAGTGTCCATTCCCTCATTGGAATGAAAATTCACTAGTTAAATAAATAAAACATAAATTGTTAGTAATTAATGAGAATTCAGTTGGTTGTTGGGCCGGTTGTTCTCCTTGGAGACACCGGTTCGACTCCCGGGTGTAGCAAATAGGTGCGGGACGACTCAATGATGAAAAGAACCTACCGAGGCATGGTTCGATTCGGAGGGCAACCCGGTTTTACCCAGCTATTTACCCCAGCGATTTATCGTGTGGGGGTAGTATGGTTTCCGGGCGAAGGTCAGACAACGCGGGAGCCGGGGCCCGATAGAACATCGCGTCGAGGATGCGGATCTGACAGGTGATAGTCTTTGACGAACCTGGTGACCAATTCGGTCCGGTACATAGAAAGTCACCCTTCAAAAAAAAGTAATATTGAAAACTTGACTTATAAAACAACATTTTCAAGTAAAATATAACTGAAATTGTGTATAAGTATAAGTTATAACTTTTGTCAAATATCTCACATAACTTATTCTATTTAACAGATTTGGTGGCAATAAGAGGAACGGAAAAGAGAATCATGAGCTCACATTATTACGATACGTAATACGTAGTTAAACTTTTTTTTTGATCGGCTAATTACACTCCTATTAATTCTCCCTTTTATCTCCTTAGTGGGGGAGGGCTCGATCCCTTGATCTTCTCTTTAGTATACAACCCCCACACCACTCCACCACAATGGTGGGTGGTAATACGTAGTTAAACTAGTTACTTAGATATAATTGTAGGGATATGCACGTCATTTGAAACGATGCAACAAATGGATACATCAAGTTTAATATCAGTACCAATTTACCATTCATCTATGGAATGCAAGAGGGTAAAACAATATCAAATTATTTATATCAAAAGGTTATTTAAGAAAAAGAATTATAAAATAATTTATTCTAATTTTAATAATAGTTACTCAAATCAGATACTCCTTCCGTCTCAATTTAGATGTCATGGGCCCACAAACACACATATTAAGAAATCTTTTGTTTGTATGTTGTAAACTGACAATAATATCTTCAAATCTTTAATTGTGTTTTGTCTTTTATGGGCAAAACTGAAAATTGCATTTCTATGTTTGGAAATTGACATTTAATTTGGGACAACAAAAATAGAAATATAGACATTTAAATTGGGACGGAGGGAGTATTTGGTTATTGCTCCATCATATCAAGAATTAAACAAAATATTGGTCTACGTTTATATGATTTGAATTTTAGAGTGACCAAACTCATCTGAATTATATATGCATGCACATAGTGAAAAGGAAAAGAAGAAAGGCTCTTGTGATGCACCTCTTAGAACATGAACATGGAGATTTTGGTATATCTTTGAATCCAGAAGCATCAAACACCTCCATAAACCTCTGATCTGAAATTCTAGCCTTTGCAGCTGCAAATCTTTGGTATTCCTCAAATATTGATGTCAAACACCATCTTTCAATCTTCCTTAAACATCCCACTAGACAACCTGTTCGGTGCTGAACCAATCGAAACTATTGTCAGATTTGGAAATCTCTCTATATATGTGCTCGCGCATGTGTTCAGTTGTGTTGCGTGTGTATATATGCATGTATAGCTAATTTGTTGAGAGTCGCATGTATAATTGGGCCAGTTGAGTACTCTTGAACCACCTTCATTTGGGCCAACTAAGCATTGGCCCGGCCAGTTGAATAGACTAACCGGACCAGTCGTTGGAAAAATTTTCAATAAATAAAAAAAAAATCCAAAGCAATCGTACCACTTTAGATTGGTTTGATTTTATTTTCAATCATCATACATTCAAAGTCTCAAAGTGTGGAGAGAAAATGCTTCATTTGTCAAACAACTTATTGACTTACGGTTAAACAATAGAAAAGGCAAATCAATTAAAATGCAATATTTGTAATTTCTTAAAACCAAAAACCAATAGTCTAATATATGTCAATCGGTTTCCTCGGTTTAACCCAATTGAATTACGTAAAACCAAAATCGAACCAAAAACCAATATATAATTTGGTTCGATTTTAAACGGTTTTTATTTGGTTTGATTTCCTATCTAATCAGCTCCTAACAGAACATTAAACATAAACCACACTAAGCATCAGTCCTATCAATGAGCTTATATATATATTATACCTTGCCTCTTTTGCAATGAATCAACAGCGGGTGATTATTTACATCTAGCAAACATCAAATGTATGATAAGAAAGAATACATCAAACAGATCAGCTTTTAAATTCATTGTGGAATACATACCGAGAACAACTTGTAATGCTTCACGAATTGTGGTTTCAGGAATGTTAACAAAAGGTTCCTGCATATATAGATATCACCATGAAAACTGTTACATAACTTATGAGATAATCACTTGAAATGATCATAACATGAAATGATCAGATCGAAAGACTAGAATCTGTACCTTCGTTCCTTCGATTCCAAACTGAAACAGATGTATCCGATTCGCCTTCAAAAACTCAACGTTATGCTCCGGATACGGTTCAGGACACAAATACCTACAAAATCAACACAAATTGGTTACAATATTAATCTATTAATCTCACAATAAACATTAAACAACAATCAATACAAAATCACACACAAAAAGTTCACAACATAAAACAATTCATGTACAAACACACAAAAAAAAAACAGTATTAAATGTCAAATAATATTATATCACTAAATACGTCTAAACATTAGTAAACGGCCAACAAGTTGCGCTGCAAGCCCTCTTTACAACAAAGTACGAATATGCAAAATCACACATAAAACGTGACATACACGATAGATCGTAGACCTAATGTTTTGATAAACGAGAAATTGGCTGAATCAGGGAATCCAGAACGAAACACGCCATTATCGACCATGGAGAAGTTAACCGGAGGTGTGTAAACCTCTTCGCCATTCGAATCGAGCTTATCCTCTAGAACGGTTTCGGTGTTATGTTGCTCATGTTGATCTAGTAGTTTCATTGCAAGTAGAAACAGTTGAGAGAATTTGGCAGTAAATAGTTGCAAGATGTGGTTATATAGGGTGTGGGATGATGGCACGTCATACGTGTCATGTGGTTAGAGGATGGTTAAATATAGCATAGAATAGAGGTGACAGTTTTGGACTTCTTATTACTTCTACGTTTCTATTCTATTGTTTTAATCACCAACTAGATTATACCCCGGAAACGTCCGGGGTTGAGAAATCTAATATGACATATCAATTTTACATATGAAATAGAAAGATGCGCTTTACAGTTACATGCATGAAAGATTCGGGTAGCACCTAAACAAAAACAATTAACAATGTATTTCCAATGTTAACACCTAACCTTAAACAATGTATAACTCTAATATTAATACCTAACCTAAAACAATGTACAACTCCAATGCTAACACATGTTGAAAATAGAATTTATATTTACTGATTTGAACATAATTAGTTACTTACCTATACATGATTAATGAATAACCTGAACACTTTGTGTTTTCTTTTTCCTGTATGAACGAAACCCCACAAAAAATAGTCGTTTTTTCTCCGTTTTTTTTATATAGCAGTATGGTACTCGTTGGAAAGATAATAAAACGCTTGTTAATTTGGTGTAATTTTTTTCTTTAAAAAATCTCGTATATAAAAGATATTAACATTTAAAAATTATGGGAGGAAATATAAGAGATTAAAATTTAAATTTGTTTTTAAATTCTTTTTTCCTAAAATAACTCAATTTAATTTGAGTAGATTATATTTTATATTATTATTTGTTTTTTTTTAATTTGCCACATGGCATGACACATGGCACACTTAAGGGGGAGAATGTATCCTTGAGTGCCATGTCATTAAAATTGCTTTCTTTTATTATATATATAGATTATAGATGGTGTTATATATCAATTATTATAATAATCATTAGTTTTGGAATCCCTATTCTAAGTTTCTTGTACGTTTCTTTTAATCACCAATAATAGATTTATGAAAATCATTAGTTAGTTGTATAAAAATGGATATACGATTACAAAATTTATGAGTTCACTTATTAAGGGTGTAAACGAGCTGAGTCTGAGCTTAACTAGGATTGAGCTTGAATTCGGCTTGAGTCACTATATCAACACAAGAGAGAATCAAGTTCATGCATATCCTGTATTTCATGGTATATTTTTGTGTCTTTTGATAATATATAACATGCTTATTATTATATTAATGTGTTTTAAATTGTTCTATACTGAATTAATTTCTTTCACATCACGCAGAGGAATTCCACTAACAATATTTATAAAAAATATAACGGCTTTAATAATCCTCTAGTTTTTTTATTGGTTTTATATACACATATAACCATAGAAAAGGCATAACTGAACAATTAGTTTCCTAGTTTATTTAATTATTTGGGTTCAGTAAACCATTCAATTTTCCTTACCCCTAATTAATCTAAAGGCGTACGTGTTTTACAAACCAGTGTTGAACTAGCTTGTAGACCATGTTTTATCCACACTATTTCTATCCAAATAGCAGACTGCGTTTACCGGGTACCATTATTGGTTCATTGGTTGTTAGGCCCAATTTATCATGATAACACGTCATCCTCCATGTTAGTCATCTCCACGAGTCCACGTCTCTTCTATCATTTTGTCGTGTCTTGAACGTTAAACCTACGTTATCGCTTTTTCTTTTA
Organism: Ambrosia artemisiifolia; assembly: GCA_032199755.1. NCBI lineage: Eukaryota > Viridiplantae > Streptophyta > Magnoliopsida > Asterales > Asteraceae > Ambrosia > Ambrosia artemisiifolia. The sequence goes on along the minus strand of CM063515.1, from coordinate 48,442,504 downwards.
GCTTAACCAATATTTAAAAGATTTTGTACACCAAATCACCAATTAAAAATCATGTTATAAAGTCAAACTTCTACAAACAAAACAACTTAGATTCATGTATTAGAAACAAGTTTTATTTATTATGTATTATATATTTGTAACTATTGAAAGGGTATAAATGAGGACATTCGAAGAATATGCTGTTTATAAAGGTGGGGGGTATTCTGTCATTTGTTGTAATTGATAGATCTGCTTGCCACGTAATACTGGTGGTTCTTGTGACCCGGTGAGTAAGCAAAGAAAGTGCTACTTTATATAAAAGGAAAAGAAAGCGACCCGAATCTTAGACCGGATCAAATCGCATCATCCGGTTCACTAAATTGAACCCAAAGTGGGTAGGGGTCCATTAGAATTTTGGAATCAGAAATAAATAAAAAATTGCATCTTATCACCCTTTGTTTGCTACACTTGTTGAGTTTTGTGTGAAGTATAAACAATGAGGAGTTTTGTTTTTCCTCAAAATGGTTTTAGAGTAGAAAAACTAAAAAGTGGTTACCATAATGTTTAAAACTGGCAGGATTCAATAGGGATGAGGATACAAGGCCAAATACCGATCCCGTCCCGTCCCGATACCGTAACGAACCGATACCAAACTGTGGGGTTTCCGGATCGGTATCGGTACCCATATTTATGGATTTTCGGTTTCGGTATTATCGGTATCGGTATGAGATCGGTATGATATCGGTATTTTAAGGTAAAATACCGATACCATACCGGTACCGTACCGTATGTGTTCGGTATCAGTATTGATTTTTTGGACTTTTCGGTATCGGTATTGTCGGGATCGGTATCGGTTCGGTACCGATACCGTCCCGAGCTCATCCCTATGATTCATCATTTAACGAAGTTTTTGTTGCTGAACATTCTTTAACGAAGTTTTTGTTGCAGGAACATTCTTTAACAAAGGTTTTGTTGCAGGAAACGTCCTTTCTCACTAACGAGGTTAGTTTTTCTGGAATCCATTCTTGCCAAATCTGAAATTTTCAAACCTTTCTTGCCAAATACGAGGGGGATTTTTTTATTTTTATTTTAATTTGTTTAATTTAAAAAAAATCAGATCTCGCAAAAAAATTAGCCAAACATTTTTAGGGCACATTATCTTATTTTTAAAGGGTTTCTTGAACACATTGCTATCCAGGTTATTGGATTCCACTGTTTTTAGGATAACTTGCTGATTTCTTGAAGTGGGTTTGCATAAAAACACAATCTTTAGTTTGATTTTAACATAAAGGTAGCATCTTTGGGATAAATTAGCTGCATTTCAAGAATGGGTGTATCACATTCAAAGGGAGATAACTGTGAAGCTTTGCATTTATGCAAAGAAAGAAAGACTTATTGTGTAATAAAAAAAAGAACTCACTTCCCCATATATTATCCAACAACAGTTTCCCACCGTCAAACCAACCATCGCCATTGTTTTTCCTCATCGGAACCCTAGGTTCCACCGTCGCCTAAAACACTCCTCGAACCACCACTATATGAACACCCTCACCGTTCACCTCTGTTTTCCCTATATTGGTCTGAATCCTAGTTGTTGCCGTCACCTTAAACCCAATCGGAAACTTAACCTTAACGGGTTTTACCCTGGACCAGTATTCATCTCTCTCGCTTCGATCCCTCCTTCTCCTCTGTTTCCCTCTCTACGCCTCTCTTCCTGATTTCTCATACTCCCTGCTTTTGATTCTCTCTCCATGTATTTGTGTGGGTGTGTGTTTGTTTTAGGAGTAGTGCCGCTAGGAGTGGTGGGGTCACCACCGTGCTCCGCAGTGAACAGTCACCGAAATCCCATCGGTTTCCCTCTATCTTCCTTGGATCTCTCTCTTTTATTGTCTGAAGTGTGTGTGTTTAGAAAATTATATATTTTATAAATATAGTTTTAAATTAAAATTAAAATAAGAAAAATCCCTCTCGTATTTGGCAAGAATGGTTTGAAAATTTCAGATTTGGCAAGAATGGTCCCTAGATGAGAAGTTAACCAGAAAAACTAACCTCGTTAGTGAGAAATGACGTTTCCTGCAACAAAATCTTCGTTAAAGGATGTTCCTGCAACAAAAATTCCGTTAAATGATGAATCCTGCAAGTTTTAAACATTAAGGATGAAATCTGCAATTTTGGGTAAACGAAAATGACGGTTTCTTTAATTTTGTCACTTTAAAAGGGTGTAACTGAAATTACTAGAATCTCACGTTATATATAAGGTTTCAAAATATGTTTTTTTTTACTTTTTTTCAAGTTATTAAAAAGAAGTATATTTTAAGATGCATATAAATAAAATAAGTTAGGTTTGGGACCTAATTTTGTGACATTCGGCAAAAATTATTGTGTTTCCGTACGTAATTAATATATGTAATTAACGGTAATTAAGTGCATTTCTAAATTAATTATATTAATTTAGCCTTTAGAAAATAGCAAATTCCCCATAGGATGCAAAGGAATGCATTTGTAGCTCTGATATGAGGCATGTAAATAGCCACCCAAACTCTTGGAGAGTCATGGCTAGGCACTGGATTGCCAACTTCTATAATGTCGGATTGTAGCAGCCATTTTACCTCAAGATCGACAAACGTTGTACACAAGCCTGGGATACTTGATTTGATATGAGTATGGCTTGTCGTTCTTGGATGAACGATTTGAATGTCCTTGACTGAATTGTTCCATATTGATATGATTGATGTCTGTGGTAAATTGAATTCGTGTGCTTCATCGCCAGAATTTCGATGTGATAGGAATTATCATCCCAGTGTTCGGGGTGCATTGTTCAAAGCCCTTTGGTGGGCATATGCGTACATCTCCAGTGCATTGAGTGACAGACGAAGATAGACACATAATCTTGCCTGAGTTATTCTATAAACGCCCAATAGATCTTGCAGATTTGAGGCTGCTTGGATGAGGTGCGAACCTATTGAGAACTTGTACGAACAAGGCGCTGGACTTAGGAATTTCGAATCGGTAATAGGTGTTCGTTGAGGGTTATACTCTGAGAGGGTGTTGATAAGCATGGAAAATGCAATGGACCAAATTCTCGATACTCCAGTGGCACGGAGATATCTGTCAGAATTGGTCTTGTTATGAATAAGCTCGAACTATCGCAAGAGCTTAGTGGGACTCTGGTTGAATCCCGCAAGTCAACTATGAGGAACTGTTGTCAATTCCTAATATTGTGTTTGTTAGAACGCTAAGAGTGAACCTGAGTTTACAAAGGAAAGAGGAGATCGCGTGAAGCTCAAACATCCTGCCCTGTTTAAGGATACTAATGTAACGGATAACTTGAACCGAATTCCGGGACGGAATTCTCTTAACGGGGGGAGAATGTGACATTCGGCAAAAATTGTTGTGTTTACGTACGTAATTAATATATGTAATTAATGGTAATTAAGTGCATTCTAAATTAATTGTATTAATTTATCCCTTCGAGAATAGCAAGTTCCCCAAAGGATGCATAGGAATGCATTTGTTTAATTAAAGGCATGACGCGCAAATAAACTTGTCCGGAACAGACGCTGGCGATTACCTGGTAACAATTAATTAACTGAAAATGATCCCGGACACCCAGGATATAAAATAAAGGGTATTTTCATGAAATATTATGTGTTTTGGAACTCCAAAACCATAAATGAAAACTCCAAATGCAAATCTCCCGGTAACGGATAAAGTTCGCGTATCACACCCGATACGCATATAACTTATATTTTCACCTAACAAAAGGCTAAATAACTTACCAATACTTAAACTAGGCTATGTTTATGGGAAATTGGAGGCTATATAATGTCCGGATAACTCATAATTAAAATCCAATTAAAACCTGATTATACCCGAAAATATATAATTAAGTTTGTATAAAAATTAGAAGATATTTTGGGATGGGGTGGGGCCCATTTTGACCTCACGTGGCCTGCCCATACCCACCCCAAATCCCACATACAATTTTAGATTTGAAAGCATGGTTTTATGAGATATTTTATTAATGTTGTACTATAAAGATCTTATAAAGATATACATGATCTTCCACATTTCAAAAACCCTAAACTCTTCCATTTTTTTTCTTGTGGCTGTGAGTTAAATCCCTAAGCATTTTCTTCCTAACCCTTGATGGTCCCTCATTATTATTCTTATCATGCCCTATATCAATGTTAAGTTTAAAATCCCTCATGTCCACTTCCACATCATCCTTACAAGTATCCTCACCATCAAAATCACTATCATCACTGTCACTGTCATTTTCCTGACTTTCATCTACATCATCCATACTAATGTCATCATCATTTTTTCCAACATTCTTATGTTTATCATTGTCTATCTTCTTATCTTTATGTTTATCATTGTCTATCTTCTTATCTTTAGGTTTATCTTGTCTATCTTCTTATCAACATTAGACCTAGACCCAAAGAAAGGATCAAAATCCTCACTAAAAGCAGCATCATAAATCTCTGTAGGGGGTAATTCCACTACAAGGGGTGTTGGTTGAGTTATACATTCACCAAATTCATCCATGTAAAAAGTATTTGTATACCCAAATTCAACATAAACCCTCATCACCAAGCTACTGTTATTCCATACAAACTTCACAAATTTTCCAACATCAACATCGTTGCCTAATGTTCTAAGACCAGTATCTAAGTCCCCATTTGGCTCAACATAATGATAAAACCTAACCATTTCAACAGAATAATCTAGCTTCTCTACTATTTGATCTAGTGTGTTAACACAGAAATAATGTTGATTAAGCAGATCAACAAGGCTAACCTTCCCTTCCAAATACTCTCTGCCATTGCCCTGTCCCTATGTGAAATGTCCTCCATGATGCAGTTCAATAGAAAACAACCCATCATATGTGCCTGTTAACAACCAGTAACCTTACATTACTTTATGCTCAAAATTAATATCAAAAAAATTAAAACTTTAACACACACTTACTTACCATAGATACCATCAATATCTTCCTGTTCTAGATCGTCTCGTATGTAAAAGCGTTCATCTCTCACATCAGGGCTTAGTGCCCGACTATTGAAATCCATTGTCGTCTTCGTCTTTGTGTAATTTGGGGCGGGAATCGTTAGGGTTAAGTGTGATGATGATGGGTTTGGTTAAGTGTTCTGTGTGTTATGGAATTCACAGGTATAATATAAACGTTCAAATGGATTGGTGAAGACGGTAATGCCCCACACGTGAGGGGCACGTGAGCTACTTAACCGAGTTTTCTAACTTGGTTTGGCTTAAAGGACATAGGATGTAACAACTGTATAAAACAAAGGACATAAGGAGTCAAAAATTCGAAAAAAGGACATATGATGCAATTTCAGGTAAAACTAAAGGACAATCTGTGTAATTTTCTCTATTTAAAACAAATGTGTGTTGTATTCTGTTGGGTGTGGACTTCAAATTTTATTATTAGACGTGCTCCTTGCTGCTTTATGTTTGAAAGAAAGAGAACAGAGGAAAAAGAGATAGAGAGAGATGGGAAAGTCTTGAGATAGAGAGAGAGGCGAAAGGTAACCAGGAGAAGAGAGAGAGAGGTGGTGGAAGTGGGCCAACAAAAAAAAGATTTTTATATTAATATTAAAAACTTTAGATACCAACTGCTAGATGAAAAACTGACGGCCGTGATTTTAAAACCACCATTCACAGAGTTACTTTTTAAATATAGAGTAAATATATTAAGAGAATGCATATGAATAGTGACTAATTTGTCATTTTGTGTGTTTTTAATTCTTCACCTTTCAGTATTGACACTTACAGTCCCTCTCAAGTTTCTAAAAAAACTTTGTAAAATATCATTTTAACTCCATCAAATTTTTTGTTCTTATTTTTATGTACGTACCTGTTTGGTTTAATTTTTGGACGTACATTTTCTCTTTCGTGTTTTTGTTTTACGCTTTTCCCCAGGATTTGTCATCATTTGGTTGCTACTTTTCTAATACATGTTGGTATAAATTCAACTTCGTCTACGTTCTATGTCACGAAAATAACTTGGTGTCAAAAATACGTGTATTGTATTATGTTTTTTCCCCAGTTTTGGTCGTTGTTCATTTATCCATAACCTGTTTAGTGAAGCTCCATCAAGGAATCCCCTCCCCTTGTCTCAACAAAAAAAAATTAGACACATTAGTAATACTCTAGATTAAACTATCCTAGACCACTAAATAGGAAAGTGTACGTATCAAATGTGGTATAACCTAATCAAGTTTAGATATTGAACCCGTTGGACACAACTAGAAAGCTAAACTAGACTTAATTAAACTGGTTTTAAAGTGAACTTGGCGGTTTTGTGAAGTAAAAGTAAGTAAACTTAAAGAAGGCTTAACTAACAAAGAAAACATGATAACTAAGTATAAATCAAAGGTGGAGAAAGCACTACCCAGGTCTAGAATCATGCTTGAAAATCAGATCTCTCTCGTCTAAGGTAAATATGATGGAACCGGGATTAATTAATGATACGACACCTTCAAACAACCTAGTGGATTTCTCCTGCAGGAATTCCTAAGGTACGTCTGAAGCTACCGGTTGGTTATATCACCTCTCGGTCTATCCAACAATACTAAAGTGCTCAAAAGATTGAATTATCTTTTTAACTTTCCCAATCACAATATACCCTAAAGTGCAAGGAGTAAGCTAAAGACACTTGATAAGATACAGAATAACAAAGCATAGAAGGAAACCTTGGGGAACCTCCTCTCAAAGCGCTCTGACCTAAATTCCTAATACCAAAGACAACCCCGGCTACCTATTGGATTTCTCCTATCTAGAATAGGCTAAATGCCCTCTAAACTCCCACTTGATGTTCATACGGAATTAACCGACAAAACCACAAACTAAGTCACATACACAAAGTAAGTAACCCTAATACGCATCCCTACATGAAAAACATTAACTAAGACGCATATGGAACAATAAAGAGCTCGTAAATCAATCTTAAGTATGCATACATGCATCAAACCAAGTGAATTCATGTTGTTTACAATACTATTAATCCATCAACAATCAACAAAATCCCAAAGAAACCAAAAATAAACAAACAATCATCATAAACCTAGGTAGTTTAGTGGTCTAGCTAACAATAATCACGAAGAACAAAAAGCAAATCATAAAAGTCATGCCAAACATTATATTAAATCTGAAAAACACAAAGTAATTCAGGAAAATCACTTAACAGTACGCAAAACCTTCAATCCTAGCATCCTGCAATCAGTTGTGGCTTCCAAAAGCTAATCTCCTATTGAACATCTTCAAATATGTTCCTAATATTGGGCTAGGTTTGCTTGTGTTGTTTAAATAGGTGAAAACCTATTTTTTCCCGACTTAAGTCTTTTTCTTATGTCACGAAAATGAAATGGGTGACTGCTCGCATGTTGTTAAAGACAAAATAGTCATGTGGTGATTTTTCCAAGATTTGTGTTCTACACGTGTTGCGAAGACCTATGCCTTAGTTTTTTGCGTTCCTCTAAGAAACTAAATCCTGATTTTCTTTTTTCTTCTTAAAGTCTTCGTTTTCCTCCGTTTTTGCGATTTCAACATCTTCGTATTTCAACCCTCTTTCATGTAGTTTTCCAATTTATTTTACAATCTATTTATGTTTTCCAAAAACACATCCAAGCTCCTATCATTTCCCTCGTGTGCTTGTTTCTTCATGATATAAACACGTTATAATTATTTTTGCACATTAACACTTACAAAATATAAACCCAGTAAAAAAAGAAATAAATATACAAAAATGACTCTAAACTATACACAAAACTATACAAATACATAGGGAAAATACATGTGTTTTGCAACACTTCAATGTCCATTAACAAACTTGACTTGATTATATTAATTATCACAAGATTGGAAACTCTTTAAACTTATTCTTACAACATTAGGATTAAAAATCAAAGTAGAAATGGGGTATAATAAGAGAATAATCCAGATGATGACCGTGTCATTCCGATCATGCAAAAATCTAATTAACCTGGTAGCTAGGGTAAGTCAGTATCGTATCAACCAGGAATTGAATAGGTGGTCCATATTGCACGTTTTTATTAATAATACTAAAAACTTAAATGATCTGAACTTTGGATTTGGTTGGAGTGATTGAAAAATTACTAAAATAAAACAAATCGATTTGTACACAAATATTAGTAAATGGATCACATCCGGGTTCAAGTTTCAACAGTCATTAGGTAATCCCATAATATAAATTTGACTTCTTATAAAAACATATGATTATGTAGGTTTATTGTCACATATTACCAATCAAGAACACCAACATTCGTCTATCACAGGTAAATGGTGCAAGAAAACCTTCACACAATGAATCTAGCATAATTGTATGCAATAAAGATTAAGAATAATGAATACACCCTAACACATAACTAACATTAATAGCAATTATCATATCACAATATCAATGATGCAAGAAAATATTAACCAAGGTGATTTCACAACAATACTAAACAACTGATCCATGTAAATAACCAAATAATTATAAGAATTGGTGTTCAAATCAATGACGTGAAATGATCTCTTAAACGAACAAAATTTTATGCCCATGAATGATCATAAAACAAACTACCAGTTCATGAATATGTGAAATGAATGACACATGTTGATTTTGCAATCATTGTGTCCTTCTTGTGTGAGCCAGAACGTTCAACGAATGTCGTTCATTTGCCTCTTACAAACAATGCGTCAAATTCCCACAGCAACCAACGGCCCCCACTCCCCCGCTCCAAAAAAAACATGTGATCCCCAGACAACCAAAAGGCTGTTGTCGTCTGCTCGTGAACCTTTTTTAATTCCTTTTTCGGTTGACCATAACATCTTGCCCCAATAGCTTTGTTGTACCAATCTCCATAACAAATTATGACAGCCCAAGTAAATGAGATTCAAAATTAATTACACAGATAATACTTTGGTTTACATATTTTGCCATTTTCATACATATTTATTGAAAATTATACTATTGTCATTGGTACCAACTTTACAAAATGATTTCACCATTAGTACATCAGAAGTACTAACCATGTAACTACTTCTACAACTACATGTACTAATAATGAAACAATTTGTCAAATGATGGCAACCTAATGTAATTACTAGTAAATATGTATGAAAATGACAAATAGATAAAGCACTGGTACTAACAATGTAATTAATTTTGAGATTTATGTTTTTAATTGATTTATGCCATGTAATCTTGATCAATATTCTCTAGAATTACTTGCACAATTCACAAGACTTTTAATTTGCATATGTAATCAAATTAGCAACAATTTAATCCATTATTCATTGCAAAATCATGTTGATTAATTATCATTTGTGTAATTTACCGTGTAAACTCTTTTAGTCATCTTTAACTATCAATAATTAATTCATTAGTTGTTAAAACCTACACAAGAATGATGGTGTTGGTTAGTTTAGATAAAATTTAGAGTTGTAGGAGGCCAAAGGTTCAATCCTTATGGTGTGCAAGTTAAAAAAAAACTAAAGTCACATATTTTGTAGTAAAATCAATGCTTTTTATTGTAATTAATATAAAGATCGCCCATGAATAAGCTTGGGAGCATCTTCTCACTGATGAGGTTTGATGGTGAATGAGAAAAGGTTCTCAAAAACGGCTTGAGTCACAAAGGCATTAACCATCTAAGAACGATGACTCAACAGATAAATCCATGTGAAACGATTAATATCATCGATGAATGTGATAAAGTATCGATATCCAGATATCCAGTATAGATACAACAAATGAAGCACCCCAAATCTCACGGTGAATAACATGTAAAAAACGGTGTAATGTGATACTGTGGAAGTAAATGGTAATCTGGGTGATTTCGATAAACTACACGCAACACAATGTGTAGGCATAGATTATGTGGCGAATCAAAAAGGAAAATCTAGACATCATAGTATCAGACGGATGACCCAACCGGGAATGCCAAATCTCACGAGAACCAAATGTGAAAGCAGCAAGGGAATATAATTGACGTGGACTACCACATGTGTGGTAGAGGAGCTATCCATCAAGAGTAACAACTATAAGATGATCAATCACTAATTGCGTGTTCGATAAAAGGTTATTGGCTAGGCCAGGAACCATAAGTAGATGTCTAAGAGCAAGACTACGATAAGATAAGTGGAGTAATTCTGTACTAACATGAGAAATAGTGAGATACATACAATTTCCATCAACTTTCTCAGAACCAGTATATGAAACTGAGTTGTGGCGCCAGAGTCAGAAATTCATGATCCACACGCCCGCAAATATAAGAAAATTAAATTCAAAATGTAAAGAGATGATTGATGTATAGAAATATTTATAGACCAGATTGTAAAATGATCAGACCCAAATCCATCAACATTAGTTGGGCCAAAACTTGGTGGCCCCTCTACCATATCTGTACAAATAGAATAGCCTATTTATACAGAATGGTAAAGCGGCCGTAAGCCCTACAGCCAATCCAGCAGCAATAACGGAAGCGGCAGAAATCAGTGGATTCATGATAAGTTCCTCGTACCAAAAAAGAATGGTTAATGATACATTCAACCAATGAACTATGACTTAATTATTCCATTGCTACGATTCATCCAGTCAAAGTAACTACGAACTTCGAATTCAAGTAATAACATTCTTGAATCATCAAAATGATTTTGATGTCTCTTTTTTAGCTTCTTTCAATACAGTATTTGTGAATCCATACAACTTTAGTTTTTCCGTTTCTTTGTCCTGAATCGCTCTTTGAATTCTTTGATTTTTTATTGACTTCATCCGTTTATTCAACTCACAGTCACAGATGAGACAGAAGGATTTCTATAGAATCCCCATCTACATTCACATTCGATTAGTAGGGAAAATTAGATATATCTTTAGGTCGCATATAACTAGTCAATATCTAATATCACATATACATGTCTTTCTTCCACAATTTAAACCAACTCTTCCTTCATCTTCAATTCAATTTGATAAGGATGCGTCTAGCCCTTGACAAGAGTTAACTTATAGCCATTCAATTCCATCGACCTCCCCTCTACTAATAGTGGCTGCGTAAAGGAAGTTCCATAATGTTTCAATACTTCATATTTATGATGGCCCATAATTTTTTCATACTCCATATTTATGATGAACAGGTGATGGGCTGGAGCCCAATATGGAACCAATAAAATTACGAAGATTCTCGGATCAAAAGAAGAGGATCCAGGCCTGGTTTGTGTGATATGCGAGTCAGAAACAAAAGCAGATGTGATTATGTGAATCCAAGTGCTCCAATATTATCACCCCAATTCGAAACCCTTGATCCAAGGTCCACTAGATGAGCAACAAAATTGAACCGCCCATTACCACCATTAGAGCCGAAGCCGGGAGAAATTCTAGACCCGGTATCCACAACATTCGGAACTCTAGACCCGATAATATGAGATTTTAAAAGTTAGAGAAGAAGTTTACCCGAAAATCAAGAAAATGATCGGAAAAGTAAGCTTGGCTCTAGTACATATGCAATGCACTCTCCATATATAGAGATGATGATAATGATGGAGAGCCGTGGATGTAATTATATAACACACTCATGGTACAGATTGATGTACCTAATAGGTCTGGTAACAAACTCTATACTATTGCATTAGACACTAATAACAAGTATCACTTGTTTTAGTAGCTTAGAGAATTACTTTGTAAAAATACCTTTCTATATTTTTATGACTCCTAGAAACTCCATTAATTTTCAATCACATTAAGCTGCATTATCATTCACTTTTCAACGTTAATTTGATTCAATAGGCATACCATTATAAGGTTAGGATCAAATACACAGTGAAATAAAAAATAGGAAGTCATAGGAAGGGTATCAAACTGACTCCGATTGAACTCATTCAAACGGCGTTTGAATCGTCTTATCGAACCCTACGACGTTAGTTTTTAGGTCTTCGTTTTTTGGGGTTTTAGCTCATAGTTTTTAGAATATGCGTTATATCATTGTCTTTTATGTACCATTGTGTTTTTTTCTAATTTTTATCATTGTGTCATATTTTCAATTTATTGTGTCTTTTTTCTTTAGCATTGTGTTACATTTTTTGGCTCATTGTGTCATATTTCATTATCTATTGTGTTTTTTTATCCTTGTCTTTTTTCTTTAGCATTGTGTTACATTTTTTGGCTCATTGTGTCATATTTCATTATCTATTGTGTTTTTTTATCCTTCTCACCCTTCTTATTTTTATTACACTCTGTAGAATAACTTGACCCTACCATTATATTAAACAATAGATATTCAGGTCAAAAAAGATTAAAAAGAAAAAAGTTAGTAGAAACTCGCATCTAGGTCTTCACCTAGAGACAAAAATGCCTGTCATATTCACCGTCTCGTATTTTAGTATTTATACATGTCACACTTCCATTTATATGCACTCGATACGCCCACTCCTCTAACAAACCGCATATAAAACTTCTTCAACCTACTAATGCTAAACAGGTCGTGTTCTCTTATTGATAGGTCGAACCTAACATTAGTATGGAAATTTATAGAAGGCCGAAAATTGTTTCGCACACATGAACCCGAACATGACACGTGTATTTCCGGTTGACACGAACACAACTTGTTTAACCAACAAGGAAAGGACTATTTGTTTATTTATTTTGCATATGAGCACTTTAAAATTCTAAGTTTACATATTATTTTTGTTTTTTTAACCAACTTTGTTTATACTATACCAACTTACTTTTAAGCTTTTAAAGTTTGACTTAAAATGTAGCCAAATAGTTTAAAATATTGTACAAACACATTTAAAAAAAATATGATAGTTAAACAAGATCCTAGGTGCAAACCCAAACTATCCCGAATCCGTTCAAACTAAAATCAACCTCATGAGTTGGCGTTAGGTTAGACATTATATGAGAAATTCAAATTCTTTTTAGCTCAACGTGATTGCTCGATCAGGACTGAACCCCTTCAAACTAAAGCAAAACTTGTGAATTTCGAATATACAATGTCCCCACCCCTGTATCAAACTTTTGATTTTTTTTTCCTGATCAGCAATTGGGCCGCTGGCCTGGCAACCAACAAACTTTTCAGGGTAACTCATCAGTGTGATCAGTAAGGAACCCAGCTCGTCGGTTATACAAGCCCATCAGAAAAATATGTGTTCGCAATTGCATTTTACTAAAAAAAATGAACTAATTAAATTTTAAGTAAGATAACTTGATAACTCGTGTTTTAGGAACTAAAGATAAAATAAGTTCAGTATAACTCTACAAATAAGTAAAAATAATTCTTTTTCTTTTTAATTGTTTTGTCTCTTCAATTATCAGCGAAAAAAAGTATATATTGCTCATATGTGAGATTTATCAGCCAAATATATATATATATATATATATATATATATATATATACATATACATATACAGGTAAAGTATATGGAGGAAACCCTCCTTATTTGGTAAACTCTGGAAACTCTGACTTCCCAACATTTTTTTTTTTGAAAAAAATAGGGTATGTAATATACATTTTTTTAAGCATTTTGAGCCAAAAAAATCGAAAAAGCGCCGAACGGTTTTTTTTTTTTAAAATAAAAAACGTCTACTGTTTACATATAGTTAACACATGGTTAACACCTGTTATTAGCGCTTAACATGTGTTAGTCAAAATTTTATTTATTTTTTTTAAAAAAACTACTCGGCGCTTTTTTAATTTTTTTGGCCCAAAATTCTTAAAATCATGTATATTACTTGCCCTATTTTTTTCAAAAAAAAAAAAATATTGGGAAGTCAGAGTTTCCAGAGTTTACCAAATAAGGAGGGTTTTCTCTACAACCATTCCCTACATATACATATACATATATATATATATATATATATATATATATATATATATATATGGTAGGGATCATACGAGAACCAACTTTAGGTAGAGAACCAGTATGAACACGGGGCATTAATGTAAATATCACTAAAGATTAACAAAATTGTTGATAATAATACCAACATAACTGATTGATTGTTGCAGGCAACATCATCGTGAATGATAAGATTATTATCAACAACCTTCAGATCCCTCCAACCTCATTCCCAACATCCTAAATCACCGTCTACCAATCCTCCAGTTTCATCTCCGTCACCGTCAAATACGACGTCTTTTGTGTCCTTTCAATCGAGATTAAACCCTAATTGGTCTGTATACCTAATCCTCTCCACCAATTCCCCAATCAAAACTTACGTCGGCGTTAGCAACAACTTATTTCGCTGGTATGTATTTTTTTTTTCCTTTTTCTCCTACAATTATAGATTTTATAATTTTTCATTATATTAAAGTAATATTGGGATTTATGGTTAGAAAACCAAATGCTGTTTTAATTATGATGTAAGTAGGACGGTGGGTGCAGAGGAGTTTGAATGATTGTTTTTGGGTTATTATTGTGGGTTTGAAGGAGAAGAGGGTGCGGAGGGGGGTGGTAGTGGTGTAAGGGAGGTGCACCGTGGTGGTGGGGGTTGAGGTGGTGGTGGTGACAGCGGCGATGTGTGGGATAATACTATGTGAAGGAGGAGTGTTTTGTTTGCTGTCAAGTGTTAAAGTGTAAAGTTAAGTGTGTGAATAATATTGTTTGTTTTGTGGTAATGAAACTATGAAATCATGTTTACTCAACTGTGATCGCTGTTACCAGCCTATGGTGGAGTTTGGTGATGGCTGTAATGGCTCCGACAGTTACTACCGTGTTCGTTTCGTAACTCGTGTCAGGAATCAAGGTTCAGCCATTTTAAACTACCAAAGAAATGCTCTACTCTTAGTCCTTCCGGCAGTTCGATCTATTGTAAGTGTTATCAATTTTTGTGGGTTCTTTAGATAAATTGGTTGGGTTGTTTTTTTTACAGTATGGATATGTGTATTCATTGTATTACGCACCATTAGGATCATTTATATTGATGCACATGTGCATGATTTATATGGAAATGCACATATGCGTTAAGATTTATTTCTTGTTATCATTACGGTCATTCATTTTACGCACATGTGCATATGTTAAGTTGTATTGAAAAAACTAACGTTAATGCACATGTGCATTGAGATTGAAATTTTGGTTTCCTTATGTGTTGTTTATTATTTGTAGTTAAAGAAAGGAAACAAAATAGAATAAGGTAACTTTTGTCTTAGAATCGAGGGAGAAAGGGTAAAAAAAGTTGTCAAATGCGATTGAGGACGATGACATAATCGTTGATCAGTAAGTTAAAGAAGGTCGTTATTATTTACTTAAGCAATTTAGATATATATGCACATGTGCATATATGTATATTTTCCATGTTAACTAATAAATGTTAATTGATAGTTGTTTAAACACACGAACAATGTGATAAATTTGTGAAATATACAATGTTCAGGTTGACGGATGACAAAACAAGGGAGATGTTAGATAAGGCATCAATGAGGTGTGAATAGTGTTGGAAGAAGATAAGTAAAAATGGAAGAAGATGAAAAAGGGACAAAAAAGCATTCAAAGGGGGCACTGTTGGAGAGGGCGTGAGGTTGTGAGATAATTATAAGTTTTTAGGTAGGTGGTCAGTAGTAACATGGTTGGATTGTAATATTGGATATTTTTGTTGTTATCGTTTTTTATTGTGTTGATGCGTTTGTTAGAAACTACATGTAGTTGTATGGTAAAAACAGATGGATACACAAAGTTTGTTATTTGAAGAATGATGCATGCACATATGTATATTTTGGGTGGTCTTATATGGTGGTTGATATGTTTATTAAGTTTGTGATTATTATTTTAGTGTATGTAAATTGATACGATAAGAAAATTGACATATGCACATGTGCATAATTATAATTACACCCCCACCCCCTAAAAACCTAAACCCACCACCCCATCCCCCCCGCAAAAAAAACCTAACTCTCCCTCCCACCATATACAAAAATTAAGCCCTAAAGCTAAACTCATCAAAAAAATATAACTATAACAATGAAATGCACATGTGAATGCAGTACACGTTTCTTATTTTATAGTTCTTATATAGAGTTGTTTGAACTTTATTTATGTTTGTTGTCATACACATGTTTTATTTTCAATTTATGTTATAATATGCATCATTAAACACTTGACGAGTTCGAGTGTATTTTATATATCACTTTGCGTCCATTTAATGACCATTGAATAGAATTTGTGACCCATTATATATCTGTATCGCGTCCATTTAATATCATTTAAGTATGGTAATTGACAATTCATTCAAAAATGTGATTTAATAGTGAAATGCACATGTGCATACGGTGTATTTCCAACGAAATGCACATGTGCATCAGGGATGACGTCATATGACGTCATAACAGCCATTTTTTTATTTTTTTTATTTTTTTCGAATTATTAATGCAAAATAATAATTTTGGTGTTTTTACTTTTTTTATTTATTTAGGTTATATAATTTTTTTATTATTTTTTTTTATTTTTTGATGGAGGGGTTTTTGTAGACACCCTTTATATTTGCAAAAATGCCACCTGTTCACACTGGTTCTTTGGTTCTCTCCCTAAATGGTGGTTCTCAAATGATCCAAATCCTATATATATATACATATATATATATATATACATATATATATATAGGGTGGTTAAAATAAAAACCCACTCAAAATGAAGAAACCTTGTAAACCTTATGAGAGCCATTGATCTAAAGTGATCAATGGCCTAGATTCATTCCATATTATTTTAATAGATTTAATAAGGTAGATGACAAAATAAGGGCACAATGGTCAAATGCCACCTTCTTCTATCTCCATCAAATCAATCATCTCTCTCTCTCTCTCTCATTCTCTCACTAATCTTCTCTTTCCAACATTCTCTCTCACACTTTTTTCTTGACAAAATCAGAATTTTAGTTTATTAAAAAAACTATTTTATTTATCAATAAAGCATAATCAGATTCACAGATTCATAATATTGTTCCAGCACCAGTGTTGTTACGTACGTAAAATCCGTCACGACAGATTTATATTAATTTAAAAAAAATCCTGACCTGTTAATTTTTTTATTACAACATGTTTGTTTTGGTTTTACTGTACCAGCACCAGAGTTGTTGCATACGTAACGAAAGGTCCATATGGTTATCTTTTTTGATATTCACTACTTTTAAGATTCATATGAAATTAAGATTCAAATGACAACATGAAAATTATATTACAATGAAACTGTTCTAGGTTTGTAACATATGTTAAGATTCAACAGCCGATATCATTTTTGTTAAGTAGTGCTACATTGCATTACAATACAAAAAACTTGCAAAAAACATACTACTAAAAAAAAGCGATACATCATATTGTTCATCTGCCTAAAACATACTACTCAAAAAATATATTACAGTGAAACTGTATCAACAACAAAACATTGAATTAAAGATTCATACCCCGCCCTTGCATGCAATAACCCCGACATCCCGCACTGCAACCAACAGTAGCTGACGGCATCCGATAACCATACTTTGCATAAAAAGCCCACTGTTCCTCAGTATAACCTATACCCTCTCATTCAGCCCTAATACGCCCACCTTCCGGATACGTGAACGGCAGCACGGGTTTGTTAAGCTTAGGTTCATATGGTTCTTCATATTCAGCCCCTGGGTCTGATTCGTAACCAACCACCCATTCAGGTGGGGGTGGTTCAGGTACAAATGCAATGTCCGGTTCATTTTGAGGTGGCTCGTGTACAATTGGGATGAGATGGTGACGGGCCTCAAAAACCTCCCAAGGTGGAGTGCTGGGGTTGGAATCCATGCTTTGACTAAAAACAGGACCTGTAACGTATGTTATAGCAGAGTAAGTGTTGACATTGGAAATATGAAACAGGGAAAAAAACTATTCTCTGTTAAAAACATATAGGTAACAGAAAAAAACTAATACATGCAAAAAACAAAAAAAAAATCTATAACTAAAGGTGGAAAAAACACGATTGTTACATGTGTAGCAGGGTTTTTTTCTGGAAACACAGACAAACTTCTGTAGTCTGCACCCAGCATCCATTTCTTGCTGAATTAGAAAGCAAACTTTGACTGCAAAACAGATACGCTACACACGTAACACCCGACCTTCACACAGAAAAAAACACCCCCTAAAAACTAAAATCACAGAGAAAACACAAATTACAACGTTCTGAAAAATCATTCTGAAAACAAATACCAACACATTTTCTGTCTTTAGTTATAGATAAGCCTATATCAGAAAACACACAAAACAGACATTTTCTGTAAATAAGACATAGGTAACATAAAAAAAACTCATACATGAGAAGAGAAAAAAAATAGACAGACATGGTGCAAGAACACACGAGTATTACATGTGTAACAGGAAAAATACAGACAACAGTTATCTAGTCTGCAGTGAACAGAGAACAGGGTTTGATATGCTAGAAAACAGAAAACATAATATGGCTGCGAAAAAAAAGATATGCTACACACGTAACAGTCTAACTAAACACAAAGATTATACGAAAGTATAGACGATAAAAACACCATAACTTAACTTGAATTCTCAACGCTAGGCTCCAAAGACATATAAGTGTTCGATTACACTCAGAAAATTTACTATTATTTTACTATTATGTTCTAAACGTAAATGACTTTATATTATATTAGTGGTTTTCCATAATCAATCATCAAAAAAAAAAAAAAAAAAATCCTTTTCGATGGTTTGAATTACAAAAAAAGATTAATAAAAAGTCTAAACTTGATTATTATAATTTATCAGAAATAGAATTTATCAAACAGGGGTCATTTTTCAAAAATAGAATTTCACATTTGTGTTTGTATAAAAAACAGAAGTGATTAAACAAACAAAAAATATAGAGATCAGTTGGGAAAAAGAAAAGGGAACAAGTGGGTTTATGGAGACTAGTATTACTTGAACATAGATTTGATTCCAACTTAGTAAAAAAATCAAACATAAAAGCAACATGGAAGGAGATACAAAGATGGAAATAAACAAACAAATCAAAATACCTGGTCGTCTTCTCCGGTGGGCTTCTCCGACGGTGTTGCCCGGTCACCACCGATCGTGGTGTTGGTTGTACAATGATGCTGATGACGTGGCGATGATATTGTTGGAGGTTGAAGATGACGATGATGGTGTTGGTGGTTCAAGGTTATGGTTTCTTTGGCTTAAAAAAAACAGAGAAAGAGAGGATGAGGGGAAAGGGTAAGGGGGAGGGAAGATGAAAATTTGAAATGGGAGAGAGAAAGAAAGGTTTACATATGTGGTGGGGTGTGCTAAATTACCAAAATAACATTTGCTTAATAAAAAAACAATAAAGTTTATGGACTATGTGGAGCAATGTGGTCCACTCATTGGGTTTGCAAGAGTTTCTTCAAAATTTTGGGTTTCCATTACCCCTTTAGCCTATATATATATATATATATATATATATATATATATATATATATATATATATATATATATATATATATAGTGCTTATGTGTGAGATGGGGAAAGTTCAATTGAGAACTCATAGTGAGGGAGAGAACTCGAGAACTCCTACTTAAATTAAGAAAAAAATAAAAAAAAATCATAACTCAAAATTTAAGTCAAAAAACAAAAATCTGGTTCGGAGCTTCTCTTTCCCACGTCATCCCTGTTCAGAAAAAAAATAATAAATAAAAAAATAGGTGACTTCTAATGCACGTGTGTAGTAAATGTTCGGTTAGCTTTAGGGTTTAGTTTTATGGTTTAGTTTAGCTTTTAGGGTTAGTTTATTTTAAGTTTAGCTTGTAAGGTTTAGGTTTTTAAGGGTGGGGTGGGGGTGGGTAGGGTGGGTTTAGGTTTTTTGGTAAGGGGTTAGGTTTTTTGGTAGGGGTTAGGTTTTTTGTTGTGGCAGGTGGGGCTTAGGTTTTTGGTAGGCGGTGGGTGGGGTGGGTTTAGGTTTTTGGGTGGGGGGTAGATGGGTGGTTTAGGTTTTTGGGTAAGCGATTTAGGTTTTTTGGTGAGGGTGGGGGTGGGTGGGGTGGAATTAGGTTTTTGGGTGGGGGTAAGTTGGGGATGGGGAGTTTAGGCTTTTGGGTTATACTACACATGTGTAATAGCGTTTTTTTGGTGTGTGTTTTTTTTTCTGAACGGGTATGACTTGGGTAAACGGGCCACAAGTTGCGCCGCTACCCCCTTTTGAATAGAAAAACCTACTCTATTAAAAATAAAACTTAGGTCCTTCGTCGCTGGAGAGTTGCTCTGCACCACCTTTTGAACTATTTTTAAGAACCGGATTGCCTCGGGGGCTAACCCTCCAAATGTGTCAAAAGCAAATGGCACAAAAACGTGTAGGTTCTCTAGACATGCAGCTTCATGTTTGACAACTTTCTGGGATTTTGCTCTCAAGGCTGCTTGCCCTGCCACAAAACTCGAATCTCGAAGTCCCACCAACGGAGACATTCCTGTGAGATCAACGCACGCATGCTTGCCTTGTGCCCACCCGAACACGAGGACATCTGTTGGCCTTAAGGTAGACCGTCCTTCTAGGGGGTCCGTCAAAAAGTTAATCGGGGCTTCTTTCCTAGCCGAAATCCCCGCCCTTCGCAAGACGTCCCATAAAACATCCCTGACCAGATCATGTCTGTATTTAAATCCGGGCAGCTCCTTACAGTGAAGGGCACGTTCCCCAAACTTATCTAAACATGTTTTTTTGCAAACTGGACACGGCTCGTCAACTGGGAACATGGGAATCATGAGCCTGTATTTAAGGATAGCCCGGTATTCAACAGTTGACATGTGTTGCCCGAGCCCCCTAATAGGAAGGGCAGCCAAGAAATCTTGAGCATGCGCTACTTTGAGGCATTCAAACACCACTTTCTGACGCGCAGTCATGGAAAACTTCTCTCCCATAGTCTGAAGGGTTTCACAGTTAAACGCACTCGCCAAGAACTTTTGAGGTTTGTTGGGGGCGGTGTCCTTATCCATAAATCCCCCCAAATCCGAATCAGAAAGAGAGCTGCGAACGGTGTCCAAAGCAAGCTCATAATCCAAGTCCATCTCCACTATCCTGCTGTTTCGTAAGATGTGGTCTTGCAGTCCCCAGGACTACGCTCTAGAGGCCACAAAAGCATATGCAGACATGTCTTCTGCCGAACACAGACCAAGACCTCCCAACCGTATCGGTAGAGACGCTAACCGCCATTGAAGATCCCCAAAGAACGCCCCCCCACAAACTACATTATCTTCGACTGCTTCACGAAGCCCTTTGTCGAAAATGGATATGGCTTCATCAGCAAAGGCTGGTTGACATGTCCGAAGGTCAAACAACAGTTTAGCAACACCCATACATGAACGGAGCAGCAAAAGTTCACTTTGGGGCTCCCCCAATTTCTGTAGAGAAACCATCAAATCCACTGCCTGGCAAGCCCTTTTAGCACCCAAGGATCTAATATATCCGTCGTCTCGACTAACAGCACCCCCTAGGAGCTTCACACCCCCCTCTGGTCTCCCGATATCGCTAGGAAATAAACCAGGCTTCACTTTTTCCCCATTGCACGATGGCCAAAAAATTTCACTTTTCTTAATATTAAGAGTAAGGCCTAGATTCGGCCCCTCAGCTCGGATAATATCAAAAGCCTTAGCCACTTCCTTGGCCTCTCCCATAATAGTGCCATCGTCGAGGTACCAAGCATGAAACGGGAGGGAGCAACACTTTTCTAGCCGACGGATCAACGGGTGTAGAACAAGAGCGAAGAAAAACGGCCCCAATGGGTCTCCCTGTTGGACCCCAGTGGAGGCCTCAATACAATAATCACGCACATAAAGCCTAGCAGGTTGGCATACATGAACTGAACCCAAGGGTAGATGGATGGGCATCGGACGCTCACTTCCCGCAGTAGAATCGTCCTGTCAACCAAGTTGAAGGCGTTCGAGAAGTCGACCGTGAGCATGGCCAAGGATCCGTCATCGTGGAACGCATTCAAAAACCTATTCGCACTGTGGAGAATGGCCTTGGCCCCGTTGGGGACCCCCACCCCAAATTGATAATCACCTAAGTATGTCGCCATCTCTTTCCCAACTTTACGCATCGCGACTTTAGAGACTAACCTTCTCCAAATGGCCCCAACAGCAATAGGCCTAATTCCATTATCAGGCTTGAGCAACGAAGTTAAGGGGGCAGATGCGATAAACTCCGCAAGAACTTTTGGGCAAAGCCCCCCTAACAAAATGTTAACCACTTCAATGATCGCCAAAAGTAAATCAGAGGGTGGCGAGGCCCCTTGCCCACACAGGGCATCTAAAATATGTTGAGCTCTGAGGCCGTCCCTCCCACACGAAGTCCCTTTAGGGAAGGATTTAATACTCCCTAACACACAATCAGGATCACCTTGAAGAGCATCCTCAGATGTTAAGGCATTAGGCAATGTAGGGGGTTCGGTAATGGGGTGTTTATCAATCAGGGCCTTCAAGGTGGAATCCCCAACTGGGGCAACCCGGAGGAACATAAAACCTTAACTGCGGCCGTGAAATGGCCATAGGCAACCTTCCGCAGAGAGTTCTCGAGTTCTCTCCCTAAAATGAGTTCTTTATTGAACCATCCCCTATGTGAGAGTACACAAATCATAACGAATTTCGGTCTTTTTACATTTTACTTATTGTAATAATGATTTTTAAATGTGAATTTATTTAATGAGTGTTTTGTATCATGTGTTGCATCAACTAGATACAAAATATTAGACTAATTATAAATACTAAAATCTAAAATGTAAAAGGTATAACTTCACTAATCTTAACCAAATCAGACAATTACAAGTAAGCTTACGGTACTATCTAATCTAGGAGCAACTTAGGTGGGCGGGGTGCTTACCGTGAAGTATCTGTAAAGCACCGGTAACAAACCAATCGCAACCCTACCCATCAGCAGCACCATCGGTGAAGCAACCCACTGGAGCTCATAGTTTCCCTCTCTCCTCTGCATCTCTCTCTCTCTGTCATCTGCAACCGTGACTGCACCCATGAGATAGACCACGGAAACCCTCCACAGGACTACCAGAATCTCACTACCCGTAATCACGGCGCTAGTAAACCCCTGCTAGTAGTGGGATACCGGTGCCATTTACTGGTTGCTACCCTGTCCCCACTTATAGATAAACAGTTGCAATTAACGTAAAGAAATCTATCATATTGTTGTAGTTCAGATATCTTATAAGTACTCTATAACATATTTCAGTTTGACTTTGAATTTGTTAAAACCATTTGATTTCTATCTATTTGAAAAATTTTATACATATCTTTAATATAATTTATGTAGTTCCATTCCCAGAGGATAAATATAGTGGTTTAACTAAAAAAATAAAAAAACAAGGGTGTTTGAAGTATGTTGGTGGTGAGTGCCCATCGGTGCCATTTCGCTATGCATATTCTAAAAGTGAACATTAGATTTTGCATTGTACTCTATCCTGTCCAAACAACTAATCCACCATACTAAAAAATATTATGCGTGTCTTTTGTTACTTATTACAAAAACATTAATCTTATATTTTAAGTTAACTTGAAATACGACATATTAAAAAAGCATGGCGATGTATGGTGGATTGCTTAGGTGTGTTGGTTTTGATGATGTATGCTTCGAGTTTTTCGTTTTTTCGATGTACTTCTAGCTTCTTGCTAGTTTTTTGGTGAAATAAAAGTCTTCTTCTCCGTTAAAAAAAAAACGCATGGCACATTAAAATATATGCCTGCTGTTCAAAAATAATAAAGAAAAAATAAAAATATTTAGATGTTATAAAATATTATAAACACTAAATGTTGTAAAATGAAAATGAGATAAAATGTTTGTGGTGTGACATAACAACAAAATGGTAATGATGATAGTTTATAGAATATGGATTGTAGACTTGAACCGTCAATCCACCATCAAGTGTACAAACCAATAAAGGACAAATTATGCATAATTTTGGGGATTTGCTTTCAGTTTGCAAGAAAACACCATTTGCTTCACACATTTGCATTTCGTTTGAATTTCTAAAACAAAACTAGACATATATGCAACTTATTATTCATGTTATTATTTTAAGCAAAAAATATCCACTTAAAAATATGATAATTTCACATTAGTCATACATGTCTTGACGATAGTTACCTAAATCGTGGTTCGCAACGGTACAGGAACGCGATACGAATACGAAATTCACTAGGCTGGACTAATTCAGTACGAAAGGAGGTAGGCTCATTTCGCTACGAACCGGTACAGTGTACCATAGAGTCTGCTACGATGTAGCTAGGCCTGTAAACGAACCGAACGAACACGAACACAGGTGTGTTCGTGTTTGTTCATTTAACTTTAACCGAACATGAACACGAACACGAACACATAATCGAACACATTTTTGTGTTCGTGTTCGTTCATTAAAAAATTTGTCGTGTTCGTGTTCGTTTATGTTCGTTCATTTAAACCTAAATGAACAGTTCATGAACATAAATGAACACAAATGAACATAAACGAACATTAAAGAACACAAACAAAAACAAGTTTAATAATGATTCATCACAATTCCACCAAGTTTAATACATCACAACGCAACCAAAACAAAATCTAAATTAGTAGGGTTGTGGAGTGTGGAGAAGAAGGGAGGTGTGGCTGTGAATTGTGGAGAGCGGCTCATATGTTTAGAATGCTAGGGTTATGATCAAATTTTAGAACATATCAAATATATTGTATATAATATAATATGAATTAAGGTTACTTAACCATAGGGGAATAAATAATAAAATAAAGTAAAGCTTAATTAAATGAACATAAACGAACGGAAATAAACGAACATAAACGAACGTTCATGAACATAAATGAACGAACAAGACATGTGTTCATGTTCGTTCGTTTAATTAAACGAACAAAAAATTGTGTTCGTGTTCGTTCATTTATCTAAATAAACGAACATAAACGAACTTCCCGCCGAACAGTTCACGAACAGTTCATGAACGTTCGGTTCGTTTACAGGCCTAGATGTAGCGATAAGGTAGTAGAACATTTTAAAATATAAAAAATAGCTATTTATAATTTATATTATATATAGTAATATAATGTTGATTTTTTAATTTTTATGTATAAATTTATAAGTATAAGTACCAAATGTAAACTAGTGAAGAGAGTAGGTGTACATGTTTAAATATACAAACTAATTTTACACATTATATATATAACAAAAAGCATGGTCGGTTGTTACCATCTATTGTATAAGACCCTCAACTTTTTCAAGTTGACAAACTTTACAACCAAGTTTCTAAATTAATATACACACTCTAACTTTTATTAATTGACAAACTTCACCCAAATTTCTAAATTAATAAAAACTAAGTTTCTAACTTTATAAAAATGACACTCCTACTTTCTAACTTGGACAAAAAACCAATATACTCTATAACTTCTCTTCTGGCCTCAAACTTTTGGCATGTAACACATTCTACACCAAACTTGGTTGTAACGTCAAAGGTAGCCATCTAACTTTGTAAATGTCACTTTGACCCCCATTAGGTTTCTAAGGTTTCAGCCTTATTCTAATGTAGTACGTTTTCATGCTTATTTTTACGTGCAATTTCGGTTGGTCTACGTTTCTGACATAAATTGGGTTCGGATATGAGTCATCT
The DNA here is from genome assembly GCA_032199755.1 of Ambrosia artemisiifolia. Classification (NCBI taxonomy): domain Eukaryota; kingdom Viridiplantae; phylum Streptophyta; class Magnoliopsida; order Asterales; family Asteraceae; genus Ambrosia; species Ambrosia artemisiifolia. The sequence continues at coordinate 48,416,914 of CM063515.1, read as the reverse complement.
CAAATATAAAATGTTTTATTCGACGGTATAAATTTCGTGTTACCTACGATTCTGACATAAACTATGCTCGGAAACGAGTCGGCTCAAATATAAAAAAATTTTATTTGACGGTATAAATTCGAGTTACCTATGTCTTTGGCTTAAACTGTGTTCGGAAACGAGTCGACTCAAATAAAAAATGTTTTCATTCGATATAAAATCGAGTTCCTGTACGTTTCATATGGTTAACGAATCACATGACGTGCCGCCACCTATAGACGACTAAAACGTCGCCGCCGCAACGCGCGGCTTACGGCAACCATCTAGTTTTATGTTAAAATTACAAGTTTTATGGACTAAATGTTAAAGTATTAAAAGATAGAGGGTTAAATTTAAAATTCTTAAACTTTTTTAACCCTAAAACAAGCAGCCGCCTCCTTTCTTCTTCATACACCCGCTTACCAGAACTCTTCCTCAAATCCTTTTCTTCTTCATCCTAGTGTCCGGCAAAAAAATGGCACAACACCAGGGTCAAAAGTCGTCTTCCATTTCAATCTATCGATCCAGTTAACATACCCAACAACGATCGGAACGATTGGAAGTTCAAAAGGGAGCACCGTACCATCCGATTGCAGTCGCGTACCAATGACGATTCGGTACGACAACAAATTCCGTTTGGGTACAACACGATCCAATATGGAATTTTGTTGGAAATATGTGAATGGATTTTATTGAAATTATAATTTGATAAATTATAATTATTAATAAGACCTTAATGTGGTGAATTAAAGACTAAAACTCTTGAGTTTTATGTCTTTGATTAGAGGTCTTTATTTCTTTTAATTAGAGATTTTATGTCACTTAATTAGAGTCTTTATGTCTCAAATTAAGTCTCTAATTAAGAAGACTTTTCATACATCCATGTTCTTATATAATGGAAGGCTTTGTGCCTCATTTGGACATGTAGAAAAGAGATGCATACACACACATATATGTAGAGAAAAAAAAACTCAATCGAAGTCCGGTTTTCTTTCAGGCAAGTGGGATAGTCCGCAGTGCACCGCGCCGCACTGTTGAACCGGTGTACCCTGGGAACAGACGACGAATCTGTTTAAGGAAATTGTGTCAAATACAAGCCCGGTTCCTTTTTTAAAATTCTATGATTTCATTTTCTTTTAGAATTTGTTGCAACAAGTACAGAGACTATAATACATGCGAGCTTCATGCACGAAAGGCGTGCGCCAATTACAATGTAAGTTTTCTAACAAATTCGCGTCTGTTTGAGCGAATTTGGTTACTATGGTCTTGACAAAAAAAAAAAAAAAAACTAACCAACTGTCATTTGCCTATCCTTAATTAGCGATGACGCCTTTCAAAATTAAACCTAGGCCTTGACTCACCCTTCGTGGACAACTTTTGCAAAGGACAAGATAGAATGAGTCCACATGCCGAAAGCATAAAAATAAACCATAAAATATACCACAAAATAAGTGTAAAAAGATAATATAATACAAAAACATGTGATTATGTGAACTATAATCTAACTCATGACTTACTAGTGGTGAAATGGTAATTTGTGAAAGAGTGCAAATACGGATAGGGGCATTGATTGGAGAAGGGCCATATGAGATTGACATCACATGAGCAATAAATAGAAGGATTGCATGAAATGGGAAACTGCAAAGGGAGGGACAAATGAAAGAGCAAAAAATGGATAGACATAGCATGTGGAAGACACCCATTTGGAGTTTTCTACCCATCAGTGCAATTCATTACTAAAACATATATAATTTTTTTTAAATATGTGACAAAATTTTTTAAGAAATGTATGTAACCATAATTTAAATAGTTTAAATAAGTTCATCGTAAGAACTTTTATATATGACACTTGTAATAACACCTACACTGGCCACATTTCATCGACCACCCCAATCTAATGGCTACACAATGTATACTTAGTCTTAGTCAACAACCCACTTTGTGGAGAACTTTGGGTCTACATATGTTAAATCTACATGCACTGCCTTTCCCATAAGCCTCAATAATGATGTCTTTATCTTGGTTTCCTCAACTCAAGTTTCCGTTAAGTAACTTTTTAGTTGTTTGTTCACCCATTACCAACTACACTAAGTGGTTTGAGACATACTGAAAGATAATAGAAAACTGAATTGATATTACTGAATAGTTAGGTTACAATATATAGAGATCATAATGAACCCTAAAAACCTAACTAAGCCCGTGGGCTTATACTACCAAAACCCTAACCTGATATACTATCTAATACTCCCCCGCAGTCAGAGCGGAAGGATACTAGAAGCTCAGACTAGAAAAACAAAAAAACATAAAAAAAATAATAATATTAAACGTTCTTCAATGTCGGTCAAAACTTCTGCCATAATCTCATAATCTTGCAATCCGTAATCTTCAATGAAAATCCACCACTAACTTAATGATCATGTAATCCGATATGAGGAAACCAATGCGGCGCGGCGGCGGCAGGGGATAGCGGCGCGGCGGCGGATCATAGTCCTGCAAGCGGCGCGGCAGTAGTCCAATAAGCGGCGGCGAGGCAGCAAGGAGCGACATGACGGAGAAGCGAAATCAATAAAAGAGGTGGCGGCAATTCCAAAGAACCAATCAAAAAATTGTATAGATAATGGTTCATAAGAAAGATTTATGAAAACGGCGGGAATATGTCTAGAACCGACAATTGAAAATTTATTTAGAACCGGGAATAAGAAAAAAAGTGAACGTAACACTAAAACGAAAACGAACGGAGGCCGGACAGGGCGGCGGCAATGGCGGCACGCCGCCCTGTCTAGGGTTTTTCTTTAAGAGGTGACGGCTAGGGTTTGTATTTTTGTGGTGGCGTGAGGGAGGAAAAAAAAAGTAACCAGAACCTTAAACCTAACTAAGCCCGTGGGCTTATACTACCAAAACCCTAACCTGATATACTATCTAATACCTACACTAATGCCTTTCGCTATTATTTGCTAGCAATCAAGCATAAATACCAAATGACGTCTGGCCTACTAGTATCAAGGTGTTAGATAAAGATTTATTTTTTTTCCAGTATTGAGGGGTTCAAATTTCATAAGTGACAAAAAATTTAGCGGTTAAAAACAAAAAAAGCAATCAAGCATAAATTTTCACAAACCCTTTAATTAATACCGACAAACGTTATGTGCATATAAGACAATGAGCACTTCTATAATTAGTGACGGGTCCAAAAATTTCGATAACTAACTTAAAAAACACAACTAAACTTGTATAAGATTTATGAAGGAAAAAAAACAAAGAAATATCTTTGTTCAAGATGAAAAACATGGTCTGTGATTTAAGACGTGAAGGTGGTACCCGTTTGACTTGAATATCAGGCTTTGATTTAAGCGAAGTTGGTATGATAATTGGTTGAAGGGTATATCAATATGCAATCAGAATTTTGTCAGGAAACCAAAGAATACACCTTTCAATTGCCTTCCCTCTTGTCACTTTTGTTTTCTTTATAGCAATCGAGTGCAAACCCAAGTGAAGGGTCCACATCTTTATTATTACCATAATGAAAACTTTGTATGTACATGTATGTATGCATGTAACTTTGGGTGATGTTAGAATTAAAAAAGAGATAAATCATAAATCATATGAAGTGTACGAAGGATTCCTGAAGTAATACATGTACATTTGTGAATTTTTTTAGTGTACTTTTTTTTGGAACTAGGCATTCTTTGTATTTGTTCACTTCCCATATAGGAGAGTCATGCTGCCCCACATTGGTTACACTATATTGTCTTCACAGTGCTTACGTTGGCATTTAAAGTTTGGTTAGGGCGTTCCTCTGGGAAACCATACCGTCGGCTGTCACTTGATAGTCGTTGTGCCTGTTGGGTCAAAGAGGATTGACAAGCCAGTATGAACCTTAGTCTAATACCATCTCTGCATATTTTGCTAAGTATAGAATCTACTGAAGAAGAAGAAGAAGACAAAGTACTAAAGAAGCTAATACAAGTGCTGAAGAGTAATGTTCAGAAGTTCTGAAGATGAAACAAACAAACATCTAAAGAAAAACTACTGAAGACCAAACTTCTGAAGGTTTACTCATCAGCAGTTCTTATAGAAGCTTCCCACCGCCCTTAACTTCAGTAGTTTATTATTATATTAGTTTTTAATAGCTTTTTGTACAAGTTCCGATACTACAGCCTGTTGTAGTATTATTATAATCCTTTGAATACTTCACTTGTACGTATTGATTAGTCTATAAATAGATTATATTCATTACCTGTTTGATTCTCATATTAACTACTTTAGTCCATTAATTGAGGGGAGTAATAACTCCTGTTAAAAGTGAAACTTTAACTTGAACACTTATACTTATTCCGCTGTGCTTATTACTTTGATAAATCTTAAAACAAGTGTTCTTGATAAGAAACTGTTAAAAACAAACTGATCCAACAATTGGTATCAGAGCACTGGTTCATCTGATCAAATATAAATCTAACAAATTGAGAATCAGACACAGGCTCTTATTGATATTCAATAAATGATAAAAGTTCACTTTTTCAAAAACATCCATCACTTTGAGAAATTATTGACAAATCAATCTTCTTAAAAATGGATCCTCATAATACTGGATTCGCCAATAAACCTCCTATGTTGGTCAGAAATGAATACAACATCTGGCAAAGAAGGTTGACACATACTTTGTCACAGACAAACACTGACAGTTGGAGGTCTGTCATATATGGAACCCATAAACCAGTAATAACATATCCATAAACTAAAGTAGAAAGACCAAAAGAACCAAAAGACTACACTGATGAAGATTTCCTAAAACTTGAGCTAGATGCTAAGGCATTCTCAATGTTGGCAATGGATCTCCCAAACGAAATATATGTTGGGCTCTTACATTGTGAGAGTGCCAAAGAGTTGTGGGATTGCCTCAAAGAACAATTTGGAGGAACTGATGAGGTTATTGCCAACACAAGAGAAATTTTAGCTCAACAATATGAAACCTTTACTCATGTTAATGGAGAAACTTTGACACAACAATTTGAAAGATTTTCTTCATTAATATCTGAGTTAAAATTAAATGGTCGGACATATACAAACTCATCTATGTTGCATAGATTTTTAAGGTCTTATCTGAAAAATGGGAAACTTACTCTATAGTTCTCAGATCAGGACCAGATTTTGACTCCCTTTCACTCACAAAATTACATGGGAGATTACTCACTTTTGAGAGAGAAATTAATCAAAAGAAAACGTTACAAAATTCTGGAAAAACTGCTGATGACTATATTCCAGGTAGTACAGCAATATTGGGACAAGACTCACCATCTTGTTCTAATGATTTTGGAACTTTTGATCACATTGACATAACTGCTGGGATCTCATCAGAAAGATCATATACAGCTTATGACAATGAAGAAAACAGTCAAACTGCTGATAACATGTGTTTTATAATGGACGACTTAAAAAAATTTCAGTAGTGATGACTTAGAAGAAATGGACATACTACACCAACTGGCCATGTTAAGTATAAAAATGAATAAATTTTACAAAAGGCCAGGTAGAAAATTTCTAGGACTAAACAAGTCAATAAAAGTTGGTTTTGACAAATCAAAACTAAGATGTCACAAGTGTCAGAAGTTGGGACACTTTGCTAGAGAGTGTAGAAGCTCTAGCTTTAACCAACCACAGTCTGGAAATCAATCAAACTCCAGTTACAATAGGAATTTAGAAACACAAGGAAGTACACATTTTGTACAAGCACAAGCTCCACAAATCCAATATGTGCCTCAAATACAATATGTACAAATGCCTGCTCAACAACAGGGCCAACAACAGATGCCTTCCACTCCTGCTGCTCAACCTCCACAACATCAACAACCCTCTCAACAAAGTCTGTTCACTTCAGGGTATGTTGATTGGAGCAGTCTTCCCTATGACACATCTGAATGCAGTCCAGATGTAGACAACAAAGTCTTTGACATCAACTGGGGAGAATCTGATAATGGCAGAAAGAATTTTGCCTTAACAGCTTTTGAGGGATGCTCCTCTAATTCTGCCTTATCACAGGTATCAAAAGAATCTCTTTTAAAGCTTTGCTCAAAATCATGCAAAAAATCTTTTGCTTTAATAAGAGAGACCAATGTGCATCTACAAGGCAAAGCCAATGACTCAGAAAGAAAATACACTCAAATGAAATGTGATTTAGAAAGAAAACTTGCTTCAAAGACAAAAGAAATTTCTAAATTGACAAATAATGCTATTGAAACCCAAGCACAAATAAAAAGCATAATAGAAAACCTAGGTAATGTCAGAAAAGAGCTTGCTGACACCAAGGTTGACTATGAAAATTGGGTTGAGTCATGTAGAGGTTACCAAATGCTGCTTAACAAACAAACTGCATCAAATGTTAAGTTTGGCATAGGGTATAACCATACAGAATCACCAACTGATTTTACTCCCAAAACTGTTGATGATGGGAGTAAAATAGTTCAAAAACAAACTTCTGATATGAAATACTGCACATCTTTCCATCAAAACTTTCTCAAAATTGAAAATGAAAGTTTTGCAGAAGTTAAATCTGCTGACATTAAGTCATTAGTAGTTTCATCTACATTAGGAGTTGAGAACCTGAAAACTACTAATGACCTAATTCAAAACAATGAAACTATTAGTAACTTGCCTTCCAAAACTCATGATGACTTTAAAAGGAAAGAAAAGGCAAAAGAATGTGAAGTTTGTGGTCTGTGTAACCACAAAACAGAATTTTGCAGATACAGGAAAGGAAATCAGTATAACAAGAAAATTTTACAACTGGTTGTGGGAAAACAAATCAAACAAGATTTTGAAAACACTTTCTATCCCAACAAACAACAACCAAGTAAAAACTTTCCTCAGAAAAAGACTAAATTTCAACCACAGCCTTTTTCTCAAAATTCTCTTTCAGAAGTTAGACCTAAACCATCAGCAGTTTCACAAACTGCTGAGGTTAAAGATTTGATAAACATGGTTAAACTTCTGATGACCAAAGTTGATGGTGAACCTCAACAGGGTTCCACCATTGCTCTCAAAAGCAAATCCATTGCCAAAAAGACATGGATTTCTAAAAATGGTCCAAAACAAACTGTTACTCTTCCTGTTCTCAAGAGTAAACCCAAAGTCAAAATGGCTTGGGTTCCTAAAACTGACTAATTTACTCTTTGTGCAGAGGGTCTCCATAGGTCTAAACAACATTTGGTACGTTGATAGTGGAGGCTCAATGCACATGACAGGATGCAGGTACCTGATCAACAATTTCATAAGTCAAAGAGAAGGATCTGTGTCCTTTGGGAACAATGCCAAGGGATTTGTGCTAGGATATGGCAATGTATCCTCTGGTAAAGTGCAGTTGGATAAGGTTAATCTTGTTGAAAACTTGGAGTATAACTTGCTGAGTATCTCTCAAATGTGTGATAAAGGATATTCTTCCTTTTTCACCAAAACTGCTTGCAAGATTATCTCACCAGAAGGCAAAAAGTTGATAAATAAGATTATAGAAGATCATACTTTGCTGATTGCCAAAAGATGTGGCAATGTCTATGCAGTGGACATTGAAAAGGACAAAATATTGAACAACATTGCCTGTTTCTTCTTGAAAACATCAACTTCTGAAACAGACCTTTGGCACAGGAGACTTGGCCATGTGAACTTTAAAACCATAAATAAAGTCACAAAAATGGGCTTGGTCAGAGGTCTACCCTTGAAGGAATACCAGTGTAAAGAACACTGTGTTTCCTATCTTAAGGGAAAACAACATAAGTCCTCTTATAAGTCTATTGAAGAATAAAAAAACAACTGCATGTCTTCAACTACTCCATATGGAATTATTTGGGCCAGTCAAAATCATGAGCCTTGGTAAGAAGAAGTACTGCTTAGTCATCATTGATGACTAAGCAAGATTCACATGGGTCTTCTTCTTATTTTTCAAGGATGAGGCAGCTGATATTATCAAATTCTTCATTCTACAAGTAGAGAAACAATATTCTTTCTCTGTCAAAGTCATAAGAAGTGACAATGGGACAGAGTTCAGGAACAAAAATCTGGATGAATTCTGCCTGTCTAAAGGGATTGTTAGACAGTTCAACATTCCCAGAACTCCTGAACAAAATGGTGTGGTAGAAAGGAAGAATAGAACATTGATTGAAGCAGCAAGAACCATGTTAGCTGATTCAGGCCTACCTCTATATTTCTGGGCTAAAGCAGTCAACACAGCTTGTTATGTTCAAAATAGAGTCCTTGTCAACAAAAGACATTCCAAAACTGCTTATGAAATTCTTCATAGCATCAAGCCCCTAATCTCCTTTTCAGGGCTTTTGGATGTCAATGCTTTATTCTGAATATCAAAGACTCTATTTTAAAATTTGTTGTTAAAGTTGATTCAGGTTACTTTCTTGGTTGTTCTCCCACAAGAAAAGCCTACAAGGTTTTTAATTCAAGAACTAGGATTATTGAAGAAACACTTAATGTCAAGTTCAATGAGTTAAAACACACACTCATTCCAACACATCCTGCTGAACTCTTTGATCTTGGCAGTTTTAATTTTGGACCTGAGAAGACTGTTATTACTCCATCTAAACCCACTTATTATGGTGATCAAGGGTTTTATGATGATGGTCCTCCAACATGGACTCCCAATACAGTACTAAAATCAACTCCCAAACCATCAGAAGTTTCACAAAATTCTGATTCAACAAACCAAACAACTACTGATATGGAAAACCAATCTACTGATTCAGCTCCCAAAACTGCTAAAGCTATACAAACAGCTGAATTAGACATCATTGACCTTAGTGGTTTGTTTGAAGAAGTTTAAGAGCCTACTCCCATCAGTGGTTTGCAACAACTGATTGAACATAAAGATCATCCATTGGATCAAATCATGGGTGCTATTGCTTCAGGGGTACTTACAAGAAACTAGCTTTCCAACTTTTGCTTTTTCTTAGCATTCATTTCTCAGTTGGAACCAAAGAAATACCAGGAAGCCCTCAAAGACAACAGTTGGGTTGAAGCTATGCAAGATGGATTGCTGCAATTCAAAAAGCAACAGGTCTGGGAAATCTGTCCCTTACCTCCAAACAAACAACCAATTGGCACAAGATGGGTTTTCAAGAATAAACAAGATGAGATTGGTTTAAACATCAAGAACAAGGCAAGACTGGTGGTGCAAGGTTATTCTCAAGAAGAAGGAATTGATTATGATGAAACCTTTGCTCCAGTTGCAAGGCTTGAAGCCATCAAGTTATTTTTGGCTTATGCAATTTCCAACAAAATCAAAGTTTTTCAACTGGACGTAAAAAGTGCATTTTTATATGGCAAAATAAAAGAGGAAGTGTATGTTTGTCAGCCACATTGGTTTGAGGATTCTGCTTATCCTGATTGAGTGTACAAACTTGACAAGGCTCTTTGTTGGCTAAAACAAGCTCCCAGAGCTTGGTGTGAAACACTTTCTACCTTTTTACTCAAAAATCACTTCACTAGAGGCTCCATTGATAAAACACTTTTCATTAAACATGTTGGAAATCACATCCTACTTGTTCAAATTTTTGTTGATGATATCATTTTTGGTTCAACCAACACAAAACTGTGTGATGAATTTAAGAAACTCATGCAATCAAAATTTGAGATGAGTACCATGGGAGAACTGCAGTACTTCCTGGGACTGCAGATTAAACAACAAACAAATGGAACTTTTATACATCAATCTAAATATGTTAAAGAATTATTAAATAAATTTTCTTTACAAGACAGTAAATCATGTTCCACTCCCATGAGTCCAACCACACAAGTTGAACCAGATAATCAAGGAAAACAAGTTGACCAAACCATGTATAGATGTATGATAGGTTCCCTTCTTTATTTAACTACTTCTAGACCAGATATTATGTTTTCAACTTGTGTCTGTGCTAGATATCAATCAGCTCCAAGGGAATCACACCTTATGGTAGTCAAAAGAACTTTTAGATATCTGAAAGGAACTCCTAATCTAGGAATCTGGTATCCTGCTATCAGCAGCACCAAACTAATAGCCTTTTCAGATAGTAACTATGCAGGGTGTAAAATGTCAAGAAAATCAACATCTGGTGGATGTCAATTTATCGGAAACTGTCTGATGTCCTGACAGTCAAAGAAGCAAACATTTGTGGCAACATCAACTGCTGAAGCAGAGTACAATGCAGCTGCAAGTTGTACATCACAGATACAATGGCTTCAAAATCAACTGCTTGATTATGGAATCAAAGAAACCAAGACACCATTGCTCCTAGACAGTACCTCAGCCATTAGCATCATTCAAAATCCTGTCCAATTTTCAAAGACAAAACACATATAAATCAGGTATCATTTCATCAGGGATTGCTATGAAAAAGGCAAGATTGAGGTAAAATATGTGTCAACAGCAAATCAAATTGCTGATGTTTTCACAAAACCCCTTGACACAACAACCTTTCAGAGGTTAATATCCATGCTTGGGATGCTAAATTTGGTGTAATTTTTGTAAGTGTTTACATTTTTCTGTACATATTTTACTTTCACTTATTTTTGTTACTCAATTGTATCATAACCTCTGATGACCATAAAAGAGAGAAAAATATTGATGTACAAAACATTATTATGGGAATATTTTCTAAAAGGAGAAACTACTGATGATAATAATCATCAGAAGTTAAATTGGGTGTTTCTGAACATAATCTCATCAGTTGTTAACAACTACTGAAAAGATAATGGGAAACTACTGATGAACAATTTTGTTCATCAGAAGTTTTGACCAAAAGGACAAATGAGTCTTTTCCCATTTCAGAAGTTTGACCTAGGGCGGTTATAAACTTCTAAAAAACCCCTCTTTTCATATTTATCATTTCAAAAAGCAAAAATTCACTCTCTTTCTCTCTCTCTGTCAAATCCTCTGCAACCAAAATATTGTTCAATCAAAAACCACCATGGCTCTCGTTCTTAAACAGGGACACAACCAAAAAGGCTACTTCACTAAAGATTCAGCCTGGTCCCAATACAACGAAATCATTGATTTAGTTGTAAAATCACCATATTACATAGCGTTCACCATTGACCCACCAATCCACACTGAAACTCTAAATGAGTTATGGGCAAACGCTGAGGCTGTTACCATTAATGGTAAAGTCATTTTCCTGAAGACGACGATCAAAGGGAAACTGATGGCGATCACACTAGAATCCCTGGGAATCAGACTAGGTCTGAATGATACTGAAGCTCCAGACAAAGTCCCAGTGGAATCATTCAATTAACCATGACTGAGTGTCGTTACCAAGGTACTCTGTCACATGCTATCATTTATAAGAAATTTTTTGATTCAAAATACAAACTTTTGTTTCATTACATTATCATGTGTTTGAGTCCCAAAACTGGATCATATGATCAAATGCCCTCAACTTTACAGCCTATTTTCCATTCCATTGTGAATGAAACTACATTCAGGGCATCATCATATTTCTTTAATGAGTTGGTGTTGCATCACCAAAATGATAAAAAGAAATTTTTGTTGTATCCAAGGTTTATAATGCATTGTATTATCAAAGAACTTGGTGAGGAAATACTTGTGGGTGAGGCAAAAAAGTTAAATCCTTTTACCTCACAAGGATTCTCTAAGCATAACAAACCGGCTACATTGCCAGAAGATGACCAAGGGGAACAAGAAACAGCCCCCAAGGAACCCACATCTTCCAAACCCACTCCTAAAAAGCCTAAACAGCCCAAACAGCAAAAATCCAAACCCACCAACCCTAAAAGAAAAGAAGTTCAGGAGGATGAGATGCCTGAAACTGCTGATGTACAATCTATACTTGAAAAAGATGTGACTGAAACTTCTTCTCCGTTACATCCATCTCAATCCCCCAAAAGAGCAAAAATTTCAATTCAGTTTTCAAGAAAGAAACACAAAAAGACTATAACTACGGACCCTATCTTTGAAACTACTGAACCCATTCCTTGTACTGAACCAGAAGTTTCACACCAAACAATAAATTTCTCAATTTCTCTCTGGGCTGAAACAAGTCATTCCATTAGATAATGTCAATCCCCAATCACCATATAAAACAGGGGATAAAACCACAAAAATGGACATTGATGAGGATGTAATCAGCCCTATCCTAAGAGATAAGGATGAACCAAGGTGTCTAAGCCCAAACTTAGATACTTTAGGTACATTTGAGGCTGCTACTACTCTTATACCACCCAGTGGTGGATTTTAGGACAGTAGTAACATAGCTAAGACCTCAAGTGTGGCAACTGCTGATGAAGGCCTTGTACCTGAGGCAGGAAAACCTCAGTACCAAGAAAAAGAGGTTCATGAGACAACTAGGTTGGACCTAGCTCATGATATAACTGATGACTTCATCATTGATGATGTTGTCAGGGATTCATATGATTCTATTAATTTGGATGATTATTCAAAGTTCAAGGAATCGACGGCTGGTTATGAAGGTCCTGTCTCTAATGTATCCAAACTCAAAGAGTTGGTCACAGAGGATCAGCTTAAAGACCAGTTACACCCATGTTCCCCAAAAGTGGCATCCCAGTCTTTACTGAGGATCACCCAAAAACACCCCCTTCACAACAACAAAAAACCTACCCAACCATCTTCATCTGGTGCTACAAGCATAGACATTAACCAACTATGCTGCCCAGAGGGTCCTTTATACCAAATGGTCCATCAACTCCTTTCTACTCATCTCCAAACCTTCACCACTGCCATGGAACTCAAAACTAGAACCCAAATATTGGAGATGATAAACAATGCCATTGATCATGAACTGGGAGAGTTGTCTAGAAAAGTTGAAGACAATAGAAGACAGCTTGAACATCTTTCTGGTGTTGCCCCACCTGCACCCTCTCTCTCCCTGTCCTATCATCTACACACTCTCGACACCTTACCCTTCTCCAACACCTTTCGTACTATTACCCGTCTCTCTCCTTGGATCTACAAATAGCCTAATCATGTTTTTACCTTTATGTTTGTTGGCTGTTAAAAAAATAACCTTACTCTTGATTGGTAGAAAAGGAGAGCGTATTCTCCTACTAGAGGTAGTTTTCCGTTTGCTACTTCTAGGTTTTGTTATAATAATAATAATAATAATAATAACTAGGATTTCTACCGCTCGCGTTGCGGCGCGCCGCGGTGATTTCCACTTCATCTTGAACTTTTTCTTTACTCGATTACTGTATGCGCAAAACTGATTAAGAACATCAAATAAGGCTGTTGAAATAAAAACATTTAACGGCGACCGCCTGGTCTCAAACCCAAGACTCCTATTGAGAAAATGCATCTCATACCACTACACCACCAAACTCATTTGTGTTTTAATATGAAATAGATTATACTTAACATTAAATATGGCTCTTGAAATGAAAAAAAAATGCAACTTGGCAGGATCGAACTTGCAACCTTCTATTTAACAAAATGGACTTCAAACCACTACACCACTAACACAATTGATGTTTAAACATGAAACCAATTGTATATATTATTAAGTAAAGCTGTTAAAATGAAAAAATAAATAAATTGCCTCTCCCAGGGATCAAACTTATGACCTTGGGCAATAGAAGTTCACCACAAACCACTCCACCACCAACACAACTTATGTTTTGAAATGAAACAAATGATATATATTATATAATAAGCTATGGAAAAAAATGTAAAATAATTTGGAATGAGAATTCACTATTCATGAATAGTGAAATCTCATTCCAAATTAATACATATTAAATAATAATAATAATAATATTGTTAGGGATAAGGATTTATCGGAGGGTGGGCGTGTGGAAAGTGGTGGAATTAAGGGAGAGTGGCTAACAGGATTGGAGTTGATGGAGGTGGTGAGGATGAAGGGGATAGAGCAGGTGAGAGGCGACGTAAGGATAGTGGTGGGATTAAGGTGGAGAGTGATTTTATGTTGTTATTCAAGGGTTGGATAGATGGTGCTAGATCATTGGTGGTGATGAGGGGAAGATGGTGGTGGTGGTTGGGGGTTGAGAGAGACAGAGATTAAGATAGTTTATAATATTTTTTTTATAAAGATGGGTAATTTAGTAATTTCACATGGACTTAACTGAAACCGATGCAATAAAATCCAAAGCACAGATTTCATTGGTGTAATTTTAAAAAACTGAGAAGCAAACTTTAAATTAGGCAAACTACATGGACCATCCGAGTAGTTTACTCAATATTATATGCATTACGGATTTTTTCGTTTAGTGCTAATGATCACATCTAAAGAAACATAGATGATCCTTAGTCCTGATACGTTGAAATTAGGAACTTATCTTATTAGGTTGTTTGAAAATGTGCATATATCACACACATGTTCCTAAACACTTTATGTATGCTTCAAGTATGGTGATGAAGTCCTACGATATTGATAAATATTGGATTCAAGTTATGATCAAGATTAGTCGAATGCTATATATCAAGATCAATCTAAAACAAGATGCCAACAAGTCATCAACTACAACATCTACCATATAAAAATTCATTAAGTGCAACATATATAAATATTCATAGGTGAACGATTTGATTGATAAAGGCTTGAAGAATTGAAGATCAAGGATTAAAGGTCATCTACAAAGGATTAAAGTTTCAAGAAATTGGTATGAAATTAGAGAGAACTAATTTAACCAAAGGTAAACTAGCAAATTTATTTTTGAAATAAAAATTATTAAGAAAAGTCCCAATAGAACTAGCAAGTGTAACATCAATTAAAGGGACTTTGAATTTTGAAAATGCAAGATGCTAGTTATATTCTTTCCAGTTAAAGAGTGTAATCATGGTAGGAGACATTACCCATATAAATGTAAAGAAAGCACCAAGCTTTATCAAATACCAACTCATGCTTTAAAAGGTCTCATCAAAGTTGATGGGTTGGGTATGGATGATTTGATAATTCCTAAGTCGGTGATATGGGTGCAATAAAGATTTTGTTGTCGTTTATAGTCGTTACACAATTCTCAAAAGTAGAAAAGTGTTTAATAGAGAAACATGTGGTCCACGGTCGATGGTATCAATCGTATGATCGATCGCCAGGTCATCTGGTTAGGTTTTGATGTTTGTTGTGCTTTGCCTATAAATACAAATTTACCCCCACTTTTTTCACTCACACCGTGTGCTCTAAATTTTCAAATAATCATTTCTTAAGTACATCTCTCTAGTTCCTTTGATATTTCAACATCTATTCAACGATAGATTAAAGATCAAGAGAAAGTGCAAAAAAGAAAAGTTGTCACAGAACTAAAAATTCATTTACTTTTGTATATTGTCAGCTTGTAATATATATTTGTGAGAATTTTATAAGGACACCACTAAGCTTGTTTAGTGATAAGAGATAGTCGTGATCACAACTACTTGAGATTAGTGAGACATATAAGGTGATCATTTCCTTGATAAGAGTGATAAGTTCAGAGTAGGTGATCATATTCTTAGAAAGAGTAAGGCGTTTGTAAAAGGTGATCACTACCTAGCTTAGTGAGAAGATTGTACAAAGTGTATCACTACCATATTAAGGGATACGACTAGTGAAGGAACTTTCAATTGGAGGATTGAGTAGAGGACGTAGAGAGATAAGTTAATATCTCTTGAACTTCTATAATTCGGTTTCGTCTTTCTTACCCTTAACTCTATATATACTAGCATATATCTTTGATAATTGTATGTAAGGTTAATAACAACTTAAAACAAGTTTCAAATCATGTTTAAAAATAATAACTTTTAAGAAAACTGATTAAGAAAACTGATGTGTGTGGTTTTAGTGACTTAAAATTCTTATCTTAAAAATAGCAAGTTCCCGGTGGAAATGCCAAAAACTTGATGAAAGAAGAATTTAAGTCAAAAACTTTTCAAGTTTTAAATTTATAAACTAAAACGATAGTTGCTTAACGTTCTAAACCCCAAACATTAGGCAAACGTACCTATCGATAGTAGTATAAAAATGAGCAGTACCAAGTATCGAATCCGATGACACGATTTTTACTACTCAGCTTCCTAAAAATTACTAAAAGAGTTTTTAAATTGCTTGAAGAAAAAGTAAAAGAGATATTTAAACCGTAAGAAAAATCAATATCAAAACAAAGGTGTTGCTTCGGGATCTGATGTTACTTTGTATGAAATAATAGTAAACCCTTGTTTAAGTGGTGTGTTTAAAAACTAGGCATAACCACACTAGACTCTAAACGGTTAATGTTCTTAATGTTATTATGAGGGTCTCCCGTCGCGGTGAGCTAACTTCTCAACTCTGAAAAATATATCTACCAAGATTATGTTAACCCAACCTCAAAAGACACGTTTTCCACAGTTGCAATATTGACATTCAACTACTAGTTTCTTTTATGAATAACTTACCGGTGGCCAGAGCATGGCCGAACAAGCTACCACTTGACATGGAAAAGGCGACGCAGTCTCCCGCATACGCTCATCCCCTACTTGAACTATTTAATTTTTCAAAAAGTAATTGGCCTGTTATTAATTGTGCGACAATATAATAATATAAGTAAATATAGACCGTTTACTTCTAACACGAGTTCACCAATTCTTGATTTGCGCCAAAGCTAACACACAGACCATGTAGCTAAGCTGCACTATCAAGTCTTGGCTTATCACTAGGACCAAGTATAAAGACGTACCGACCCTAAATGGAGTTTCGATAGTTGAGGATTGAACCACAAAGTGTGAATATTTCTATCCACAAATGGGCAATCACTTCACGTGGAGTTAGGTTAACTTACAAGTGTGCGGGTTTTTACACGCCACGGGTACACTAATAAGTCCATTTACTTCCTACCAAAACACTCACAAGACCAAATACTAAGTTGATTAATTAACTAGTTTATCAAACAAAGAAGTAGTAGAAGAAATTGTTAAGAACACAAAACACCACTTTAAACAAAAATAAACAATTTAATTCATACCAAGTTCCATCATCACCCGAGCAACACCAAGAGAAATCTAGCCTAGCATGGTTGATACAACAAGCTCACAAGGTTGGTTTTGAGTACAAAATATGGTGAGGGTTGTATGGAGATTTCTTGGTAGTTTTGAGTGATTTTGGGTTGTTTCTCTCTCGAATGTGGTGTTTATGGAGTGATCTCAATATCCAAAGGACACCTACAAGTCCCAAAGATAGCAGAAACTTCGTGTAGAAGGTGGAGAATTTGATGGGTTAAGGGATGACAAAGTGAGGAGTGGAGGTCTCTATTTATAGGCCTTCCAGCAGGAGCACGCCCACGTTCAAGAGTGTGGCACGGCCGTGCTTGACACCTGGTACTGTTGCAGAGTCCTTGCGCACAGGTGTTGTTGGGACAGTTGGTGAGCACGCCCGTGCTTGGACACGTGGCTAACCATCTTGTCAGTTTTGGTCGGTTGGAGCCTTAGAGAACATGCATTGGTGAGCACAGCCGTGCACTATGCTTGGCACGCTCGTGCTGGTTGACTTATGCTTCCTGCTGACTTGGAAATGTTGACTTGTTGACCCGGGACAGGTGCACGGCCATGCACGACCGGAACGCGACTGTGTTGCATCTGAAACAGCTCTCCAAGTCTTTAATTCCTTGCCTTGTGTGCCGTTTTTCTCCTTTTTTCACTCCTTGACCTTAAAACCTACAATTATAACAAAGAAAGATAAATCACGATAAAACTAAGATAAAAACATTGATTTCGAGTGGGAAAAGGGTGAAAATATCTATGTAAAACATGTGTAATTCTCAGCACATCAAAAACCTATTCACTTACCCCTAGTTTTCTTCAATATGCAAGAATAAAAACACACTAAGACCATGTGTAGTGGGGGTGAAATTTGGAGCCCCTCCTTGGCCATTTTTTGATAAGTGGCATATGGGTCCTACTAGGAGTTTGAAAAAGGTTTCAAGCCCCTTCTCATCATTACCCAATTACTATTTATTTATTTTTATTTTTTTGAAATTTTAAACAAATAATATTCCATTAGAATGTTCCATTTAAATAATACTAATAAACAAACATAATACTAAAATAACAAACATAATACTAAAGAAACAAACATACTACTAAAAAAATAATACAAAAATTTATCGGTTTCGTCTTCGTCGTCATCTTCTTCTTCACCCTCGTGCAGAATATACTGAGCCGACCATGCATGTTGGACCAAATCCATTGCTAAAGCGTTATGTGTATCCTCAGAATGCAACTCATGCGAGTTGTTGATTCTTTCAGAAATTGTCGCTTGTGGCAATTCCGTTGCGGCATCCGGTATATTATTTTGATAAGTTGGCTTTCCTTCGTCTTCTAATATCATGTTATGCATGATTATACAAGCATACATAGCATCTCTCATTTTTTCTTTGGTCCATGCATGACAAGGATTTCTCAGATAATGCCAACGCTGTTGAAGAACCCCAAAGCATCTCTCAATGTCCTGTCGCGAAGACTCTTGAACTTTATTAAAATATGCTCTTTTTTCATAATACGGATTACTAAACGTCTTCACGACAATGGAATACTTCGGATATATTCCATTAGCCGAATAGTATCCGTGTTAGTAGTATTTTCCATTAGCATGGAAAGATGCCTTTGGTGCTCTACCAGAAATGAAATCCTCCAACAAAAGCGACTACACGAAAACATTTATGTCATTGCATGACCCCCCCTACACCAAAGTAATTCATCCAAGCGCAAAGGTCATGTGAAGTCACCGCTTGAAGAATAACCGTTGGTTGTCCCTGGTCACCTCGTGTGTGTTGACCTCGCTATGCCATTAGAAGACAATTATACCACAGCCAATGATGACAATCTATGCTCTCAAGCATTCCTGGTAAACCATGTTCATTTGAATACACCTCATATATCTGTTGTAGATTGTACCAGCTAGGCCTTCTCAGGTAACTCGCACCACACAAATGTATTATTCCTTTAAAAAACAAATAAATATACCATTAAACTAAGTACAAAATAAATGCAAATGGATATAATTTTTAAGAAAATGTAGTGTACCGTGACAAAATGCTCTAAGTGTGTCGCGTGTTTTTTTCTCAGCCAACTTTAAATACTTTTCGTTTATGTCGGTTGTGTTCCCGTACGCAAGTATGAGTAATGCGGAAGTACACCTTTGAATAGTGGTAAATCCAAGCGCCTCTCTCGCATCCGGTTTTTGCTTAAAGTAATCAAACGCATTTTCCAATTTTCCCAAAATGCGTAGAAATAAATGTTTGCTCATCCGGAAACGACGCCTAAAAATCTTTGGGTCCGGATAAGTCAACTCTTCATCAATGTAGCCTTTCATTAAATGAGCATTGGCCTCTAAGCGGTTGCGTTCCATTTATTTTCTTCGCAAAATAGGACACGGAGGATTACTGACATGTTTCATATACTTCGTCGCAAGCGCACAATTTCACACCCCGCCAATGCGGAAACACGTGGATGTGATTCGAAAGGTTTTCAAGCACAAGGTTCGAGCAACACATAAGATGTAATTTAAAAAGATACCATCAAGTCATAACCATTGTCAAACATAATTATAAAAAACATAATATTGTCTGATAATCATTGTATCAAATACCAAGACATAACATAACCAACATTAATGAATTCCAACCGGTGATGGTAGCACGATGTGCATGCTCAAACCTCTCTCCAAAGTCTCTGCTCTGCATAGTCAATTACCTGAAAAACACGCGTAAAAGATTTGTCAACATAATGTTGGTGAGTTCACAGGTTTTAATGTACTGTGTAAAGTGCTCGTGAAATTCGTGTATGACCAATAATAGGCTAGCTAAGCGAATGATTACTGTGCGAACCATGAGTCCCATAACCAAACCTCTGGACTGTTGTGCCTCGCACATTGTACAATAAAGACAACATATGTATAGTAGAATACTGAGCACGCTTTTGTATGTAACCGGTTAGAGCGACTAACCAAGAGTGGGGGTGTCAACCCAATAGATCTATTTAAATGTTCAATGGCTATTGTTAGCTAATGGTTACAGTGTAAATGTAAGTACAAGGACTGTTGAGCTCATGAACCGAATATCTCATGTTCCACATGGCAGTCATGATAAAATATCACACCAAATGTAATGTACTAGAAATGTAGGATGTTTATCCCCTGAAAATGTAAAAATGTAAAATGGGGCCGTGAAACTCACTTGATGACAGTACGTGTGGTCTAGTAAAGCTGAGAAGTGGAGTAACTATCGTCCGACAATGATTGCCCTATGATTATCAAGGACATAGTAAGTTGTACGTTCTTGTCGTTTACCATACAAATTGTTCACCCGACTTGTGGACCTTCGTGTTAGTTATATGTGGGCCATAGTTCGTGCATGTGACAATTATTACATGTTTCATGTGTACTTTGTAAAATGTACAGTTTCGTGAATCTGGGGCGTTTTATTGTGAAAACGTATCTATTGTTATTAAAATGGACCTCACATGTCATCATGGGTGTAGAATATTCCCAATCTCACACGTGTGGTTGTTTTACGAATAACGGACGTTTTAACACATGTTTATACTTTGTAAAGTCAAAATGTAGCATTAACACATGTTAAGACCGTACTAACATATGTTTTCTTTAAATCTGAAATTTTACATTGATGTGTTAAGTTAAATTCCATCTTCAAGATATCTGGATCAGTTTCCAAATACTCGCATATGGTTCTAAATGTGTTTCACTAGTACGAGGAGGTTTAACATCATACAAATTCGTGGGTTTGTGGATTCCAAAGTGAGTTATATTAGTGTAACTATAATCATATGCTTCTTCTATATTGACTTGTGTCACATAGGTGTGTGACATGCATTCATGTGATTGTATATGTGTACATGTTTGTATTTATAACTCGAAAACTAATACACATTGGATCCAAACTTTCATGATTTATATTGTGGGTCGATTAGAACCTCGTGGGACAAGGGTTGTGGGTCGAGTACACTAATAAGTGATCGGCTCAAATATGTTTGTTAAGGAAATGAAATGTTAGCAAGATAGCATACCACAAAAGAGTTGATTTGAGCTAGCTATGGACTCGGTTGTCTTCGTTCTTGTTGACACAATGTGGCTCGTGGCTCTCGGACTTGTGTATGGAAAAGAGGAGTTCGATGGTCTTCCTTTGGTCTTTGGCCGATTTTATAGAAGTGGGGGTAGGAGAGTTTGTTTCAAGTGGAGAGTTTGTGAATGTGTGTGTTAAGTGCAAGGCCTTGTGCTTCCTTATATAGGGCCGGTGGGAAGTGAAGACAAATATGCATTTGGCAAGTCAATGTGTACTAGGCTTCTTGTAAGGGTTAAGCTCTATAATCACCAATTAGTGTAAGTTAAAGGCAACATGCATTGCTTTCTTATGGTGGCTGATCTTGGGGAAAGGAAACAACAAAAGAGGTAAGTTGTCATACATGGAATTTGGTACTCATTGGTCTTGTAGTTGTTTAGGTGTAAGTGTGAGTGTATGAGGTGTAGTTGTCAACAATTTTCTTATCCAAAGTCCATATATTCGATCGTAAGTGTGTATGCTTGCATGATCATCATGATCTTCGACTATATGGTGAATCAAAGAGGGAAATGGAAGCAATTTTGTACATAGGGAAATATAGGGAGTTCCTTTTTAGTGAAAGAATGGATGGATTTGGCTTTTGTCTTATGTTACATGCATGAGATTGTTTTAGACTTGTCCCTATCATCCAATGGATTCATGATATGCAAATGTGTTTTTTGTTTGGATTCTTGGCCGAATAGGAAAAAGGGAGGATGGAGGTTGTTATTTAACTAATCATGGTAAGTGGTTATATATTGGAAGATGTTCTGTGTTTGTGGTAGTTTCCAATCTTGTGTATAAATTTGACATAGATCTCTTTGTTTTCATGCTATAAGCCGATTAGGAGGATCATCAACACAAAGGGAAAGTGACCAAGTCTAGCTAAAAGAACTATGAAAGATATAAGGCCTAAGTGTGTGTAAGTTGTGGACATTACAATCTTCCTTGTTTTGTCCTTGGTTCGGCCGATCAAGAGGGAAAAGAAAACGAGTTTCAATTGTCTAGGTTCTTGATCATGAGAAGTGTTCTTGCCTAATTAGTGAATCAAGGTGAAAGAGACTTGTGAATGATCAAACCTTCTTGTTGATTTCCACTTGATAGCCGTGGGTGTGTGTATGTATATATATATATATATATATATGTGTGTGTGTGTGTGTTGGATTTTATAATATGCGTGTGTAACCGATTGTATATCCATAAGTTTGTAGGTATGGTGTTGTTGGAGAGACCACTAGTTAGCATAGATTATAATCGATCACCCATACCAAAACACAACTTAATTTTGTTTGTAATATATATGTGTGTTTTGAAGACGATATTAACATGTATTAACCTTCACATAATATGGATTCATAAACTCATGTTGTTTGATGATTGGAATCCCCATTAACATATGTTTACACCCTAATTAAGAGTAGGTTAATGTTCAATGGCTTTGAGTGTGTAATTCTCATAAAACACATTGTAAATTGTTCGGGTTTAAGTGGAATTGTGTATTTTCCCATATTGGTATTGTCACGTATATTGTTGTTTTGTTCCTATGGGGTAATCGGGTATCCGGTTGCTCTCTGTTGAGCGTGTGATTGGCTTGATTGTTCAATGCCAATTTTCTTGTATATTTCGGGTGTTGTATGCGTAAACGGATTATCTATTGCACTTCTACAATAACTCAACCTTTATTAGACTAGGGGGTATAATGTGTGCAAAACTGTCTAATTATGCACATGAAATGACATTAATAAGTAAAAGGCGTACGAATGTTGACTTGGATCGTTGACTGGTGTCACACACAAGCACTTATAACAACCTCTTGCTCGATCTCCTCATCGGTTGAATCACCCGTATCGCCTAAAAACTCTTTGTAATAATAATTCGCAATGGATGATGAGGATGTCAGAGAACTCATTTTTTCTTATAAAAATGAGTTGGTGCGGTGTGTATGTTTTATAAAATGAAGTGGTGTGTTGTATGTTTTTATAAAAGTTGTGGTGGTGTGTGTTAAATAGGTGATTTTTTTTATTAAAAAACGTTTTTTTAAACGGTCAAAATTTTTAAACGGTAATAATACCATTGGAGAGAGAAAAGTGGTAGCATTTCATTGGATTAGGAAAACATTTCAACCCGCTAAATATTTCACGCCTGCAAAATTTAAGCCCCTTTAGCGCCATGGGGCGGTGTGTAGGCGCGAATTAACCCTTTAACGCCCAATTAACGAACCACTACATACGGTCTAAAGGAGATATCTAGTCTTAGCTCAGTTAATTGAGACATATCAATGCCTGGATGGGACAACATATCAATTGTACTCTATTGATATCTACTCACAAATAATTCAGTCCGTCTTGAATATAAAAGCTTATAAGTTAAAACTACAATACATCCTTGTCAGATTTCACATCTGATCCTTTAAAAAACCAATATTCTCTCAAACCTTATAAACATTTTTATAGTTCCTTACATTTTCAAGTCATCACCACTTTTCACATTTATTTTTCATGAGCAAATTGATTTCTATATTAAACATTTTTATGTTTGTATTATTTAAAATACAAAATATTTAAATTTCAAAGTCATAAAATTTAACTAATAAAAAACGTCACATAATTGTTGATGTAAGTTTGTGTGTTCGCCGCTAGGAAAATGTGCTTTAGAGCAGTTTGTGTCTTTTGCGCTATAAAGTTGGGCGCAACTATATCTGCGCTAGATGGTCAGTTTTTGCGCTACATTGTGATGTAGTGCAGACATGACTGCACCCCACTAGCTCACTATAAATAGGTGTTGTGTTGTAATAGTTTGTGAGTATGAGAGATGTGAGTCTCCAACCCTAAGGAGGGTCACCTAGGGTTGGAATGGTGCTTTAGTGTTGTATGTATGTATGTATGAATTCACGTAATCTATGATGACTACTAGCAAATGAATTCAACTTCAATATCTATATTTTGGTTCCTTCTTGTAATTAATTGACTCACACGCTCTTGATTCCACGAGAATTTAATACCGAGATCACGAGAAGTTTGATCCGAATGTGGTTTACCACCAATTAGTTTATCATGCTCTTCATTTGATGCACAAATTGAAGAACCGCCATGAGCCATAAACATTGAAGAATTTTGATAGAAATTCAAGTGAAATATTGACGAAACTGGACCAATTCAAGTGTTATCAACATGATTTGAAGATTTCATTAGGATTAGGTTATGATTCACTGGTTGACTTCAATAGTTTGATTCGAATTTGAAGATTTTAGTGAAGAACAAAGTGTCAAACATAAATCCATAAATTCAGAAATTGAAGAACAAAGTGTGGATTAGAGTTTGAATTCTTGAATGCGGACGGTTAGATATATGTTTTCTAATCATTTGTATGTGTTTTCTTCATCAGTTCATCATGTTCTTGGAATTTTGGATTCATTTTAAATATCACCTAGAGTTTCGGTCTCAAGTGTAGATGATGAACAACTATTGTGTACCTGGACCTGATGTAGCACAGCTGGGTCTGCGCTAGACACACATGCGCCCGCGCTACACATAGTTATGTTTGCGCTAGACACATATGTGAATACGCTACACACATATGTTTGCATGAGATGTTTGATCCGAACATAGTTTAGCAATAATATAAATTATTCCAAAACATATATACAATTAGTTTTTAAGAGGCTATACTTGTTAAATCAAACCGCTACAAAGTTTTAATGAGCTTCACTTCTAACTCAGCTTTTGAAACCTTCTAATTGATGTTAAAATGTTGTTAACGATCCATGTTCATAAAGTGGTGGTTCTTTCTCGACATTATTATCTGACCAATAAGATAGGGTAGGACCTTAATCATCTACAATCACATTATATTGTTTATTTATTTCAAGCTCCAATCCTATTGACCTTGGAGGAGACTGGAGACGCTGTTGATATGTTACATCCATCCTCTCGTACCACAAATATGTCCATTTTGCTCATGAGGATCTTACAGGTTTGTTTTTGGTTGCCTGTGTGGGGACTTCCCTAGAAGTTGCCCATCCCAGTGCTACTCTCACACAAGCACAATTAACTGTGGAGTTTTCGTCTTCTTCATAGCCATTGAGGCCAAATTACGTTCTAATATAGAAGGTTTCCACCGCTTTATAAGGAAGGCTTTCGTATGCCCCTTGATTGACATGGACATGGGACTTACGGCTTACGGCTTACGTCTCCTCCCCTCTAGGGAGCCCAACGTCCTTGTTGGTACACTGACCCGTCTACGTGCATTGATACCTGTTGTAAGATCTAACCTCCCATACCACTAATATTGTCCGCCTTATCCACTTGGGGTTTACGAAATTTTTATTTACTCAAGGAGGTCATCCATACTAGTTATACTCCACATGCGCATGCATAACTTATGGAGTTTTTATGTTCTCCATAACTATTGTACCCCAAACGCGTTATGGAGGAGAAGGTTTCCCACACTCTTTTAAGACCATCCCCATTTACAACGCAACATTTCAATAAAAAATAATTTCTCTCTCTTCCATCTACACAACGTAACTCTAACACACATTCACAACCCAACTAAACCTAAAAATAATATTTTTAAACGAACTCGTTTTTTAATAAAATTTATGTCGGGATGTTCACAAAAAAAAAAAGTTAAGAAATACAGTATATTTAGTTTTTTTTTTTTAAACTTGAAATTATAAGCTATTTAAGTAATTGAGTTAGTGGGGGTTTATTTGGGTTGCAACCAAGGTTGCCAGCACACCCGGATTGTGAGGAGGTTGCAATCTTTGAAGTTTATTAATATTATTTTCAACTACGATCCCAAGCTAGGATCATCAATGGGAGTGGTCTAAGGAAACTTAGTTACCCTCCTCATAGGTATGGGCTCTATCGCAGGACAAGGTTTTCCACGTCATCAAACATCATTTTATGCCAGCTGAAACATGACATATATAAGCGATTAGTTGAAAATTTGATATTTATCAAGTTACAAATACTGACAACTTTAAATATGAATTTATAGTATGCAACTTTAGCAAAAAAAATGTAAGATATATTAATACTTTTAAATCTATTACTGGTAGTTCAAAATAAACATCATTTCATATCTGGCAAATTACATACGGATAAATTTATTAATATTTATAAATTTATTAATGATTTGTTTTCATATTTTGATAAACAAACACAAACATAGCCGTTAAGAACACTGGATCGACAACCCTTGTTCAAATCCACTCTTACTGACGGTATCTCTCAGACAGATTATCCCTTTGAGCACTACCCTTTCAACGCCTATTCACGTCATTTAACATATGCATATGGGTATTTGATTGAAGACGGTTTATAAACAAAATTTAATTATCAAATATGAACGATAATGTTTTGTTGAACATAACTTCTAGATTTCTTAGAATAAATATACTATAAAACATTTTGTAGAAAGTTGACCTCAAACTTTTTGGTTATGGATAGAGTTCTTAACCAAAAACAATTTCTTCTTTTGAGGACAAATTATGTGAAGGATTATATATTCTGAAATTCAAAAGGTGAATAGTTGCGAGGGGATGTGGATTGAAAGAAAAGTCAAAGCTAAAAAAAATTGTGGTACCAAATGTCCAAATTCTTAAACCAAGAAAACAAACTCTCATTATGCTTCCTGTCCCTGTCCTTATACGTAGAAAATGACACATCAGTAACCTCTTTTATTACCATACACTCATTATACCCAACCCCTTTTTACCACCCACCCCCTCCCCATATATAAATTGCTTGAACCCATCATCCATCTATACACCACATGAATGTAGAGGTATTGAACCTTAAACACCCTCTTCTCACCTCATGCGCTATTTGGGTCCTAGCCATGGCTGATCACCAAATCATGTTTCTTATACTCAAGGCTAATCTGGCTAGATATTATGACCATAAGAAGCAAGAGACAACTACTTTTTGAAAACAATACCGGCGGTACCCCTCCTGAGCTTATCCTTCTTACGTTTTCTATTTATATTTTCTAACTTCATAAAGGTTGTTCGAGTTTTCTTGACCTTGCAAGCCCGTAAGTGTATTCTTACGGTTCAAGATACTCTTTACAAACAACTCAGTTGTAGAGTGATACAAGTTGTACGTCCTCCTCCTACAGCTATCCCTCCCGAGCTACATGTTTTATGTATAATGTTTATAAATATAACCTTGTAATCTTATTTATCTTCCTTGAATTGCATATCTTATTTTATGTTTTGGTACTAATTTTTTAATGTAATGATTTCTTTATGGTTTTTGCCGTGTAATAGTGTTTCTAAAGGGAAGTTATCCTTTATCTTGACGTATAGATGTTATTGCATGAAAATATTTTCTTATATTTAAATAAGAGCAATTATTAGTTAAAAGTGAAAGAGAAATTATTATCATATCAAACATACTTTCCTGTCGTTACCATTTAATGTAATGAGAATGTTTTAGTATAATTATACGAAACATTTAAGTATATTTATTTGATGCTAAAAACAAAATAAGTTATATTTTAACCAAAATAAAAAGGAAAATGAACCTCGCCACTTGACACATTTGTGCAATATTTGATCATAATAACGGAGGAAATGAAAGAAAAGTGATTAAAGAACATGTAACTATGTAAGCCTAGTCTAGTACTAAGCAGATAGATTTCCTTATTATATCCGTGAAACCGTTGAAGTCGTCAATAAGAAATGGTAGTAAAATCATCGAATTACTTAATTTTTAAAAAAAAATCACAATCGAAAAATAGAGAACAAGCTTTACCACGGTTAAACACCCACAAAACTATATTATCAAGAAACTATCTCAAAACCTTAGAATACAATTTCCCTACAAATTAAATCGGTAGAGTAGGCTAACCATCCACCTTATGTTAGAGTGGTGCGGGGTTTAGTGATAGAAGACATGTGGCTGAAAGGTCAAAGGTTTGATTCTTAAGAGCGTTAGACTTTACTGATTATTCTATAGCCGTGCCTTTGGGCGAGTGGATGATCGTGTTTTCCCCGGAACTGGTGGCTTATGGGCTAGGGGCTCTGTCCGTCTAGGCAAAGGCCGGCTAAAGCTCTGTTGACCATTGGGAGCTGCATACGTAGTACCCGGTTTCTACTTAGTTCGTTAAAGAAAAAAATTGGTGCATATTTCATCTAACCACACTTCTTAACCTAACATGTATCGGAACCTTAGATAATACCCACTAATTTATTATTAATTAATATATATGATAAATGTAGATGTTTAACTTGCACTCAAACACCACAATTCTAGCAGCCCTCCCCTCATGAAAGCCATGATGGACCGAGAATTCCCAACACCATGATCAACTATAATCCGCTATAAAATGGTCAAAACTTTAGAAAGCGTGGGAAGGATTTTCAGCCGCGTGCTTGTAAGTTCGTTTAAAATGGGCGGAGGGGTGATTTTGTCTTTCTGTCTTTCGTTTTGTTTTCTTTGGATGAGTCTCATTGTTAAGTCGCGTCGCTACAAGTATTCCCCCAATTTTGGAAATGATTCTTTTTTGTTTTTGTATCTTAAATTGATTAGTTTTCTTAAATCATTTTGTTGTATCCAAGTTTACAATTTTGATTAACGTTATGTTCTTATTCATATGCTGTCGTAATTAGGTTTTTGTGTTAGTACTTAGTATTTTGCTGAAGTTATATGTGATTGTGTCGAATGTTTTAACATATAAGATTTCTTCTAATTTATATTTGATATGTTTACTCGTTTCTAATTTTGTTAATTTAATGAGAAATGTATTATGCAATATGGCGTTTTATGTGTTTTCAGTGCTATTGTGTTTTCAAGACATATAATGCATAATATGAAATATGGCGTTTTTGTGTTCTTTGTTAGACACATGGTGTATTTTTAAATTAATGTTATATTTCAGTAATGAATGATGGTTTTTGAAATGTTTCAGACATGTGTCACATATAACATAATAAGTAATATGGCGTTAACATAGGAATAGAAATGTATGTAAGAGGAATCATTTTTCTTGTTTTTTTTAAGGCTGACTGAATGGGTGAATGACTATCACCATATGGCGTTTATATGACATTAACAGACAAATATATGGTGTTTTCCATAGAAATAAATCTATGGTGTTTTACGCCATGAACTCTTCAGCTTATTTCACCGTAGATCAAACGCCACATTTTTCAATCACAATTCTTTAATACATGCTTAGGGGCTATTTGGTAAGCCTTTTAACGAGGCTCTGAACCATTCAGCGTTAAATGATTCAGCATTTAGTGCGTTTGTTTCAGCTTTTGAATGAAATGGTTAAGGTTGAACCACTAAGCACTGAACTATTAATCATATACTCCCTCCGTCGCAATTTAGATGTCTTGGGTCCACAAACACACACATTAAGAAATATTTGTTTGTATGCTGTAAAATGACAATAATACCTCAAGTTATTATTTCAAATCTTTGATTGTGTTTTGTCTTTTATGAGCAAAACTGAAAATTGCTTAGAAATTGACACTTAATTTGAAACAACAAAAAGTGCAAAATTAAACATTTAAAATAGGACGAAGGGAGTATATTAATTAATCAAACACAAGAGGGCAAAAATGGTAATTGACATTTTTTCAATAATATTTAAATGTATTACAAAATTTAGTAGTGTTGATTTTAATTTATGGATCCATAGAGGTGTAATATACACTAGGGGAGAGATAACGTATAAAGCCCCCTTAACGTAAGAAGCGTAAGAAGCAATCTTAGCCATTAGATTGAGGATGCAGATTAAAAACCCTAACCATACCTGGGTTAAAACTAACCAAGCGTAAAATAGGAAAAAACCTTCTAACCGTCTAATTTTTTTTTTCAAATTGTAACAACATAACTAATTTGAACCCTGATTTTTCATCTTTTTCAGATCGATTCATGTTCAGAATGATTGCACAATTCAAAAAAAAATTTGATTACAAAATGAACGATTAGTATTTGAATCTAAAAAAAATAAAAAACAGAGGATTTAAACAAATCATATGAACAATTATGAATTGTAATAGTTGTCGAATACTCTGGATTTTGTTTCATTAAGGATGATTAAAACATAAAAATTAGGTTAAAAAAAGTTGCAGATGAAGAAGATGAAGTTGGTGAAAAACAGACGCACTCATAAAAATTTCAGACGCACTCATCAAAAAAAGTTGCAGAAGAAGAAGATGAAGTTGGTGAAAAACAGACGCACTCATAAAATTTTCAGACGCACTAAGTAAAAATTTTCAGACGCACACATCAAAATTCAGACGCACTTATCAAAAATTCAGACGCACTCATTGAAAGTTTAAAAGCACTCATTGAAATTTTTGGACGCACTCATCAAACCCCAACAAAAAAACAAACGCACCTTTACCAATAAAAACAAACGCACCTTACTTTGAGTTAATAAAGTCAGACACTCAAACGCACTCATGTCTTTATCCAAAGCTTGAAGGTGCGTCTTTTGAGTTAATAAGGTCAGACCTACAAAAGCACTTATCCACTCATCTTTTACAAAAAGCCTTCAACTCCACTCATCCTCCTGCAATGTCTTTTGAGTTAATAAACTTGAAGGTACTTCTTCTTTCTCTTGTCTAAGTATCTTAAGCTCAGCCTTTTCTTTACCGATTGCCGGCCACCACCAAGCTCGGCCTTCACTGTCACAATGAAGCCGGCCACCACCAAGCTCTGGTGGTGGCGGCGCTGGTGTTGGGCGGCGCTGGTGTTGGTGGTGCACGTTTTGGTAAGTGGTGGTTGTAAGTGGTCGGAGGTTTAGACGGTGGGAGATGCAGTGGTGGGTACTGGATAGATGTTGGTCGAAGATGGAACGGTGTTGGTGACGGGGGTGTTCCGATGTGGTGATGGTGGTGGTGGTGGTGGTGATGGTGGTGGTGGTGGTGGAGATCGGTTTGTTTCAAAATGAGATGGGTTAGGTCTAGAACAGGAAGAGGAAAAAATACGTTTAATTGTGGTTTAACTGTGGTTAGGTTAGATTGACAGGTGTCAATCTCTGGTGGCTTCTTACGCTTCTTATTTTAAGGGGCTTTATACCGTATACTTTCTCATATACACTATATATATTTATCTCACTGAGGTATTTTAGCGATTTTCAAATTCTAATTCCTTCCGACTGATAAATAGGTTGGATGATTTTCTCATGCATTTTCAAATTGAAGGTTTCTAAATCTCAAGGGTTTTAGTATTACTTCGTAAATCTTCGTTAGAAAAACTACAAATAATTTCATGATATATAATAAGTTAATAAAATAAACTATTAAAAACAATTTGTTGGAGTTTTTAGTTAACATATTATATGGTTAAATTGAATGGGGCCATGTAAAAGTTATTAAAAGTTAAAAGGCCAAAAACTAAAGCTAAACAACCTAAAAACAATAATCCTTGTGAAAAATTAGAAAAATAAATTGTCTAATTGGTTGTTTTGGAAAGCTTAAAACATAATTCTATATAAATTGAAATCAGATAATCAGATATATCCAATGGCCACCTAGTAAATACATACACTTCTTAGGCTAGAATGTGTGAGGAAATGGGCCATGGATTCCTTCCTTGCCAGCCCACCATCTCATGGACCGTATGAACTTGGGCGTCGGAAAAATGTGGTGGAAATATTCATCGGCGTGGGGCAAAACTTTAGTCTGACGCGAACAATTTTTATTGGTGGATGGTCAAGGTGCTTTTTTGTTACCGTTGAGGGGACCAACGGTTATTTTTTAAATCAAACCAACCCCATTAAATGTTTACACTATATAACCCAACCTTTTATTCATTTTTACCTCACATTTACCCCACATCTAACCCATAATTTTTTTATACCCCACACCAGCAAACCGCCATAGTGATGAAATCATCACAAGTTTATGGACATCGAATCAAAGTGTGCGATCTTTGAGGAGATATTGAAGGCGTTCATAAAGGAATCTCCAACGGACTTTGAAGAAGTCGCTATAGAGGTGACTCAAATTGATAACTATTTTGAGTAAGATGAGGAGTTCAAGTACGTGTCGTTGTGTCAAATGCTACGACCAAATTATATTTAAATTTTAGTTTATGTGTTTTTTTATTTATGTAATGCTTTATTTATTGTAATGTTTTATTTTATTTTATTGTAATTTTTTTTATTTTAAACGTAATGTTTTATTTTGTTGCAATGTTTTTTTTAATTTAAATAGTTAGTTTATGTGTTAAAAACAAAACATAATTTAAAAAACTCAAGGTGACGTGGAGGCCACCATGTACCGTTCAATCGTTCACGCACCACCGCCATGTGCATAATTTGTTACGGAGGAATAAGTGACTTAGATTCATGTGTCGGTTCATGTCCCCCGCTCTTAAAAGCATGACCCACCGTGTAGCCTTAGTGGAGAGATCTAAGGTTCAATCCTTGACAAAGATATAATTTAGAATTATTAGTATGATGGTATAGAAGATATAATATTTTACATTTGACATTAATTAAGAGCTTAAGGGTCTGTTTGGTATGTGGTAATGGAATAGATGAGGGAATGGAATGGACGAGGTAATGGAATGGACAAGGTAATGGAATGGGCAAGGTAATGGAATTGATCATTACCATTCTATGTCTTGTTTTGTTGCTATATGGGAATGAAACAAAACATTACTTTGTGTAGTTGGATAGGCAGGAAAAGACGAACAATTAAAATCGGTACTGAGTGGCTGTAGTGGGTGGTGGTCAGTGGCGGTGATGGTGGGTGGTGATATGTCGCGGTAGCGGTGGTGGTGGGTGGCGGCAACAGTGGTGGCGATGGTGGAAGGTGGAGGTGGTTGGCCATGATGGTTGGTGGGCGACGATGGTGAGTAGTGGTGGTGGTGGGTGGTAAGTGGTGGCGTGATGGTATATGGTGGTGTGTGGCGGTAGCGTGGTGGTGTGCGGCGGTAGCGTGATGGTAGGTCGCGACGGCAGTGGTGGTCGGTGGCGAAGATGGCAATGGGTGGAGGTGGATGGCAGTGATGGTGGGTGGGTGACGATGGTGGGTGGCGGCTGACGGCTGTGGTGGGTGGCGACGGTGGTGGGTGGTGACGATAGTGGTGGGTGGTGGTGGTGATTGGTGGATTATGGTGTTGTTAGTAAAGGGTGAATGAGGGATGAAATGAAAAAAAAAACATGGGGGGGGGGGGGGGGGTGGATGGAATGGTTTTAAGGGAATGGAATGCCTTGTGGAATGGGTGATTCTATTCCTTTAACCAACCAAACACACTATTTTTCATTACTTCGTAATGATCCATTTCATTCCCCCTTTCATTTCATCATACATACACTCGCTAAGGAAGAGAGATAATTAGACATGGACGTATAGAATAGAGCAGGGCCTGCAGACCTGAAGTGATTCATCCCAGGCCCAATCACGTGTAGTAAGTGGTTTTAAAATTTATAAGTGTGTATATTATTTTCATCATCTTTTAAAGCTTTGCCATTAATATTTTGGGACATAAACAAAATCTTGTTTACATTTTAATACTTAAATATATATAAACGAAAAGATGGTATGTGACATGGCATTATATTAGGCCCTATCACCCATTGAGTGACACATAGCATTAGCGTTGTGTTCTTGAGTTTAATAAGCAAAGGAAGAGAATTAAGGAGAGAAGATATCAGATTCAAGGCTGTTAGAGACGTGGACAAGATGGTCAGGGCTTTAAACACTATAAGTTTTGGGGGCAGAAGGGTGTTCGCTAAGGTTGCACGATTCGGGAAGGAGGATAGGAGGACGAAGAAGACTCATCAGCAAGCTCATGTCCAGTCTAAGAGGCCGGTGTTCAATGCAAACAGGGCTGAGTTTCCGCCACTGCCGAAGCAGGGAAACCTTGGTCAGTTTTGGAAATGGTCTACAGGTGTTCATGGGGAATCGTCGTCATCTAAGGAAGAGGTTGTTGTTGATGTTTCTGAAACGGAAAAGGAAGTACATGGCCTCGGTAGAGCCGTTGTGGGCGAAGCATCTAGTCTATATTGGCTGGATAATAACGAATGGAGATCTGTTATGTTGGTGGCATGAAAATTTTGATTAAGTTTCAAAATGCTGAGGAGGCTACAAGGTTTATTAGTGAGCCTTCGTTATGGGGTCACTGGCTTCAATCAGTGGTTATGTGGGACGGGCAAGAACTCGGGTTTGAACGTCTTGCATGGTTACTAATTGAAGGTCTACCTATGGGTTGTCGAACGGAAGAAAACGCTCGAAATATTGGAAATTTGTTTGGGGAAGCAGTTCATGTAACAACCGGCAAAAATAAGGTAATTCCGTACTGATTAATTAATATATGATTAACGTAATTAAATGCAATTATGTGTGATTTAATTAGCAAGGCCTTAGGGGATAGCAATTTCCAAATAGTGCATAGGAATGCATACGTTTAATGGTAAAGCATGATTGGATCATGTGCGAATAAGCTATCCGGTATGGACGTTGGCAATTACCCGGTAATAATTAAATAAACGAAACGGATCCCGGACACCCGGAATATAGAATGAAGGGTAGTTTCATAAAATATAATGCGTTTTGGAACCCCAAAACCATAAGTGGAAACGTCTCATACAAAACTCCCGGTAACGAATAAAGTGCGCGTACCGCACCCGATACGCGCATAACTCATAATTTCACCCGGCAAAAGCCTAAATAGCCAATCAACGCTTAATTTAGACTATATTTAAAGGTTATTAGAGGTATTTTTAATGTCCGGATAACGCGTGATTAAAACCCGAAAAATACCCGAACAACACCCGAACGACGGGGGATTAAACATAACAAACAATGGGTATTTATTTGAAGTTGTGGACCCCACTTAAGACCCACAAGGGGCCGGCCTAAGGGCCATGATATACCCATGTTTTGTGGTTAATAATTATAATCTAGGAGCTAAGTAAAGCATGCATGTAAAGACAAGGTGTAAGGAAAAGTGTATAAGCAACATAAGTACAAAAGTAACACACTTTCTTGTCCCCCTTGCTAATATTTTCGGCCCTATGGCCATAAGAGTCCAAGACCAACCCTAAAGCATCATTACATTAGGGTGTGCATGTATGTGATGGGTCTTGGGTATAGGATCATGATGCCATATAAGATTTAACCAAGATTTGCAAGAAATCACCTATCCATGCATACATACATACGGCACCTTGTACACACACACATATCCTCTTTTTCAAAATCTCCCAAGTACCCACATAATCTTCTATAAGATCTCTTAAATCTTTAGCATCATTACATGAGATAGTTATATAATAACACATGTTAGAAGATTGAAAAGCAAAGCAAAACAATCCTTTCTTCTTCCCCTCTCTTGGCCGTAAGTTTACACACACATACACACATTGTTCTTTCAAGTTTCTACATCTCCAAAATACTTAAAATCATCCATCATCCAAACCCCTTTTGTGTGTTTCAAGAGCTTGGAGCTAAACCACTAGGAAGAACACACTAAACCCCTCTCAAATCCAAGGTTTTTGTCTTCCCTAGCCTTGTGCTAGTAGTAAGCTTCTTAATCTTGTTTTTGATTGTTATTATTCATGTATGTGTTCCTAGTAGCAAGTTGTACATGAAGGGTTTAAAAATGGTTTTGAACATAATCTTTAATAAGTTCTCATGTGTAAAATGGAAGATTAAAGATATGAAAATAAACCATGGATTTGTTGATGATGATGTATTAGTCTTGAAAATATATAAAGTTTACATGTGAGACTAAGTAGGATGATGTTTTGGTTAAGATTTTGAAATGAACTTGGATATGTTAAAACTAACTTTAATTCATCTTATTATGATCATTTAAGTTATAATATGTGGTAAAATATGTTAGAAGTTCATAAATGAAGAAAATGGAAAATCTAAGTTAGCTTACTTAGATGAATGATATTTTGATAAAATGGACAAATACATAAAACACACATATAATTAGTCTTCCATATGGAATACAAGACTAACATAAGTGTTTTGATACAAAAATAACTTACCAATAAAAAATTGAATCTTCAAAGTTGCTAGTTTGAGGGAAAAATGTTAACTTTGAAAGTTAGAGTAGAAAAATGCAACTTTTGGAAGTTAAGGGACTAAAGTTGTAACTTTGAAAGTTAGAGGACTAAAATGAATATTTTAGAAACTATTAGTCCAAAAATACAAGTATGGAAAGTTTGGTGTCAAAAATGTAAGTAATAAAGTCTAAGGATGATTTTTGTAAATACTAGTAGAAATACTTGGGTATTTTGTGTAAAAGTGTATTTTTGAAAGTTATAAAAATATAAAGGGTTTTAACATAAGGATTTTTATAAAATAGAGATTTTATAAAAATATTAAACAAACTTGGAAGACTTCTACAGAAATGAATACTTTTATATAAATGGGAATATGAAAGTGTTGGAAACATTTTTATAGCTAAGTTAATAAGTTGGGTTAAAAATACATAAGTATTTTAAGCCATCCAAGTAACATGTGAAAATAGGAAGAAATATGGATAATATTTCTATAAAATACATGTTGGGAAAAACTTGGAAAAATTAACTAATCGAGTTAAGATATCGAACTAAAACGCGTTAACGAACCATACACGGACAAATCATGAGAAAAATGCCATTGCGGCAAGATAAGAAAAATATATATATTTTAAGAAGTAAAATATATATATATACATTGGGTGAAAACTAATAAACACTTTCCTAAGTGTTGGAGGGATTATTCGTGGGAGAAACACATGACACAAACAAATAAGACGTTAAAACAAACGTATATACTTAACAAGAAAAATTACACATTTATATATATGTACGCTCGTCTCGGCGAAGTTCTAGTATATCTACTTAATGGGAAAGTAGATATGTGGGAAGGAAGCCGCAACGAGAAGACAAAGATATATATATGTGTATGCCGTACCAACGAAATCCCAGTATATTTATTTGAATGGGAAAATGAATATACGGTATGGTAAGTTGAAATGGAACGTTAAGAATATACAATCGAACGACAAGATCTTAGTATATTTGTTTAAATGGGAAAACAAATGTGCGGCGAAGTGAGTCGGGTCGAGTGTCGAAATATATATTATATCGAACGATGCGATCTTAAGTATAATTATTTAAATGGGAAAATAATTATATGTTAAGTGA
Source organism: Ambrosia artemisiifolia (assembly GCA_032199755.1). Taxonomy (NCBI): domain Eukaryota; kingdom Viridiplantae; phylum Streptophyta; class Magnoliopsida; order Asterales; family Asteraceae; genus Ambrosia; species Ambrosia artemisiifolia. The sequence continues at coordinate 48,379,753 of CM063515.1, read as the reverse complement.
CGTCGAGTCGATGATAATAAAATACAAGTTAAGGAAATATTAACAAGAGTAATATATAACTTGTAACACAAAGGGGTAATGTAACGCCAACAAAACCTAGGATACGCGCTTAATTAAACGGGACTTGGAACAACTTGTGGTCGGGAGTTGGGTGTACAACTTGCCAAGGCACATGCACTATAGGAGTAGTGACTTATACGTCTAGGACGTTTGTAGGTGCGAGACCACCCACTTGCTATCCACCCTTTTGAGCCAGACGCAGTTTCAGGTGAGTTTCACGGCCCCATTTTAAACTATTTTTACGTTTTCGGGGGAAAGATATGTTAGGGAAATGTTTGACGGGTTTATTACTTGAGGTGTGACCGCCACTCGGGGTTGAGTCCTCGCCTCTATAATCATTTATTCGGAGATTGAAACCGGAGGAATATTCGGATAGTACTATTGGTGCCTGACAAGGCCCACCCCTAATCGATAGCGTCGATTGTGCATTAGGTTATGCCTGGGGTGCAAATATTCTGAACTTAAGTCGTGGGAAACCGAGTAACGACTTGGAGCGGGGCATTTTATTTATATACGTCTTGGTTTGATTATAGTCTCAAGTAGATTTATAGGAATTTGCAACTCCTATATATTGTCATAACATGGTATTCCCAAGTATACAAGTTTTAGAAACTGAAAACCTGTGAACTCACCAATATATTTATATTGACGAAACTTTTAAACATATCTTTCAGGTAACTAGATGAAGAAGGATCAGGCAAGCTGGGTCGGAGAATCTCCCAATGCGGCGTTATACATTTTGCAGGGTTTCACCTTTATTTCCCAAGGCTTGGGATATATTTGAGAAACCTTGATGTTACTTTAAAAACAATTTACTTTTGTGTAATGATTGGAAACAAGTAATGACGCCTTAATAAATGACCCATTTTCTTAAATTACTTATGTTTAGCAATAACCTTGACTTTATGCTTTTGAACCGTCGCGCCACGTGTTTCCGCCGTTGTCGTGGTGTGACAGAACGTGGTATCAGAGCCAAGGTTATAGCGAACTAGAGTATTTTTTTTTAAAAAACTAGACTATAACCGGATTTGGTTCTAAAGATAAAGTTTTCAAAAGAAAAATATAGAAAGACACTAAAGTAATTTTTCAAGGAAGCATTGGGCATGAGGAGATTCCGACCAAGCCAGCCATGGGTATTGTTATGCTTTAACATGAAAGTTAGAAGTTAGGAAGGTTACTATGAAGTACGCCATAACTGTCTAATTTAAATAATTCATATATATTAGTACGGTTCTTTTGCCAGGAATGTCGAATGCAGGAAGTATCGCGCCGAGCTACGACAGTAGCTTGCAGATCATCCCAGCACCACCGCCAGAGCCAGTAGAGTTGGTAGTGCTCTCCTCGGGAGATGAGGACGTAGAGATGGGCGTCGCCGCCGACGGAGCAGGCGACGATAGCTCAGATGAGTCAGACCCCAGCGAGGACCCCCACTGGGCACCGGCCGTGAGTGACGCGCCACTGCCCATTGTACCGGCCGCACCTTTGGCCGTACACCCCATTCGAGCCATCAGGGACTTCCCTGACGGCTGTGGCGGTCCGTCGCGACCAGTTCCAGCCCAGTCGGATGCGGCAGAGTCTCCATTCGACCGACAGGCTCACGTGGAGCACGAGCCAGCACCCTTACCCCACATCCACGTACCTGCAGGCATGAGACTCCTGCCAGTCGCCCGTGGACAGAACGGGTGGATATCCGATGATTCCGATGACGAGTCTGTAGGTTCGGTGGAGCACATGTTGGTGCCCGAGATTCCGGCTGATCAGGAAGAGCCAGTGGCTCCAATGCTAGAGGACGCACCAGCCGACCCCGTAGCCCCACCAGCACCACTCGAGCCCATACCCCAGGAGGAGCCAGCCCCAGCAGCATTTATCCTTGAGGGTAGTCCCGCCCGTAGCTCTGAGCTACGTAGGGCAGGCATGGAGGCATTCGCCACTGCGAGCCCTCCCACACCCCCTGTAGAGGTGTCCACCCCAGAGTGGGCCACTATCTCTGAGCCTCTCGTGACCCCTTTAGCCGAGCCTATGCCACCACCCCCAGTAGCCATGACCTTACCCATCCCCACCATTCCCAGCATGACACCTGCACCGTACCCTCTGAGTGCAGGGGACCCTTATATGATGCCACCCCACTTTTCCATCAGGCCACCAGGTTTCACCCCATTACTGCCACACATACCGATACCCGCCCCCTTCGGGCCATTCCCATCCACACACCCAGATATACCCGGACCATCCCAGCCACCTAGGATGACACCCCTATCTGGACCAGCATGGACCTCTGCCATCACACTGGAGCGAGACTTTCAGACCCTCGCCAACACGGTGCAGCGCACCGTGAACCAGGTAGAGCAGCAGACACGATTGATGTGGACGCGGATGATCGATGCCCGTGATGCCTTAGCGTATTACGCGGAGGAGTTGTTGCGCATGGATGCGCAGTGTGGGATTACTGGAGATGCACATTTGGCACATCGACAGTTCTTGTATGAGCGCATCACGGAGATTAGCATGACTATCAGTGTGCATGCACCACAGTATCAGTTCCCTCCGCCACCGCCACAGTAGGGATACATCAGGGACGCACGGAAGAATCACCAGCTCATGTACATAGTAGCAGCAGTATGGTAGTAAAGCACGGGTTATGACACTCGTTTGCATTTTGCCTAGCCGTACGGGTACGACGGCATATGATATGATGTTTTATTTATTTCAAAAACAATGTATTGTAATGAGGGATGTATCTCCCATTTTGGTTATTATGAACAAGCATTGTACTAGTACTATTGAAATTAATGAAAAATCTTATTATTATGATGGTGAAATATGTTGTTGTCTATTGCTTACTCCATATATTGTTATTCGTGTGATTGCGTGGTGATGTTGTGTTGATTGCTATGAATTCTGTATGATGTGTTGGTATGTTGTGTGATGACATGGTGATTGGTTATTTGTGTTCAGATTCTGGTTTGTTATTTATATATTGTATAAATGTTTGCCAAATTAACCTTTGATAATTATTATTGAAGAAAATGGCACCAGCTACCAGAAGCAACAGCGGTGCAGACGGACTGCCTACTACACCCGCTGAACTCGAGACACTGATCTCAGAGCGCATAGCCCGCGCCATCGCCGAACATGACGCCGCTCGCTCTGAGCACTCGCATGACAGGACAGGGAGCGATCGACGAGAAACCTCCCCCAATGGTAAGAGGTTTAAGAATAAATGAAGAAGTGATGGGAGAGTATTTCGAAAACTCCTGTCCCATAATAACACACTACATTACTATTGCAGGAACAGCCTCAGGAACACGCGGCTGCACTTTCAAAGCTTTCCTGGACTGTAAGCCGATTAATTTCAACGGCACTGAGGGATCCATAGGCCTGGTCAAGTGGTTCGAAAAGACCGAGGCAGTTATCCGCATCAGTGGGTGCACCCCTCGAGAGTCCGTCATGTACGCCACCAACCTGTTTCTGGATCAGGCGCTAACTTGGTGGAATGACCAAGTACAATCGTTAGGAGATGATACTGCATACTCACTATCATGGGCGGCACTAAAAGAACTTATGATTGCCGAATACCGCCCGGCAAGTGAGGTACAGAAGCTGGAAACCGAATTCTGGAACCATACTATGATAGGAGCAGATGTTACTGGGTACACGTCTCGATTTCATGATCTCGCTCGATTGGTACCTCGTTTGGTTACACCAGAGACTAACAAGATAGAGCGCTACTTGTTCGGGTTAGCACCACAGATACGCAGTATGGTCACCTCTTCCAAGCCCACGACCATGCGCGAGGCAATTGATCTTGCACTAAGCCTCACCGAAGATGCTATCCGAATGGGTACATTGATCCGACAGGTTTCGGGACTGAAAATTTCTGAAGCAAGCAGTGTGGAAGGTAAGAATCAGGGAACAAGTTCAGCTGTGGTGACGAATGAACAGGGAAACAAACCAAGGTTTGGGAAACGTAAACGGGAGGAAGGAAAGAAGGATGGAGCATCGGGTAGCTCCAACAAGAAGGGGAAAGGGTATGTCGCCACAGGGCGTGGGAACGGTGGAAAACAGGGCAACCGGGGGAGAAATAATGCGATGACATGTGGGAAGTGTCACCGATCGGGACACAAGACGGAAGAGTGCCGGTCAGGAGCACCGAAAAATGGAGGAGCTAGACCCTGCTTCGCTTGTGGGTCACTTGACCATTGGAAGAAGGACTGCCCCAAGGTCAACAACCAAGCCCGCGGGCGGGCGTTTGTGATTGGAGCCGGTGATGCACGACAGGACCCCAATGTGGTCACTGGTACGTTTCCTCTTAATGGTCATTATGCCTCTGTATTATTTGATACCGGTGCAGACTTTAGCTTCATATCCATTGAGTTTAAAAGACTACTTGGATTAAAAACTAGTAAATTAGATACGCCCTACTCCATAGAACTGGCTAATGGTAAAACTATTGAAACAAGAGAAGTAGCGAGGGATTGTAAATTAGAACTCTGTGGGCACGAGTATGGGATTGACCTTTTACCAGTCGTATTGGGAAGTTTTGACATAGTTGTTGGCATGGACTGGTTGTCCGCGCACCATGCCGTCGTGGTTTGCAACGATAAAGTCATTCAAGTACCTCTCGCAAGCGGTGAAACTCTATCAATTCAAGGGGAAAGACACGGGACGCCGCTAAGGATTATTTCAAGCATGAAGGCTCGTAAGTGTCTAAGAAAAGGACTTGTCGCATTCTTGGCACACGTAGTGGACAAGAAGGCCGACGAGCGAAAGTTGGAAGACATTCCAGTAGCTAGAGATTTTCCGGATGTATTTCCAGAAGATTTGCCGGGGTTGCCACCACCTCGACAAGTCGAGTTCCGCATCGACCTCGTTCCTGGAGCTGCTCCCGTGGCACGATCGCCATACCGCTTAGCTCCATCGGAGATGCAAGAACTATCCAGCCAGCTGCAAGAATTGTTAGACAAGGGCTTTATAAGACCGAGTTTCTCACCTTGGGGAGCTCCCGTCTTATTTGTGAAGAAGAAGGATGGCACATTTCGCATGTGCATCGACTATCGAGAACTGAACAAGCTAACCGTCAAGAATCGCTATCCTCTCCCCAGGATCGACGATTTATTTGATCAGCTCCAAGGTTCCAGCTATTACTCCAAGATCGATTTGAGGTCAGGCTATCACCAGTTGCGTATACAAGAAGAAGATGTACCAAAAACGGCCTTCAGAACCCGGTATGGACATTATGAATTTCTGGTAATGCCGTTCGGCTTAACCAACGCGCCAGCAGTTTTCATGGACTTAATGAACCGCGTGTGTAAGCCATACCTGGATAAATTCGTCATTGTCTTCATTGACGATATTTTGATCTATTCACGCACGAAAGAAGACCACGAGAATCACCTTCGGTTAATTCTGGAGGTATTACGCAAAGAGAAGCTCTACGCTAAATTCTCGAAATGTGACTTTTGGATTCGGGAAGTTCACTTTTTAGGCCACGTGGTGAATGAAAAGGGCATACATGTCGATCCAGCCAAGATCGAGGCAATTAAAAATTGGGAAGCCCCTCGAACTCCTACCGAAGTACGACAATTTCTTGGCCTCGCGGGTTATTACAGAAGGTTCATCGAGGACTTTTCTAAGATAGCACAAGCTTTAACTATGTTAACCCAAAAGGATAAGAAGTTCGAGTGGACGGAAAAGCAAGAGGCAGCGTTCCAATTACTAAAAGACAAGTTATGTGGCGCTCCGATACTATCGCTCCCCGATGGTACGGAAGACTTTGTGGTTTACTGTGACGCCTCGCATCAAGGCTTAGGATGCGTATTAATGCAACGGGAAAAAGTGATAGCATATGCTTTCAGGCAACTAAAAATCCATGAGAAGAACTACACTACACATGATTTGGAATTAGGTGCAGTGGTATTCGCTCTCAAGATATGGAGGCACTATTTGTACGGAACCAAGTGCACGATTTTCACTGATCATAAAAGTTTGCAACATATCTTTGATCAGAAGGATTTGAATATGCGACAACGGCGATGGGTTGAATTATTAAACGATTACGATTGTGAGATAAAGTACCATCCCGGTAAGGCGAACGTCGTGGCTGACGCCTTAAGTCGCAAGGAACGGGTTAAGCCGTTGCGTGTTCGAGCTTTGGGTTTGACAATCCACACGAATCTGACTGAACGAATTCGTGAAGCTCAAGTTAACGCCCTTAAACCCGAAAATGTCAAGGGTGAGAGATTACGAAAGATGGTTGACTCACTGGAACCAAAGGCGGACCAGACCCTGTATTTCATGAATAGAATTTGGGTTCCAGTATACGGGGGATTGCGTGAACTAGTATTGGCCGAAGCTCACAGTTCTAGATATTCGGTTCACCCTGGTGCAGACAAAATGTTCCATGATTTGAAAGGATTTTATTGGTGGCCAAACTTCAAGAGAGATATAGCGGCTTATGTTGCGCGATGTTTGACTTGTGCAAAGGTCAAAGCAGAGCATCAAAGACCATCCGGCTTGCTCCAGCAACCGGAAATACCTGAATGGAAATGGGAACGAATTACCATGGATTTCATTTCTGAGCTGCCCAGAACGACGAGCGGCCATAATAAGATTTGGGTAATTGTTGATCGATTGACGAAATCCGCACACTTCCTTCCAATCCGTGAAACGGATGGAATGGAAAAATTGACCCGTTTGTATATCAAGGAAATAGTGTCTAAGCATGGTGTGCCTATATCTATCATCTCCGATCGAGATGGTCGTTTCACCTCAAGATTTTGGGAAAGTTTGAATGATGCCCTGGGTACTCGCCTTGACATGAGTACCGCATATCATCCCCAAACCGATGGTCAAAGTGAACGGACCATCCAGACTCTAGAAGATATGTTACGGGCATGTGCGATTGATTTTGGCGGAAATTGGGATACACACTTGCCGTTGGCAGAGTTTTCTTATAACAACAGTTATCATACGAGCATTCAAGCTGCACCGTTTGAAGCTCTGTATGGGCGCAAGTGTCGATCTCCGCTATGTTGGGCTGAGGTTGGAGAAAAACAACTTACCGGGCCCGAAATTGTTCAAGAGACAACGGACAAGATCTTTTTGATAAAGGAACGCCTCAAAGCGGCCCGTGACCGCCAGAAAAGCTATGCTGACAAGAGGCGAAAGCCTTTAGAGTTTCAAGTCGGAGACAGGGTCCTACTAAAAGTGTCACCTTGGAAAGGTGTCGCGCGCTTTGGGAAGCGCGGAAAACTGAACCCGCGATACGTAGGACCATTTGAAATCTTGTCCAGGGTAGGCCCGGTGGCATACAAACTCAAGTTGCCTCAAGAGCTCAGTGGAGTACACGACACATTCCACGTGTCGAACTTGAAGAAGTGTTTATCCGACGAAACTCTCATCATCCCTGCTGAAGACATCCAGATTGACGACAAGTTACATTTTGTTGAAGAACCAATCGAGGTAACTGATTGGAAGGTCCAAAAACTAAGGCGCAGCAAGATCAGATTGGTCAAAGTGCGCTGGAATGCCAAACGTGGACCGGAGTTCACGTGGGAAAGGCTGGACCGGATGAAGCAAAAATACCCCGCCCTATTCGAGAAGACACCTGTACCGGAGAACTCGAAGTGAATTCCGGGACGGAATTCTCTTAACGGGGGGAGAATGTAACAACCGGCAAAAATAAGGTAATTCCGTACTGATTAATTAATATATGATTAACGTAATTAAATGCAATTATGTGTGATTTAATTAGCAAGGCCTTAGGGGATAGCAATTTCCAAATAGTGCATAGGAATGCATACGTTTAATGGTAAAGCATGATTGGATCATGTGCGAATAAGCTATCCGGTATGGACGTTGGCAATTACCCGGTAATAATTAAATAAACGAAACGGATCCCGGACACCCGGAATATAGAATGAAGGGTAGTTTCATAAAATATAATGCGTTTTGGAACCCCAAAACCATAAGTGGAAACGTCTCATACAAAACTCCCGGTAACGAATAAAGTGCGCGTACCGCACCCGATACGCGCATAACTCATAATTTCACCCGGCAAAAGCCTAAATAGCCAATCAACGCTTAATTTAGACTATATTTAAAGGTTATTAGAGGTATTTTTAATGTCCGGATAACGCGTGATTAAAACCCGAAAAATACCCGAACAACACCCGAACGACGGGGGATTAAACATAACAAACAATGGGTATTTATTTGAAGTTGTGGACCCCACTTAAGACCCACAAGGGGCCGGCCTAAGGGCCATGATATACCCATGTTTTGTGGTTAATAATTATAATCTAGGAGCTAAGTAAAGCATGCATGTAAAGACAAGGTGTAAGGAAAAGTGTATAAGCAACATAAGTACAAAAGTAACACACTTTCTTGTCCCCCTTGCTAATATTTTCGGCCCTATGGCCATAAGAGTCCAAGACCAACCCTAAAGCATCATTACATTAGGGTGTGCATGTATGTGATGGGTCTTGGGTATAGGATCATGATGCCATATAAGATTTAACCAAGATTTGCAAGAAATCACCTATCCATGCATACATACATACGGCACCTTGTACACACACACATATCCTCTTTTTCAAAATCTCCCAAGTACCCACATAATCTTCTATAAGATCTCTTAAATCTTTAGCATCATTACATGAGATAGTTATATAATAACACATGTTAGAAGATTGAAAAGCAAAGCAAAACAATCCTTTCTTCTTCCCCTCTCTTGGCCGTAAGTTTACACACACATACACACATTGTTCTTTCAAGTTTCTACATCTCCAAAATACTTAAAATCATCCATCATCCAAACCCCTTTTGTGTGTTTCAAGAGCTTGGAGCTAAACCACTAGGAAGAACACACTAAACCCCTCTCAAATCCAAGGTTTTTGTCTTCCCTAGCCTTGTGCTAGTAGTAAGCTTCTTAATCTTGTTTTTGATTGTTATTATTCATGTATGTGTTCCTAGTAGCAAGTTGTACATGAAGGGTTTAAAAATGGTTTTGAACATAATCTTTAATAAGTTCTCATGTGTAAAATGGAAGATTAAAGATATGAAAATAAACCATGGATTTGTTGATGATGATGTATTAGTCTTGAAAATATATAAAGTTTACATGTGAGACTAAGTAGGATGATGTTTTGGTTAAGATTTTGAAATGAACTTGGATATGTTAAAACTAACTTTAATTCATCTTATTATGATCATTTAAGTTATAATATGTGGTAAAATATGTTAGAAGTTCATAAATGAAGAAAATGGAAAATCTAAGTTAGCTTACTTAGATGAATGATATTTTGATAAAATGGACAAATACATAAAACACACATATAATTAGTCTTCCATATGGAATACAAGACTAACATAAGTGTTTTGATACAAAAATAACTTACCAATAAAAAATTGAATCTTCAAAGTTGCTAGTTTGAGGGAAAAATGTTAACTTTGAAAGTTAGAGTAGAAAAATGCAACTTTTGGAAGTTAAGGGACTAAAGTTGTAACTTTGAAAGTTAGAGGACTAAAATGAATATTTTAGAAACTATTAGTCCAAAAATACAAGTATGGAAAGTTTGGTGTCAAAAATGTAAGTAATAAAGTCTAAGGATGATTTTTGTAAATACTAGTAGAAATACTTGGGTATTTTGTGTAAAAGTGTATTTTTGAAAGTTATAAAAATATAAAGGGTTTTAACATAAGGATTTTTATAAAATAGAGATTTTATAAAAATATTAAACAAACTTGGAAGACTTCTACAGAAATGAATACTTTTATATAAATGGGAATATGAAAGTGTTGGAAACATTTTTATAGCTAAGTTAATAAGTTGGGTTAAAAATACATAAGTATTTTAAGCCATCCAAGTAACATGTGAAAATAGGAAGAAATATGGATAATATTTCTATAAAATACATGTTGGGAAAAACTTGGAAAAATTAACTAATCGAGTTAAGATATCGAACTAAAACGCGTTAACGAACCATACACGGACAAATCATGAGAAAAATGCCATTGCGGCAAGATAAGAAAAATATATATATTTTAAGAAGTAAAATATATATATATACATTGGGTGAAAACTAATAAACACTTTCCTAAGTGTTGGAGGGATTATTCGTGGGAGAAACACATGACACAAACAAATAAGACGTTAAAACAAACGTATATACTTAACAAGAAAAATTACACATTTATATATATGTACGCTCGTCTCGGCGAAGTTCTAGTATATCTACTTAATGGGAAAGTAGATATGTGGGAAGGAAGCCGCAACGAGAAGACAAAGATATATATATGTGTATGCCGTACCAACGAAATCCCAGTATATTTATTTGAATGGGAAAATGAATATACGGTATGGTAAGTTGAAATGGAACGTTAAGAATATACAATCGAACGACAAGATCTTAGTATATTTGTTTAAATGGGAAAACAAATGTGCGGCGAAGTGAGTCGGGTCGAGTGTCGAAATATATATTATATCGAACGATGCGATCTTAAGTATAATTATTTAAATGGGAAAATAATTATATGTTAAGTGACGTCGAGTCGATGATAATAAAATACAAGTTAAGGAAATATTAACAAGAGTAATATATAACTTGTAACACAAAGGGGTAATGTAACGCCAACAAAACCTAGGATACGCGCTTAATTAAACGGGACTTGGAACAACTTGTGGTCGGGAGTTGGGTGTACAACTTGCCAAGGCACATGCACTATAGGAGTAGTGACTTATACGTCTAGGACGTTTGTAGGTGCGAGACCACCCACTTGCTATCCACCCTTTTGAGCCAGACGCAGTTTCAGGTGAGTTTCACGGCCCCATTTTAAACTATTTTTACGTTTTCGGGGGAAAGATATGTTAGGGAAATGTTTGACGGGTTTATTACTTGAGGTGTGACCGCCACTCGGGGTTGAGTCCTCGCCTCTATAATCATTTATTCGGAGATTGAAACCGGAGGAATATTCGGATAGTACTATTGGTGCCTGACAAGGCCCACCCCTAATCGATAGCGTCGATTGTGCATTAGGTTATGCCTGGGGTGCAAATATTCTGAACTTAAGTCGTGGGAAACCGAGTAACGACTTGGAGCGGGGCATTTTATTTATATACGTCTTGGTTTGATTATAGTCTCAAGTAGATTTATAGGAATTTGCAACTCCTATATATTGTCATAACATGGTATTCCCAAGTATACAAGTTTTAGAAACTGAAAACCTGTGAACTCACCAATATATTTATATTGACGAAACTTTTAAACATATCTTTCAGGTAACTAGATGAAGAAGGATCAGGCAAGCTGGGTCGGAGAATCTCCCAATGCGGCGTTATACATTTTGCAGGGTTTCACCTTTATTTCCCAAGGCTTGGGATATATTTGAGAAACCTTGATGTTACTTTAAAAACAATTTACTTTTGTGTAATGATTGGAAACAAGTAATGACGCCTTAATAAATGACCCATTTTCTTAAATTACTTATGTTTAGCAATAACCTTGACTTTATGCTTTTGAACCGTCGCGCCACGTGTTTCCGCCGTTGTCGTGGTGTGACAGTTCACGACCTGGGAAATGGCATCAGTTCATCGAATTTGGCTCATGTGTATGTAGGGGTGATTATGAACTCAATTGCAAGAGTGAGCCAAGAGGTTAGAATCCGTGTGAATGATCGGGGTCAATCTTGTTGGGTTCACGAAACGGCGGCGGGTTGGGTACCGGACTTTATCAACAGGGAAGTGGTTATCATTGGTGGCTCCGATCCGGAGGTGGGAACAGGTTCCGGTGAGGCCGTGGCAGATGAACAGTCCAGGGAGGTGAAGAGTCAGGAAGTTGGAGGTAGTGAGGTGCATGGGGAGATGTTGCATGGGGATGACAATGGTGGGACATCCAAGAATGATGTGGCAGAGGGGCATTCGGATAGTCACTGTGGGGACCCATTAAATGTGGAAGTTAATGAAAATTGTGGGCTGGCCCAAAAGTGTGGTTCTTCTATGGACCGGGCTGGAGGGGTAATGGATAAGGTGGATAAAAACAAAAGAAAAAGAAAACAAAACCTGTCTGTGAAAAGTAGAAGGTTTAAAAATTGTGGGGTGAGGATTGCCATTCATAACAACCGAGGAGGGTCTGCAGGGGAAAACTCCGGCTCAGGTTCCGGCTCTGGGTCAGGGTCCGGGGGTTTGAAAAAACGGAGGAGGAGGTTTGCTTGTAGACAAAGGAAATCGGACGCCATGTCGGATGATTTGGATGGTTCATTTATTGTGGGAGGAGGTGGAGTCGATGATGAATACGAGTCCGATTGGGTAGATGATGAACCTGATCCGGTTACCCCTCCACCTGCTCTGGGTAGGGTGGGGTGGTGTCTGCTGATGTCGACCCGGTGAATATTCAGGCTGGTATTGAGAAAGAGGTTGAGATAACGGTTAAAGTAGGGGAAGTTATGGGCTTACAATTGGGTGGTTTCGAAAGAGTTGTTGAAGACACAATTGCTGTGGATCAGGTGCTGGTTGATCCAAAATGAATTTTTTGACGTTTAATGTTAAAGGGGCGGGTGGCCGGGATAAGGCAACCAAGGTACGTAATATTAAGCGATCCTACAATATTTCTTTTGTTGCTATTCAAGAGACACAAATGGAGTCAATGTCTGAAGTCCAGGTGGGTCAATTTTGGGATGGGTCGGATTTTGGGTATGTGATTATGAATGCCACGGGTAGATCTGGGGGGTTGGTATCATTATGGAATACAGCGCTGTTCACTGTTGAAACAATACTGAAGGCGCAGAATTATGTCCTAGTGGGGGGTGTCCTAAAAGGTGTGCCCGAATTGGTGTGGGTTCTTAACGTATATGCCCCAACTGATTCGGGATTACGAAGACATTTGTGGGAAGAAATTGCTACTTTAAAACAACAATATGAAGGGAAATGGATTGCTTTGGGGGATTTTAACGAAGTAAGGTGTATGGAAGAAAGGGTAAATTCGGTTTTTAATGTCAATAACGCGATGGTGTTCAATGATTTTATAGCAAGTGCCGGTTTCCTGGAGTATAATATGGGTGGAAGGAAGTATACTTATATGTCGTATGACGGGTCGAAATTAAGCAAGTTAGATCGCGTGTTGGTTTGTTCGGAATTTGTTGCTAGATGGCCGAATGCGAGTTTGACGGCGTTGGAAAAGGATGTGTCGGATCACTCGCCGGTGGTACTCGTTGTTGAGCCTTCGTGTCCGGGGGCATATCCTTTTAGATTTTTCAATTCCTGGCTTGAAAAGGCTGAATTGAATAATATTGTTGATAAGGGGCTTGAGTCGGAGGTGAATGCTAATAGGGCCGATATCGTCCTGTTTCAAAAGCTCAAAAATGTCAAGAATATGATTAAGGAGTGGAGAAAGGAGGTTGTTGTTAATGAAGAAAGAGTGCTTAAGGAGGCAACTTCCGGTGCAAATCGGATTGAAACTATTGCTGAACTTAGGTTACTAACCGACGAGGAAAAGGTTGATTGGAAGCATTGTAGAAAGATTATTCGCCAAACAGAATGGGATCGGCTCAAAGACCTTCACCAAAGGTCTAGGGTGGAATGGGTACTAAATGGTGATGAGAACTCGTCGTACTTCCATGGTTTGATAAACAACAGGAGAAAACGCAATAGGGTGAATGGTATTATGATTGATGGGGTTTGGGTGACTGACCAAGCAATGATAAAAAACAAAGCGGTTCAACTTTTTAAGGAGAAATTTAAAGAGCCTTTGCCGGTTAGGCCGAGGGTGGATGCTAGCGGTTTCAAGAGGTTGTCGTCTGTTCAGGCCGAGGGCCTGATTGCGGCGTTTTCTAAAGAGGCGGTATGGGAATGTGGCAGCGAAAAGTCACCCGGTCCAGATGGCTTCACGTTTGCCTTTATTAAAAGGTTTTGGGGAAAGTTTGAAAATTACTTTATGGCGATTATGAATGAATTCTTTGTGCATGGTTCTATTAGTGGCTCGTGTAACTCATCCTTTATTGCTTTATTACCTAAAGTAACTAATCCGATGACGTTTTCGGACTTCCGCCCGATATCGCTCATTGGCACAATTGGGAAGGTAATCTCGAAGGTACTCGCTGGCAGGTTGAAAGGGGTTTTGGGGAGTATTATCTCGAGTGAACAGTCGGCATTTGTACAAGGAAGACACATATTTGATGGGCCGTTAATCATTAGCGAAGTATTGGATTGGGCTAAGAAAGCTAAAAAGCAGTTGATGTTGTTTAAGGCCGATTTTGAAAAAGCATATGATTGTGTTTCATGGAAGTTTCTGATTAATGTCATGCTTAATATGGGTTTTCCACCAAAGTGGAGGAATTGGATGATGGGTATCTTATTTACCGGTAAGGCATAGGTGTTAATCAATGGCGTTCCCACAGTTGAGTTTTCTCTTAATAGGGGACTGAGACAAGGCGACCCGCTATCACCGTTCCTATTTACTATGGTCATGGAAGCGTTACATGTGATGATTTCTAAGACAGTGGAGGCTGGGTTGATTTCGGGGGTTAAACTACCACATCATGGTCCGGTTCTCACTCACTTATTATATGCCGATGATGCACTCTTTTTAAGTTCTTGGTCGGATGAAAATGTGCAGAATCTGAATAGAGTCTTAAGGTGTTTCCAGTTGGCTTCTGGCTTGAAGGTAAACATACATAAGAGTCATTTATACGGGGTGGGTGTAGTAGATGGGGAGGTGGATAGATTGGCAGGGTGTTTGGGGTGTAAGCGTGGGACATTTCCTTTTACGTATCTTGGGTTACCGATTGGGGGATCTATGAAGCGGGTTGGGTGCTGGAAAGTAATTATTGACCGGATAAACTCAAAGCTATCGTTATGGAAAGCAAGGACTTTGTCGTTCGCCGGGAGATTAGTTCTTGTAAAATCTGTGCTAAGCGCATTACCATTGTATTATTTTTCATTATTTAGGGTCCCGGTGGCTGTTTTAAAAACGATTGATGGGATACGAAGACGATTTCTTTGGGGGGGGGGACATCTAATACTCGAAAATTCAGGTGGGTGGGCTGGGATAGGGTTGTTCGGCCGAAGAAAAAAGGTGGTTTGGGGGTCGGAAACCTGGATAATATGAATTTGGATCTCTTGATAAAATGGTGGTGGAGGTATAAGGAGTCGTCCGGTCAACTATGGGTCAAGACGGTTGATGCAATACATGGGGGTGCGAGAGAGATGTCTTTTGTACCACACAAGAAGCTGTCGGGTGGGTGTTGGAAGACTATAGCTTCACTGGGGAACGCATTTTCGAAGAAAGGAATTGATGTTCAACAAAAGATTAGAAGTAGCTTGAAGGATGGGGCGACGGTATCGTTCTGGGGTGACAATTGGGTGTCGGGAGGGAGGCTAATGGACAGGTTTCCGGTATTGTTTAATTTGTGCAGGAAAAAGAAGGCAACGGTGGCGGACAATTATTTGAAAGAGGGGGAAACAATCACTTGGGGTTGGGAATGGACTCGGCAACCGTCAACTGTCACGGAGCTGCAACAATGGGAGCTTTTGCAGTCGGTCATTGCAGGGCAACCAGTCACGGATGGTAAAGATAAGTGGCTGTGGAAGTCGGGTGATAAAACTATGGAATTCTCTGTCAAAGCGGCCACAGATGACTTGGAGTTAATGTCGCCGGTGCCGAGTAACCATAGTGAATTCAAGTGGAGTAAAATCGCTATACCAAAGGTAAATTGTTTTGTGTGGAGGGCGACGCAAGGAGGCATACCAACGGCGGATATGTTAGCGGCCAGAGGCATGAACCTGCAGTCCAGTTTATGTAAAAGATGTGCGGACGCTGAAGAATCCATTGATCATGTTCTGGTGGGCTGCTTTGGGCTAAGATTGTTTGGTGGCATGTAGGCAATTGGGTAAAAATTCAACCTCCTGCAACTGTGAACACTTTGGGCCAGGTATTGGATTGGGGTAAAAGCTTACAGGGGCCGAAGATGTGGAAGGAAACGGTATATGCAATCCTTCTTATGACACTTTGGCGGATTTGGTTAGCAAGAAATGCGAAGATTTTTAATGGCTTGGACTCCTCGGTTACAAGAATGGTGGAAGAGATAAAGGAAAATACGCATTGGTGGATGATTAAGAGATCGAAAGTGGTTGGAATTGACTCAAAGAAATGGTGGGCTTTTGAAGATATTGGTTTCTCTTGAGATTGAGGCGAGTTTTTGGTGCTGCTTGTAATCATGAATAGAATTGTTTGATTTGGTTTTGTGGTGAGGTAGGGTAGCGACTTGCTATTCTTGCTTGTATTTCGTGTACTGTCGTTGGTGATTGAATAAAATGTTCGTTTTGGTTGTTCAAAAAAAAAGACTATCGTGTTCCTGAGTTCAAAGGAAATGAAAAGAAAAGTAAGTATTTTATGTTTAAATAATCATTTCCTTCCAAATATCTCCAATTTGGAATGATGAAAATGAAGAATTTTCCTTCCATTTCCCTCCCTTCTCTCCTTAAAAAACTGTGGAACACGATTGTCGGGGCATGTTATGCTTATGTTCATATTTGATGCAAAACCAATTGGCCCTTGAAAGTATTGTTGGGGCATGTTTAATAGTTGTGTATACCCCATCGTATTCGGATCACAATCTTGGTAATTATATGTTGGTAGCGGTTGGGTGGTGTTTGGGCGATACGCATTTAGGTTGCTTGGCCGAGATAGAACACCAAAAGGGGGGCTAAATGGATGCAATGATAATTTTTTTTTATAAAGAATAAGAAAGGGTTTTATAAGAAGGAGAGGAGTGTATAAAAATTGGGTTGGGTTGGGGTTTAAATAGGTGAATAAAATGAACTAAAAAAAATCGATAATTATTATTTTTTTTGTTACCATCGAGGGTAGCGGTCACATCCCTCAATAAATCAAAATTTAGGCGTTATAATAAAAAAGCCAATCGATTTTTTTTAAAAACGCCGGGAAGAGGGGTGTTTAAGGGCGTTATGAGGCTTGAAGGAGGGGGAAACGCTCCTTTTTTGTATCCACTACGTCTGGTCTTAATATCCTATTTTAAGGCACATTAATATTTTTATAGGTGTGATTTTTCAAGAAATTACATTACTACGTGTTATGTATTATTAATTAGGATGGATTTATGTGTACTACACGGATTTAATATATGAAAAAGTTGTTTATAATTACGTAACTTATACTGATAATTTAGGCTGGATAATTAGACAACCCATGCTATAGAAATGAGCCTTGTGGTAGTCATGTTACTTATTTATTAATATTTTAATATAGATTAGACTGATAGTTTTAGAAAATGTTAGAAATTTTAATATGATCATCCTAGATTCCTATATAAATTGTTCCAGCCCAGTCATATTGAACACTATTGGGCTACGCTACCTATGAGACAAGTAACATTTTCTTTGACTTATGCTACTGTTTTAGGAAGAAAAGCCATGCCCTCATCATTGACGAACCGGGTCGTGTTCCATCACCCACAACCAACACTAGATGGACTACACCGGTTCCCAGACCACCAACCAAGTGGTGGTGCACTTCCGTGGCCATATTCGAGTCCACACTCTCGTGGTTGATAATTCACTAATATTTAGTGATTCTTACTGATTAGCTCAAATAGTTTGTGGGCATTGATATATTTTGGGAGATATGAACCCGATGCTCTCGACCTATGGTTTGACTTCCGTTGACCTTGTTTATCCATCAGCACCAACGCTTCGTTCCTGAGTTTACTTGAGGAGGTAAAAGAAAGGAAAATAATCGAAGGAAAAGAGAGAAATGGAAAAGAAATGATGCATATCCTTTCCTTCTGTTTCCTTCCGAATCGGAAGGAAAACTAAACTAAAGAATTTGGCCTAGTTTTCCTTCCATTTCCTTTCTTTTCCTTCCTTAAATGAAACTCGGGAACACAACATGTTTTGTTTTCCTTTCTTTTCCTCCTTAAATGAAACTTGGGAACATAATAATATTTTTCTTTCCTTTCATTTCCTTTCTTTTCCCTCGTTAAGTTAACTCAGGAACACAGCGCAAGGGAGAAGATGGTTAAATAATAAATCGTGTGCTAGTTTATTGAACCTGTTTGGGCTTTCTATAAGGCAACGGGCCTTGTGAAATATGCTTGTGAATAACTCTATGGTATGTTGAAAATGCAGGGAGAACCTATATATATGCTTGTATTAGTCTCTATGGAATGTGCAAGTTAATACGGGTTGGGTTGTAGATATGATCACTCGATGATGGTATATGTGTACCATCATCAAATAAAACGTTTTATCAAATAAAAAACATAGTTTAGTAAAGAAGCCCAATTTCTTATTTCTAATTCAAACTTAGTTTATTTTAACGATTTAAAAGCCCATTTTCTTTATTTACCCAATCTCCCCAGTTATTAACATAATGTAAAAAAAAGCCACCAAAATGGTTGTAATTCTTAAATGGTGATTGACTGTTGAAGATTGAGAACTATAGTCGATCGAACAAGGGTTGCCTGAGCATTTGAACAATGGTCGATAGAATGATGGTCGAATTTCAAGTATAAATAAAGCGATTAGCTCATTTATGTTTGAAATAAAGGCTGGTTTCTTACTTTCTTTATTATTTTTATCTCTATCTCTATTCTCTATTATCTCTACTACCTTATTATCTCTATTATCTCTACTACCTTATTAAGGAGGAGAGATGGGTAAGAAGGTAATTTCACCATCATTTTAAGATGGCATACAAAAGGTCACAAGATAAACAACTATATTTTTGTCAAATCCTTCCCTTTATGCCCCTATGTGCAACATTTGATTACAATTGTACAAATGACTAATGCAAGTCATCTCTATTATATTATTATTATTATCTCTACTACCTTATTAAGGAGGAGAGATGGGTAAGAAGGTAACAACTATATTTTTGTCAAATCCTTCCCTTTATGCCCCTATGTGCAACATTTGATTACAATTGTACAAATGACTAATGCAAGTCATCTCTATTATATTATTATTATTATTATCTCTACTACCTTATTAAGGAGGAGAGATGGGTAAGAAGGTAATTTCACCATCATTTTAAGATGGCATACAAAAGGTCACAAGGTAAACAACTATATTTTTGTCAAATCCTTCCCTTTATGCCCCTATGTGCAACATTTGATTACAATTGTACAAATGACTAATGCAAGTCATCTCTATTATATTATTATTATTATTATTATGACGCCGTTAAGGGAAGCTACTTGCTAGGTACTTATTCTACAACTGATTAGTTTTATGGACAGTGTCAAGGTAATGAACCACAGTTCACATGTATTAGTGTTCACATAACATTTCACTCGGTCAATACCTATATTTTGCATGTTCTCTCTATATGCTTTATCTTATAGATAATATTGTTGCAAAAGATTTGTTTATTCTTTATTTTATTTTTGTTTTGGTATGATGACAAAGGTTTTTCATTTCTGTAGGTGATCAGGATGCAAGATGCTATCGTATATGAGTATAGAAGCACCAAAATCATTTATTGAGCTTGAAAATTACAGTTTACCATTCTCTCGAACCGAGGAGGGAAATACATACCAATTTGCATTTGGTGGTCAGATAATAAATTGTCCTTTGAAAATTTGAAAATTGATATATTGTTGAATTAGCACATAAATTTTATAAATAACATAAGCGAAACTTGTAGCGCAACGGGCAGGGCAAAAACATAAACACTCGCGGCAACGCGCGGACATTTTTACTAGTTACCTTATTAAGGAGGAAAGGTGGGTAATAATGTAATTTTACACAATTTTTAAGATGGGAGTTGAAGGGTCCTTTCACAAATTTCCAATCTTTGGTCATTTTATTCCCTTTATGCTCATTATGTACAACCTATAATGCTCATTGTATATGTGTGTAATGCAAATTTCATATCCATCTCAACATGTAACTCACATTCATAACACCCAATTAAACCCAAATTCAATTTCATTAAAACCCATGCTTTTCATTGAATCCTTCTACACATTAGAAGAACAAACAATGCTTGTGATGGTTCTGTTAAGCGTTAGCATTGGGCAACGCAGGGTTCTGAATGAGCACAACATAAGGTATGCTTATATCTTATGGTCTGACATCTTTTATTAGTTTATTATCCATGTTTTACTGTATGTTGCAATTTTGATAATCTTTGTAGGAATTGTTGGACATCATTGAGAAAGACTTGTTTCAGGTCCATATGAAAAAGTGAGCCTTTACAATACTTCTTTTGTTTTAAACCGTATCTTCCATGGGTAGAGGTGGCAAAATGTGGGTTTGGTTGGGTTGGGACATACACAACTTTTAAATCCAATTTTACTATAAGAATTATGATTAGGTAGTGTCATATGATCAAAATTTATTTTATTTTAGTAATAACTTAATTTCTTTGGTAAAAAGATTTTTGAGCTTCTAACTTATACGGATTAATTGCCACCTCTACTTCTTATTTAGCGTTTATTGATTTTTGAGCCGTAATATATTCTTGTGCACCCATACAAATAATGTTACATACTTGCAGTTGGATGAATAAGTTGAGCCTGAAATGCTATACAATCTATCACAAGATGATTGATAAAGTAATGGAACCAAATACCATGTTGCAAAGCGTTAGCCCCGCAACATCGTGCGGGTTTTCTTACTAGTTATTCTTGAAGCTTGAAATTGTAATTAGGTTTGCATACGTGATTGTACACTTGGTTGTAATTAGATGTCATTATTTGATTTTAGACTTGATTAAAGTTATAGATTTTTCTTGTCGGTTGATGGTTTAGGTTTTTAGGGTTTGGTTATTGATATTAATGGAACTTTTGTTTTAGTATTGCCTTTTATTATATGACCCCTACCTAATCCAAAATTTTGACTGCGGGTTGTTTTAATTGTAAGTAAAAAAAACCTGACAACGTAGAAAAAGTTTTCTGACTCCGCCACTACCTTCATTGCTCTCATATGGTGGGACGAATTCATCTCCTTCTAAAGATTTTTAAAGAATCCTAGCTCGAACCGATTAGCCTAATCAAATTGAATGAAGTTTGATTAATTTTTGACATTTTTTTCCTCTTGTTTTTTCTTGATTAATTTAATGCCAAACGAAATAATCAAAGAAACCTTCTTTTGATGGGGTGGTTTTTAGTTTTGAATAACATGAAAAATGTGAACTTTCTAATTGTTGTTTTACTTTATGTGTGATTTGCACAACTAATCTTGAGATGCAAATTGTAGGAAATAGGGTTCACAATTTTATTAAAATAATAATAAAATGAAATAATAACGAGACTCTCGTTAATCGTAGGAAATATAAAAGTACAATACCGATTACAAAACTAAATAAATAAAATAAGATACAAACAAAATGTACCGAATCTTGATTCAAGCAACTTCAACCGCATCGCCTTCTACTAATCATTTCTGCAAAAGTAAAGTATTCGTTGATGGTTTTTGGTTGAGGATCGTGTTTGACACGGGGCCCTTAAAACAGATTCCGCGCCTCCTCTCAGACGGTCTGTCTCCCAGGGTACAACAACCGGAACAGTGATGTACTGCCGGAGATGGTCTCAAGCCCGAGATTGCATCGTATGAAAAGTGTGTTCGTAACAGAGAAAGTTGTTCAATATTGAGAGAATATTTCATCTCGTTATTAGAATAAGGAAATATGTTCTATCTATTGTCAAGAGTTTTACCAACTCAACATATATATATTCAATATGACCGTTGGGTCATATATTATATATAATTCACAATAATTTACATATTAATGTACTTTATTATTCTCATCAACAAGTTATTAACTTGTAATTAATAAAATACTTAATGGATTTTAAGTAGTCACATAATTCGTCATAATGACTGAGTCGAAACAGTCATTTTGACCAGGTCTATGTAACCGTACCAGCTCACTAGTCCGCGCGTCACGTTAACAGGTAACTGTGCTCGCGCGCCCTACTAACGCAGACCAGGACGCTACCTGGTCTTGCGCGCACATGTCCCACGCGAATCGCTATGTCATCCGCAGATGACCACCCGCGCACGGACGCCACTCGTAGTTGACGGTTTACGTCAACCTTCCGCCAGGTACCTTACCATGCGCACAAGGTCAAAATACAGAGGCGGCTCTCAAGCGGCTCGTGGCGATGCGAGTGTGCGAAGTGCAAACTGCGCCATCAAAGCGCCACATTGCGCCCATCGTCCACGCCACGCGCGCGCATGTGTGAGTGCGAGTTAAGGGTGCTTCGCACACTTTAGGGTCCCACTAGTGTTTAGCTCAATATGCAAGGAGTGCTCCTCCTTATAAACTACTTCATGTTTTGTCATCCCACCAAAGTGGGACAAGTTGACAAAACTTAATCCATTTTCTTATCTTTGGTTGTTCCAACCTACAACTTTCAAGCTTCGATATATCATTCATCTTAGCTCTATATTTTGGACGTGGTTTGGTTCGTTGTGATACTCTCACAATATAGAACACAAACCCGAAAATAATTATTTATATATCACATATATAAATACATTTATTTGAGTCCAAAATTAGTGAAAATCATTTTCACTACCATTTTTCCAACAATCCCCCACATGAATGGAGATCGATAAAAACACACAAATTCCCCGATGAAACCTCAGCAGTCGAGTATTGCAGGATAGGTAGGCGTAACCTTTGAACCTTCCTTTGTGAAGCATACTTAGCCTACTAGCGGTATGTAGAACTTGATGTCTTTGAACATACCCCCATTTGTGTAAACGACAATACATTTCACACAATACTTTCCCTAGCCGGGCCATCCCCTCATTATCGTGCCCAATAATGGTCATGGAACACTCTCCTGGTTCTGCGGGAGCTCTAGAAATTGTGCCCACAATTTCATTCGAAGCGACCACACTTCTCTCCAACATAGGTGATTTTAAATCATTAAAAGCATTATGGTTTATTATGATTTACACTAATCATTAACCATATATTATGCTTAACCTCTCAACAATGTCACTGAATATTATAGGAATGGACTAGGACGTATTTAAACACCCTTTTGTAGTTTAGGGGATATGTATATAACCATATATACTAGCTTATATATAAACATATATCTTAGCTATGCCCCCACAGTGACCACCCTTCGGTTCATGATTAAGTTTTCCTATTGAACCTAGATCTTGGGATCTCCAGTCAACTAGGTTAGGTTTCCCTCATGTCCCTTTTTCCATGGGCTTTAGTCTCATTCCATACAACTTCATCTCTTATCAACCATCAGGTTGTTGGATCCATTTACAATTGAGATAAGTTGTTCTAACGTGTTCTTGACCCGTTGGTCAATTTGCCATTTTGTCAATTCGTAAGACTTATAACATGTGATCTAAACATAGATCTGGTTATGGTAGAAGGATAGGTAGGTGTTACCCTTTGAACCTTCCTTTTTGTCTTTAGAATGACATGAAACTCAATTTATGGCTATACACGTTTCCATGCCTTTGGGGATGTGATTCAAAGTTAGCTAGATTTTGAATCTTACCAATTGGCATTTGAGTCCAATCAACTCGATTGACTCACTCAATTTTCAAATGCAAGCCACCCCCACATTTAAGTGTTATTGGATAGCATCCAATGGGGTGATGAGATGAAAGGTTCTCCCTTTCGTATGAAGTTGAGAAAACTTCTCAAATACCATTTTTACATCCCCTACGGGTTGTTTCTTAAATGGCTCTTCCCCCCACATTGCTTGCACTTTGAGCATTATGAGTACTCCTCATATGAAACCGAATAGAATCATCAATTCATGAACTATGTAATCGGTTCGCGAGTTATCCTTGAAGTTATATTTATAGTTTTGATTATATAAATCCATAATTATTATGTCATCACATAACGTTAACAAGTATTAGTCTAGCATGCTTTAGACTCCAATACTCTAGCATGTGAACAGAAGATGCATCATTCTGATTCTTCACAGCCTAAAGGGATAACGCACTATCTCTTTCCAACATTCACGTTTTAGTTAGACATAATAATTAGAACTTGTTTTATTATTCCAAACCATCAGGTTCTAGGAATGTCTCAAAACCATAGTTAATTTCATCCATTAGGATCGGATCAAAACTCATTTGCCTTTAATCTCCAAGCCTTCACCATTGACTCTTAAGAACTTAAACATAAGTCTTAATATAAGTCACTTTGATGAATATATTCATCATCAACAAGATAAACAATACTAGTATAAAATCACTAAAGTCTTGAGATAAAATCAATTAGATTGACACTCAATGACATAGCATTCACATATGCGCCTAAAGTGATATATATATACATTTCCATGTTTTGTTAAAACCATGTATTAGGGAAGTCTCCCAAAACTGAGGACAAATCCTCCACATAGGTCAAACAACATTGATGGTTGTAGAAACATCTACACATCCATCACTATTGTAAATGTCTTACAATAAATTTTAGCAAAATTTATTAAAGAATTCACAATATTAACATATATTTCTTTCATATGTTATATGCATCGAAAATTCACATGTGTATTTTCATGTTGATGCTCTCAACATTAGATGACATATCTCGTTTTCGTGTATTTAATCTCAATACACTTGCCATGTTCGTTATGATTCGCCCATCATGTTATTGTACGTTTGATGTTTGATATGTGACTTATTGCATAAGTCATGATCACAACCCGCTCATTGTGTTCTTGCAAGACACTCCTTGCACAACCCGTTAAAACATATATCCTTATTAAATTCGTCGAAGAAAAAATACCACATTAATTTCCTTTTTATACATATCGTTTATTATATTTTAAATCACTTGAATATAAAAAAAAATATAAACGATAATCCAAAAAAATATATATAATACATAACAAATGTATTTTAACGGATTCATAAGGATATATACACATCAAATCTCAAAGTGTTATTCTCTTCAACACTTTATCGTGTGACGAAATAATCGCACTTATCTCGTCTTGTGGCATGTTTTGAGGTACTCCCTCAATACCTTGTTCAAAACACCAAAGTTGTTTATAATTAACTACTCACAAGTAGTCGAACAAGTAAATATGTCAAAACAACATCGGATTGTTTTTCCTTTAAATAGTCTTTCAAGGCTATTATATGGTTCAAGACATGATACTTCTCAAACGAGTATCGAACCAATTGCAAAATCATGTTTTATTCATTCAAAACATTTCTTGTTTTTGCATCTGTTTTAAAAATTAAACTATATTTGTTTATGCTTTGATTACAAATTAAGATCATAAACTCAAAATAGTTTTATTATTTAAAACTACATCTAACTCGCTCGTTAGACAATAAAACGATTACAAATCATCTTAATTATTTTATCATAGTTAACCCGATTCTAACTCGCTCATTAGAAAATAAACGATTATAAATCGTTAAAGTATATGGATTTCATGATAAATCTTTTCTAATTCGCTCATTAGAAAATATACGTGTACCAAATATAAAAATATTCGGTTTCAATAAGTAACCATTTCTAACATACTTGTTAGAATACAAACGATTACGCTCATCGTTATGTGGTGTTTTGGTTATATAGCTAAACCGTTTCTAACACGCTCGTTAGAAAATAAACGATTACCAAAATCGTTTCAAAACTTATTGGTTTACAACCATTTCTAACACTCCCGTTAGAAATAAACAATTACAAGACCGTTTAAATTTTTATTGGCTCATATACAAATATAATAAGTCATTTCTAACACGCTCGTTAGAAAATTAAACGTCTCGTTTGTTTGTTTTTACAAAAGCATCAATTTCCAACACGCTCGTTAGAAAATATAAGTTTAAAATAAACTTATGATTTTTGTAAACAACCATTTCTAATACGCTCATTAGATATGTTCTATGACACGTTATTCTTTCAACGTCGTCATTTCTAACATACTTGTTAGAACTACATGTTTCAAAACTTGTTGTTTACATAACTAATTTCTAATACGCCCATTAGAAAACTAAATGTTCTCAATGTTTTGAAACTAATTATATTTTACTAAAATAATTACTTTCTAACACGCTCGTTAGAAAATACGCATGTTTTAAACCTTATTATTTATAAAAATAATATTTTCCAACTCGCTCGTTAGGAAATATAAAGGTTTAAAATTATTATTTTAGAACTATAGGTATTTCTAACACGCTCGTTAGAAAAAAAAATGTATTTCTATACATTTGATAACAATCATTATTTCTCCAAATAATGATCTCTAACACGCTTGTTAGATCGAAAATGTATACCAAACGTTTCTATGTGGGTTGCCAAAATATTTCTAATACGCTCATTAGACAATATTTTACAAAGATTAATCTCTAACACACTCGTTAGAAATAACATCTAGCAAATATTTTTCAAGGGGTAACAAATATTACGTCTTTTCTAATACGCTCGTTAGAAAATTAGTATTTGAAACGTATAAATACATGTTAATATTTGTTAATGCTTCGGATTATCTAAACCCGACACACAAAACCCATGAAATCGAAAACTTGAATCAAACTATGTTTTGTAAACACGGTATATCGGTTTAACGATTGTACTCCAATCATCACATTAAACCGACTTGTTGTACTACATATATATTTCCAAAAAAAAATATTTATTAGATTTTAACAAAAATCCCAATTAATATTTTTATACTTTCGTGAACCCAAAAATCCTTAATAAGAAGGTTTTTAAATTGTATCAACAATCTACACGAAAGTCTGTTTTAAGATTGTAGGAAATAGGGTTCACAATTTTATTAAAATAATAATAAAATGAAATAATAACGAGACTCTCGTTAATCGTAGGAAATATAAAAGTACAATACCGATTACAAAACTAAATAAATAAAATAAGATACAAACAAAATGTACCGAATCTTGATTCAAGCAACTTCAACCGCATCGCCTTCTACTAATCATTTCTGCAAAAGTAAAGTATTCGTTGATGGTTTTTGGTTGAGGATCGTGTTTGACACGGGGCCCTTAAAACAGATTCCGCGCCTCCTCTCAGACGGTCTGTCTCCCAGGGTACAACAACCGGAAAAGTGATGTACTGCCGGAGATGGTCTCAAGCCCGAGATTGCATCCTATGAAAAGTGTGTTCGTAACAGAGAAAGTTGTTCAATATTGAGAGAATATTTCATCTCGTTATTAGAATAAGGAAATATGTTCTATCTATTGTCAAGAGTTTTACCAACTCAACATATATATATTCAATATGACCGTTGGGTCATATATTATATATAATTCACAATAATTTACATATTAATGTACTTTATTATTCTCATCAACAAGTTATTAACTTGTAATTAATAAAATACTTAATGGATTTTAAGTAGTCACATAATTCGTCATAATGACTGAGTCGAAACAGTCATTTTGACCAGGTCTATGTAACCGTACCAGCTCACTAGTCCGCGCGTCACGTTAACAGGTAACTGTGCTCGCGCGCCCTACTAACGCAGACCAGGACGCTACCTGGTCTTGCGCGCACATGTCCCACGCGAATCGCTATGTCATCCGCAGATGACCACCCGCGCACGGACGCCACTCGTAGTTGACGGTTTACGTCAACCTTCCGCCAGGTACCTTACCATGCGCACAAGGTCAAAATACAGAGGCGGCTCTCAAGCGGCTCGTGGCGATGCGAGTGTGCGAAGTGCAAACTGCGCCATCAAAGCGCCACATTGCGCCCATCGTCCACGCCACGCGCGCGCATGTGTGAGTGCGAGTTAAGGGTGCTTCGCACACTTTAGGGTCCCACTAGTGTTTAGCTCAATATGCAAGGAGTGCTCCTCCTTATAAACTACTTCATGTTTTGTCATCCCACCAAAGTGGGACAAGTTGACAAAACTTAATCCATTTTCTTATCTTTGGTTGTTCCAACCTACAACTTTCAAGCTTCGATATATCATTCATCTTAGCTCTATATTTTGGACGTGGTTTGGTTCGTTGTGATACTCTCACAATATAGAACACAAACCCGAAAATAATTATTTATATATCACATATATAAATACATTTATTTGAGTCCAAAATTAGTGAAAATCATTTTCACTACCATTTTTCCAACACAAATTGACCTTCTAACTTGGTTTCGAAAATGAAAAACACGTTCCCACTTATTTATAGGAGTATAATAGAAAACAATATTTGTCTTATTAGAACTCCTCACTATGATATAAAAAAATTAATGACAAAAAATCTCATCCGCGTAATAGAATATAGATTATATACATGTACTCATGTATAATGAGTCTCGTTGAATGACGAGAGGGAGAATAAGAGAAAGGAGATCGTCGCACAAGAGAGGGTGAAGGGAATTGATCGACAATCAGCCAACCAAAATCTGATGTACTAGGTTTATAACAGGGTGGCGGCGTAGCTTATTGCCCGCCTGCCCGCTATCTTGATTTAATTTTCTTAGGAGTTAATAGCCAAAATCGTCCCTGAGGTTTGGTCACTTTTGCCACTTCAGTCCAAAACCCAAACGTCTGAAATCTGGGTCCGTAGGCTTTTGATTTTTTGCCACATTCGTCCCTGACACTAACCCAGTTAACTTATCTCGTTAAGTTGGGGGGTATTTCTGACTTTTTGCCTACCTTCTTCTCCATTTAGACCTGCCATCAACCACCACCACCACCACCACCCTCACACAACCACCACCACCCTCACACAACCACCACCCTATTCTAGAGAGAGACAGACGAGAGAAAGAGAGAGAGACAGACGAGAGAAAGAGACAGACGAGAGAGAGAGAGAGAGAGGGAGACAGACGAGAGAAAGAGAGAGAGGGATCTGAGAAATAGAGAGATGGAGGCAGCGATTCAACCCTAAACAACCATCACCTCCGCCGCCACAACCACCCTAAAGAACCATCACCTCCGCCGCCACAACCACCCTAAACAACCATCATCTCCGCCGCCTTGAACCACCCTAATCGTAACCCCAAACACCCACTCCTCCTTCGATTTATTCTCTCTATCTCTGCTCTCTCTCCTCTCTGCTCTCCCTCTCTCCTCTCTGCTCTCTCTCTGTCTCTCTCTCTCTGCTCTCCCTCTCTCCTCTCTGCTCTCTCCCTGTCACCACCGACGAGCACCATCACCACCGACGAGCACCATCACAGCGTCTGTCTCTCTCTCCTCTCTGCTCTCTCTCTATCTCTCTCTGCGTCTGTCTCTCTCTCCCCTCTGCTCTCTCTCTCTATCTCTCTCATCTCTCTCTATCTCTGCTCTCTCTCTCCCTTAAAGTAGGCTTTTTATTTTTGTTCTTGTATTTATTTAGCTTTAAATACAAAATGTCTAAAATGCCCCCGATTTTGTAGGCAAAAAGTCAAAAATGCCCCTAGAGTTAACGAGATAAGTTAACTGGGTTAGTGTCAGGGACGAATGTGGCAAAAAATCAAAAGCCTGCGGACCCAGATTTCAGACGTTTGGGTTTTGGACTGAAGTGGCAAAAGTGACAAAACCTCAGGGACGATTTTGGCTATTAACTCTTTTCTTAGTCTTGGAATAAAATTTACTCTTTGATGGAGATTGGAGAGGAAAAAAAAATTATTGATCAACCATCTATAGAAGTAGAGTGAAATAACGTTGCCTTATATGAGCCACATTTGATATCACATAAGAACACTTGGAGTATGTCTTTTTATTTTGAAGAGGAAAGGTGGCATATTCTAGATTCTTTTAATCTCCAATGCTTCAACAAAAAAAAATGGCTACAAAAGTAATATTTCATATGATGATAACATTATGTTCCAATAGTAAGCTATGCAATATTTACTTACTGTAACTCTTTAAAAGTTGAACCAACCTTTTGTGGATCTCTATTGTCTTACCTGAACCAATTATGAAGCGTTCTGCCCGACCCACCATGAAGGAGGAGTGTTGCTTTTGCTTTGTGTATGTGTGCTGAGTGTGTAAAGGCTGACAGAAATGAACAGTATAAAGCTACTGAAAGTTTTAATAAATGAATTCTTAGGGGACGGGGAGCCACCCGAATTGTTTACGGGTACCCACTACCAGCACGGTAACACCGCCGCCACCTATGCTGGTAGTGGTCCCGTGAACCGTTTTGCTAGTTCTGTTTACCGTGCTGGTAACCGTTTTTATTTTATTTTTAACTTTATTTTTTTCTGTTTGAACCGTTTGTTTTTGTATTGTTTTATTTTTAACCGTTTGTTTTATAAATTTTTTCCAAACATTAACCGTTTGTTTTAAAAATCTAATTAAATAAAAAAACATAAATAAGAATATTTCATTAAAAACATAAAATTAAAACATAATGATATTAAACATAAAATAAAGGGTCAATTTCATATATACCCTTGCAAAGTTAGAAAATATCATATATACCCAACAAAAATTTAATATTTCATATATGCCATTACAAAATAGTGCTAATATCAAATATACCCAATTCATTAAAAACAATTTAGTAAATAACTATTTTACCCTTGTTTTTCCAAAACTTTGAAATTTCATATATACCCCTTTTTTGCTTTAATTTCATATATATACCTAATTTAAAAAAAAATTTTATTTACGTCTTTTTTCTTAATTTTTGTCACCATTTTTTCTTTTCTTTTTCGTTTATACTCCCACAAACAATATTTCTCAAAATATTATATATAACTACTAGGTTAGAGTCCCGTGTGTACACACGGTGCATCCCCAAGTCAAATGACAAAATGCCAATGATCCGTTAGTGATCCAAAATTTCATCTCTTTAGAATCTTTCACTCGATTTAACATTTCACACATTCAAAGTTTGTACCAAGGGTTTTCTTCCCCTATAAATGATAAATCAAGATAAATAATGTTGAGATTCTCACACATACAAGTGCACAATGTGAAGGGCCGCATCATGTGATTTCGCCGCATCAGTCTTACATCATGTGATTTCGCTGTATCAGTCTTACATCAGGGAATTTTGGCGCATCGCCACACTTGATGCGTTTTCAGAATCGCATCGATGCGCGCATTTTAAAACCAAGACCTCCACGGGCATGAATATGCATTTGTCATAAAACTCATTTTATTGGTTCAGCATGTATGTGAGAACGTTAGTTTATTATAAGAAATGATCATAAATCTTTGCTATAAATTTGTACAAAACATGCAAGAACATAATACCAATAAGGCTAAAAGGATATGGTGAATCTAAACTTTAGAATGAGTAGTGAACCAGAAAGTTTTTGATGTGTTTCCAATCCCAACTTCATAATAGTATATGGTATCATACTATAAAATATTCCAAAAAAAATGTATAAGCGGGTCAAATAAACGGATGAACATAAGATAAAAATTGGTACTTGAAAGGCATTAAATTCAAAAAAAAAGAGGAATTAACTTCAATGTTCAGGGTCCCCTAACAATAGGATAGTGCAACAAAAAAATTGGTACCTGGAAGGCAAAGAAGCATCAGATTGTTGCTTCAATTCATATCCTTAACATAAATTTCAATTTCATAATTTATTTAAGACTAACAACACGTGTATTACTAACCTGGGATTATTCAAGCGGCCATGTTTTGAAATAGTCAACCAGGTCCTTCAAAATTTGGTGATGACAGGCAGTTTAGTAACAGAATTCGAAAACTGGAATCAATATTTCAATGAAGTAAAATATCACATAATATTTAACTCATGAAGCAAATGATAATTACAAAGGAAAAAGAAAATAAAACACATAATTGATTCATCTATAAATACAAATAGCTGGCAAATCATGTAACTCTATAATGTGTAAAGAAACATACATAAATAAGGTATTTTTATATACAGCAATAAGAAAGAAAGTACAATTACACAAAACAAAGGTTTCCATTACTCATTCAAAACAAACAAATTACCAATTTTGATCAACCCCATTGAAATCATCATCTAATCTACTCAGCCCTCGTTTGTTTACTCATGGTTGATTCTTGCATGAGCACCGTATGTACGCCTCTTTGTATATTTGCACGGTTCACCTAAGATGTGAGAGATGTGAAAAGCATCCACATCCACATCCACATCCACATCCTTTAACCTTCAAAGCCATTAAAAATGAAAATAAATCGAAAGTTTTACAAGGGTTTACTAATGGAATATTAAATAAACACTAACGGAGATTTTATATATTAAATTTTAATACTACTGTTATGCTCAAAGCAAGAAATCGTGACATTAGCACCCAAACAGTTGTAATTGTGTTGCAAACAAAAAGTTGCATATAATCATAATTTATAGTTCTACATTACTACCTCTTTTACTATTTACATATATATTTCAGACATGCTCAAATATTAGCATGCGATATGTTTGTTGTAGAATACTTTCGATCGCTTTTTTTTTTTTTTGCAATCATCAAATATACTTCGTAAAACACATTTCGAGTTGACCCATTACCCAACGTGGCTGCCCAGCTTACCCGCCCAACTAATCAAAATCGCAGATGGAGACCAACCTGAAAGTCATATTCCACTTTATCAGCAAGCCCGTCTTCCCACCTTCAAAAATTATAAATAAAACAACCTTTTGTTTTTAGCCACCTAATAAAAGAACATAAACTTGGTTAGTATTTGTAACATAAAGATTGCAAAAGGATTATGTAAATGTATAACACCAAGTAAATATAAGTTCGTATGTATAAACATCGTCAAGATTTGGTAAATTGTAACCTTACTCTTCGAGACAAACTATTTCGGCATTTGAATACGAACCAACAACTACCTCAATAGGAGGCAAAATTGCATGTGACCCGCATGCCATAACTATCTTGGTCTTCCTCTTTTGCCAGAGACCGCAATTCCTGCAATCTCACAGTCAATATCTCCTGCAGTCTCACAGTCAATATATCCAAGTAAAAGTGAAATTCTAATATCATCATGTTAGATGATTTAATCTCAGCAAGCTATATAAGTATTGCACCACCTCAAGAGTAAGAAATTATCTACAAAATCAAACAGGTGCATTATGTATTCCAAAATTCCAATTCACTGTCCACATATCAAAAAACTAATTTGTGTAAACTGTTTATTCACTTCTAAATCATGAAACCTACCTTACTATGCTACAAAATATGATGCATATATTGTCATAGCTGATGAGTGATTTAGAATTTGGAGCC
Organism: Ambrosia artemisiifolia; assembly: GCA_032199755.1. Lineage (NCBI taxonomy): Eukaryota > Viridiplantae > Streptophyta > Magnoliopsida > Asterales > Asteraceae > Ambrosia > Ambrosia artemisiifolia. The sequence goes on along the minus strand of CM063515.1, from coordinate 48,346,594 downwards.
ATTATTCATAATTTCATTTACAATCTAGTAGCATGCTTATAAAACTAACAAATAATAATAGCAAACAATTAGAAAATTACCTTCATTTTAGAAAAACCTTAAACCATTATATATTTCAACATTGCTTGCATTATGAAAAAATTTTGAAGCAATCATTTGTTCTTTTGAATAATACCTCAAGATGCAATATAACATCGTGCATCTATTTGAAACAAAAAGTAAAACTAAATGTTACACCTTGAAGGTTTACTCCAAAAAGTCAAAGTCTATGAATGTAATGAAACTCGATTCTTACCCTCAATAACGCGGGTCTTTAATTTTAATGATCAACAGATATGAGTGCAACACTCGGCATTAAATTAAAATTCTTCTCAGTAAATGCAGTCTTCCAGCACAAGAAGAACCATGTAAACTGACCAATATGACCCAACGTTCGTTTGGGTTAACATTTTCCATGCTTGAATCCTAACAATGCAACCATTTTCAAATGATAAAGAATATAGAATATGGATGATTTCAAATCGCACATTATCTTTCGTTTAACCAAGGGAACTTGATCTTTTAAGAGAGTTTGTTTATGAAAATCTTCAGATAAAAACATAAATAAATGGCGTACCTATGCGATTTTTAAAAATAAGGAGTGCTGAAGCACCATCAGCTTTACCAACATTGTCTTGGTTGTAAGACCACAGTTCCCACAATGCACAAGGATAAATTGACCTGTAACCTACACACAAGTGCATTTGTCATTGATCAAAAGATAAGAAGATATACGAAGAAAAAAATAAAAGTAAACCTTAAGTTTAGGCGTTATACAACAATCAGGAAGGTATGCAAGAGCAATCCTAGTTTTTTGAGCATCATTCTCCTTTAATTCAAAGAGAGACAAAACCGGGCACCAATGCCTAAAAATGGCCCATTCATTTTTCTAAATTAATTTAGCCAAAAACAAATCAAGTCAGGTGGGTCAACCAAGTCGAAAATCATCTAAAGTGATCGCTTTATTTCTGCAAAGACTTATAAAATATAATCTTTTAATTGTATATTAGTATGTTACACATTTTACAGCATATCCTGTTTTTCGTAAAAATGGATTATATGGTCATTTATTTATTATTACAACTTCAAGTATCAGAAGAATAACCAAACACTCACATGAAAAGCTCTGCAACCGTTTTCAGGTGGAACCAATATTTTTCATCTTAAGGGTACCGGGGTAGATGAGTCCATTTCTTTTCCTTTTACAAATTCTAATTTACCCAGATGAAAAATAGCTACAACTCTAAACCTTGCAACTTGTAGGTTAAAATGTGTAAGTAAAATTGTTTTTTTTTTTCTAGATTTCAGTTATCACAGCCTCTTTGACATTCAAAGATCTTAATTGATAAATTACCTCTTGAAGAAGTGAATCAAAATCATTGGCGGAAGTCATGTAGGACTGGTTGATGCCATGTTATTCGCCTTGTATACATGTAAGCAAAAAGAATGCTAAGATGTTAAGAAGAATTAAACGTAGAAAAAGATTGTTCTTCTAGTAAAATTTCTATTTAAAATACAAATCAAATGTCGTGTTAGATACCTCGTCTAATATGTATGCGCACAAAACTGACATCTGGAATGTGACATCATTAATCTTAGAATGGAAAAAACTGCAAAAGAGTGACCACCATAGGTTGAACAGGTCATTTTGTCGCTACATTTGGTAATTAAAAAAATGTAACTTGGCTGCTAGAAAGGGGTAAAGTGTATGTTAGTTTCTATTTTGTGCCTAATTTAAGTTCGGTTAGTAAAATTGAGATAAAAATGAAAAACGATATTTCCATTTCATGCAGTCTACCCTTCCAATAACGAACTTTCAAGCCAAAATAAGCTTGGAACATATCGAGAGATGAACAATACCTGTTTAAAGAGACCAAGGAGGTTTGTACCTCCTTCAGCAATAAGATGTGTGATTACTGCATTTGTTGCTCATTCCAATGAAGAGAAGAATAACTAAAGCCTCAACCCCTCCTGGCTCGACCCATTTGTAAGAACGATCTCTGCAGAAACTTTTTCCAAATCTATTAGATGATGGTTGGCTTGTCTGGATATGAAAGAAAGTAAAATAAAAAGGTTTAAATTGTTAAAAACTTAGTTAGCGCAACACCTTAAACCACATTATGCTTTTGTTGATATGAAAGAAGATAACTGGAATTAAAAAGGGGAAAAAAGACATTTTTTTACAATTAAACAAAGCATATTATTAAAACAATCAAACACCCAAAACTCCCAAGCAAGATGCTTTAAGAGTTTCATATACATCAGCAGGTCTGCAAACCATACATTTTCAAAAAAAAAAAAAAAACTACAAAACGGTAAAGGTTTAGTATTTGGATTTAAGACTGAATCAAAGAACATTATGTTTATCTTGAATCACAAAAACGAAGAATGTAAAAAAAAGCACATATATCGCAAAAACAAAGAACATTCATATATTGATTCGGAACCCCTATATTCATATACTGATTTAAAAAAACGAAGCATATATACGAATTGGATTGAAGGAGGCGGTTAGGGTTTATGATTGGAGGATACGAATTGGATTGAAGGAGGCGATCTAGGGTTTCTGTGGAAGATTGTATGAGATGTGAATGAAACCGAGAAAAAAAAAGAGCATTTATACACGGGTTAGCGGGTACCATTTACTCAGTTTGGATCGGTTCGGGTATACCGGATTAGAGGAAAACGGGTTGAAAATTGCTGAGCTGGACACCCTAGAAAGGTGACACCTCACCCCTAGATACTCCTTTATTATATGTATAGATATGTAGCTTTCTTTTATGAGAATGAAACAATTTTGTTTGTAAAAAATAGGAAGAGAAAAAAGCACTGACAGATTGAAGTAATTGACAAATAAAACTAGGAGTACTAATAATCTATTTTGATATCAACAACTAAATTGATTATTCGACATAACTAACCTGGTAAAATAATTGAACACACCAACAAATTAAATCCATTATTGAAAGCATTTATGTAATGTATTACCTGGTCATCTTCGATCAATTCAAAGGGTTTGTGTAAACTGCTGTATTCAAGGTGAAGAAGTTTCAGTTCCATGTATGAATGAATATTAGGGTATAAACAAATCAAATAATGGAAGGGTAGGATGGTTATTAAGTATAATTTCATTAAAGTTGGGTATATTTGATATTTTTAGTTTTGGTTGGATATATATGAAAATTTTCAACTTTGCAATGGTATATATGAAGTCGACAAAGAAAAATAAACTTAATGTTGACGCAACAATTGCCATGCCTCGACATGGTCAAAATTGTTGCCGTATCGAGTCTCATACTCATAGTGAGTGAAGTCGATAGCCAACTCGTGATCGAGGTCCGAATCGTCCCTCATTGTTTGCTCGTAGAGGGTGGTCCACCTCTCACACTTGATATTCAGATCGGCCCACTTCAACTGGATGTCTTGGAGGGTCTTGTTGTTGGTGCCAACGTGTTGGTGGAAGTCGGTCAACACATGGGCCCAAAACCCATCCAGGGGGTAGGCCGACCCTTCGTCCCTCGGGGGTTGTTGAAGTTCCGGGTCGTTTGTTGCATCCTTGTTGCACACCACGAATGCAATCTCTTATTCATCAGTCCACGGATTCATTTTTTTGGGGTGTTTGTTTTTTTAAACCGTGGTAAAGTGTGGCTTTTAACCCCACGGTTTAATCAATTTATATACAAATTTTTGAACGAACGGTGCACTGGTAAAATTAAAGTTTACTGACCGTTAGGTGAACTCAATTCAATTCAATCGACGGTTTCCAAGAATTACAAATTAATTTTGCTGACCGTTTGGTGGGACAGTTGTAATAGTATGAATTAAACGTTAATAATCGGTTCAAAAGTTGAAACCGTGTGAAATTTAAAAAAAAAGTTTGGGTATTTAAATGAAAATAAATAAAAGAATCAGTGGAGTGTTGCCTCCAAAAAAATGTTTAAGTGAAGTAAATCAGTGAAGTGATGTGGCAAAGTAGGATTATTTAAAATCACTGAAAGAAAAATACATTCCTACAAGTGCCCCCCCCCCCCCCCCCCCCTTATGTTTTATACATGTTCTTCATAATTTCCTGTTGCCCTTGTGATAAGGCAGTAAAAAAGTTCAAAGTTAGGCCAAATGGAATGGGTTCGTGAAGGAGATCATGAAGCTAATGTGGCTTCATGACCACTAGAGAACACAACTCTTCTCTTTGGTGAATGATTATGATGGTGAAGATCTCCGCGAAGGCAACAAGGTGTGGTTTAGGGCTGTCCAAAAAGCTCGTGGCTCGGAGCTCGCTCGAAGCTTGCTCGGATTTAGCTCGAAAAAAGCTCGCTCGATATGGCTCGGTTTGAAACTGAGCCGAGCCGGCTCGAATTGGTTAGAAAGTGAGCCTAGCTCGGCTCGGTTCGTAACGAGCCGAGTTGGCTCAGTTTGGCTCGAATAATTCTAATTTTTAATATATATTTTTTATATATATATAATATATTACAAAAAAATAAAACAAGATGGAGAATATGATACAAATTTAATATTTGGTAACAGTGGCATGGAGATTCTTTGCTTGGGATCAAAGTTATAGCTAATCAAGTTATTTAAATAAACTCAATACTACTTTTGATCCAAGTACTCAAGTTAATTTATATGTTGATGAACTTATATTGTATTCCATTAAAATTTGAGACTTATTTTATACTTGCTTGAACTTGATTTTAGCGTGCAATGTATAAAGTTGAACTTATTTTAATTGTGTTATTTTTAACTATTGAATAATAGTTTAAACTATTGAATTTTAAAAGCCATTTTTCTTTTTCTTTTTAAATTCGAGCCAAACCAAGCCGAGCCGAGTCAGCTCGGATTAAAACCAAGCCGAGCTCGAGCTTTGATTTTCAGCTCGGTTTCAAATCCGAGCCGAGCCGAGCTGGCTCGGTTTATAACCAAGCCGAGCGCGAGCTTGGCCTGGCTCGGCTCGGTTTGGCTCATGAACAGCCCTAGTGTGGTTATTAGTTAGTGGATAAATTTAATGAAAAAAGAGGAAGGTATAGTAGAGGGTTAGTGAATCACACTACTATAAAGTGGAGGAGAGAGACAGTGGAAAAAAATGTTGATGTAGTATTGAGGTGAAGGATGGATAAGAGTGTTTACTAGTGAATCACACTCCATAGCCTTATAAATTATAACACGATAAACAAATAAACAATGATCTTACATATCATTGGGAATATAAGGCATTAATGAAATAATAAGTTAGACGTGTTTAAATTGAGCCAAGACCAACGCGTTTAGATGATGTGCTAAATTTTTGGGAAAAATTGCATTAGAGATTGACATTTAAGGGTGATATTTGTGGGTATGTGCATTGCATTTGGGCTATTGTTAGGCTATGGGATGTGGAGACATGAAAAATGTCATGTCTCCATGCCATGTAGGATGCCACATCATCAAGTTGGTGTCTTAAGCTTCTTGAGATATGAGTGGGGTGTGAAGACATGAAAAACCCATGTCTCAAGCATTTATTACTTTTTAATTTATTTTTTAATATTAATTTTAGTTAGTTTTAAAAGTAAAAAATAAATAAAATAATGTTAAAATAAACACTAAATATTATAAATAAAAATTACAAACCATAATAAAATTTAAAAAAAAAAACAAACACACCGAAAAAAAACATACGATTTCCTAAAATTTTATAAAACTACTTCCACTTTTCAACGAACTTGTCTTGCAATTTCTTCATCGCGGCGCGTCGTTCTTCAGGATAACATGAGATATCGGCCGACATAATTTTCCACTCTTCCACCGCCTTCGATTTATCAATCAACCTAATATTTTCCTGCTTGAGCTTTATTTTTTCTTGGTTAGCTTGGTTGAAAGCTTCCATTTGTGCGGTTAATTTTTCAAGCTTTGAAGCGCTCCCGCTCGTGCTACCCGACGCCGCTTTCTTTCCTGCCGCCGCTTCCTTTCGAGCTTTGTCCCGACCTACATAAAAAACGCAACCATTTTTATACTATAAAGAAAACGCAACGAATTATATAAAAAACTATAAATTTATAAACCTATGGGGCGTTCCTTCTCCACAAATATTGGTTCTTCGAACTCGGGCTCGTCGTTCATATCAATGTCGATTGGAACAGACAGACCTCCCTTTTGAGCTTTAAGTCTTCGTTTGGCCTGTTCAACCTCGTTTCGGATCGCCGCCAATTTTGGTTCATCTTTCAAGACCTGCCAAGCCCGTATCATCGAGAATGATCTTTTCACCTCAGATTTATACTTCGACAACACATACTCGAAAATATTTTGCTCGTTCCAACCACTAGGAGGGTTCGACTTAATACGGTTGTAAATTCCATTGAATGTGTTACAATCCGTATTCATTTTTCTCCACTTCGAGCTTAGAGCATCGTTTAGTCGATACGGCTTGCTTTGCATAAACTTATGAAAGTATTCGTTTGCCTTCTCCCATAAGTTTTCTGCCAATTGGGTGGTACCTTTGATTAAAAAAATTAATTAACATACTTAAACAATATATATAAAAAAATTTAAGAATTAAAAAAAACATAAATATATATAAATTCTCGGAATTAAAAAAAAATATATATATATATATATATATATATTCGGAATAAAATAAAAAATTTACCGACCGCGGCGCGTTTTGAAGCCGCGAGCCACGCCTTAGCTAACGCTTCCTCTTCAACATCGGACCATGGCCTAGGGGCTCCCTCTAGTAGTTTACCACGTCCCGGTCCTTTCTCTCTTTGTTTTCCTTTGCGTTTGCCTTTAGTTTTTTCGGTGGGTGGCATATCTTGGGTTTCGGGAATTATCTCATCATCGGTTTCGTTCTCCTCCTCCTCTACGGGCCAGGGGCGGTGTAGGCAATCGGGACGGGGCAAAAAGGAATGGACGGGGGGTTGGGGGCGTCTGCATACCGACCAGCCTTAGAGGGAATAAGAGGGAAGGTGAAGAAAGAGAATGAGGATGAGGAGAGAGAAGTTGGAATAAAATGTTGGGCAAAGTGATGTGACACTGACAACATGAGAGAGAGTGCAGATTTATATCATTTGCATTGGAGGCAGTCTAATTAGTGCCTAAAATTGACCACGTTTGTCATGAAGCTAATAAACAAATCCAAAGTTTAATAATACAGTCCGTGGGTTACAAACGATTAATTTGATGAAGAAATGAGTTAAAGACTAAATATGCGAAATAATGATCAAAATAGCTTATATAAAGACATTTTTTATATAAAAACAAATCAGATACTTTGATATTGTTAAAAAAAACTTAGAAATTACAAAAGTTACAATTTCTTTAGAAAGTTGAAGTACTTAAAAGAACTTGTTGAAATTTGTTTTTTCACAAGTCATAACAGGTTATAGAGAATTTTTTCTACCGGTTAAATTTGTGTCACCAATAAGATTCGAACCCTCGTCACTTTAGAAAGCAAAATCTTATCAAACACATTAATACAACTAGACCAAAGGCTCTTTGGTACATGTTACAGAGTATTGAAACTCAACATATTTACGTACGCAATTATGACGTGTCGCAATGCACGAGTCCTCAATACTAGTTTTAAATTAAGACTCAACTATTTAGGATTTGTCTAGTGAGTGACTCGTGTTGTTTAGAACCCTACAAATAAAATTAGGACCCATCTATATGCGATATGAAAGGGCACAAGTGTCTTTTAACATATATTTTGAAATTGAAATCATAGAGTTGAAGTAAATGCATGGACAAGTAGAGAAGTTATGGGTGCACCTAACATCGTAGGTCACCCCCTATTCAACCTTCATATCTAACAATGAGTTTTAATATGTCACAGAAATGTAAACTAATATTGCTGGTTTTCATATTTTTAAAAAACAAGCAACTTACAATCCAAGGCGTTAATGCATGTGTGGTTTTGTTTTGCCCATGGTTGTTAAAGGTGCAAGGCGCACTCAAGGTGTAAAGGGTAAGTCTTAGACCTCAGTGCAAGGCGCTTAAAAAGCAAGAGTTTTTTTAAGCGAGACACATTGAACAAAAATATTTTTTAAGGTTTTAAACCTATTTTAGGTTTCTTTGTGGTTAGTTAAGTTTGTTTTAGGTTGACTCTAGACTTGTTTAGGGCTGGTATAATCGTTTCAGATTTGTTTAGACGATTCTCGATCGGAATTACGTTAGAACTTGGCTTGAAAAATGCCCCCGATGACTTGAAAGTTGCGCTTCTGAAGCGAAACGAGAATAATGCGCTGCACCTGAAAAGTAGGCCTAGATTCGCACTGAGTGAGCCTTAACAACAGATGTTTTGCCACATGCATAGCTAAAATGTGTGATCAAATTCCCAATTGTTAACAATGACACATAGTTTCATTACATGTGACGACAATGATGTTTTGTGGTGGAAAATGCACCGTAAACAAGAGATATATATATATTACTCACATGGCACGTATGTATTGAAATGACTTTCATCTGTTCTAATACAATCGTGGTAGATGACACATTAGACTGTCCGTTGTGGCCTGCGAGCAGCCTGCCGCGAGCCACAACTTTATCTACGTGGGCAACGCTAATGACAACGGACTGACGCGAAGGACACTGCGAGCGATGGGACGTGAGCCAGCTCGCGTCCGTTAGCGGGCTGGCTTTACGTTTCAAATTCAAAATTAATTACTTTTTATTTAATTTTTTCACCAACTTCCCTCTATTTATTCACCCATCTTCTTCTTCTTCACTCATTCAACCAAAATTCAAACAAATCTCTTCACAACTCAACCTACAATCTTCATACCTTCATCACCATGGCTCCTTGGACAGAAGAAGAAGAACTAGCACTCGTGATCGCATACTAACAGGTGCACGGTCAAGGTGCTTCGAAAAGCGGGGGATCAACGAACGCCCGCGGGCAGCAGTGGCATTGGGTGCTAGCCGAGTTTGGTACCCTTGTCGGGGGTACCAACCGTACCAATGACTCCATCTCCCACAAATCCGGGGACTTGAAATCGAAGTGTAAAAACTTCGAACTCGCGTACAGGGAGGTGAGAGATCTCCCCGGGGAGAAAGAAGACGTGCTCCTCGCCTTTACCCACGTGGAGTACCGTCGCAAGGTTGACCACCCCTTTAACCATGTTTCGGCGTGGCAAATGTTGCGCTCGGAAAATCACCTACGTGGCTAGGTTTTTTTTTAATGATCATGTGGTTTGGTTTTTTTTAGTAGTGCAATTTTTTTTTCTAGTGTAATTTTTTTTTTTTTGTAATTTTTTTTATGTAATTTTTTTTAGTAAGGCCTTAAAATCTGAAGTTTTACAAGGATATAGGGACTCTATATTTCATCTTTGGTGCCAAATGTTTGTTTTTTATTTTAGTGTAATTTTTATTTTATGTTTTTTTATAAAAAAAATTGTGGTAAATAATTAAATATATTTGGTAAAAAAACCCGCTAACCTTTACCCACAACACCCTGCCGCGAGCAATCGCCGGCCGCTAACCAGTGCCACGTAGGCTTTGACGTGGTAAAATATTATTCGATAAATCCCTCGCTCACGTCTACCCACAACGGATAGTCTTATGTGAACTCATGTCTGCTAGGCATATTCGTATTTTGTATGGCAGCTAAGTTTTTACATCTTAAATATGAAACACACGAACAAAATTCATGAATAGGATAGTCATCTATTATATAATTGAAAGCCTCAAATCATACATGACACTCATATAGTCATTTTTCCCTTTGAGAGTGTCATGCAGGATGTTATGTAGCATTAAGTAATTTTAGGAAAAAAAAAGTTTAAAAACAAAATTGGATTTTTCTCTCTAATGTTTCATACTATAATTTTTAAACGTTAATATCTTTAATCTACGAGATTTTTTAAAGAAAAAAATTACACTAAATTAACGAGTGTTTTATTATCTTTCCAACGAGTATCACAGTGCTATATAAAAGACGAAGAAAAAAACGACTATTTTTTTGTGGTATATTGTTCATATAAGAAAAAAAACACGTATTCAGGTAATTCATTAATCATGTATAAACAAGTTACCAATTATGTTTAATCCAATAAATATGAATTCTATTTTCAACGAGAGCCGAATAGGTTAATAGAGTTATACCTGTTGTAATAAGAATTCATATTTACTGGTTTGAACATAATTGATGACTTGCCTATACATGATTAATAAATAACCTGAACACTTTGTGTTTTTTTCCTATATGAACAATACCCCACAAAAAAATAGTCGTTTTTTTTCTCCGTTTTTTATATAACACCATGGTACTCGTTGTAAAGATAATAAAACGCTCGTTAATTGGTGTAAATTTTTTTCTTTAAAAATCTCGTATATAAAAGATATTAACGTTTAAAAATTATGGGAGGAAACATGAGAGAGAAAAAATTCAATTTTGTTTTTAAATTCTTTTTTTTTCTTTTCTAAAATCACTCAATGCCATATGACATCCTACATAACACTCTCAAGGGGGAGAATGCCTATATAAGTGTCATATAGGATTTAGCCTTTTGGAATATATATATATATGAAGAAACAAGTAGTCTAACCTCCTAGTAGGGATGATAGACTAGATGCAACCACAGGATTGATCCTTCACTAGCACTTCCTGGATTGGAGTAACCTGCAAGTAAAGATTGAGTGGGTAGGGAGACGACTACACAAGTTAGTAGTTTATAACAAAAACGTGGATGAATGGGGATACTATCAAGTATGATAGCTCTTAGGGTTAGCCAAAAGTGTCCTCTCTATTAGGGATATGATCCCTTATATAGAGGTGGACGTATGCCACCATTACCCAAAACCCTAATCATAATGGGCCAGGCCCGATTAGGGTTGTCTCCACTACCTAAAGATTATATTAGTAAAGTAGTTAAGAGATAACTATAAATAAGGAAACATGGAACGATTACCGCTTTTACCGCTTACGCGCGCGGGCATCACTCCGTGATTGTAGGAGAGTCGTTGCTGCTTTGCTTGCTGGAGAAGCTTCTCTTGTGCGCGGGGCGTTGCTCCGCGGGATTGTATTCCGGGTTTGGGTATGCTCTGCGCAATGGTGAGCACCCAATCCCATCAAGTCCCCCTAGTCCAGTGTGTACCCTTTTCTCGAGTATATGAGGGAAGAGGGTGGATGCTGGACTCATAATGGTGATTCTCGGATGACAGCTCATCCTTTCTCGGTAGTGAAAACTGGGATGTTGGTGTTAAGTGATAGTGGAATGGAGGTCCATGTATGTGACTAAGGGTGCGGGGTTCCAAGATTGCGGAGTGTGGAGAACGGTGATTTTGTTTGACGTTAATTCTCCGCGGCCGCGTGGCGTGTCACATTGGTTGAGGACAGTTGTCTGATACTTGAGCGAACGATGGTGGGTAGCGTCTGTTACAAGCTATACTTGTGTCAGCGAGCGTCCCATCAGTTATGGCAGTCGGCTGAGTCAGGCGCGTGCTGAGCGCGTGTGCCGCCTATATAGCTGTCCAATGCCACGTGTCACGTGCAAAGTCGTTTCCTTTACCCAGGCTGACGTCATTGGCAGTTATTGCACGCAGTATATAATCATTTCGAATTTTTTCAAATTTCACTATTCCCATTCCTTGCATTTCAGACTTCTCATCTTCCTTTCTTGTCTTCGTTTAACTTCCTGTGTTTTATACTTATCCAAACATGTCTCAAGAAACTTCTTGTCCTGTTGATCAATCAAAGGCGACCGAGAAAACAGAGAAGGGTATCAACACCACCCTTATCAAGTGGGATGCCTCTTCTTTTTCCACATTTCTTGATCATTACGGGATTGAGGCCGACTGGGAGCCAGAGTTACCAGCTGCTGGTAAAACGGCATTGGAGGCCTCTCCTGGTAAGATTGCATTGTACGAAGCGTTTTTTACTCGATGTTGCTTCCGTCTTCCGATTACCAAGTTCTTGGTGAATGCTTTCATGAAGTATGGGGTTCATCCTACACAGATGACTCCGTTTGGCCTTTCGAGGCTCGTGCATTTTGAGGCAACCTGTCGGTCCTTGGACTTGGAGCCTACTTTTGATATGCTGAACGTGTTCTACGTTCTTGAAGAGGCTCGTGGAGGACCCGGTTGGTATAGTGTGTCACCCAGGAGGAATCGGACGCAGATTGTTTCTAAGAGTCCGAAGTCAATGTACGACTGGAAAGAGAAATTTTTCTACATTCATAGGGGGGTGATTCCTGCTGCATTGCAGTGGATGAGTGTTGGGGTGAAGGAGAGGATTGCGGAATTCCCACCCATGAAGGATTACAAGAACCAACCTTGGTATGAGACCCTGTGCTCCCATTCTACTCCATTGTCTATGGAGAAATGCCCTGAAGGAGTGTTGGTGATGTTGGGTCTCAGTCGTTTGGGAAATCCGGAAGGCTATGAGCCTACTGCGGCTGATGCTAGTAAGTGACATGTCTATTCTGTCCTCGCTCAATCTCTTATTCCCATGTTGTGTTCTTTCATTACTTTGTTGTCTGTACAGGGATGACAAAGTTTGACCTGTTCGACGCCCGGGGTGCGGCGAAGCTGAGTTACACGGCTGTACCCCCCGGGGCTCCCTCGGTGATTGAGCGGTTGGAGCGCAATTTCCTGATGCCTCAGCGCAAGGACGCTCCGCGCCATTATGCGCGCACAGGTGATTCTTTACTATACTTTTGTTATGTTAGATTTGTTGACTCTTTTGTCCTGCGGAAAGTTCCTGCGCTTAGAGGGTGCGTTGGAATCCGCGTGGCGCATACACTGATCCGACGTGCCCTTTATTTCAGGCGTAGGGATCCACCCCGTGAAGAAAATTGGGGTTGACCCGGGGGAAGTCTCCCCAGGTCGTAAAAAGATGTCATGTACAGGTAAGCCTGGTAGTTGTAACTTTAATAATAATGTTGTCTAAATCCTTGTTGCGTGTGGTTGTAGGGACTGGCCCAAAACGTCAACGAAAGGAGTCGCGGAAAGGGAAGAAGGTAGCTTCCAGCTCTACCGTTTCCAAGGGAGATGATGAAGATACGGAATCGGATGAGGAGGTTAAGCGCCAGCGTACCCGCGGGCCGACACCTACCGACGATTCCGTTGAGGTGTCTACTGAGTTGTACCACAAGCGTCTCGAGGACCTTGCCAAGAAGCAGGTGCAAGTTCCTAAATCGTCCTCGGAGACCGTGAAGGCTACATCGTCGATTGTGGATGTTGACGCAACCACTGGTGGGGAGACAAGCGTCATGCCTACTGACGCAAAGATGGTTGTCAAACCTCCACCTAGACGTCAGCCATTGTTTGTGAAATCTGTCAAGCATTCCTCTGGTAAGTCCCTCAGCTTGACTTGTTTACTTTGTATTATGTAAAATAGGAAATGACTTTTTCTCTTATTTTGACATTCCAGGTAAAGGTCCTGCACCGCAAGGGACCTTTAAGAAATCAGTTGTGACTGCAAAGAAAGTCCTTGAACCTGTTGTTGAAAATGTGGAAGGGACGAATTTGTCCGTGTTGGAGACCCAGTTGTCTTCTCATGTTGAAGGTGTAACGCTGTCTCCAGAAGCTAGTAAAAAGGCGGAGAAGCGTCCCATGCTTGAGCCGTTGCAGACGGGTGTTGATGCCACAGATATGTCGGCGGACATATTATGTGAAGGGAAAAGTACGCGACTTGACCAACCTCCTGGATCAAGCAAGCCTGTTTCCACTGAGGTTTCTGCGGAGAAGGTGTCTGCAGATATGGTGCTATCTTTTTCGACTCCTAAAAAGAGTTCGACTGAAACAGCTCGGGGTTCAGGAAAAATAAGTGGAAGTAGGGGAAGGGTAGCTCCCCCAGACTATGATCCAAACAGGCCGTATCAACCCCGCTGGGACATAAGGCAAACGACGCGCTTTACCAATCCGCTGGACGCGGAGGAGTTTATCTCCTATGCTGTGCCGCCCAGCGAGCGAGATTACCAGGATGGCATTGACCGTCGCTCGTTGTTGTCTGACATGAGCCTGAACTTGGCCCTTTGCTTCAGCAACTATGGGTCAATTATGCGGCGAGAGGAAGAGTTTCAACGGTCTTGGCAAGCTTTGAAGAGTGCAGAAGATGCACAAAGAAAAAGAGAGGAAGAGTTCCAGCGCTTCCGCGTAGACTCTCGCGCGGAAGTTGAGCAGTTGAGGGGTCAACTTCGGACCGCGGAGGGTGAGATCCAGAAGTTGAAGACGGAGAAAGCTGAGGCAGCCAAGCTCTGGAAAGACTCTTGTGAGCGCACCAATGTAGACCTTGAGCGTGGTCGAAAAACTGTTGAGAAGTTAAAGAATGATCTTGCCCGAGTAGTTCTTGAGGCGGAGGAGAAGCAAAAGGCACTTGATGCGAAACAAGCTGAGCTGGCTGATACTGTCATTAAGTTGAAGGATCAGCATGAAGCCCTTGTGACTGCTACGACACGGATGTCAGAGTTAGAAGAGCAAGTGAAGGGTCTTGCTGGTCAGAAGGCTCAACTTGAGGAAACCAATGCTTTGCTGGATTCGTCACGCGTGCAGCTGGAGATAAGCCTTCAGCAGACTCAGAACGAACTCCAGAACGCTGTGCAGACTTCTCTAGCTGCCCGCGAGCGGCTATCCTGGATGATGCAGCATGGTCTTCAAGGGGTAAGATCTCCCTAGATTTTTGTTGTATGCTTAACTATATTGTCTTAGTGTTAACTTGTTTTTGTGCGGTCCATAGGTCTTTAAGCCCATATGGAATGAGCCAAAGTTTGGCGATGCTGTAGCGAAGATTGGAGCGACATCCATGCGGAGTGGCTTGCAGCAAGGATTTATTGAGGGCCATCACCATCATGCCGCTGGTTTAGCGCTTGAAGATGGAGAGCACTTTGGCAAGCCATATGAGGATGAGGCCATTGCTGCGCAGGAGGAGTTCGAGACTCTCACATTTGATGTCTTCGATGTGGTGGATCAATGCTTGAAGACTGAGGATCCCATTGGGCAGCTGCGCGAATATTTTGAGGAATCTGATCGCCTTGGCGCGGAGTTGGAGGAGAAAGAGCGGGAAGAGGAAGAGGCGCGGAAAGTTGCTGCGCAGGGAGGAGGTGAGTCATCCGCTGCTGGTGCAGGTTCCAGCGCTCTGAATGAAGGGGTTGAAGACGATGCTTATATAGATCTCATAGATTATGAGTAAATGTATTTGTCTTCCTTTGTTGTGTTTGAACTCTTGTGATTTTGTTGAACAATTATGTGCCTCTTTGTATTTTTCCCTTTAAAATTCTGTTGACTCATGCTTTTTTGTTACGCTTTAAATTTGCCATGATGAATGTCTGACGTCAACATTGAAAAGGAAGCCACCTGTGTCAGTTTGCTGATGTCATCTGACAGGTTTGACGGCGCTCCCATTGATTGATGTGACTGTTGGCATCCCTACTCGAGTGTTAACCATTAATGGTAATTAATGGGCTGCCTTGTCACGTCTATAAAAGGCTAATTGCTGATTAGCATTTTGTTCACAATTCCTTCTTTCTTTTCCTCCACCATCCTTATGGCTTCTCCTCTAAGAATTACAAAAACTAAAGTTGAAGCAATCCAAGGAATGTTGATGTTGCCTGATCATCCCCCTGTGATCAAGGTCCCTCCGACTGCTATGCATCAACTGGCCACTTATTGTGGTTATCTCCTATTGACTGAAGATCAAGTGGACTAGCCAAGAGAGCAGGGTCCTTCTGTTGTTCCTGTGAAGGTGAAAAAGTTGGACAAGCTTGGTGATGTTCCGAAGACTCCCAAACTTAGGCTTCGTCGAACACCCACCGGTTGGCAGCATGCAAATTAGTAGGAACAGTCATGCACAGGGGTAGTAACTATGGTTTTTTGGTGTTGTTGCTAAGTAGTCAGTGGTGCAAATATTGTATAGATTAGGCCTATGTTTTGCCACTCCTTTTGCTCTTTTGTTTTGTTTTGATTAGTGGCATAGGTGTAACACCAGGGCTGTTTTTTGTAACTGGTTGATGGCTTTTGTAATGCTTTTTGGTCATGATTGACATTGCATGTAATCCATATTTGAAAGAATATAAATGAAAATGAAAATTCTCTTTATTGAAACTGAAATGAACGTAGCCATAGGCTGTTTATTACAAATGTGAGACAATGCTTTACAGGTAACAAATGCGTAGCTGGGCTGCGTTCCACGTGCGTGGGATTGGGGTGCCATCCAAACGCTCTAAAGCATAAGCGCCCTTCCCCAATGCTTCTTGCACTTTGTATGGTCCTTCCCAGTTTGGCGCAAGTTTACCTGGCTTCTCCGCGTTGGATGCCTCATTGTTGCGGAAAACATAGTCCCCAACGCGGAAAGCTTCTGCCTTAACCTTTGCATTGTAATACTTTTCGAGCTGTCGCTTATAATTGGCCTCTTTGATAGCCGCCATGTCTCTGCGCTCATCTAACAGGTCCAGATTTAATTTTAACTCTGTGTCATTGACCCGATGATTTGCCAGTAAGATCCTTGGTGAAGCGCAGTGCATTTCCGCAGGTATGACAGCCTCAGTTCCGTATGTGAGGCTGAACGGTGTTTCTCCGTTGCTTGTCTTGGACAACGTGCGATGAGCCCATAGGACATGGTGGAGTTCGTCCACCCAACCAGTGCGCTTCGTGCCAAGCCTGGTTTTTATTCCTTCCACTATGCTTCTGTTTGCACGCTCAACTTGTCCATTACCCTGCGGATGTGCGACTGAGGTGAATATCTGCTTGATACCCATGGAAGATAACCATTCTTGTAAGTGTTGGTCCGCGAACTGCGTGCCATTATCACTTACGATCTCCATTGGTAAGCCAAAGCGACAAATGATGAATTCCCAAATGAACTTTTTGATGCTTTTTCCGTCGATGGATGCCAAGGTTTTTGCTTCCACCCATTTGGTAAAGTAATCAATGGCCACTACCAAGTATTTCACGTTCCCGGGAGCTGTGGGGAATGGGCCCACGAGGTCGATGGCCCACTTCTGAAATGGCCATGCCGCGGTGACGGGTACCAAATTATTCTTGGGCCGCAGAGTTCCTGGCGCATGGCGTTGGCAAGACTTGCATTTGCGCAACTCTGTCATGGCGTCCGTGTGCATTCCGGGCCAGTAGTACCCCGCGTTCATTAATTTGGCCACGACCATCCTTGGGCCAGCGTGTCGTCCGCACGACCCTTCATGTATATCTTTGATAAGGTAGGTTGCTTCTGCGGAGTCAACACAACGTAGCAATGGCCCTAGGTACGAGCGCCGGTACAGTATTCTGTCAATGACTTGGTAATGCAATGCTTTGTTTTGGAGCTTGCGAGCTTCTGCTTTGTTGTCCGGAAGCGTTCCATTCATGAGATAAGCCTTGATCGGGGTGATCCAAGAGGTCTTGCCCGTCTGGACGACATTAACTTGTTTTTGAGGCACTGATGGATGATCCAAGACTTCCACCCGCACGTCCTTCACTAAATGATCAAAAACTGTTGATGCCATCTTGCTTAACGCATCTGCTGGCTTATTTTGACTTCGCTTGATATGGTGAACCTTGCAGTATGCGAAGTCACGCATGAGGGCTTTGGCCTGCTCTAAGTATAAAATCATGGATGCTTCTCGTGCTTCGTATGAGCCGTCGATATGGTTGGCAACCAACTGAGAATCGACGTGGGCTTCTAAGTGTTGCACACCCATTTTCTTTGCAATGCGCAACCCTGCGAGCAATGCCTCGTATTCCGCTTCATTGTTTGTAGTTGGGAAATCAAGGCGGATTGCGTAGGTGAAATCCTTTCCATCCGGTGTGATTAAGCGCAAACCTGCCCCAGCGCCGTCGTCATTGCATGCCCCATCTGTATATAATTCCCATTTCTCCGCTGACTCGGGAGTAGGAGAAGTGACGTGTGCTTGCTGACACTCAGTTATACTTTCAGGAGGGACTTCCGCGGCGAAGTCTGCAAGGATTTGCCCTTTAAAGGATGTTCTGGTCTTGTATTCAATTGTGTGTTCTCCCAGCTCGATGGCCCACTTAGCCAGGCGTCCTGACAGCTCTGGTTTGCGCAGGATGTCGTTAATGCGGAAGTCTGTTAGGACATTTATGGGATGTCCCTGGAAGTATCTCCGCAGTCTTCTTGATGCGTGTACTAATGCTAGCACCAGATTTTCCATCGTGGAATATCGAGTCTCCGCATCAAGAAAGGTTCTACTAATATAATATACTGGGGTTTGAACGCCTTTACGATCAACCCGGAGAACAGCACCAATTGATTTTTCTGTTACTGACAAGTACAACGTCAATGGCTCTTTTGGAAGTGGCGCTGTGAGCGTCGGCAAGTGACTTAAGCATTCTTTCATTTCCTTGAAGGCAGCCTCGGCCTCTTCTGTCCATTTGAAGTTTGACTTCTTGAGGCAACTTTTCAATGTGCTCACGAAAGGGAATGACTTTGACGCATAATTTGAGAGAAAGCGATTTAGAGCTACTAGGCGTCCCATGAGCGTCTGAACCTCCCGCACGGAAGATGGGGATGGCATGCGCTCGATTGCTTGTACTTTATCGGGGTTTGCGCGGAAACCGTCCTTAGTGACGATCACTCCCAAGAACTTGCCTTCTTCCATTCCAAAAGAACATTTGCTCGGGTTAAGTTTCATGCGGACTGTGCGGAGTTGATCAAAAGTCTTTTGGATGTCCGCGAGCATTTGGTCTTCCTCTGTGCTTTTGATGACCAAATCGTCTACGTACACCTCGAGATTGACTCCGATTTGTGCATTGAACACCGTGTCCATTAGACGCTGATATGTAGCCCCTGCGTTCTTTAATCCAAATGGCATCTTTGTATAGCAATAAGTGCCCGTGTCTGTGCGGAAGGATGTTTTGTCCTCATCCTCTTTGGCCATCTGGATTTGATGATACCCCTTATAAGCATCGAGGAAACACTTGAATCTGAATGGTGCCAAAGAGTCCACCTTCAAATCAATCTCGGGAAGTGGGTAACAGTCCTTCGGACATGCTTTGTTTATGTCTTTGTAGTCCACGCACATCCGCCAGCCCCCGTTGGACTTCCCGACCATAACCGGGTTAGCCACCCAAGTTTGGTATCTTGTTCTTCGCAGGATGCCTGCGTCTAATAGTTCAGCAACTTGCTCGTTCATGGCCTTTGTTTTCTCCGGCCCCATACTGCGCTTTTTCTGGACGACTGGTTCTACGGACTTGTAGACGTTGAGCTTATGTTCCGCAATGTGGCGAGGAACGCCAACCATGTCCGCGGGTTGAAAAGCAAAGACATCCATGTTCTTAGTTAATAGCTGTTTCAGGTGCGCACATATGGTGTCGGAGATTACTGGGCCGATGACAACCGTCTGATCCGGGAATTTAGGGTTGATGACCCATTTTTCGGGATCAGTGCGGTTTGCTGGCTTCATTATCTTGGGAGGCTTGCATGTATCTGTTGGATGGCAATTTTTGTTTCCACGTATGAAAGCCACCCCTCCACGCGTTGGAAAACCAACCATCTGGTGCGGTGTGGACGCGTTGCAGTTAAATTTTGCCAATCCTTCTCTCCCGATAAGGACATCATGCGATGAATTCACTGGCAAGACCATGAAGTCACAAATCTCCGTGCGGGAGAGCTGTCCGTCTGTCCATGTGACAGGGAGTGTGAGTATACCCAGCGGGATGATCACCTCATGAATGAATCCAGATATTGGTTCTGTGGTTGGGACAAGCTTTTCTTTATCTTCAGCATCTAACTGATCAAAACACTGTTGATACATGATATCTGTACTGCTCCCATTATCAAGGAACATATACCTTGTGCGATAATGCCCAATGACGCCCGTTATGATCAACGGCGTCATGGAAGACGTTCCTCCCTTGACGCGCGGCATGACGACGGGTGCTTCCTTCCAGGAATCATCTTGAGCAATAGAATAAGATCTCTTCTTTTGACTCCTGTTGTGAGTCATGTAGCAGTTGTGGCGGTTTGAGCGCTGCACGTGATGCGCGTTGAGATTCTTGATCTTCTTGTGATTGGGGTCAGCGTCTCCCTGCGGATCCCTAGGCTTCTTCCGCATGTTCTTTACTAAATGGGATAGCTGACCTGACTTGATTGCATTCTCGATCTCCATCTTTAGACTATAACAGTTGTCTGTTAGATGGCCATAATCTTCATGGTATTCGCAATACCGTGATGTATCCACATTCCTTCGATCCTGCCTTAATTCCCTGGGCTTGGGAAACTGGACTTGTTCAGTCTTCAGGACTTCTGAAGGTGTTTTTGACAATGGGGTCCAATCGTAATTTTTCTTGCTTGGTGGTTTCGAATCGCGCGGTTGTTTGTTGTTGAGATAGTGCCGCGCATCTTGCCCTGAGGAATACTTTCCTTCCTCTGTGGCACCCGAGATTCTAGACCACACGGACTGTTTTCCTTTCCCCTTGTCGTGCGTGTGTGCACCTTGGTTACCATTGTGGTGGAAATTTTTCGAGCGCGTAAACGAGCGCTCCGATGATGCATAAACCTTTGCTGCCTCAATGAGTTCATCCCATGCTTCGGGAACACCTTCCTTTCCCGTCAGGCATCTCATAAGATCGTCATTCCGCACTCCGTGAATGAATGCGGCCATGGTAAGCTCTTCGCCACACCCTAATTGTAAGGCTTCTTTGTTATAGCGAATGATGTAATCCTCCAGGCTCTCGTTGTCCTTCCGGGAGCACAACAAGATCTGAGCCTTGTCCTTTTTGTGTTTCCGAAGGTGGGAGAAGTGATTCTTGAATTTTTTAATCAAATCATCGAAGTCTACAAGACTTCCCACCGGCAAACTTTCGTACCAAACCCGTGCCGCGCCCGTTAGGGTTTGAACAAACAGGTGGCACCAGGCTTGAACCGGCCATGGCTTAGAACTTCCTGCGCAGTCAAATGCGTGTAGGTGATCGTCGGGATCGCGTAAGCCATCGTATTTTCCAATCGTGTTCGGCAGCTTGCATTCGACTGGCATGGGTGCCAGCGCGATTCTTGCACAAAATTTTGATCTTTCCGCGAACGACTTAGGACGGTACGGCTTGTTGAGGTCGTCGTCTGGGTTAGTCTGATTGCTTGCTACAGACTTCGTTCGCGGCTTATAAGTGGGATCAGAAGTGATCTCATTTTCGGACTCGTAGCCATCGGGTTCCCCATTCAGGTTGACGTGGTCCTGAACGTGAGTACTTTTACCACGTTCTCCACCACGTACCGCCTGACGGGGTTTGGCTGCAGGACGAACGACAGGTTGTTCATCTTCTTGAGAGTCGTCTTCAGTATCAAAAGACAGAGTTTTTCTTGATTCCAGTCGAGCCTTTGCTATCAGTTTCTTCTGGTATTCTGCTATTGTCCTGGCACTTTCTTGAGCCAGCCATTCTTCAGGATCATCCACAGGCTCTTCAACTGTTTTCTTTTGTGATGCTAATGCCGGCCTTCTTGATGCAAACAGTTGAAAGTTTGTGGCAGCCTGCTTCTGATTCACATTCTTTGTCACCGTCGTTGGTGCTCCAGTATCTTGATTCGCTTGAACTCCATCATCAACGTTAATGGGATCAGCACGTTGTTCGGCTCCAGAATCCATTGGCACTAGTTTGAAAGATTGAAAAACCGTAAGTGATGGCGCCAATGAAGAAACAAGTAGTCTAACCTCCTAGTAGGGATGATAGACTAGATGCAACCACAGGATTGATCCTTCACTAGCACTTCCTGGATTGGAGTAACCTGCAAGTAAAGATTGAGTGGGTAGGGAGACGACTACACAAGGTAGTAGTTTATAACAAAAACGTGGGTGAATGGGGATACTATCAAGTATGATAGCTCTTAGGGTTAGCCAAAAGTGTCCTCTCTATTAGGGATATGATCCCTTATATAGAGGTGGACGTATGCCACCATTACCCAAAACCCTAATCGTAATGGGCCAGGCCTGATTAGGGTTGTCTCCACTACCCAAAGATTATATTAGTAAAGTAGTTAAGAGATAACTATAAATAAGGAAACATGGAACGATTACCGCTTTTACCGCTTACGCGCGCGGGCATCACTCCGTGATTGTAGGAGAGTCGTTGCTGCTTTGCTTGCTGGAGAAGCTTCTCTTGTGCGCGGGGCGTTGCTCCGCGTGATTGTATTCCGGGTTTGGGTATGCTCTGCGCAATGGTGAGCACCCAATCCCATCAATATAGATTCTAGAAATAAAATAATGTCTAAGGGAAGACAGAGCATCGATGGAGCATCTTCAGCACATCAATTGCAGCCTGCCACCTGGACTACCACCAGTGAATCCCTTCTACTGGCGGCACTATCTATGAAGCATCCGGGTACCCTCCTTCCTCTACATCTCTCTCCTCTACACACGTGAGGTAGACCACGAAAATGAAGCACAAGACTTCAAGAAACCCACTATACCCGGGTCATCGGCGGCGGTGAACCCGTAGGGTTAATGGGGTACCAGTAGGGGTGTAAATGATGCGCAACTAGATAAATGTTTATATAAATTTGTTAAATTAACATTAAAAAGTAATTAGATATATTAAGTGTTTGAAATGTGTTCTACTTGGTACTTATATTCTTTCCTGCCACATTAATTTTGACACATCTTAATATATGTTTACACACAATTTAAACCATTAAAAAATCGAATTAGACTCTACGTATAAACCACAAACAACCATTGTATCGTAATTCAGTCACATCAAATTTGTTTAAACCAAACAAAATTAATGAAAACGAATGTAAAACCGGTGGAAACCAGCCTATATTAGCCTTTTTCCTTTGTTACCTGATATGACTCGATGAACCGTTGAACCGATGAACCATGAAACCTTTCTTTTAACAACCAATCAAAGTTTTACAAAAGCAAAGAAGTTAAAACCTAGTTTTAAGGCTATGACTCACCGCCATTGGGGTTGGTGGCCCAATGGTAGAAGCAAAGCTTCTAGGAACACCTAAAAGGTGGTTATGGGTTCAAGTCTCACAAGGAGTAGAAATTTGCCGTTCAAAAAAAAAAAGGCTATGACTCACTTTTCTCTTAGCAAGTACTAGAACAAGAAAAAGGGTAACATAAAATTTGGTATAGTGTCGAGTAGAGTTTAAGTTTTGACCATTATTGTCGGTGGGAGACAGATGAGGACCACCGGACCACTTCCTTATTTAGAGGAGTCCCAAAAGAAAAATAAAGAAATCTTAGCAAATCTCATTCCCACCGCATGTTACGAGATAAAAAGTACAAGGACCAAAACCAAGCTAAGGGTTCAACAACCCAGCTTAACCGTTTATAACAACCATTCAAACTTGTTCCCGCCTTACAGTGGATAACGGTGGTCACCGGAGCTCAGATCGACAGAGCTCTGATACCACTTGATGAGCTAAGTTTGTGGATAGAGAAACAAAGAGAGAGAAGAAAGGACCAAAACCAAGCTAAGGGTTCAACAACCCAGCTTAACCGTTTATAACAACCATTCAAACTTGTTCCCGCCTTACAGAATAGTCCCTACACTATGACTTATTACAACATTGGTCCCTATATTACAAAACAACTAAAACAACTATCAAACTATTACACAAATGGTCCTTGTACTTTTTATCTCGTAACACCGCACCACCGTCTGCTGCCCTCTAATTCCGCCACCGACGTCCTTAATCTAATTCTTTCTATGTATGTGTGTGTGCATAGTTTTCCCTCTATAATCTTTAGATTATACCCCAGGAGTGTTCCGGGGTTAAAAAATCTAATATGACATATCATCAATTTTATATATGAAATAGAGTGATGCGCTCTATAGTTATATGCAGGAAAGCTTCGGGTAGCACATACTCTAAAACAATTTACAACGTATCTCCAATGTTAACACCAAACCTTAAACAATGTATAACTCTAATGCTAACATCTAACCTAAAACAATGTATAACTCTATTATTAATACCTAACCTAAAACAATGTACAACTTCAATGCTAACACCTAGGGATGAGCATATAGAGCCGAACACCGATACCGTCCCGTCCCGATCCCGATCCCGTACCGTACCGAACCGATACCGAACCGAGGGTGTTCAGTATCGGTATCCACAATTAGAGGTTTTCGGTTTTGGTATTATCGGTATCGGTACGGAATCGGTATGGTATCGGTATTTTAAGGTAAAATACCGATACCGTACCGATACCAAACCGTACCGTATGTGTTCGGTATCAATATTGGGTTTAGGGGTGTTTTCGGTATCGGTTTTTTCGGGATCGGTATTGGTTGGTACCAATACCTTCTCGAGCTCATCCCTACTAACACTTGTTGAAAACAGAATTTATATTTACTGTTTTGGACATAACTAGTGACTTACCTATACATGAATAATGAATTATCTAAACATTTTGTGTTTTTTTTCCTATATGAACAAAACTCCACAATAAAATAGTCCTTTTTTTCTCCGTTTTTTATATAGCATTATAGTACTCGTTGGAAAGATAACAAAACGCTCGTTAATTTTGTGTAATTTTTTTTTTAAAAAAAATCTCGTATATAAAAGATATAACGTTTAAAACTTATGGAAGGAAACATGAGAGAGAAAAATCTAATTTTGTTTCTAATTTTTTTTCCTAAAAACACTTAATGCCACATGGCATGCTATTTTTAGCTTTAATTTTATATCATTAATGACATGCATTGGCACATGGCACACTCAAGGGGGAGGATGCATTCTTTAAGTGTCATTTGGGATTTATCGCTTTCAATTATTATAACTATGTGAAATCCCGTGTGAAAACACGGGAAGAGTATCTTTTTTAAGACAATTACTCCCCAAAATATAAAAACATAAACATACCAACTGGTATGGTTTGTTTACTAAACACCAAATTAAGAAGTCAATCATCTGTTGCAAGAAAAATTGTGTTTCGTAATGTTTGTATAAGGGCAGATGGACTGTTAAGGAGACGATACCAGTTGATAGATACTGATCAGATGTTTTAATACTGAAGGGTGTTACAACCACGAAAAGATAAATCAATACACACATGAAAAGCTCTGTTGGCATAACAGATATTAAAAATAAACAGATGATCTTAATCTTCAACTGAGATTTCATTACTCTGTTTACCAATATATGTTGACTTGCCAACAAATTTGTCAAACAACTGTTATAAGATTCAAACTTATTATTACAATTACATAATTTCAATGAAATATCCGAGTTAACAAAACTACATACAAAATGAAATACATGCAAAAGAACAAATCCAAATATCTATAAAAAAACTGCTTTAATGCCAAGTAATACTTTTACAATACCCGAGTTAACAAACTACATACAAAATACAAGCAAACATAAAAGAAGTCTTCTAACAAATAAACCCTACACAATGATCTTCCTGCCATTGTGATCGGAACAAAAACACAAACACAACCAAAAGCAATACGACGACAACAGTTTGTATCTAAACCTCATCAACTTCGAAAACAATAAAGCTTCTGAACAGGCTCTGGATATAGTAATGATGTATTGATGTTTTTCTTTGATTGTAAGAATCTTCGAAAAACAACAATTCCAACTTCATTACCAACGGATTGTTGGTAATCCATTTTTCTTTGAGTGTAAGAATATTTAAAAAGACTAGTGGAAGAGCATTTGAACGTAATATTATTATGCATATGGCATCGAGAGTTGCAATACGAAAATAATTTTAGGGATATAAAGTTGGAAAATGACTATTGGAAATTCCTCTCCTTTTATAGAGTGAATAAATTATCTATCTGTAAAGTTAATTTATAAGTATAGGTTACATTTCAAGTAAATATAAAGTTGGAACTTACTTTTAGGGCATTTTATAGAGTGAAAGACAATTGAAACACAAAAATAATATTCTTAATAAGCTAAGTTTAAAATCGTAATCATTAATTTGGAATTCGAGCCTCTGTTAAGATAAAATAAGAATCTCTTTGACCCATCCTACAGTATTGAAAGATATCCTCATTTTGTTGTATATACTATGTTTTATAACATCTGTTGACTTGTCAAACAAATGTTCTCACGGAAAGTCTAAATGTTTAAACTATCGTCATTTTATTCTATATCATGTTTTACCACATTTGCTGAGTTGTTATTAAATTTGTTGAACAACTGTTATAGCATTCAAACTTATTATTACATTTAGTTAATTTCACTGAAATGTTTAAGTTAACAAACTACATACAAAATGCAAGTCTTCTAAAAGATGAAATCCGAATATCTCTAAAAACCTGAATTAATGCCAAGTAACAAGTTTACAATATCCGAGTTAACCAACTATATAGAAAATACAAGCAAACATAAACGAAGTCTTCAAATAAACAAACCCTAGAGAATGTTCTTCTTTCCATTCCTTAAATAGGTCGAGATATACAGTTTCAATATATATCAATCTCGTCTCTAAACAGGCACTGGATGTAGTAAACACTAGAATAAGTTTTTCTTTGGTTGTAAAAATCTTCCAAGAACACCAATTCCAACTTCATTACCAACGGTTTGTTTGTAGTCCATTTTTCTTTCACTTTAACAATCATTGAGAAGACAGGTTGAAGCACATCTTAACGTAATATCATTATGCATATGGATGGAGAGTTATAAAATGACAATGCTTCAACGGATATAAAGTTAGAATACCACTGTTGGCATTTCCTACCCATATAAGATGGAGAGTTAGAAAGCTACATGTTTAAAATCTTGATATATGTAACAACATCTTTTATTAGATGATTCAATTTGTTCTTCAAATATCACTACTGTATAGATAAATTACAGAAGTCTTTTCAACTTCATAATTAAAATCTTCATACGTGTAACAAATGATGAAGCCTAACCGCCAAAACATTGGTAATTATTACTCACAGTTTTGCATATTGTGACACCCGGCAAATTCAAGTTAACAACGTCGTCTAAATTAAAGTCTACCTTAGCGAGTCACGCGTATTCTGTACTTAACTGGGTTAGTTGAGTCGGGTTATGGTTCGGGAACGGTTATATGAGTCTAGGGAATCATTAGATGTTGGCCTAGAGGATCGTTAGATGTCAGTCCTTAACCAAGTGTACAAACGGTGACGATTTGTAGGATCGTCAGGGCATACGGAACGTACGAATCTCGAGTCCCGGGAATTGGTGAACGAGTGTAAATATGTGTATTTACTAGTGTTATGTGTTTACAATCATTATGTGACTTGTCGGTATGTGAAAATGTGTTAACATGTGTTAAAACGGGGTTTAACGCGCAAAATACTTGGAACAGGACCCTGCAGGCGATTAGGGTGAGCTAATCACCTGCAGGGTGGCGATTAGCTCACCCCAGGGGGCGAGTAGCTGCCTCAAGGTGGCGATTAGGGGGCTAATCGCCTAAGGGGGTGGCGATTAGCAGCCCTAATCGTCTGCAACTGGAAGCTAATCGCCTGCAACGTAAGTGACGACTAAAAACGACTATAAATACCATACTTAACCTCCTAAACTTCATTATACAAACCCTAATCGTCCCATAAACCGCCCCAACACATAAACAACCTCTGGAAGGCGATTTTTGATCAAAACTCAAGGTTTCAAGCTTGAATCATCATACTTTCATAATTCTAAGGTTTGATTTTCATCCATAAACCTTTATAAACGTTTTTAATCAATCCCTAAGGGTCCAGACCTGTTGTTAAACGAAAAAGCTTTCTGAAAATCGTCAATAAGGGTTGTTAATCGGATTATAACTAATATGCATGTGTTATGAGTGTGTATGATTAAAAAGCTAGGGTTTTTATGATTCATGATGATGATTGCTATATTATTATGATAGATCAGTGTTGATATTGATATTATGATGATAGGAATCTCAGTAATTGATTATATGGTTATTGTTATGCATGTTAGTATGATGATTGCATGCTAGGTGTATGGTGTTTGGATTACTTGATTTCATGCAGGACTGATTATACGAGGTTAAACGAAGGATTTTGATGTAAACATGTTTAGGATAGTGTTTGGGATGATATTGGGTGGTTACACACGTTCTGGATCTGATTTGGAGCGTTAAACGCGCGAAAAACTGGAACAGCAAGGTTACAGGCGATTAGCAGGCTAATTGCTAGGTGTTACATGCGATTAGCCCTAATTGCTAGGTGTTACATGCGATTAGCAGGCTAATTGCTAGGTGTTACATGCGATTAGCCCTAATTGCTAGGTGTTACATGCGATTAGCCCTAATTGCTAGGTGTTACATGCGATTAGCCCTAATTGCTAGCTGTTACATGCAATTAGCCCTAATTGCTAGCTGTTACACGCGATTAGCCCTAATTGCTAGCTGTTACATGCAATTAGCCCTAATTGCTAGCTGTTACATGCAATTAGCCCTAATTGCTAGCTGTTACATGCAATTAGCCCTAATTGCTAGCTGTTACATGCAATTAGCCCTAAATGCTAGTAGTTACATGCGATTAGCCTTCCTAAATGCCAGTTGACCAACCTAAATGCTAGTTGACTTTTCCTAATCGCGTGTACTACTGCTGTATGTATATTTTAGCATTCCGAGACCCGTTTGGACACCTAAGAACATGCTAGGAACCCCGTAACATGTCTAATAACTTGGTAACATATACTTGGGTGTATTTCGGTGATACGTGAACTATGTGCTATAGCTTGTTGTGTGTTAACGTATGTAATGGGTACTTGCATGATTACATGTTTTGGAGCGTAAACATAACACGGGGCGTCTCGGGTCACCAATGGGATGTCGAGTCTTGTACTTTGGGTCGGTTAAACAGTCACGGTGTTTTCAAACAAACTTGGTTATGGTCTGGACATCTAGGGACTAACTAACCTAAGGGTTATTAGTCTAAGTACTTGTAACTACCATATGTTAGGTCGCTGTTTTACGGGACTAGCATAGCTTGTTGAACTATTCTATTATCTGACGTTAACGCAACCTAAGGTGAGTTTACGGCCCCACTTTACTTGGTTTTCGTTTTCGGGGGAGAAAACATGTGTTAAACAACTATTTGGTAACAACTGTCATACTATGGGTTTTCAAACGGTTTACTATACGATCTTTGGAAGTCCCGGGGGGAAACCATGAATGTGCTGGTTTGCACAACGGGGAAATGTGAATAGCGCTATTGGGAGTGACCAACCCCACCCGTCGGCATGGAGCGCCGGGCGGGTGCATATTGTCTCAAACAGGAACAGGTTTACTATACGGGCACAACATCTGGTTTGCGAGTTAGTAATGGTTTTCCAATCGTAGTAGTAATGGTACATGCGCCTAGCTAGCGTACTTGGTTTACAATTGTTATAGTATGGACAGGTTATACTTGGAACTATGATTACAAACCTGTAAACTCACCAGCATTTTTGTGCTGACGTAAACTCTTACATGTTTTCTCAGGTCGCTAAGGTAGCAAAGTGGAACTAGGGCGCACGCGTCTGCACGGCGTCTAGTTAGAGTTGCATGGTTTTGAACATTAAACATTTGGTTTTATTTTATTTATGTAACGACATTTAGCTTCCGCTGATGTTTGGGATTTTAAACTATGTTTTTGAAATTCATTTAGTATTGTTTATTGTGATCATTGACTTGGATCCTGGTTTGTCATGCGCCTCGCGGTAAAACTCCGCAAGTGGATTTTGAGGGTGTGACAGATTGGTATCAGAGCCAGGTTATAGTGAACTAGGACTGCATGTAGAGTCTAGTCTATAACTGAGTCGCACACACTAGATGATCACATGGTACTAAACTTTATACTGGGTTACTCATAGACTTGTCGGGGTGTCTCTAAATCATCTTGTCCTTCTGTGTTACATCATCCAGACTCTTTTACTGGGTTACTTGCTTACTAGACAGTGAGGTACATTGGGGTTAACTGTATACTCTTGAGATTGGTCCAAGACTCGGACATCTCCCTTCCTACCCCAATAGAAACCCTTGTCATGAAATACCGTAGTATTACGGTGTATAGCTAAGAATCTATGTCCGGTGATTTGAACTTTGAACTAGGAGGACACTGGGAGGACCATGTAGAGCGGTTTATCATTTTGGGTGCACACAAAATCATAAACCGAAATGCATGAAAGCCCTAGTGAGCTCTGGGTTCGAATGGATAGTCCTGGGTTGGATCTAGCTTTGATCTTGTAAACGCTAGTGTTTATCATTAGCTGTGAAACTAAATTTTCTCGTCCTTTTTGCTAGAATCATGTCTGGAGCACGAGGAGGACGTGGAGGTGGTCGCAATGGTGGGCGTGGAAATGGTGGTCGTGGGGGTGTGAACCTCACGCAGGATGACTTGAACAACTTGCTGCAGGCTGCCTTCCAGCTAGGGCACAATGGCGGTAAGTTGACCTAACCACTCCTATCTCATCGGTGAACTTGTTTACATTTCCCGTGGTTTTCTTACGTGTTTCTTTACAGGTGGTCATGTTAATCCACCACCACCACCCATGTGCACCTACAAAATGTTTCGGGACTGCAAGCCCCATGAGTTCGCGGGTACTGAGGGTGCAGTAGGTTTGCTCAGGTGGTTGGAGAAGGTGGAGTCTGTTTTCCTGATGTGTAATTGTCTTCCTGAGGATCGAGTCAAGTATTCTGCTGGGTTGCTCCAGGATGTTGCGTTGACCTGGTGGAACGATATCACCCAGACTATGGGTATAGGGGAGGCTTATGCTATGCCTTGGGAAAACTTTGTGCAACTGCTGAAGAGGGAGTACTGTCCCAGGGAGGAGATTCAAAAGCTGGAACACGAGGTGTGGAACCTCAAAATGTCTGGGTCGGAAATTGAGAAGTATACTGTGAGGCGGAATGAGTTGGCTGTGCTTTGTCCTGATCTACATGTGCCGGAATACAGGAGGATTGAGCATTATATCTCGGGTCTTGTGCCAGAAATCGCAGGGTTGGTGGCTGCGGGGAATCTTCCTACCTACTCGGAGGTGGTCCGGTCTGCTCATAGGATGACTAACTTGAAGGTGAGTGAGGGTATCTTGCCTGCCAAAGGTTCAACTGCTAAGGCTCCAGAGAGCAACAAGCGAAAGTGGGATAATGATGTGAAGAGTTCTACACCAGCACCAGCTCAACAGGGGAAAAGGTTTGATAGTGGGGGTTCATCTTCATCGGGTTCTAAGCCAAGTGGTGGGTATGTAGGGAAGTTACCGAAATGCAATAAGTGTGGACGCCATCATCATGGGAATTGTGACAACAATCGTTGCCATCGCTGCCAGAGGTTGGGGCATTTTGCCAAAGACTGTAGGGCGACTCTTCCATCGACTCAGGCCCCAGCTACTACTCCGACTTCTACTACTCAGGGGACTGCGGGTAAACAGGGATGCTTTCACTGTGGGGAAACGGGGCATTATAAGAAGGAGTGTCCAAAACTGAAGCAGGGAGGAAACGGGAATGGTAATGGGAATGGAAATGGTAACAACGGGGGCGGAAACAGGAACGCACGTGCCTTCGTTATTGGGACTGCAGAGGCAAGACAGGACCCTGACACAGTCACTGGTACGTTTCTTCTCAACGATCGCTCTGTTAGTGTTTTATTTGACTCTGGTGCCGACAAAAGTTTCATATCTGTGGAAGTTAGTCGTTTGTTAGATGTAGTACCTGTTCCTTTAGAGGCTAAATATATTATAGAATTGGCTGACGGTAAGAAGATAGAAGCTACTTGCGTTCTTCGGGAGTGTCGCATAGAGTTGTCGGGTTTGTCTTTTTCTATCGACCTTATGCCGGTACCTTTGGGTAGTTTTGACGTGGTTATAGGCATGGATTGGTTGTCACTGTATCGCGCTGAGATCGTTTGTTACGACAAGGTCATCCGGATTCCTCTCCCTGATGGAGAATTTCTTTCTGTGTACGGGGACAAGAGCGGTGCTCCGCTAAGTCTCATCTCTAGCATGAAAGCCCTTAAGTATCTTCGGAAGGGTTATTCGGCTGTTCTAGCACTTTTATCTGTTTCCACTACCAGCGAGAAGAAGATCGACGATATCCCGGTTGTACGCGAGTTTTCTGATGTCTTTCCTGATGATTTATCTGGTCTTCCTCCCCATCGTCAGGTTGAGTTCGGTATTGATCTTGTACCTGGCGCTGCTCCTGTTGCTCGGGCCCCCTACCGTCTTGCACCTCCTGAGATGCAAGAATTGTCTAACCAGTTACAGGAACTCTTGGATAAGGGTTTCATCAGACCTAGTTCTTCCCCTTGGGGAGCCCCGATTTTATTTGTTAAAAAGAAGGATGGAAGTTTCCGATTGTGTGTGGACTACAGAGAACTGAACAAATTGACCATTAAGAACCGTTATCCTCTTCCACGTATTGATGATCTATTCGACCAGCTTCAGGGTTCTAGTTATTATTCCAAGATCGATTTGAGGTCCGGTTATCACCAGCTGCGCGTCAGGGAGGCTGACGTTGCAAAGACTGCTTTTCGAACACGTTATGGCCATTTCGAATTCCTGGTCATGCCTTTTGGTCTCACTAACGCACCGGCGGTTTTCATGGACTTGATGAACCGCGTTTGTAAACCGTATCTTGACAAGTTCGTCATCGTGTTTATTGATGATATTCTGATCTATTCCAAGAACGAGACCGAACATGGGGAACATCTACGGTTAGTTTTGGAACTCTTACGACGAGAACAGCTGTACGCCAAGTTCTCGAAGTGCGATTTCTGGTTACGCGAAGTCCAATTCCTAGGGCATGTAGTCAATGAACTGGGAATCCATGTCGATCCAGCTAAGATCGAAGCGATCAAGGACTGGGAAGCACCGAAGACGCCAACTGAGGTGCGGCAATTCCTAGGCCTTGCAGGTTATTATCGGCGTTTCATTAAGGGGTTCTCGAAGGTCGCTCAACCCCTCACCACTCTTACTCAGAAGGATAGAAAGTTCGACTGGGGTGAACCACAGGAGTCCGCATTCCAAAAACTGAAGGCTAAGCTTTGCACTGCTCCTATCTTGTCTTTGCCTGAGGGCACTGAAGATTTCGTTGTTTACTGTGATGCTTCTATTCATGGTCTCGGTTGCGTGTTGATGCAACGCGAGAAGGTGATTGCGTACGCTTCCCGTCAACTCAAAGTGCATGAGAGGAACTACACTACCCATGATTTGGAATTGGGTGCGGTGGTGTTCGCGTTGAAAATCTGGAGGCATTACTTGTACGGTACCAAATGCACCATCTACACCGATCACAAGAGTCTCCAGCACATTTTTGACCAACAGCACCTGAACATACGACAGCGCCGTTGGGTTGAACTCCTGAACGACTATGACTGTGCCATTAAGTACCATCCTGGCAAGGCGAATGTTGTGGCAGACGCCTTGAGCAGGAAGGAATCGACAAACCCTCGTCGCGTTCGGGCGTTGCAACTCACAATCCACTCCTCTCTGCCTGATCAACTACGTTCTGCGCAGTCAGAAGCCTTGAAGGAGGAAAACCTTAAGGCTGAAACTATGCACGGTGCCGACAAACATCTCGAGCAAAGGCCTGATGGCCTGCGCTACTTCGCAGAACGCGTCTGGGTTCCCTTATTCGGGGGACTTCGGGAGCTGGTTTTTGATGAAGCTCACAAGTCTCGGTATTCCATTCATCCTGGTTCAGACAAGATGTACCAGGATCTAAAAATACTGTACTGGTGGCCAAACATGAGGGCGGATATAGCCTCATACGTGAGTAAGTGCTTGACCTGTGCTAAGGTCAAGGTGGAATACCAGAAACCGTCGGGTCTACTGCAACAACCCGAAATTCCAGAGTGGAAATGGGAACGGATTACTATGGATTTTGTCACACAACTTCCTAAATCACCAAGCGGGAACGACAAGATATGGGTGATTGTTGATCGGTTGACGAAATCAGCTCATTTTCTTGCTATTAAGGAGACCGACACCATGGATCGGTTGGCTCGTTTATATCTGAAAGAAGTTGTCTCTAAGCACGGGGTGCCAGTTTCTATTATCTCGGATCGTGACTCCCATTTTACTTCTCACTTCTGGAAGTCTTTGCACAAGGCTTTGGGTACCCAACTAGACATGAGTACGGCTTATCATCCACAAACTGACGGTCAGAGTGAGCGTACAATTCAAACTCTAGAAGACATGCTGCGGGCATGTGTGATCGATTTTGGCAAAGGTTGGGAAGCTCACTTACCGTTAGTAGAATTCTCTTACAACAACAGTTATCATACGAGCATCAAAGCAGCTCCGTTCGAGGCATTGTACGGACGGAAATGCAGGTCTCCTCTCTGTTGGGCCGAAGTGGGTGAGAGTCAGCTCACTGGGCCAGAACTGGTGTACGAGACTTCTGAGAAGATCGTACAGATTCGTAATCGATTGGCAGCGGCACGGGACCGACAAAAGAGTTATGCTGATCATCGCCGTAAGCCATTGGAGTTTCAAGTTGGTGACAAAGTGCTTCTAAAGGTTTCACCGTGGAAGGGCGTCATACGCTTTGGGAAGCGTGGCAAACTTAACCCGCGGTATGTCGGTCCATTTACGATCCTGGAACGGATCGGACCGGTGGCATATCGACTTGATTTACCGACGGAGCTCGGTAACGTACATAACGTCTTCCACGTATCTAACCTGAAGAAGTGTCTGACTGACGAGTCTCTCATTGTTCCACTAGAAGAGATCAAGGTTGATGATCGTCTTCGGATAGTGGAGGAACCTGTCGAGATCCTTGATTACAAGATTCGCAGTCTGCGTCACAGTAAGATTCGTATTGTTAAGGTTCGATGGAACTCGAACCGGGGACCGGAATACACTTGGGAACGCGAGGATCAGATGAAGTCTAAGTATCCTCATCTCTTTCCTAAAGAGGCATTCGAGTCGAGACACGTTACCACTGCAACGGAATGAATCTCGGGGCGAGATTCCTTTTAACGTGGGGATGATGTGACAACTCGGGTAATTCTCTCTCTTGGTTTCTATTTTTGTCTGTTTCTTTTGTTCATACTCTTGGTACTTACATAATTTTCGGGACGAAAATTCTTTTAACGTGGGGATGATGTGACACCCGGCAAATTCAAGTTAACAACGTCGTCTAAATTAAAGTCTACCTTAGCGAGTCACGCGTATTCTGTACTTAACTGGGTTAGTTGAGTCGGGTTATGGTTCGGGAACGGTTATATGAGTCTAGGGAATCATTAGATGTTGGCCTAGAGGATCGTTAGATGTCAGTCCTTAACCAAGTGTACAAACGGTGACGATTTGTAGGATCGTCAGGGCATACGGAACGTACGAATCTCGAGTCCCGGGAATTGGTGAACGAGTGTAAATATGTGTATTTACTAGTGTTATGTGTTTACAATCATTATGTGACTTGTCGGTATGTGAAAATGTGTTAACATGTGTTAAAACGGGGTTTAACGCGCAAAATACTTGGAACAGGACCCTGCAGGCGATTAGGGTGAGCTAATCACCTGCAGGGTGGCGATTAGCTCACCCCAGGGGGCGAGTAGCTGCCTCAAGGTGGCGATTAGGGGGCTAATCGCCTAAGGGGGTGGCGATTAGCAGCCCTAATCGCCTGCAACTGGAAGCTAATCGCCTGCAACGTAAGTGACGACTAAAAACGACTATAAATACCATACTTAACCTCCTAAACTTCATTATACAAACCCTAATCGTCCCATAAACCGCCCCAACACATAAACAACCTCTGGAAGGCGATTTTTGATCAAAACTCAAGGTTTCAAGCTTGAATCATCATACTTTCATAATTCTAAGGTTTGATTTTCATCCATAAACCTTTATAAACGTTTTTAATCAATCCCTAAGGGTCCAGACCTGTTGTTAAACGAAAAAGCTTTCTGAAAATCGTCAATAAGGGTTGTTAATCGGATTATAACTAATATGCATGTGTTATGAGTGTGTATGATTAAAAAGCTAGGGTTTTTATGATTCATGATGATGATTGCTATATTATTATGATAGATCAGTGTTGATATTGATATTATGATGATAGGAATCTCAGTAATTGATTATATGGTTATTGTTATGCATGTTAGTATGATGATTGCATGCTAGGTGTATGGTGTTTGGATTACTTGATTTCATGCAGGACTGATTATACGAGGTTAAACGAAGGATTTTGATGTAAACATGTTTAGGATAGTGTTTGGGATGATATTGGGTGGTTACACACGTTCTGGATCTGATTTGGAGCGTTAAACGCGCGAAAAACTGGAACAGCAAGGTTACAGGCGATTAGCAGGCTAATTGCTAGGTGTTACATGCGATTAGCCCTAATTGCTAGGTGTTACATGCGATTAGCAGGCTAATTGCTAGGTGTTACATGCGATTAGCCCTAATTGCTAGGTGTTACATGCGATTAGCCCTAATTGCTAGGTGTTACATGCGATTAGCCCTAATTGCTAGCTGTTACATGCAATTAGCCCTAATTGCTAGCTGTTACACGCGATTAGCCCTAATTGCTAGCTGTTACATGCAATTAGCCCTAATTGCTAGCTGTTACATGCAATTAGCCCTAATTGCTAGCTGTTACATGCAATTAGCCCTAATTGCTAGCTGTTACATGCAATTAGCCCTAAATGCTAGTAGTTACATGCGATTAGCCTTCCTAAATGCCAGTTGACCAACCTAAATGCTAGTTGACTTTTCCTAATCGCGTGTACTACTGCTGTATGTATATTTTAGCATTCCGAGACCCGTTTGGACACCTAAGAACATGCTAGGAACCCCGTAACATGTCTAATAACTTGGTAACATATACTTGGGTGTATTTCGGTGATACGTGAACTATGTGCTATAGCTTGTTGTGTGTTAACGTATGTAATGGGTACTTGCATGATTACATGTTTTGGAGCGTAAACATAACACGGGGCGTCTCGGGTCACCAATGGGATGTCGAGTCTTGTACTTTGGGTCGGTTAAACAGTCACGGTGTTTTCAAACAAACTTGGTTATGGTCTGGACATCTAGGGACTAACTAACCTAAGGGTTATTAGTCTAAGTACTTGTAACTACCATATGTTAGGTCGCTGTTTTACGGGACTAGCATAGCTTGTTGAACTATTCTATTATCTGACGTTAACGCAACCTAAGGTGAGTTTACGGCCCCACTTTACTTGGTTTTCGTTTTCGGGGGAGAAAACATGTGTTAAACAACTATTTGGTAACAACTGTCATACTATGGGTTTTCAAACGGTTTACTATACGATCTTTGGAAGTCCCGGGGGGAAACCATGAATGTGCTGGTTTGCACAACGGGGAAATGTGAATAGCGCTATTGGGAGTGACCAACCCCACCCGTCGGCATGGAGCGCCGGGCGGGTGCATATTGTCTCAAACAGGAACAGGTTTACTATACGGGCACAACATCTGGTTTGCGAGTTAGTAATGGTTTTCCAATCGTAGTAGTAATGGTACATGCGCCTAGCTAGCGTACTTGGTTTACAATTGTTATAGTATGGACAGGTTATACTTGGAACTATGATTACAAACCTGTAAACTCACCAGCATTTTTGTGCTGACGTAAACTCTTACATGTTTTCTCAGGTCGCTAAGGTAGCAAAGTGGAACTAGGGCGCACGCGTCTGCACGGCGTCTAGTTAGAGTTGCATGGTTTTGAACATTAAACATTTGGTTTTATTTTATTTATGTAACGACATTTAGCTTCCGCTGATGTTTGGGATTTTAAACTATGTTTTTGAAATTCATTTAGTATTGTTTATTGTGATCATTGACTTGGATCCTGGTTTGTCATGCGCCTCGCGGTAAAACTCCGCAAGTGGATTTTGAGGGTGTGACACATATAATATACATTATTTAACTTAATTAGTTACTGTTTATTTAAAGAACATATTCAAACAAAAGATACATAATAAGCATCCAGTTTAACATTAATATTTTTCAATCACAAACCATAAACATTATAAGCAAAATAACCACATTATAATATTCATATTTGAAAATGCAAGCATATAAAAACATTTAAATTTCATCATCTTCATCACTTGAACTCCAATAAGAGAATGACTCTTCCATAACTTGTTCCACCATCTCTTTCAAATACATTATCCTTGCCCTGATCATTTGTTCCAGATTAAGATGAAATGTATTCCGATTAATGTTACTCATTCTTTTCTAGTCCAATTGTTCAAGAAACTCCAAGTCTTTGGAATACTCTATCTTCTCTCGGAGGAATAATTTTTCAAAACCATTTTCATAGTTAACAATTGCTATTTCAAAGTCATGAGAGTAAAACCAACTTACAACATGAAGTGACTTAAGCAATTTTTCATCAACGGTTTGCTTCAAAATTTCCATTAAGAACATTTCTTTTGAATATCAAAATTCATTGTTCTTGTAAATTTCATACATCTGAGTCTGCAAATGTAAATCCATCTGAACTATTGTTTTAATTGATAATTTTTAGTGATAACATACATTATTTAAATAAATAAAAAATAAAAAAAATATGCACATCTAATTGCATGGGGTATTGTGTACCCTTGCAATTAGATGTGCTTCAAATGCTCTTGCCTTAACGGCGACTTGGATGAAGATGTATTTATGAAACAACCTGAAGGCTTTGTGCCTGAAGGTCAAGAGCATCTAGTCTGCAAGTTAAAGAAATCTATATACGGGCTAAAGCAAGCACCATGTCAATGGCATCTAAAGTTCGATTAAGTCATGAAGAAACAAGGTTTTGTGAAGAATCAAGTGGATCGATGCACCTACCTCAAGATGAGTGGGAGTAACTTTACTATACTTGTCATTTACGTAGATGACATTCTTTTGGCAAGTAATAGCTTAGATGTGTTGCATGAGTCGAAGCGCTTACTTTCTCAATATTTTTTACATGAAGGATCTCGGAGAGGCTTCTTACGTTATTGGCATCAAAATACACCGAGATAGACACAATTGGATCTTAGGCTTATCCCAAAGGGCCTACATTGAGTGTGTCCTAAACCGTTACAACATGCAACATTGCTCTCCTTCTGTAGCTCCAGTAGTTAAAAGAGATGTTTTCGGGAATTTTCAATGTCCGAAAACAGAGGTTGAAAAGGAGCAAATGAGAATGATACCTTATGCATCAGTATTCGGAAGCCTTATGTATGCTCAAGT
The DNA here is from genome assembly GCA_032199755.1 of Ambrosia artemisiifolia. Lineage (NCBI taxonomy): Eukaryota > Viridiplantae > Streptophyta > Magnoliopsida > Asterales > Asteraceae > Ambrosia > Ambrosia artemisiifolia. Next base: position 48,307,584 of record CM063515.1, on the reverse strand, counting down.
CTGTACTCGTCCGGATATCGCTTATATTGCTGGAATGTTAGGCCGTTATCAATCTAGTCCTGGCCCTAACTATTGGAAAGCAGCTAAGAAAGTTCTTCGATATCTTCAAGGGACAAAAGACTTTATGCTGACTTATAGGAGAAGTGATAACTTGGATGTGATAGGTTATTCTGATTATGACTTTGCTAAATGCGAAGCTGATAAGAAATCCACTTCGAGGTATATCTTTATGTTAGCAAGCGGACATATCTCATGGAGGAGTCATAAACAACAGTTGACAACGATATCCACTATGATGGCAGAATACATTGCTGTTTATAATGCAACCTGTCATGGAGTGTTGCTTAGGAACCTTATTATTGGACTCAAAATTGTTAACTCCATTTCTAGACCATTGAAGCTTTATTGTGATAACTCAGCTGCCGTTAGTTTCTCAAACAATAGCAGTTCAACTGGCGCTAGTTTGTATCTTGATACAAAGTAATTGTCCGTACGTGAACGAGTTGAGGAAAATAACCTTTGTATTGAGTATATAAGTACTAAGGATATGCTTGCGGATCCGATGACTAAAGGTCTCCCACTTAAAGTATTCGAAGAACATGTTTCGAATATGGGCTTTTCTGAAGACCTTATTTAGTAGCATATTGTACTTACTTACGTTTATTAATAAAATATCCTCACTTATTTGATTTGTTTGTCTCTAAATATGTACATGCTAGCTTAAAAGGCATATAGACAATAATTATACAAACCAATCGTTAAGGGTTTACTTGTCAATTTGATCCTAACTACTTAGGTTTTAAATTTGAGATGTAGTATGGTTAATGGGGATCTTGAGTTGAATACTGACTCAATGACTGTATTTCGCTGTTATATTTTGGGTTTAGAATTAAAATGAGTATTAAAATCTAATCAAATTTACCTAGTGCTCATAATAAATGATTACTCGGCTAAGTGAGAGAATGTAAGAATATATTTTATATATTCTAATTATGTGGCCATTATAATAATTTATCTAATAATGATCATTGACCTTAATACCCCTATATTACTAATAGGTAATTATTCGATGAACGTAATTACCCTTACTTGATAATAATAGGGTTTCCCCTTGGGTGTATATAAATGAAATTATCAGAGAGATTTGAGACTAATGCAAACATAACACCTAAACCCTAATTCGCATGCCTCTCTCTCCCTCATAACCATGATTATCAAATCACCTAACAACTATCCTAATCATACACCCTAAACGGGAATTTGATCCAACTAAGAAAATGTCGTCATCCAATAGCTTGTCAGCATCTGTTTCTGGACTCACTAATCTATCAGGTATTATTTATTATCATGATTTTCATTACATACAATAAGAATCGAATAACACGAGAAGTATGCTAAAGTTATAAATTACCATGATGACTAAGTTGGGTGAAAACAAATGATGGTAAAGATTTTCACAGCTTGAAACAAACCTTAGGAAGGAAAAATGTAATTTACTCTTTAGTCTATTCTGGAGTGTCCGGTTCGAATCCCACGTCGGCCGGACTATGCTCATGTATAGCCCTGAGCGAGATGCAGTTAAAAAAAAAAATATGATGAGACGAAAACATGCAATAATAAATAATAGTGGGAAATATAAATATGATGAAAATAGGCATTGAACATTCTAAAATGCGACAGGTGTTTAGTTATAACTACAAGAGGACTTCGTCATTATATCAAAATATCCTAGGTCAATTGGGAAACTAAAACTTAAACCACATTGACCTATGGAATATTCCAAGTCCACCACTATGGTCCACAGCCATAGTTATTTAATACTAGATTATACCCCGGTAACGTCCCGGGGTTAAAAAATCTAATATGACATATTAATTTTTCATATGAAATAGAATGATGCGCTTTACAGTTACATGCATGAAAGCTTCGGGTAGCAGATAACCTAAAACAATTAAAAATATATCTCCAATGTTAACGCCTAACCTTAAACAATGTATGACTCTAATATTAATATCTAACCTAAAATAATGTATAACTCCAATGCTAACGCATGTTGAAAATAGAATTCATATTTACTGATTTGAACATAATTAGTGACTTGCCTATACATGATTAATGATTTACCTGAACGCTTTGTGTTTTTTTTCCTGTTTTAACAAAACCCAACAAAAAATAGTCGTTTTTTTTTCTCCGTTTTTTATATAGCACTATGGTACTTGTTGGAAAGATAATAAAACGCTCGTTAATTTGGTGTAATTTTTTTCTTTAAAAAATCTCGTATATAAAAGATATTAACGTTTAAAAATTATGGGAGGAAACATAAGAGAGAAAAATCTAATTTTGTTTTTAAATTATTTTTTTCCTAAAATATCTCAATGTCACATGAGATGACACATGGCACACTCAATGAGAAGAAAGCCTCTTTGAGTGTCATGTCATTAAAATGACTTTCTTTTATTATATGTATAGATTTATATATTTTTTATTTTAATTTATTTTAATGTAATGTTTTGGAAGTTTTTAACCGATTTCATAATCCCTTGAAATTTTGATATAATATTACCTATATTTAACAAAAAAATTTGCAATACCAGATATATATTTTAAGTTTCAAACTAATTTTATTAAACAAACAAAACCCATTATATACATATAAAAAACAATTTTGTATCTTCCTTTAAAACGTATATTTGGATATCAATGGTTTTAACCGTAGGAAAAAAAGAGCATAGCTTTTCCTTTGAAAAAAAGGGCATAGTAGTGGTATTATAAATTATATTTAATAAAATGAGTCTATAATAAGTATAAATATTTTTAGTCCATATATTTAATATTAAGTTTTAGGTGCAACAAATGTGATAGACTGTTTCTGTAGGGACGTTTGCTTTGGAGAATATTAGTAATGTTTTTGTTTGGAAAATTTTACGGGTGAGGTAATAAATTATGGTATTCTGATCATCTTTAAACTCTCCAAAGGGAAGCTCATAATTTCATTGCATGTAGGAAGGAATGTCAAATGTCGCTAGTTGATGGAATTTGATGAAATGTTTTCAAGCTCAAATTTCACCAACCACAACTTTTAACCAAAAAAATTATACTTTTTAAATCCGTAGATTGTAGGAACCAAACGAAAAGAGTTAATTGCATATATGGTATACTAGCTTTTATCCCGGGAGCGTCCCGGGGTTAAAAAATATAACAATTCTAATAATACTAATACTAATACTAATAGTTATAATTATTACTCTTTTAATTAAATAAATAAAAAAATAACATTGCTATAAGGTGACACCATGTGTTGCAGTGTTGCGCGATTCTTTCTCTTAGCTTCTCTTGATGAAGTATACCTATGCATCTTTAAAGAGTAAAATTCCAATGATAGCATGACGATTGGGCTGAATTTCAACATCGTAGATAAGAACCCGGTTTAAAATAAAAAACATGATTAATGAATAACCAGAACACTTTGTGTTTTTTTTCCTGTATGAACGAAACCCCACAAAAAATAGTCGTTTTTTATCCGTTTTTTATATAGCGCTATGGTACTCGTTGGAAAGATAATAAAACGCTCGTTAATTTGGTGTAATTTTTTTCTTTAAAAACTCTCGTATATAAAAGATATTAACGTTTAAAAATTATGGGAGGAAACATAAAAGAGAAAAATTTAAATTTGTTTTTAAATTATTTTTTCCTAAAATAACTCAATTTAATTTTAGTAGATTAAGTTTTTTTCTTTAAAAACTCTCATATATTAACGTTTAAAAATTATGGGAGGAAATATAAAAGAGAAAAATTTAAATTTGTTTTTAAATTATTTTTTCCTAAAAAACTCAATTTAATTTTAGTAGATTAGGTTTTATATTATTATTTGTTTTTTTTTTAATTTGCCACATGGTATATTTTTTTTAATAATAAATTTAATACTATCACCTCAATGTGCCACATGGCACATTCAATGGGGGGGGGGGTTAAGGCCTCCATTGAATGTCACCTCATACAAACTCAATTCTTTTATTATAAGTTATAGATGTGCTTTGGGTAGTAACTTTAAAAGGTTGTATGTTTCGAGGTTTGCGTTTTCGATTTTCTAACGAGTTTGGGTTCCTAGGCGAAATTTAATAGAAAACTTAACGGACCTTTACCTTAAACCCTAAGCTCATTACAAAGTTGACTACACAAACGGCAAATTCTAAACATGAAACATGTAATCTTTCATCGTTCATACCTAAAGCACATGAACCATTTGTGTAATTAACTCGGTTATTGTTAGAACTTTGGAATCACACCTTATAATTCTTGATGAGTAGCGTTGTAGAACATGTTCGGTCTCAATTGAGAGTATATCAAACGCAAACTTCTATTAGCCAACGTTTCTACCTTTTTTTAATAGTGAGCAATGTTTAATTAAAATAAAATTATAAACCCATTTTGGACTATAACATACGTCGAAACAAAAAAAAAAGATTTCATGAACCAAGAACTACTAGATGATACAAAAGTACAAAACGGCCGGTTTCGTATAGGAGTTTCTAGCAATCTGGACAAAGTTTTGTCTACCCTACTCACAAGTTTATTAAAAAAACAGTAAATTTTCATTTTGCAGTCAAGATGATCAAATAACTTAAGAGTAAATTTATAACAAAACGTAAAAAAATACTGTAATTAATATATCCCATAAATAGCAAAACTATATGCAGGGTCAGGACTCAGGACTCAGGGGAGGATAGGACATAGGCAAATCTTATCTCTATCCGTTAGGATAGAGAGACTGCTTTAAAGAAAAAAAAAAATACAGTATCATCATTAAACATTAAAACAAATTTTATATACCTCAAAGAAAAACCATTTCGTGTATATGTATATACAGGAAGGATAAAATGACAACTTAATTTTATTGTGATAACTCCAACCTTTTATATGATTGTTTTTTATTTATTTTCTAAAGTATCTTTTTTTTTGACGCTTAACACAATTGTAGATTTTTTTTTGCAAATACCATTTGATTAATCTTAAAAATCAACAAGATTTACAAGTGAGTGGCGGGTAAACGGGCTACAAGTTGAGCCGCTACCCCTTTTTGAATAGCAAAACCAACTCTATTAAAAATAAAACGTGAGTCCTTGGTTGCTGGGGAGTTACTCTGCACCATCTTTTGTACTCTTTCCAAGAACCGAATTGCTTCGGGGGCTAGACCTCCAAACGTGTCAAAGGCAAAGGGCACAAAAACGTGTTGGTTCTCCAGACATGCAACTTCATGTTTGGCAACTTTATTGGATTCTGCTTTCAAGACTGCTTGCCCTGCCACGAACCCGGAATCCCGCAGTCCCACCAACGGAGACACCCCTGTAAGATCAACGCATGCATGTTTACCCTGTGCCCACCCGAACACGAGGACATCCGCTGGCCTTAGGGTGGACCGCCCTTCAAGGGGGTCTGTCAAAAAGTTAACCAGAGCTTCTTTCCTAGCCGAAATCCCTGCCCTCCGTAAGACGTCCCATAAAACATCCCTAACCAGATCATGTCTGCATTTAAATCCGGGCAGCTCCTTACAGTGGAGGGCATGTTCCCCAAACTTATCTAAACATGTTTTTTTGCACACTGGACACAGCTCATCAACCGGAAAGATGGGAATCATGAGCCTGTATTTGAGGATAGTCCGGTATTCAACAGCTGACATGTGTTGCCCAAGGCCACCAATAGGAAGGACAGCCAAGAAATCTTGAGCATGCGATACTTTGAGGCATTCAAACACCGCCTTCTGGCGCGGAGACATGGCAAAATTCTCTTCCATAGTCTGGAGGGTTTTACAGTTAAAAGCACTCGCCAAAATCTTTTGAGGTTTTTTGGGGGCGGTGTCTTTATCCATAAACCCGCCCAAATCTAAATCAGGAAGAGAGTTGCGAACGTTGTCTAAGGCAAGCTCATAATCCAGGTCCATCCCCACTACCCCGCTTTTTCGTAAGATGTGGTCTTGAAGTTCCCAGGACTGAACTCTAGAGGCCACAAAAGCATATGCAGACACGTCCTCCGCCGTACAAAGGCCAAGACCTCCCAACCGTATCGGTAGAGACGTCAATCGCCATTGAAAATCCCCAAAGAACCCCCCCCCCCCCCCACAAACCACAATATCCTCGACCGCTTCACGAAGCCCATTGTCGAAAATGGATACGACCTCATCAGCAAAGGCTGGTTGACATGTCCGAAGGCCAAACAACAATTTAGCAACACCCATACATGAACGGAGCAACAGAAGTTCACTTTGGGGGTCCCCTAATTTCTGCAAAGAAACCATCAGATCCACCGCCCGTCGAGCCCTTTTAGCACCCAAAGAGTTATATATATATATATATATATATATATATATATATATATCTTATTTTTACGAAAAAATGTGTATATATATATAACCTACTCAAATTGAGAAAACCCTGAAAACTCCGAGTTCCCGAGCTTTTTATTATCTGAAAAAATTAGGGTATGTAATATACATGTTTTTAAGAGTTTGAGCCAAAAAAATTAAAAATGCACCTATTGGATTTTTTTTTAAAGTATATAAGTTTTTTTGTGTAACATATGTTACACACTTTACAGACATGTAACCTATGTAACAAAAAAAACTTATTTATTTTTTTGAAAAAATCCAGTCGGCGCTTTTTTGATTTTTTTTTGTTTTTGCTCAAAACTCTTAAAACATGTATATTACATACCTTAATTTTTTCAGCTAATAAAAAGCTCGGGAAGTCAGAGTTTCCAGGGTTTTCTCAATTTGAGTGGGTTTTCTATATAACCATCCGCTATATATTTAAAAACCCTCTTAAGTTATGAAAACCGTGAAAACCCTATGTAAAAATATTTTTTTCCTGATTTTTTCAGAATAGCTTTTATATTCAATTTTATTAGTTTTGGCAAAAAAATCAAAAAAGCGTTGGGTAGATTATTTTGTTACAATATGTTACACTAACTCGTTATTTATCATAAGTCAGCATTGTTAGATATGTAAATATTTATTACGTAATTTAAAAAAAATCTATTCAATGTTTTTTTTTTGTTTTTTTTTTGCCAAAACTAATAAAATTAAATATACAAGCTATTTAAAAAAAAATTAGCAAAAAAAAAATATTGTTACATAGAGTTTACGTAGGGTTTCCACGGTTTTCTCAACTCAAGAGGGTTTTCACAGGATACTTATATATATATATATGTATGTATGTATGTATGTATGTATGTATGTATGTATGTATGTATGTATGTATGGATGGATGGATGGATGGATGGATGGAAAGTATAAATTGAAAACCCCTTGAATTGTGAAAACTTAGAAACCCATGTAAAACCATCTATTTTTTTTTTTTTTTGAAAAAAATACACAAGGTAACATACATGTTTTTAAGCGTTTTGACCCAAAAAATAATAAAAAGCCCCGATGGGATATTTTTAAAAAAATAAACAAAGTTTGCGCTGTTACATATTTTTTCTAATAATTCAAACCTATATATATTACTTCCCTCAAATTCTCTACTTAAAAAATTCTATACTTCTATACTATTCCACACTAAAAAAAAATCATCCAAATGAAAACATAAACTATGGATCAACAAAATAACTTGGTTTCTTGTTCGAACAATGTAGTGACTAGAAAATTTTTCTTTCTTTCCTCGAGTTCTAGCAATTTTCGGGACAAAAATTCTTTCAATGGGGGGGATGATGTGACACCAGAGATGAGGTGCAGAAGCTTGAGCATCAGTTGTGGAATCACAAGATGGTGGGTTCTGAGATTGAGGAGTACACCATCAGGTATTATGAGTTAGCAATCATGTATCTAGGGTTGGTTACACAGATGTTTAGACGGATCGAGCACCACATTGCTGGTTTGGTGCCTGATGTGCCGAGAATTGCACACGTTTTCCACACACATTTTAACCCATTTTCACCAAAAATCATGCTTTTATCATAATTTATCTTCCTTTGTTGATAATTGAAGGATTTGAGGTCGAGAAATGAAAAGATGTGAAAAACGGCAAAAAAGGCAAGGAATTAAAGACTTAAAGAGCAGATTCATATGCAGCACGGCCGTGCTCAGGCTGTGCACCTGTCCCAGGTCAAGAAGTCAACATTTCCAAGTCAGCAGGAACAAAAAGTCAATTGTACCCGCATGCACGGGCGTGCCCACCATGGTGCACAACCCTGCTCTTCAAGTGCGTGTTCTCAGGCTCCAGCAGACCATAACTGACAGAACGGTTGCACGAACAGACTAGCACGGGCGTGATAGTCACCAGACAGACAGTTTCTTCACAAAAGGACTCTACAACAGTACCAGAGGTCGTGCACGGGCGTGCCACTTTTGGGAGCACGGGCGTGCACTTGCTGGAAGGTCTATAAATAGAGAGCTCCACTCCTTACTTTGGCATCCCTTAACCCATCAAATTCTCCACCTTCTACACAAAGTATCAACCATATTTGGGACTTGTAGGTATCCTTTGGAGGCTGGTATCACTCCATAAACACCACATTTGAGAGAGAAACAACCCTAAATCACCCAAAAACCACTAGAAATCTCCATACAACCCTCACCATGTTTTGTACACAAAACCAACCTTGTGAGCTTGCTGTATCAACCATGCTAGGCTAGATTTCTCTTGGTGTTGCTAGGGTGATAATGGAACTTGGTAAGAAATAAATAGTTTATTTTTGTTTAAAGTGGTGTTGTGTGTTATTAACATTTTTTTCTACTCCTTCTTTGTTTGTTTGATGAATTAACTTATTAATCATTTAGTATTTGGTCTTGTGGGTGTTTTGATAGAAAGTGGAGGGACTTATCAGTGTAACCGTTGAGTGTAAAAACCCGCGCACTTGTAAGCTAACCTTAACTCCATGTGTAGAGATTGGTCCATTTGTGTTTGGAAACATTCACACTTTGTGGCTTAATCCTCGGCTATCAAAATCTCACTTAGGGTCAGTACGGTCTTTAAACTTGGTCCTAGTGATAAGCCAAGACTTGGTTACCCGACTTAGCTTCATGGTCTATGTGATAGCTTTGGCGCAGACCAAGAATTAGTGAACCCGTGTTGGGAGAAAACGGTATTTATTTTCTTCCATTACTATATTGCCGCACAATTAGTAATAGGCCAATCACTTTTTGAAAAGTTAATTAATTCTAGTAGGGGATGAGCGTGAGCGGGACAGCCACGACTCCCCTATGATGTCAAATGGTAGCTTGTTCTGCCATGCTCCGGCTGCTGACAAGTTATTCATAAAAGAACCCAGTAGTCAAATGTCAATATCGCAACTTTGGGTGGTTGGTTCTCTAGGGTTGGGTGCACATAATCATGATCGATCCGCCCCTCACAGTTGAAAGGTGAGCTTACCGGGGAAGGAAGACCCTTACAATAACATTACGAACACAAATCGTTTTTGTAGTTATGTGGTAATACGCATCTCGAACACACCACTTAAATAAGAGTCTACTATTATTTCATACCAGGAAATATCAGATCCCGAAGCAACACCTTTTTTTTGCTATTGATTTCTCTTACAGTTTACATCTCTCTTCTACTTTTCTTCTCACATTTTAACAAACTCTCTTAGTAATTTTTAGGAAGCTGAGTAGTAAAAATCATGTCCTTGGATTAAATACTCGGTACTTGCTCATTTCTATACTACTCACGATAGGTACACTTGCCTGTTATGTGGGGTTTAGAACGTTAAGTAACTATCGTTTTAGACTATAAATTTAAAACTTGAAAATGTCACACCACTATTTTCGACTTAATTTCCTTTTCCATCAAGTTGTTGGCACTTACGTCAAAAACTTGACATCTTGAAAGAAAAGAAGTTTAAGTCTTTAAAACCCCACGCTATCAGTGCCTAAGGTTAGAGGTTTGGTTACTGCATCGAATTCGACCACTTTGTAGGGAACTATCAGGTTAGCCCATAAGTTGACCAACCAAAAGGTGGAAGAGGGTTTTTTGCCTCCCAGGGGTGTAGCTTAGAAAGCCACTGAGAACAAGAGGAAGTGGAATAATTCTGGTAAGAACTCCACTACCACTCAGCCTCAGCAGCAGCAGAGGAAGTTTGAAACTTCCAGTTCTTCGTTTATGGCCCAGTCGGGGCAGAAGTCAAGTTCTTATGCTGGAAGCTACCCGAAGTGTAGAAAGTGTAACTATCATCATACCGGTCAGTGCTGCAAATTTCAGTGTCAGCGGTGTGGCAAGGTCAGCCATGAGATTCAGAATTGCAGGGTCAAGTTGAATGACAAGTTTGTTCCTCCAGCATCTCCTCAGCCTAACCAGGGATGTTATAATTATGGTCAGACTGGGCATTTCAAGCGTGATTGTCCTAAATTGAAGCAGGGTGATTGTGGAAAGGATGGTACTAGTACTGGTATGTTCAGGGGAATCCCGACAAGATGCAGACACAGTTACCGGAACATTCCTTCTTAACGATCGCTATGCTTCAGTCTTATTTGATTTCTGTGCCGATAAAAGTTTCGTATCTGTTGGATTTAGTCAGTTGCTAGAAATTAGTGCCTACACCTGTAGAAGTTAAGTACTTGATAGAATTGGCTAATGGTAAGCAAATTGATGCTACATACATTTTGAATGGGTGTTGTCTAGAGCTTTAGAGTCATTCGTTCTCCAAAGACCTTATGCCGGTCGATTTGGGTAGTTTTAATGTGATTATTTGTATGGATTGGTTATCTCATAATCGTGCGGAAATCGTTTGTTTTGATTAATTCGTTCGACTTCCTCTCCCTGATAGAGAAATCTTATCAGTGCTGGTGAGAAAAGTGGTGTTCCTCTGAGTATTATTTCGTGTATGAAAGCCCATAAGTATCTTCGTAAGGGTTATACCGCCATTCTTGCACTTGTTTCTATATCATCTAAAGAAGAAAAGAAGATTGGAGACATTCCAGTTGTTCGTGATTATCCAAATGTTTTTCCTAAAGATTTATCTGGCTTTCTGCCTCAATGTTAGGTCGAGTTTTGTATTGATCTTGCACCAGGTGCAACCCCTATCGCTCGAGCCCCTTATCGTTTTGCACCACCCGAGATGCAAGAATTATCTAACTAACTCCAATAGTTATTGGAGAAGGGATTTATTCGACCGAGTTCATCCCCGTGGGGAGCCCCTTATCCGGTTTATTAAGAAGAAAGACGGAAGCCTTCGAATGTGCAATGATTATCGAGAGCTAAAAAGGTGACCATTAAGAACCGTTATCCTCTTCCTCGTATTGATGATTCATTTGACCACTTAAAGGGTCTAGCTTTTATTCGAAGATTGATTTAAGGTCTGGGTACCATCAGCTAAGGGTGAAGGAAGCCGATATTTCGAAGACTACTTTTCGAACTCATTATGGCCATTTTGAATTCTTGGTCATGCCTTTTGGTCTCACCAATGCGTCTGCGGTGTTCATGAATTTGATGAACCGTGTTTGCAAGCCTTATCTTGATAAATTCGTCATTGTTTTCTAATCAATTCCAAGAGCAAGGAGGACCACGAGGAACACTTGCATCTAGTCTTTGAATTCCTAAGATGAGGACAACTTTATGCTAAGTTCTCCAAATGTGACTTCAGGTTATGCGAAGTCCAATTCCTTGGTTATGTGGTTAATGAATCAGGAATTCATGTTGATCCAGCTAAGATAGAAGCCATCAAAGACTGGGAAGCACCGAAGACGCCAACTGAGGTGCAGTAATTCCTAGGTCTAGCCGGTTACTATCGTCATTTTATCAAGGGATTTTCAAAGATTGCTCAACCCCTCACCTCTCTTACCAAGAAAGACAAGAAGTTTGACTTGGGAGAAGCTTAAACTCTGTACCGTGCCTATTTTATCCTTGCCCGAGGGTACGGTTGATTTTGTTGTTTCCAGTGATGCTTCTATCCAAGGTCTCGGTTGTGTGTTGATTTAACTCGAGAAGGTTATTTCTTATGCTTCTCGTCAGCTAAAGGTCCATGAGAATAACTACACCACCCATGATCTGGAATTAGGTGCGGTTGTCTTTCCTTTAAAAATCTCGAGACATTACTTGTATGGTACCAAGTGCACCATTTATACCGAGCACAAGAGTCTTCAGCATATCTTTGATCAGAAGGATTTGAACATGCGACAGTGTCGATGGGTCAAACTCCTTGATGATTATGATTGTGCCATCAAGTACCATCCTGGTAAGGCGAATGCGGTGGCAGACGCCTTAAGCAGGAAGGAATCCATTAAACATCGTCGTGTCCGAGCTTTGCAGCTCACCATTCTTTCTGGTATGCCTGACCAATCCGTTCTGCGCAACAAGAAGCTTTGAATGAGGAAAACCTTAAAACCTAAAACCATGCATGGTGCTGATACGCATCTCAAGCTTAGGTCTGATGGCCTACATTACTTCGTAGGGCGTGTTTAGATTCCGTTGTTCAGGAAATTGCAAGAGCTTGACTTGGACAAAGCTCACAGTTCTTAGTGTTATGTTCACTGTGGTTTCGATAAAGATGTATTAGGATCTGAAGATACTCTATTGGTGGCCAAGCATGAAGGCTGATATAGCTTCATATCTGAGCAAATGTTTGACTTGTGCTAAAGTCAAGGTTGAATATCAGAAGCCGTCTGGTCTTCTCCAGCAACCTAAAATTCCAGAATGGAAGTGGGAATGAATCACCATGGATTTTGTAACTAAGCTTCCGAAGTCACCAGGTGGTTATGATACTATTTGGGTGATTGTCGATCAGTTGACAAAATCTGCACACTTCGTGGCTATCAAAGAAAATTACAAGATGGAGTGTTTGGCTCGCATCTATCTTAAGGAAGTGGTTTTTCGGCACGGGGTGCCTGTTTCTATTATTTCGGATCGTGATTCTCGTTTCACATCTCATTTCTGGCAAGCTTTGCAGAAGGCATTGGGTACTCGGTTGAATATGAGTACGACTTATCATCTGCAAACCGATGGTCAAAAGAAGCGGACGATTCAAACATTAGAGGATATGCTTTGGGCATGTGTTATCGATTTTGGCAAGAGTTGGGAGAGTCATCTACCGTTGGTGGAATTCTCTTACAACAATCGCTATCATTCTAGTATCAAGGCAGCTCCGTTCGAGGCTCTTTACGGACGGAAATGTTGGCCTCCTCTCTGTTGGGCTGAGTGGGTGAGAGCCAACTCACTGGTTCGGAACTTGTGTACAAGACTTTCAAGAAGATCGTGCAAATTCGTAATCGTATGGCAGCTACTCGGGATCGTCAAAAGAGTTATGCTTATCATTTTTGCAAACCGTTGGATCTCCAGGTTGACGACAGGGTGCTTTTGAAAGTCTCTCCATCGAAATGCATTATACACTTTGGGAAGCGTGGTAAACTGAACCCTCATTATGTCGGATCATTTGTAATTCTGAAACGGAATGGACCGATGGCATACAAACTTGATCTACCAGCTGAACTCAGTAGTGTGCATAACGTTTACCATGTCTCTAACCTCAAGAAATGCCTGGCAGATGAGACACTCATTGTTCCTATCAAAGAGATCAAGGTTGATGTTCCTCTGCGTATCGTGGAGGAACTAGTTGAAATTTTAGATTATAAGATTCGAAGCCTTCATCGGAGTAAAATTGCATCGTTAAAGTTTGCTGGAACTCCAACCGTGGACCGGAGTTCACATGGGAACGGGAGGATCAGATGAAGCTCAAGTATCTTCATCTATTCTCGAAACCAGCATCTGTCACTGTTGAAGCAAACTGAATTTCGGGACGAAATTCTTTTCAATAAGGGGTGATGTAGCGACCAGAAAATTTTTCTTTCTTTCCTTTCCTTTCGACTTCTAGCTATTTTTGGGACGAAAATTCTTTCAACAGGGGGATGATGTGACACCCGGCAAACTCAGGGTAATACTTTTTACAAACATGTAAGTCTACCTTAGCAGAACATTCATAAAACATACTTAACTGGTTTAGTTGAGTCGGTTCGATGATTCAGGAAATCATTGGGGGTTGGTTTACACTCACTTAATGTCCATGGTTTAATGATTTGGGGGAACCATTGGGGAAACAGACACATACACATGAGTTTTAAGTCCCGTTGTTGGTGAAATTACATAGTTAGGATAACTTATCAAGTATTATATGTTCCATGATCGATTAACAACTTATGAATGTATGTTTATGTGAATTGATGTGTTAACATATGTTAAAATGACAATTTGGGGTCGAAGGTACGAATGAGAAATTAAAACACCTTATTCACATGATAGAGGGTGCAAATGAGAGGTTTCGATCCTCATTCGCATACTAAGGGACTCATTTTCACCATGAAGGGTGCGAATAAGAGCAGTGTGTGTGTGTATCTTTGCCATTCTCATCGTTCACAACCCTAACTCGCCCCCAAGTGCTCTCTAAAACCCCAATATGTAGAAACAAGTTTTTGCCATTATTTCTTGGATCCTAAAGCTAAATTAAGTTTATTAACATTCTCAAGTGAAGATTCAAGGAGTGTTAATCATCTAAACCCTTTTCATTACATTTTTAGTAAACCCTAAGTGTCCAGATCTGATTACAAAGAGTCTTCTTAAATAAAAACCTTCTTAAAACATTTCTAAACAAGTTCTAGACCTAAATAATGAGCTTTCTTAAAAAACCCAAGTGTGAATAGTGTTGGTGACTATCTTATGTCTTTTGTATGGATGAAATGATATTAGGATAATGTTTAGATGATTGAGGACTGTTTAGAAACATGATTTAATGATGTATGGGTGATTAATTGGTAATTTGTGGACTTTAACCCATTTTAGGGATTTATGTGATAGACCTAGGGTTTGTAACATGTGTAAGATGATGATAACATGATTAGGAATTCATTAGGGTGAGTTAATCCATGTTTGATAATCTGGGAATGATGTTGTTTCAATACTTTCCATTTTAGTTAAAATTTTCATGCATTGATGTGACATCTCTATAATTTGCCATTTTGGGTAAAGTTGTGACTTGGTATGTAAAACGGACAAATTGATGACTGAATCAGGTGTAGAAGCATGTTATTCGATTAGATAAATGTGTTTGTAGTGTTTAGTTGTGTTTCTTTGAGTTTGCGATTGGGTTTGAAGGGTTTTTGTTCGTTAAAATAACTTAATGACTAAGCAAATACGAATGGGTCCCCATTCGCACACTTGAAGGTGCGAATGTGAGGAATATGAACCCATTCGCACCAAATCAACTCATTCTTACCAAAAACCCATTCCATTGTTGTAACGCCCCAAAACCATTCGTTAGTCTAATTATGCCATTAGACGTGATTAACAAAATTAATAAAACGAGGATCGAACAAAGAAAGAACACGGATTATGTTCTAATATAGAAATAATCTAGTTAATGTTATTAATCTTATAAACGAGCTAATAATATAAGAAAACTAGCTTGAATAACTAGTTTCATAAGAATATGACATTCGGGGATTATTGGAGGGACTATAGTTGCCAAAGTGGCAAAACTAGTTTTATTAATAAAAACTAGATAAAAACAAAACACACACACTTGTGTGTGTTGGTTGACTCCAACATCAGGAGATCACCTCCTTCACCCAACCAAACCCTAAACTCAATAATGAGCTTAAATCCAAGCCAAAGCAAGGGGATTTTTAGTGCATTAGCAAGAAACGGGTCTTCTAAGGCCTAATAATCATCAAGGTAACATTTATTTGGTAGAAATTGATGCTATACTCGTTTTTAATCATGGTGAAAATCTAGGGTTTTGTAAAAAACGTGAAATTCTAAGTTGTAGGAGGTTTCTCTAGCTTTAGGGAGCCTCAATCATATCTAATTTGGTTATGAATCACATTCTTCATGTGAAGTTGGTTATGTTCATATGAGTATGTTAATGTGTAAAATTTGGGGTTTTACCTCTAGGTTGAAACCCCTATGTTTAGTGATCTAGTTGACTCTTAGGAGTTGTTAATATGGGAAATTTAGGCAAAATGGTCTAAATAATGTATTATGATGATGATGATTAGACAAATGATTATGTTTTGGCTAATCTTGAGCTTTTAAAACTAAACAAATTGGTGGGTGCACACCAAGTGTTTGATGAAACGCCTCAATAGTCTTGTTTGCAAATTGAGGTGATAACTAGATTTGGGTAATCATGGAATTACCCGTATATAAAACGTGAAACACATGTTTAAAAGATGGATCACACCATACATGAAAATATAGCCCAACGATGGTTGGGAAAGTGATGTAATGGTGTGAATAAACTTATAAGATGTGTTAGTTATTGGACATGATGGCTAACTTAATTAACCTTATGAGTTTAGATAAGGTTGATCTTGTCAAGCTAGGTGCAAGCTTGGATGGAATGGATCAACGAGCAAAACGGGTCAAGTGGATACGAGCCTAAAGTGCAAGGAAATGAGAATGAATACAATGTAAGTTTTACTTACACCATTAGACTATAGCATAGCTTAATTGTTGTATACACTAGTCTTAAATCTTAAGTATGTGATAAAGGTAAACCCCAAGGGGTGGAATTTAGGAAGTGGGTTGCCTTATGCGCACTCATAACAAAATGGGTTTTATGACATCAATTAAGATAATGAGTTGTGACCGAATGGTAAAATTCATCAAACTGGTTAATTAAAAATGATATGCGAGGAATGATGTTTTAATCCGAATGAAAACATTTGAATGAAGTCTTTAAGTATGTTGTTAAATTGGTGAAGCTTGTGTCACTTGAACCATAGATAAGTCTTGGAAAACATAGCATCATGAACTATGGGTCTAAACGGGTCAAATGGTGAAGCCCTCATCAATTGAGTCCAACACATGATGCCTGCATTACAAAGAATTAAGATTCATGAGGTTAAACGTATCAAATGGCGACGTGTTACCATTTGAATTCGATAAACTTAATGTTCGTCAATCTAGAAAGCGTGCAGGCAAATGCATTTTTAGAATGGGCACTTGATGCCAAGAATCATGGAGGATGAGCACAAGGTATGGATATGGGTCAAGGCCACCCGGTAAGTCCGTAGCTAAATAAACAACTTCGGGCGAAGCAACATGGGTACTAAAAACTACTCACATGAAGTGTGGGTGTCAATCAAGTAAGTTATTTCCATAACTATGTCTAATGTGCGTTATTGCGCTTAGAATCGACTAAATAAGAGAAATATTGAGAAATGGCGAAAATATAAGTCCGGAAGGACTTAGAGGGTTTTAAACAAGTCAATAAGTCAAAAATAATGGATTTGAAACAAGAAGTGTCACCATGGATGGCTAAATGGAAAGGTTTGGCCATAAGGGGCATTTTGGGAATTTAAAGATTTACTAAAGGTTAAATCTAAGAACCGGATCTTAATGAAACAAATCACTTGATGTTTTTAGTTAAACAAGTGTTCAATGGGTTGACAATATGATTGTCATGCTTTTTGAATGGTCAAATAAGGCGTTGTATAATTTATGGCCTTAACGGGTCGATTTGGGTAAAATCAACATAAGCATTGAATAACCGAAAAGGTGTATTTGATTTTGAGAAATGGTATCTTATAAGCATGATAATATGGTATCAATGAGTCCCCAAGTGTTCCCCGGAATGGCTTTGAACATAAGTAAAAGAGATGCCAAAAGTGGGGAAAAGCAAGCATAAACAATGAGTTTTTCAGCCAGTGGCCAACGTAAGCTACGTTGGCAGCGTAGCTTACGTCAGGCCCTCTCAGGAAATTTGTCCAGTGTCTAGCGTAGCTTACGCTAGCAGCGTAGCTTACGCCAGGACCTTTCGCAAAAAAAATGTCTAGTGGCCAGCGTAGCTTACGCTGGCAGCGTAGCTTACGCCAGGCCCTCTCGGGAAATTTTATCTAGTGACCAACGTAGCTTACGCTGGAAGCGTAGCTTACAGCGGAATGTAATCCCAAAATATTTGTTTTGTATTCCAAACCCGTTCGTTCCGTTTTGACGCGTATCAATGTGTTAACTATTTAAAAGGTGTTATTATCAACACAACTAACCATTATCTATGTAATGGTGCTAGGTACACCTTGGATGGAAATCCCGGAGCAAGGATCGAGTCGCGAGAAGAACCGAACAAACACTCATCAAGCTTCCGCATTAAAATTTCAAGGAACTCTCGATAAAACGCAAAATCTTAGTATATGTTTTAACTATTAAAATGTATAAATTTTTGGGAATCGAATATGTATTTGATCACAACGGTTTATGTTTCTCATAATTTTAAAAGTTTTAATCGGGAGTGGTTTTACGTAAGGTCAAAACCCGTATGATTAGGCGTTGATCGCGTGATTACGGGTTAGGGTCTTACAAGTGGTATCAGAGCCATTGGTTTGAGGGATCCGAGTGTCGAGAAGGATACTTGGACTCAAACTGTGCGCTCAAGTGTTGAAGGGTGTTCGGTTCGGGGCTTGATCGAGGAATCCGGTAAAGTAATATTCACAATAACAATCCGGTTTGATCGGAGATTGTTATATATGATCAATAGTGATATCGTGTAGATACATGCTATCAAAAAATCTTGGTAAGGAAGTGGTTGGGCGGCTTAAAGCCTATCCAAAGATTTATTCAGGCAACGAAATTCTTGTGTAACAGGAATTCTAACATTATTATTGTAATGATGCATACTAATACCGACATGTCATGTTACTAATCAATTGAAATTGTAAATGTGACAGGGATGAGAACATTTTATTCGATCGAGATAGGATCGAATGATTACCCAACGAGGTGGTGGAGGGTCCAGGAGCACGGTGGAAGGCATGCTCACCATGGACCAAGTCAAGTAACGACTTAGACTAGCGGATTGATAAAAAAGAGGGGAACACATGAGCATGTATCAATCAGGTACACACCCTAAATCATAGTAAGTGCACTAGTAGGCAATTATCACACGAAAAGTGGTAATTGCATACACAATCAAAGAGCAAAATAGGAAAGGTGCATAGTTCAAGATAATGAACGATCAATGCACAAACTTAACTTGAACATCGAAACCATGTTGGGGGTAATCATCTCAAACTAACGTTTAAAATCTAAGAAATGCTAGAGTCACGTAGTGGTCATATCAATGGGTATGAACACACAAAGTTTTATGAAATGAAAACACATCGTTGGTTTTAAATGTGTAAAGGTAAAACCAAATACCCAATAAATATCAAGAGAAAGGTTTTACCAAATAAAACAGGGGACACAAGCATGAGCTGAAAATTTGTTTGCATAGGGTGCGATGCCTTAATTATAATAAGTCCGTGTGTACAATATGCGAATTACTTACCCTGGCCAGGTAAGTGTTAAACATATGATACAATGGTTTTCTTATAATTAATACATATGCAATCTATGTAGCAAAGGCTTAGTAAGTGTGAGGTGCCGGGAGATTTTGAATGTAGTCCACTGTCTAACACGGCAGGGATGCGATCCATGCAAGACCTTAAGCGAGGCACCAGTTGAAATACGCTGGGCTAGCAAAGAGGACAATATACTGAGGTATTTTGGACGTAGTCCACTGTCTAACACGGCAGGGATGCGATTCATGCAAGACCTTGAGCGAGGCACCAGCTTATAAGCTGGGCTAGCAAAGCAGGCAATATACTATACGAGTTACCTTTGGTTGTTACAGAAATAGACTTGAACCTTAATCAAGGTTGAGTCATAAGTAAATTCGGTTTGTAAATAGACTTGAATCTTAATCAAGGTTGAGTCATAAGTAAATATGGTTTGTAAATAGACTTGAACCTTAATGAAGGTTGAGTCATAAGTAAATTCGGTTTGTAAATGACTTTAACCTTAATCAAGGTTGAGTCATAAGTAAATTGGTTTGTAAATAGACTTGAATCTTAATCAAGGTTGAGTCATAATCACATTCGGGTAAGTTATAAATCTTCGGATTAGTGAGATAAACAACGGACTTGGGTTGTGATAAACCAGTAAGTCATAAATCTTCGGATTGATGACATAAACAACGGACTAGGGCCGTGATAAATCAGTAAATCATTCAACCCTCGGGGTTAATGATGAAAAAGTGTAAGGTGTGATAACATTAGATTGTACAGTTGATACAATCTAATGCAAACTGTGATAAAATTGGATTGTACAGTTAGTACAATCTAATGCAAATCATGATAACATTAGGTTGTATAGTTGGTACAGCCTAATGCAAACCATGATAACATGGGATTAGTCGATACAATCCGTTGTAATGTCGAATCAACACCATTTTATTGTAAAAAGAAAACCAACCTCAACTTATGTTGAGAACGGTAAATCAGAAGAAAGGATTTTAAGAAAATAAGAATTCAAAATAGATAAATGATAGAACTCTGAAACACAAAAGTCTTTAAACGATTCGGTTGGGGCAATGACCACAAATCGAGTTAGCAAACGGGAACTTGGGAAACCCAAATTCAAATTGACGGAAACGAAATAGAGATGTTATGGGAAAAAGCCCAAGCATAAAGAACCAGGATAGCTTACTTGGTGTGAGGATATAATAGAATGGTAAGCCTTAGGGTTATACCTTAGAATAAGATACTTGAAACATAGGAGCCTAGCAAACCGGCTAGGTAAAGTGTGGGAATTGGTAACGATTTCCACAATGATCACGAAGGTTGAAGGAACCCAATAGATGGCAAATTCTTAGAATAGGATTAGCCAAGGAAAGGAAAACGTTAGTGTAAAGCAAAGTCTGTTTATAACATTCAAGCAAACCTAAAAGAAACGAGATTTGGATTCGGGGATGAATCCAAGGGTAGAAAACGCATATGACTAAAAAGTCGAGTTAGTCTTGGAAACCAAGATAAATTACTTTCTTGTTAATAGATACATAGGCATACGTACGTATGCATAATGCAATCAAGTAACCCAGTAGATGCTTGAGGGGGTACGCTAGAACGAACCCTTAAATCATTACATCCTTCGGGATAATAGTAGACGGGGAATAGTCTACAGTTCTAGGGAAGGCCTATGAGGAACATAAGTAGCTAAAATGTCTGGTAGGGGTAAGTAAGTAGATATTTCCCCTAGTTAACCGAAAGAATATAATAACTCAAGTCACATTATGAAAGCTAAGGCTTTCATATAATAAAAGATAGAAGTCCGAGTAAAGGGATACAAACCCTAAGAATATAGTACAAATTGTTAGACTATAGAATGTCAGGGGATTGACCGGTGCTCAAATTTGATTAGAGACACTAAGGTTCTTTGGTGTGACCAAAGCAAGAACACAAGAAAGGTTTCGGGGACGAAACCTCTTTAAGGGGGGTAGATTTGTAACGCCCCAAAACCATTCGTTAGTCTAATTATGCCATTAGACGTGATTAACAAAATTAATAAAACGAGGATCGAACAAAGAAAGAACACGGATTATGTTCTAATATAGAAATAATCTAGTTAATGTTATTAATCTTATAAACGAGCTAATAATATAAGAAAACTAGCTTGAATAACTAGTTTCATAAGAATATGACATTCGGGGATTATTGGAGGGACTATAGTTGCCAAAGTGGCAAAACTAGTTTTATTAATAAAAACTAGATAAAAACAAAACACACACACTTGTGTGTGTTGGTTGACTCCAACATCAGGAGATCACCTCCTTCACCCAACCAAACCCTAAACTCAATAATGAGCTTAAATCCAAGCCAAAGCAAGGGGATTTTTAGTGCATTAGCAAGAAACGGGTCTTCTAAGGCCTAATAATCATCAAGGTAACATTTATTTGGTAGAAATTGATGCTATACTCGTTTTTAATCATGGTGAAAATCTAGGGTTTTGTAAAAAACGTGAAATTCTAAGTTGTAGGAGGTTTCTCTAGCTTTAGGGAGCCTCAATCATATCTAATTTGGTTATGAATCACATTCTTCATGTGAAGTTGGTTATGTTCATATGAGTATGTTAATGTGTAAAATTTGGGGTTTTACCTCTAGGTTGAAACCCCTATGTTTAGTGATCTAGTTGACTCTTAGGAGTTGTTAATATGGGAAATTTAGGCAAAATGGTCTAAATAATGTATTATGATGATGATGATTAGACAAATGATTATGTTTTGGCTAATCTTGAGCTTTTAAAACTAAACAAATTGGTGGGTGCACACCAAGTGTTTGATGAAACGCCTCAATAGTCTTGTTTGCAAATTGAGGTGATAACTAGATTTGGGTAATCATGGAATTACCCGTATATAAAACGTGAAACACATGTTTAAAAGATGGATCACACCATACATGAAAATATAGCCCAACGATGGTTGGGAAAGTGATGTAATGGTGTGAATAAACTTATAAGATGTGTTAGTTATTGGACATGATGGCTAACTTAATTAACCTTATGAGTTTAGATAAGGTTGATCTTGTCAAGCTAGGTGCAAGCTTGGATGGAATGGATCAACGAGCAAAACGGGTCAAGTGGATACGAGCCTAAAGTGCAAGGAAATGAGAATGAATACAATGTAAGTTTTACTTACACCATTAGACTATAGCATAGCTTAATTGTTGTATACACTAGTCTTAAATCTTAAGTATGTGATAAAGGTAAACCCCAAGGGGTGGAATTTAGGAAGTGGGTTGCCTTATGCGCACTCATAACAAAATGGGTTTTATGACATCAATTAAGATAATGAGTTGTGACCGAATGGTAAAATTCATCAAACTGGTTAATTAAAAATGATATGCGAGGAATGATGTTTTAATCCGAATGAAAACATTTGAATGAAGTCTTTAAGTATGTTGTTAAATTGGTGAAGCTTGTGTCACTTGAACCATAGATAAGTCTTGGAAAACATAGCATCATGAACTATGGGTCTAAACGGGTCAAATGGTGAAGCCCTCATCAATTGAGTCCAACACATGATGCCTGCATTACAAAGAATTAAGATTCATGAGGTTAAACGTATCAAATGGCGACGTGTTACCATTTGAATTCGATAAACTTAATGTTCGTCAATCTAGAAAGCGTGCAGGCAAATGCATTTTTAGAATGGGCACTTGATGCCAAGAATCATGGAGGATGAGCACAAGGTATGGATATGGGTCAAGGCCACCCGGTAAGTCCGTAGCTAAATAAACAACTTCGGGCGAAGCAACATGGGTACTAAAAACTACTCACATGAAGTGTGGGTGTCAATCAAGTAAGTTATTTCCATAACTATGTCTAATGTGCGTTATTGCGCTTAGAATCGACTAAATAAGAGAAATATTGAGAAATGGCGAAAATATAAGTCCGGAAGGACTTAGAGGGTTTTAAACAAGTCAATAAGTCAAAAATAATGGATTTGAAACAAGAAGTGTCACCATGGATGGCTAAATGGAAAGGTTTGGCCATAAGGGGCATTTTGGGAATTTAAAGATTTACTAAAGGTTAAATCTAAGAACCGGATCTTAATGAAACAAATCACTTGATGTTTTTAGTTAAACAAGTGTTCAATGGGTTGACAATATGATTGTCATGCTTTTTGAATGGTCAAATAAGGCGTTGTATAATTTATGGCCTTAACGGGTCGATTTGGGTAAAATCAACATAAGCATTGAATAACCGAAAAGGTGTATTTGATTTTGAGAAATGGTATCTTATAAGCATGATAATATGGTATCAATGAGTCCCCAAGTGTTCCCCGGAATGGCTTTGAACATAAGTAAAAGAGATGCCAAAAGTGGGGAAAAGCAAGCATAAACAATGAGTTTTTCAGCCAGTGGCCAACGTAAGCTACGTTGGCAGCGTAGCTTACGTCAGGCCCTCTCAGGAAATTTGTCCAGTGTCTAGCGTAGCTTACGCTAGCAGCGTAGCTTACGCCAGGACCTTTCGCAAAAAAAATGTCTAGTGGCCAGCGTAGCTTACGCTGGCAGCGTAGCTTACGCCAGGCCCTCTCGGGAAATTTTATCTAGTGACCAACGTAGCTTACGCTGGAAGCGTAGCTTACAGCGGAATGTAATCCCAAAATATTTGTTTTGTATTCCAAACCCGTTCGTTCCGTTTTGACGCGTATCAATGTGTTAACTATTTAAAAGGTGTTATTATCAACACAACTAACCATTATCTATGTAATGGTGCTAGGTACACCTTGGATGGAAATCCCGGAGCAAGGATCGAGTCGCGAGAAGAACCGAACAAACACTCATCAAGCTTCCGCATTAAAATTTCAAGGAACTCTCGATAAAACGCAAAATCTTAGTATATGTTTTAACTATTAAAATGTATAAATTTTTGGGAATCGAATATGTATTTGATCACAACGGTTTATGTTTCTCATAATTTTAAAAGTTTTAATCGGGAGTGGTTTTACGTAAGGTCAAAACCCGTATGATTAGGCGTTGATCGCGTGATTACGGGTTAGGGTCTTACAATTGTAGCTAATGACTGATCTTAGGACTCATTCGCATGGAAAGAGGATACGAATGAGACTGGAAGTAATCTCCTTCGCACTTACATGTAAAATTGTGAAACTTTGGTATAAACTAAGTGTTTTACGTGCATTGCTTGTATGTGAACCGTATATACTTGCTAAACTAATCTAATGGGTCACTAACGGGATGTATAGTCTTGTGTGGTCGTGTCAAACATTAAAACACGTTTTCAAACGTATAAAGTCAAGTCTTGGACATTAAGGGTTATTAGACAAGCATGTCATCGGTCAAACATTGATAGGCTATCTATGGTAGGTTCCCGGTAGTTGGATTGCCAAACAAGCCTGGTTTATCACTATCTTGAAGAACGCAACCTAATGTGAGTTTCACAACCCAGCATTTACCGTTTTCGGGGGAGAAACATGCGGTATAAAGTATTAGACAACGGTATTACATTATATCACATGGGTACTAAGCGACATTTCATCACTTAAGTCCTTTCTAACTTTTGAACCATAAATATGCGGATACATAGCAGGGAAATGTGAATAGATCTATTGGGTCCGGCAAGCGCCACTCGGGTCGACTGGAGGTCGGACGGGTGCATATTTGTCCTATCTAACTTACGACATCGGGTGATGATCGTTGGCGGGTATTAAAGGCAACTTACTAACGTTCAGCAATGGTTCATAACGCTTTAGTATCATGTAACGATGTCTAGCTAGCATCAAGTATAGATGTAAGGATTGTTGGGTTTGGTTTACGAACTTTACTTACTTTTGCAAACATGAAACTCTGTGACTCACCAGCACTTAACGTGTTGACTAACATAGCATGTTTTCTCAGGTTGCTAAGATAGTTGCACTACTTTAGGATGCACTGGAGTCCACAACATCCGTCTATCTCATGCATTACTTAATAAACTTCTTGGACTGTTTTTGAAACTATTTCCAGTTGGGTTTTGAGTTGTAAACTTATTTTGCTTCCGTTGTACTTGTCGTTTCAACTTTTGAACTGTTTGAGTTTTATTACGTTGTTTTCATATCATATAGTTGTCGTTTATTGTGACCGTTGACTTAGATCCTAGGATGTCATGCGCCTCGCAGTAAAACCCTGCAGGTGGAATTTGAGGGTGTGACAAACAAAAAGTCTCGAGGGGCGGGTTTGAGCAAAAGAGGAGGAGGTTCCAACAAAAGGGGACAAGGGTAATTTGGTGGGCCGCCAGTAGCCTGAAGGGCCACCAGTGATTTGACTTTAAATGTAATTATTTTAAATGTTTGACTTTAAAAATAAATAAATAAAGCATTACGTTAAGTAGCCTGAAGGGCCGCAAGTGATTTGGTGGGTCCAGGCTACCTTGGCTTATATTTGACATGGCAGCTAATGAGTGATCCGGACCAAGCTAGTAGCACGAACGGCCCCTTCCCCCTAATGTAGTGGTTTATGTTTTTTCCTCTATTATTTTCTCTATATTATATAGAACGTGAGAATTTAGATGTTCTAATGTGAATGCTCTTACCACATATTAGCACCAAACATATTCTCCCAAATTTATAAATTATATTTTTTTTTCGATATTCAACTCGTATAATATACAAGTTTTATAAACTAGTTAATTAATCAAAACTCAGTACAAATAAAATAACTCTTTATTTAGTTTTAGTATTTAATTATCGTTATTTCTTAGAGAATAATAAATAATTACTTTTACTTGATTATTTCATAAATAATCACAGTCTTTTAATAGCCATTACACGTATAAGGTCATTTAACTCTTTACACTTTTTTTAGCTAGTTTTTACTCTTGGTGTAATCTGTTGGATCTTCCTTACACCAATATTATCAAATGTCGTTATTTGGGTATCCCAATCTAACAATTTAGGTGTAAAAATTGTTGATCATATCAGAAACTAATTTCGAACTATACCTTAGGGCCTCGAATATAAAAAATCATGCCATGAACACAGAACTAGTTGACCCAAACCAACCAGTTATGCATACTTCTATCTAACAACAATATACTATTAAAACCATAGAAAGTTGCTATTCGGTAGTTGAGCTAATAAAGGAGCAAAGTTATTAGTAGGGTCTGGGAAGCAGGCAAACCTTACCTTCAACCGTGATGATAGATTGACTGCTTCTAGAAAGACATCCGACTTCAAACGAATAGTAGACAAAACAAAACTAATTAAATATTGAAACAAAGGACTACCAATTATACGAGAGCAAAGAAAATACGAAATTACAGAACAACATATTACCCCACGACCGAAACTGTCCATACAAATCGAACAAAATCGAAGCAAAAAATAAACTAGAAACATATGGACGAAGAATAACACCATTTAGAAAAACAAATCGATTCCTTTCTATATTTGCCACTAATCCACAGTCCACTCGAATAATTAAGTCCTAATCTCTTAATTAAGTATTTGTAAGTAATGCAATGCATCTACTTGAACTCCCTAGGTTTGGTTCGCTAGTTTCAACAAACTCAACCAATTCTTATGTAGCCTAATCTATAATATAATAATATTAACTAATTAACTAACTTCATCTAAAAAATAAACTAGCAACATATAAAGTAAATTAAGAAAAAGGAAAAAGAATAAGCATAACTTCATCTAAAATTTTAAACCACTTTGATGTGTTCCCACTTTATAAAACCAACACCACTAGACAAAGTCCCTGATTCCCTCACACACCTTCTTCACTCCTAAAACCTCTTTAGGAGGGAAGAAACAATAACAATATAATAAAATATTAATTTCAATTCTTCATATCATTTGAATTCAAACAGAACAACACACATAAAACCTAAAAATGGAGAAGATGAAGAAGATGTCATTATCAGTCTCACAACATTGCTGCTTCCTTCTATTTCTCTTCTCCATTTTTGTTTCCAGATCAATCGCTTCACATAATTACGCAGACGCGCTTCAGAAATCGTTGATTTATTTCGAAGCGCAACGCTCTGGCCGCCTTCCTTACAATCAGCGAGTCACGTGGCGGGATAATTCTGGCCTCACTGATGGCATTGAGCAAGGCGTAAGTGATCATCTGATTGTTGTTGTTGTGGTTACAATTGCAGTTTTGTTGCTATTGTTTGTGCAATTGCATTTTTCTGTTGTGGTTGTTGCAGTTGCAATTACAATTTTGTTGCTAAATGAGCCGAGTAGACTAGGCTTGAGCTCAAGCTTCTTTAACTTATAAAAGTTCGAGTTTCGCTACTGATCATCTGATTGTTGTTGTGGTGGTTGTTGCAGTTACAATTGCAATTTTGTTGTTGTGGCTGTTGCAATTTTGCTGCTAGCGGTGTGCAAATGAGCTTAGTCTGTGCTCGACTAGGCTCGAGCTCAAAATCGTTTAACTTATGGAAGCTTGACCTCAAGCTCGGTTCGATTTGAGCAATGGTGTTTCTATAGCTTGAGCCCGGCTTGCAGTAGTTTTTTAAGCTCGGGCTCAGCTTGTTTATTATTTATTAATAAACTTATCTTAATTATAATTATTATATTTTA